>CM046029.1:52548758-53220529 GCA_025215565.1 Flaveria ramosissima | reverse complement strand
TTTGATATAACATTCAACACATAAATCATTAGTAATTAATCAAACAGACATATATTAACTAATATATATCAACATTTATTACACTTGTTTTTCATTACATTTCAAGTACAAAATAAATAATACATAAAACATCTAATCAGTACTTTTGTCTTGAATCTGTGGCGTGTCGCTCGGAGGAGCAGAAGTAGTGGATGACTTCTTGTCGATGCTTAGATCTCCGCTCTTTGACCTGAAACAGAGGCCGATGCAGCAGGCCCCGCATCCCCTCCTTCTGCCTCGTTCATCATCATCACGTCCTTCTGTCCTGTCGTCCTTCTTCAGTTCCTCATCATCATCATCATCTTCCTCATCACATCCTCATCTTCATCATCATCATCTCCATCATCCCGTCACCTTCCTTTAGCTTCAGGGGCTCATCCTTCGACCCCTTCAGCCTCACATGATAGTCTTGTTGGTCGTCTCCCAACTCCTCAATACGTTTGACTGGACTGAGCCTGCATGTTCTGAGTGTGTTTGGACAACCCTCAACTCTCTGCTGGTCTATCACCCGAGCCTGCTCTGCCAGTTTTGCTGAGATTGGGCAGCAGCCAGGTCGGTCAGCTGGCGGATCTGCTCGCCGCCTTCTCCTCGTCCGCAGCAAGCAGACGCACCATAACCATACGTTTAAGCGCTGAGAGCTGCTCCTCTACCCCGATGTGAGGTAGAGTGAATCCATAGCATGTGAGGGCTGGGCTGACGGTCCAGCATGATGTGTGGTGGTGGTGCAGTGGCCGTGGTGAATATGGGTCGGTGGCTGACGCTGGTGGTGAAGTAGGGTGAATGGTCTGGTGATGGATGGGATAGCTACAGTGGTGGTAGGAAGGGTAAAGTGGTGGTATGTGGTAGTAGGAGTAGTGGCTGTGGTGGCTGTGGTGATGGGTGGTATGTCAGTAGTGGTGGTAGTGGGGCTTGGTGCTGGTGTGGGAGTCACGAAGGTCAACGACGCTCTTCTTCTTCTTCTTCAACCATGGGTTGAGCCATCCGCTTCCTCCTAGTCCCGGGGAAGTAGATGCTCCCCCTGCAGCTCTGCTAACTGACCCCGGAACATAGTTCGGGTCAGTATCTCTCTCCGAGGAGTCCTTGGGTGTTCACCAACCACCTTAAGCCCGTGGTCTGTGGGAACTACTTTGCTTCCCACAGTCCTGGTGAGGGGCTCCTCATCTGACTCCCCCTCCTCCTCGATATCACCAGCAACAAACTCTTGATGGAACCGGCCATCTCTGCGACCTCTCCGGCAGTGGCTGACCCCGGGGGAATAACGTCTGTATCTAGTGCCTCTAGATGGGGCAGGCATGTCATCCCCGGCGTCGCCGCTATCATCATCATCAGAGTCAGTCTCTGGTATAGCAATATGCTCCACATCTGAGTCACTGTCCTCGTGGCGCCACTTCCTCCTCTTTCTGGCGCCACATAATCAGCACGGGCCAGATGCCCAAACACCTCCTGACAGGGGCTTCACCTGCTTCCCCCTGTATACCTCATCCGGCCAGAGTCGTGTCGTCCATGACCTCAGAATAACCGTCCTCCTTCTCCTTCGGCAGGGAGGGAAGCTTCTGATCAATGATCATCTGTAGAAATCTAGGGTACATACATACAGAAGCTTCCTTCCCCTTCCCCTCGAGTTCTCCACCAAGTAGCTGAATATCATTTGGAGAAGCTGAACGGGTGGTTCAGCACCAACGCTGCATATGCGTTCTGAATCTGGTCGGAAAGCTCGTCAAAACCTCCCTTCCGTGATGCTATACACTTCAGCAGCACGTTGCGCAAGGTACTTAAACTGGGGACAGAGGTTACTCTTGTTGAGTACCCCGGCATTGATGTCCCCAGAGTACTTGGCTCTCATGAAACATCATCCTCACGGACGGTGAGGGGGTGTAGACGTGTGGGACACTCAGCATCGTCTCCAAACTGTAAGACAATATCCTCAGATCCTCCTCAGAAACAGTGATAGCCTCCACCAAAAATCGAGCTCCTGATGATGCAAGAGGCTCGGTGGATGTCTACAGATGCGCCTTCCCAGAAGGCCTGCTGCACTGATCTGTACGGTGTGCAGGGAGTAGATATAGCATAAGCGATCCTGGATCTCTGGGAAAAAGTAATAATGCCTTGAAGTCGGCTGCATTCCTGGATGTCAAGTCCAGGTGAGCACATATGTTGTGCTTGGTGCTCATATATTCCATCTACTCGCCATCTGTAACACATAAATATATAACGTTAGTTTCGTGGCTAAGAGTATAAAGCAACACTTAAACTTTGAATAAAAACTGCTGTCATGCCGATGAGGTTGTACGACTGAAGACAGTCGTGCGACTGAATCGTGCGATTGAGGTTCAGACGTGCGATGACCTCATACGCACACGACTGAGTGTGCGACTGGACTCATGCGCATGTACTCTTGTGCGGTTACACCAGTCGTGCGACTGAGTCTCATTCGCATGGTTCAGTCGTGCGATTAAGTGAAATCGCTCCCTTCAGTCGTGGACTGAAGTTCATCATCTCGACGACCAGTCGTCTGTCTCATGTGTTCAGTCGTCCAAAGATCGAATCTACGCAGAATAAGTCTTATCACTCAATTAACCGGTTCTTTAGTGTAGTCGCATTCTCTTACTAACTAACACCTATTTACTCAATTTAAACATATTGCTTAGTTTTAATAGGTTATTAGGGTTTTAAGTCTCGGTTCGCCTTTCACATTTAACAATAATTAGGGTCCATTCTTTCTGATTTTTGATGGAAGAGAACTTCAAAGTACCTGTACATGATTGAAACACGAACGTCTATCACAGAATCACAAGAAAACTAAGGCAAATCAAATTTTGGCAGAGTAACGGTAGGATATGCGATTTAGGGGCGATTTGAGGTGGGATGAGTCTCTGCGACCGACTCCACCTCTATTTATATCCACCCTAGATCCAATCGTGCGACTGAGTTCATTCGCACCTTTCAGTCGTGCGAGTGGGACTCAGTCGTGCGATTGGGTCAGTCGCCCTTCTCCAGTCGTCCGACTGAAGTTCAGTCGTGCGACTGACTCACTCGTTCGCACTTAAGCCTCCGATTGGAAAATAATCGTATGATCCATTCGTGCGAATGGACTTCATTCGTATGGTTAGTCCATACGTATGGTCCATTCGTGCGAATGGGTCATACTTAGTTAATTTTTCTGCTATTTTTACCAATTTACCTTTAACTCTTTTTATTAATAAATTAACGTTATGAACTTTTGATCATCTCAGACATGATCCTTTTATCTTGAAAACACTTTGATCACCTCAGACGTGATCCTTTTAACCACTTTGGTCACCTCAGACGTGACCCTTTTAAAATACTTTGTCACCTCAGACGTGACTGATATAACCTTTCAAAGCACATATGGTCATCTCAGACATGACCCTTTTAGTGAGTTTATTCCTTCTGATTTTCCTGATGTAGCCCGACACTTGACTCAAATTAAAACTTAAAACAAACTAACTAATTTAAGAATTTAAACTAATTACATAATCAGACATATTTTTGGCTTTTTGTGAGAGATAAATCCAGAGATTGATATCTACGGGATTTGGATCGGGAGTAGATAGCTTCAACTTAGGTTGATCACATCTGGACCAATTCAATTTTTGGAATCATACAGGCAATTCAAATCATTTGGGACTCGTTATTAAACCTTTTGATGCTCAAGTTCTCGGTGTTCATCCAGAGTCTTAGCAACTAAGAAATCATACTGAAACTCTTAGATTCTCACATTGATTTGAACCTTTGAGAATGTAGCCACAATGATTGTCAGTATGTTTGTCCACTTAAATCCATACACAGACTTTTGACACAGACTGGTGACTTATTTAGGTTTAATTATTTCAACTAACACTTGTGGATCCCACACTTATATGGTAATCAACATCCCTCAGGAGCTTTTGAGCGGTCTACGGGTATTATTACAAGAAGAGACTATTCTTAGAGCTTTCAAAGAGAAGCCTGTCCTCAGGTCAGTGCCATCGCACAGCAGAGAGGCGGCAAACAACAATGAATTCTAGAATATCTAGGTTATGCTTATCCTCAGGTCAGTGCCATCGCACAGCAGAGAGGCACATAACCTACTCCTTGTTAGAGCAGCTTATTTTATTTTGCACAAAATGCACCAACAACATAAGTCATTAGCTTTATTGCATTTGTCTTTCAATTTTTTTCTTTTGCTTTGCTCTAGTTATGGTCATCCGCACACATTTGTGGCGTTTAATTGCTCATTACCCCTTATTGGAATATTGTTGATTGTGTTAACCAGTGATAAGATGGACGCCCACAGTCAGTTGAACACTTTAGTTTTATCTTGAAATCACCAATCCGGTCTATTTGTCTATTGTGTTGAATCTACCAACATATCATATATGGTCTAGCAGCCTCTAAGTCTACTTTCTTTGTGTCACCTTAGGAGTTGCCAGTTTTCTATCATCTTTCCTTTTAGTATTGCTTAGACTACACAGATTTATTACTTTGAACTTTTGCATATTACAAACACTTAAATTTTAAAGTCCCTCTTGATTTGTTCCTGTGTACTATCATTTTCCAAAGGTATTGAATCGGTATCACAGATACAATCTACCTTATTTCAGCTCGCTACTCCTTCTCCCTCTTTTTCATTTTTTTTTTTTTTTTTTTTTTTTTTTTATTTTTTTTTAATGTTAACTTGCTGACATATTCTCCCCCTAAAATACTAAAATCATTTCTGGTTTAATTATTTTAGGATTTTAATAAACAGCAAGAGAACATGAGTTTAAATAAAATTAAAATCAAATAGACAAATCAAAATAAATAAAATAAAATTTAAGTACACGACATCGGACTACACATTTTCATCATCAGGAATTACCTCACTTTTCTTTTTAACACCGTTGACCTCTAATAAATATTGAAAACGTGGTTTATCAAAGCTTTAGTATAGAGGTCAGCGCGTTGAAAATCAGTATTAATTTTAACCACATCAATTAAGTTCTTTTCAAAACAATCTCTTATGAAATGGTATTTAATACCGATGTGTTTGGTCTTAGGATGTTGGACCGGATTTTTAGTTACTGCAATTGCAGCAGAGTTATCAACAAAAATAGGAGTAGATGAGAATTTTAAACCGTAATCCCGCATTTGCTGTTGAATCCAGATGATTTGAGAACAGCAACTTGCAGCAGCAACATATTCGGCTTCACAGGTTGACAAGGCAACCGATGTCTGCTTCTTACACTGCCAGGTAACTAATCTTCTCCCAAAGAATTGACACCCTGCTGATGTAGACTTGTAGTTCATCTTGCAGCCCCCGTAATCCGAGTCACTATACGCGGTAAGCTCAAAGTCATCATCATGAGGGTACCACAATCCAAGTGTGGGTGTACCCTTCAGATAACGAAAAATCCTCTTGACCCCGATCAGATGGTTGACCTTTGGTTTAGCCTGATATCTCGAACATAGACATGTAGCATACATAATATCAGGTCTTGAGGCAGTGAGATACATGAGGGATCCGATCATTCCTCGGTACATAGTGGCATCTACTAGATCTCCATTATCATCCGGTGCTATATCATGATTAGTAGCAAGTGGAGTCCCAGCAGCAGAAGCATTCTCCATGTCAAAGCGACTGAGAATGTCTCCTACATACTTGGTCTGATGTAGAAAGATCCCATTAGGTGTTTGATCCACCTGTAACCCGAGAAAGAACTTCATCTCCCCCATGGCACTCATCTCAAATTCTTTCTTCATTACTGCTTCAAACTCTTTACATAACTCTTCGTTCTTTGACCCGAAGATTATGTCATCAACATATATCTGTACAAGCAGTAGGTCGCCATCCTTTTCCTTAATAAACAGTGTACAGTCAATTACTCCCCTGCGAAAGCCGTGTTTCACAAGATGAGTTGAGAGTTTCTCATACCAAGCTCGAGGAGCTTGATGAAGCCCATACAAAGCTTTGTCGAGCTTGTAAACTCTATCCCGATGGTAAGGATCTTCAAAACCCTCGGGTTGACTTACATAGACTGTTTCTCTGATTTCCCCATGAAGGAATGCACTCTTTACATCTAATTGGTAGACTTTGATCTTCATGTACGATGCATAGGCAAGGAAGATACGAATAGCTTCCATCCTTGCCACGGGTGCAAACACCTCATTGTAGTCAATTCCCTCGACTTGGCGAAAACCTTGAACCACCAGTCGAGCTTTGTTCCTGATAATGACCCCTTGGTCATCCTTCTTGCATTTTAGTACCCATTTAGTGCCAATGACTTTAGCACCTTTAGGTTTATCAACCAATGTCCATACACCTAACTTCTTAAACTGCAGAAGTTCTTCTTGCATGGCACTCACCCACGCCTCATCATTGAGTGCCTCACTGACATATTTTGGCTCAACCTGCGAGACAAAACATCGATAGGCACCATCATGAATGTAACCTTTCTCCATAACCGAGGCGTAATCAGCTGAGTACAACTGATTTCGGGTTTGTACTCCTGATCTGACATCCCCAATAACATTGTCAAGGGGATGATAGACGTTTAGTCGTGATCCTGGAGTAGTAGGAACAGCTACCTCAGAGCCAAGATTATGAACATTTGGTTCTGCATCTGAGGTAGTTGGAGTTTGAGGTTCTGAAGTCGAAGGTGCATCACTCGTAGATGCTTGTGGACTTGCTGGAACTGGAACCTGTTCCTCCTGACTGTTCTGGTCATCTGCTTCAGCTTCATCTTCAGAGGAGGAGTCACTGTCGTCGACTACTCCCCCTGACTGAGTAGATGATTCTCCCTGTGTGCTAGATGGTGTATTCAGAATATCATACATCATCCTAGTAGCTAGCTCATCGTCCGAGGGAGAGAGAGGTATGTTGAAGGATTTGAAGAATCCATCATAATCGAAGAAGTAGGCAGGTCCTTTGCCTGTAGGTGGCGTGGTATATCTCTGAACGTCGACATTACACCACACTTCTACAAGACCCGTTGAGTTATTGTAAACTCGCTTATTCGGTATGTTGTATCCTAGAAAGATTCCTTCATCTGCCTTCTCGCTGAATTTTCCTTCTTGTGTCTTCTTCAGAAGTGTACACGGCGCGCCAAAGGGTTCAAGATACTCCAAATTCGGTTTGCGTCTTTGTAGTAGCTCATAACATGTCTTTCCGTGGCGCTTGACTATTAGGACTCGATTCAGTGTATAACATGCATTTGCTACTGCCTCATTCCAGAATTGGATAGGCAGTTTCGAGTCCGCCAGCATAGTCCGTGCAGTCTCTATCAAGCTCCTATTTTTCCTCTCAGCAACACCATTCATCTGAGGCGTGTATGCTGAAGTGAATTGATGAACAATTCCCTTTTCCTTGCAGTATGCCTCCATCCATTGATTCTTGAATTCGGTCCCGTTGTCTGAGCGTACTTGTCTAACCTTTAGCTTGTAGAGAGATTCCAGAGTGGTGACTAATTCCTTGAATGACTCAAATGTTTCTGATTTGGATTTCAGAAACATTACCCAAGTGAACCTTGAGTAGTCATCAGTGACCACAAAACAGTACAGATCGCCTGCAATGCTCCTTGTACTGACTGGACCAAACAGATCCATGTGAAGAAGTTCAAGAGGAAGTTCTATTGAATGAACTTTCTTTTCCTTATGAGACTTCTTTGTCTGTTTGCCTTTCTTGCAAGCTACACAAAAGTCAGGAAGTTGGAAGTTCTTGACATTTACTCCTCTCACTAAGTCCTTCTGAATCAAGTGATTCATCTTCCTTTGACTAATGTGTCCCATTCTCCTATGCCAGGAGATTGAGTCCTTCTCAGTAGCTTTAGATAGAAAGCACTGCACTTCATGATCCGTTGGAGCAGCTGTTGACAGATCCAAGACATATAGGTCCTTATATCTTGAAGCAGTCATCAGAACTTGGTCCTCTGGAATCATATAGTCTTTCTTCAGCACGTAACACTTGTTGTTGTCGAAGATGACTTTAAATCCTTTATCGCAGATTTGGGAAACAGAAAGCAAGTTATTTTGAAGTTGTTGAACGTAGTTCACCTTATCAAACTTAACTTTCTGATTTCCCACTTCTCCCTGTGCTGTGATGTATCCTCCCTTGTTTCCTGCAAAGGAAACATGCCCTCCTTTTATTTGTTTGACATTTGATAAAAGGGCTCTATTTCCTGTCATGTGCCTGGATGCTCCGCTGTCTATAATCCACGTGTTAGTCTCAGCGCTATACCGAACACCCTGCACATATCAAGTAAATGTATTAGTTTAGGTTAGGAACCCAAGCCTTTACTGTCTTGGGTTTCCCAGAGGCATCACACATCATAAACTCTACCCATTGACCTTTAGAAGGTGAGGGTAACTCAGATTCCTTCTTGTCATCAGTATCAGTCACACAGGTAGTCTTCTCTTTCCATAAGCCAGATTTGTGCAATGCCTGTTTATGATAAACAGTCGTCTGGCTTACAGGTTGGACTTTAGGTTCACTAGATCTTCTAGGTGGAGTTAGAGAACTCCTCTTAGAAGACCTAGGTCTAGAGTCCTGAAGATCAATCTTCTTCCTAGGTGTCTGATAGAAAGGACAATAGGAAGCAATATGTCCACATTCTCCACAGTTGTAGCACAATCTGCTATCAACCTTATAATTTGACTTTCTTTGTGGAGAAATGCGTGACACTTTAGTAACATCAATCACTTTAGGTTTTGACTCTTGCATGTTTGATGTTTTCTCTGGTTTAACAAATTTAACTGTTTTGACCTGTTTAACTTGTTCAACTTTTTGGTTAACTGGTTTTTGACTTGTAGCATGTGAAAAATTAACATTTGAAGTCTTTTTGGGTTCTGATTTGACTCTGTTTGACCCTGACTTTAAGTTAACTTTTTCAAATTCATTTTCCAGATTAACACAAGGCAATTTACCCTTTGCCTTTGAAGTGGCCTCCTTTTGTTTCTGTCCAGATTCAGTAGATGAACATGATGTGTCTGGATCAGTAACAAGAGGAGTGGTCACCACATGATCCTTGATTGGGTTGTTGTTTACTGGTTTAGACTTGGTGTTCATCAAGGTCTCAGGTGGTGGTGGAACCACTTTGTAGCCTAATCCCTCCCCATTATTTCTTTCTCTCACTAAGTGTTGAACTATGTGTGAAGAACTAGTCCAACTATGCAGTTTCTGTTTTAAGGAATTAACTTCTACTTCTAGAACTGCCTTTTGTTTCTTAGTGTCCTCTAGGGAGTTTAGATAGTACCTAATGTCATTTGATTGATTAAAGGCAACTACTTCGGTTTCCCTAAGTTGTTTAGTCAATAGGTCTATCTTTTCTTTATAACTATGCTCATTTTGTTTTAGAACTCTATTGGCCTCAGTGCATAGTTGTAAATCCTTTACTAAGTTATCATTGTGATCTAATAACCTAGCAAATTTTTCATCAATGCTATTCCTAAACAATCACAGTTAGAACAAGCATGATTATTAAACATTTGGTCAGTTGTACTTACCTGTGTTGTTTCAGAAGAGTTAGCCATCAACGCAGCATCAGACGTCTCTGGTTCTGGTGATTCTGACTTTTCTGAATCTGACGTGGAAGTTTCCTCCTTTGGTATGTAACTGACTTCAGCTGCAGTTGTTTCTTCATTATGTGACATCGCTATATCAACTGCTAAATCACCTTCACTCGCAGAATCATCATCAATATCTTCAACACTGGCAATGTTAGATTCTGGTGAGACAAATCTAAAACTCCAGTCCTGTCCTTCATCATCATGAGCAGTCAAGGCTTTTGGGTCCTTGTTTGATGAAGTAGAACTGGAGGCTTGCTTGTCTTGGCGAGTAAAGGATGAGAACGGGTTCCCATTACCCGTCTTCTTTGGCTTGACACATTCCCTCTTGAAGTGCCCTTTCTCTCCACAGTTGAAGCAGGTCACTTTGCTCTTGTCAAAACCAAATGTGGTATCCTTAGTAGCTATCAAATTTTGTCCTGTCTTCTTAACAAACTTCTTCGCCCTTCGGACAGCGCTAGCTAAGGCCCACATTATATCCATTCTTTCAAGCTCCATTTCATCTACCTGCTCGTAGTCTTCATCTGCCAAATGACAGTTTCCAATCTTCCCAGCTACAAGTCCATCATATGAATGAACTACTGCGGCGAGAAGATCCATATGCTCTCGTGCTACTTCTACAGTCACATTACCGAGGTTCTCGGTCTTCAATTTAGTAGCACTTGCTTCTGATCCAATATAATGGGTACATGACGACCCTGACGTGTCTGATCCAGAAGTAGAAGCATGTGAAGGACCTGACGAGCTAGACACAAATGCTGTCTGGAGAGGTGCTCCAGATGTCTTAGCTTGAGGCGTGGCATTGTATAAAGCTGGGTTTTGTGTATATGAAGACTTCTGTGCTCTATACTTCATCCTTAGTGCTTCTTCACGCAGCCTGAGAATAAAGTCATTTATATCCAGCTTTATAAGTATACCATTCTGTCTAAGATTAGACACGAATGAGGCCCACTTATCAGGCAATCCATCTGCGAAGTTGCTTACTTTCTCTTCCATAGTTGTTTCCACTCCATGTGTATGCAACTCGCTCATCAAATGGTAGAATCTGTCTATGACTTCATCTAAACTCTCGTTACCAATCGATGAGAAGTTATCGAATTCCTTCTTTAACTCCTTTGCCTTGATTGCCTTTAACGATGCATTCCCATCATACCTTTTCTCTAGCTCATCCCACAGTTTCTTGGACTGCTTGTTCTCTGAGTACTGGTGGAATATGTCTTTGGGGATCGACTGAGTTATCATCGCATAAACTCTTTTCTCTGCATTATACTTTACTTTCTGTGCGTCAGTCATCCCACTTAACGTTAATTTTACTCCATCTGCTCCCACTGGTGTACTATACCCAACCTCGATAGCTTCCCACAGATTAGGATCTACTCCATTGAGGTAGATCTCAAAACGTTGTTTCCAGTGAGGAAACTCATCTAAAGTCAAGAGCTTTGGTGGTTTATTGTGAATACCCACCTCACTCTCAAGCAGCAGCAGGTTCTGAATTCTTGAGTCCTTCCGAGCAGTAAAGGCTGACATCTGATCTTCCATGGTTAATAAACTTAGAGTCTAATCAAATCAACTTTAACTGATGCGACTGAAGGATGCCAATGGTCTTATCGTGCGAATGAACTCTGCGATTGGTTCAACCGTGCGACTGAACAGGGCGAATGGTTCAGTCGTGCGAATGAATATGGTGCGTATGAGCTATGCGAACGAACGGTTCAGTCGGCCGAATGAGGGTGCGACTAGATCCAGTCGTGCGAATGAACACTGCGAATGAGTCTAGTCGTGCGAATGGGTCACTCGTGCGACTGAAGCTGCTGTTTTGCGAAAATTTCTAGGTTTGACGGGTTTCAGCCGTGAAAATTCGAAATTTTGCAAGTCCAAATCGTCTAAGTACGTAGAAACTGAACTTCGATGAGCAGGGAACGTCCAAGATCACTTTTGATGCAAAAGATTGCGTTTTTCGTGCAAAAACACAAACTTTTATGCAATCTTGATTGAATCAACACGAAATCAAGAGCCAAAGCTCTGATACCACTTGTTAGGACCTGGTATTTGAACGAAATACCGAGTGATTGCGTGTTAAACCAACTCAAATAGTGCGGAATCCTATTTGATTGGCGATCCAATCAGTGAGAACACACGATGAATCAATCAAGAATTGATATCAACGTCAGAAATCGATTAGGAATCGATCTGATGTGTTCTATGAACTTGGAGAACGATTTGGGAGGCTTCTGGACGGCTAGGGTACGTCTGGAATCGTAATGGGATGAATGCTTACGTTTTCCCACGAATTGGGTCTATTTATAGGTTAGTATTGTTCAATCGTGCGACTGGGCCATAAGTATGGTTCAGTCGTGCGATTGAACCATGCGGTTGATTCATCCGCACGACTGAGTGTTCAGTCGTGCGATTGAGTCAATCTTATGTGTCAATCATACGACTGATCCAGTCTCCTGGTTCAGTCGTGCGATTGAGTCAATCGTATGAAGTTATTCATGCGTGTGGTCCATTCGCATGGGCCATCCGCATGAGAACTTCATTAAGTTAAGTTTGAATGTTTTAATTCATATAACATAATGTGCTATCATTCAAACAATCATAAACCCAATCAATTCAATCACAACTCATTAATGAAATATTAAACATTACAAGTAACAACCAATTCATATCATTTCATTAATCGATTACAATTACATCATAATCAGACAGACAAGTTCATTACATTACAAATCATGATCTAGGGACATACATGTATCAACACAGCATAAGTTTTGTCTATGCTTTTCAGCATCTCATCATCATGAAGCCTTTGCTGCTGTTCTTCTTCTATCTTTACTCTCACAGTTTCCATCTGTGAGGTGGGAGTGATGGGCATAGGTTTGGCTTTAGGCAAAGTTAGGACTGCGGAAAGAGGCAGCCTATCTTCTTCCTCATCATCCTCTTCTTCTTCTTCTTCTAGCCTCAACATCCTTCTCTTCTTCTTCTTGGGTGCATCATTAGCTGTTGGTTTTGAGGGTAAAGGAGTTGGTTTAATGGGTTGTGGTAGTGGTGATTTTGAAGTGGGAAGTTTTGCAGGTTGTTCTAGCATTCTTGTAGTGAGTGAGGCTTTTGAGTGTTTTGCTAGTTCCTTTCTATTCCCAGCACGTGCCTCATTTAGTGCTTTAATCACCAATCCCTTAGTGTATGCTTCAGACGAACAGATCTTGGTGGTTATTGCCAAGATACTGTCCCTGGTCTATGACTTAATCTCGATCAATGATCTCCCAAGGTGCTTTGCAATGAATCTGATCATGATCTCTAGTCTTTCTCTTTCTAATGCATCATAACTTGCCCATCTTGAGTTAATTTCTTCAACTTCAAGTCTCTTAATCTCTGAGTCAAGCTGTGCAGTATTGAACCCTTGTCTATACAGTTGATCAATAATGGAGTCCATTGATTTACTATGTGTAGCATCCGCCATTTTGATCATCTCATCGAGTTGGAGTTCTTTTTCTTTTCCTTCAACCTTCCTCTTCTTATATGTGATATGAAAGTCTTTATGACTTTCACCCACTTGATAAATGTCGGCTCCCTTCACAAACTCCTCTTCCTTCTCAATCTCCTTTTCTTTCAGTATGCTCTTCCTCTTTGCGTTCACTGACTGACTCTCCCCCTTTTTGGTTGCATTGGTTGCAAGGGTTTGAGTAGCAAAAAGCCTTGTGCTCACAGTCTCCTCCACCAGGGGTTGTATGATTGAGGGAAGCCTCTCATCCATGGTTTTGATCACAATGTCTGTGATCATTGGGGTGATGAGAGGTAGGGATTGCTGAAAGATAGCAGCTGTTTGCTCAGAGGGGTTCTGTCCTTGAGAAGCAGTGCCAGAAATAGAGGCTGGTGGCTTTGAAGTTTTGAGTGGCTGAGTGTGTGGGAAACCTTCAGGTGAAGGTGCCATCTGTGGGTTTATGTTGGTGGCAGATGGACTTGCTTCTTGAGAGAATTGGTCAAGTAGTCTTTGTAGTCTACGGACTTCTTCCTCAAGAATTGTGTTCTGGGACAGAACATCATAAAAGAAGCCCAGGTCATCATCAGCAGATGCTGAATCACCTGACCTACTGCTTGTAGCAGGATGTACATGCACTGGGTGTAGACCAGTTTTAGCATGTGCCCCTTTTTCTTGGAACTGGGGACTTCCAGCCTCAGGATGATGTCCTTCATCAGCTGTTGCCTCTGGTGAGGTCTTAGCAATGTTACCAGCCTCAGTCTGATGATGTGCTGATTCAGAAGAGGTGGCAGCCTCACCAGATATTCTGATCTCCATATCCACACCAGGAGACAGAACATTTAAACTCCGGTGCTGTGGGTTGTCAGAAGCATGTTGATCCTCTTCCTCAATGGCTGTGGTTGTCCCCTTTGTTGGTGTTTGGTGGGGAGGAGGAGAGGCATGCAGCTGAGTCAGCACTTTTGCAATTATAATGGTTGGACTTTGGGGGGCATTTGCATGGGGAGATGGGGTGAAAGCATTATGCACCTGGGGAGAATGGTGCTCTTGAATGGCAATCTCCTCAAATGAGGAAGATTCCAGATTAGTGGGTACCCCTTCTTTGGTTGCTGCAGGCTCCTTTTGAGAGGAATCCTGAGCGGCTGTGGCTGGTAGAGTCTCTGATACTGTTGGGGGGTTTAAACCAGCAAGTATATCCTGCCTTGGTGGTACAGGAGCATCTTCAGGGGACTCATCTCCCTGAATAGCTGTTTTGGGGCGTTTGGTTTTTGGTTTGGTAGGGACTCTGGATCTGGAGGTGGTGGCTGTGGGTTCCAGCTGCGTGGGTTTGTGCAGCTTGGCAGCCATTTTTAGAGATTGGTCAGAGTTGTGCCGGGAGTATACTTCAGGCAATACAGCCATAGCAGGGACTCCCAGGCCAACAAGTCCCTCAGCTTGAAGCTGGTTTTCAATTATGGCCATTATGAACCGAGGATATAATATCCAACGGTTAGCAAGTTGTTTTTGGGCCATATCCTTGAGCTCTAAAAATAGTATTTCAGAAAAATTTAAAGGTTGTTGCTCAAGGATGGAGTACATTACATGTTGCCACCTTGTGGACATTTGATCCCATGATGAAGTCTTGGGGGCAAGGCAGACATTTACCATATGAAAGATGAGACGTTCGGCATCCTGGAAATGTTTCTTCAATATGGTAGATGCACTCAGGTTACCTTGGTATCCATGGTGGGCAAATGATAGATCTGTTGTGCCCTTTGGATAACCAGTTGGGAAAGTGGCATCATCCAGATTGAGGGTTTGGCGAAGAGTGTCTGGAGTAATGACCACTTTTTGACGATGAACAAACGATTGAAGAGACTCTGTGTCATTCTCCTCAGAGACAAGAGTGACGTTTGTCCAGAATTGGTTAAGAGATTCGGCATATATGGTGGGATTTAACAGAAAAGCTGTTTGGTAAGGTGACTGAACCATTAAATCAATGGCGTTGTGAAACTTGGTCCAGTGTGGCGATTTTGTGAGATGTGCGACACAGTTGGGTCGTGGTTTTAGTTGCATGGTCGCCATTGATGAAGAGAGGTTACATAGTTTTGAACGTTAGGTTTGAGAAGAGGGGAGAGAAACTCTGAAGGTGGGATAAGGTATTTAAAGGGTAGGGTTAGAAAACGACTGAAGGTTTTGGTGTTAGTCATCAGTTGTTGAAACTACTGATGTCGTAGTATTAACTTTCAGAGGTTTTAAATGACTGACCGTATTGGTGTGATCAGCAGTTGTTATAAAACAACTGAAGACTTGGTTTTAACCGGCAGACGTTGAAACAGCTGAAGTCTCTGATTTAGTCATCAGTAGTTATAAAACTACTGAAGATAGTTTTGACTTCAGGTGGTGAAACAACTGAGGACATGGTGTTTATCATCAGTAGTTGTGAAACTACTGAAGACAGTGGTTTTGTCATCAGTTGTTGTAAACAACTGAAGACTTGGTGTTAGTCTTCAGTAGTTGTAAACTACTGAAGACATAGGTTTGGCTTCAATTGTTTAGAAACAGCAGTTGGAGAAACTGTTGGACCAAAAGAACCAATGAGCCGGATCAGAAAAACCTTTAAGTCCCACAGACGTCACACAAACTACTGAAGTCCAATCAGCTGAAGACAACAACTGAAGACAAAGTCTGAAGACATAAGTGCTGAAGACAAAGTCTGAAGACACAAGTGCTGAAGACAAAGTCTGAAGACACAAGTGCTGAAGACAAAGTCTGAAGACACAAGTGCTGAAGACAAAGTCTGAAGACACAAGTGCTGAAGACAAAGTTTGAAGATGTTGTCACAACAGCTGAAGAGGACTTCTTCAGTAGTTGTGACGGTTTGCTTTCAGTAGTTTTATATTTTCTATTTTCAGTAGTTTTGTAAAACGACTGAAGAGTTTGTTCTTCAGTCGTTGTAGCATCAGTAGTTTTCTTTTTCAGTAGTTTCATGTTTTATACTTAACACTCTGACATGTTCTCAGTAGTTGTGAACATTTCAGTAGTTTGTTAAGAAGTAGTTATTTTTGTACTAAATCTGCTAGTAATCACCACCCCGTGATTACAGCAGTAATTGCACTCTATATAAGGAGTGCCAACCTTATTGTAATCATGAATGATTGAGCAATAATATTGAGCATTATTGAAACATTCCAAATCACAGAAAATATTCTCTCGCATTTGTTACAAATAACACTTTCTTGCTATAACTTGACTAATTCATCTCTTCATTCCGCTGCATTACACTATTATACTTCAAACTTGTGATCGTTGATCCTGTCAAATGGTATCAGAGCAGGTTAATCATTGATCGATCTAATAATTGATCATTGAAACTGCTCTTCAAGATCCAAGTTTGAGTGAATTAGTATCCTTTTGCAAGAAACTGTTAAAGAGAGTGAATTTTCTGTGTTTTAATCATTCATCCTGAGACTTATTCTCGGTTTTCATTGAGTTTGTTGTGGTGTGTCAAAATTTTTGCTTGAATAAAATTGTTTTTGGTTTCAAAATGACTACTCCTTCCAATGATCCTCACAATACTGGTTCCTCAACCAAGCCTCCAATGCTGGTTAGGAATGAGTATAACATATGGCAACGTCGTATGCTCCATCACCTGTCTGTTAACAGTTCAGGTTGTTGGACATCGGTGGTACATGGTCCACATAAGCCTATGGTGAATAACCCGGAAACCAATCAAATGGTTCCGAAGAGGAAGGATCAATACTCAGATGAAGATAAGAAATTATTTGAGATAGATGCAAAAGCTCATGGAATTCTAGCCATGGCGCTACCAAATGAAATTTATTCTGGGTTAATGCACTATGAATCTGCCCATGACCTCTGGAATGCCTTGAAAGAACAATTTGGAGGAACAGATGAGGTCTTGGCAAATAATAGAGAGATCCTTGCCCAACAATATGAGACATTCTCTCATAGGAAGGGTGAGACACTGACTCAACAGTTTGAGCGGTTCTCTTGTTTGATCTCTGAATTGAAAATGGTCAAACATGAGTACACTAATGTTCAGATGAATAACAGATTTCTCAGATCACTGCCTGAGAGATGGGACACATATACCATTGTCCTACGCTCCAGTGCAAATTTGGACAAACTATCTCTCACCCAACTTCATGGGAAACTACTCACATTTGAGAGAGAGATAGAACAAAAGAGAAAACTGTCTTCATCTGGTAAGCTCACTGAGGACTTTGTACCAGGCAATACTGCTCTGGTTAGTCATGAGTCAGAATATGCTTCATCTGAATGCCAGTATGATGAGCATATTGATTTCTCTTCAAATATTTCTGATTCAGCATTTGTGAGTGTTGATAGTCAATTTTCTGGGTGTAATAATGACAATCTATGTTTCATCATGGATGATCTCAAGGGGATTGCTGATGATGACTTAGAAGAGATGGATATTTTGAGCCAAATGGCCTTGATAAATATCAGATCTCAGAAGTTCTATAAAAGAACTGGAAGAAAGTTCCCAGGACTCTCTGGCAAAACCAAAGTTGGTTTTGACAAGAGTAAGTTGAGGTGTCACAGATGCCAAAGGCTTGGACACTTTGCTAGAGAATGTAGATCATCTGGATCTAATTCCTCTGCACCTTTTGTGACTTTTCCTAGCAATAGTCAACAAAACAAAGGGCAACATCCTGTCAATTCTAGTCATCAGTCTCAACTACAATCTCCTGCATATTTGTTCCTCAGGGTCAAATGCCTTATCCTTACCCGTGTTATTACATGCCACAAGCCAGTCAAGTTCAAGCTCCTATGGTACCACAACCTCATGCACTTCCAGAACCTCAACCATCTCATCAACCCCCTCAGCCTCAACAACACAGCTTTTCACCCCAGAAGTTGTTGATTGGAGTAGCTTGCCAGATGACATGTCTGGTCATGAACAATTGTTCACAAGTGCTGATCAACATGGTGGTGATAGTCCTTTTGGAAATCTGGCACTTATGGCTCTGGAATCAACTGAGGGTTCCTGCTCAACTGCATCATCTTCACAGGTAACTCAGGTATCTTCAGAGGCCAAAGCCAAGTTATGTTCTGAATCTTGCATTGCTGCTTTTGTCTCTATTAGAGAGGCAAATGTAGCATTAATAAATGAAAAACTTGAGTTTGAGAAAACTATTTCCAAAAGACAAGCTGAGTATGAGTCTGTTCTTAATAATAAAAATGATGAGATTTATAAGCTTAAATGCCAATTAAATGATGAAAAGGCTAAGCTAGAGGTTATTCTGGAGGACCAGAAAAGTCTTAAAGAAACCCTTGCAGTCACCCAAGTAGAGTGTGATCGATGGGTGAAATCATGCAAAGGTTTTGAGATGCTTCTTAGTAAGCAATCAGCTTCCAATGTGAAGTTTGGCATTGGTTATAATCACACTGCTCCTCCTACAGATTTTACTCCAAGAGTAGAGGTGAAATCTGATGGAGAAAGCAATAACCAATCCACCTCATCATGTGATTCACTTTCTGATAAAGCATCATCAAAAGTTGAAGTCAGCAATAAGCCCTCTCAGAACTTATCAGCTAATATTGATAGTTCAATTGCTGACACTCACATGATCAAAGAGTTGGTCAACTCAGGAGTTATGTCAGAAAGTCCTGAAAGGACTGGAGAGCAAGATTTAACTCCTGAAGTTCAAGCTCCAACTACTGACAGCACTGAAAAGAAGAAAACTGTCAGTAGAAAGAGTTTGAAAACTACTAAAGAGGAAGCCAAGAAAGCAAATAGTGCTTCCAAAGTACTGAAGAGCAAGTCTTCAGTAGTTTCATCCTCTTTAGTTGATGATCAACAAAAGATGAAAAATAAACCATGTGAAGTATGTGGTTTGTTTAATCATCTCACTGATGATTGTTGGTACAAAAGAGGATCCAAACTCAAAAATAAAGATGAAATTAAAGAGAAAATGGTAAAAATGAAAAATGAGTTTAAAGCCACATTTGTACCAGCAACATCAAATCCTGTAACCCCTAAAAAGAAATCCAAAAGGAAGGGGTTAAACAGGTAACAGCTGAGGTTGCTCAAAAGAAGAAGGTGCAACATAAGAACTTATCAAACTCCAGTCCTAATGTGTCTGAAGAGCTGAAAGCTCTATCACAAAATCAGACACAGCTGGTTATGATGGTTCAACATCTATTGGGAAGAGTCAACCAATTAGATGCTCCTATGTTGAATCCACAGAAAAGGAGGTCCAAGCCAAAGGATTCCTCTTTTCCACCATCTTCTTCCTCTCAAGCTGTTATTTCTAGCAAACTTGTTAGTCCACCATCTGTTGATGTGAATAGGCCCAAAACCAAAAAGGTTTGGGTCTCAAAATCTAACTAATTTGCTTTGTTCTGCAGGGTTCTTCAACATGCCACAGAGGCATCTGGTATGTAGACAGTGGAGGATCCATGCATATGACAGGAAACAGATCACTTCTTAATGACTACTCTCAAGGAAGAAGGGATTTGTATCTTTTGGCAATGATGCAAAGGGTTACATCATCGGCAAAGGCTTTGTTTCCAATGGGGAAATAAAGTTTGATGATGTTAACCATGTGGAAAATCTCAAGTACAACCTCTTGAGTGTCAGTCAAATGTGTGACAAAGGCCATGTTGCTCTTTTCACAAGTCAGAACTGCCGGATTCTGTCATCCAAAGTTCTGAGTTTGATTGACAAGGTGTTGGATAAACACACTCTCCTTAAGGCCAACAGGACAGGTAGAGTGTATGCCTTAGATCTTTCTAAGAAAATAGATCTCAAAGGCCATCCTTGCCTATTTTCCAAGGCTTCCCCTCAAGAATCTACACTATGGCATAGAAGGCTGAGTCATGTTAATCTCAAAAACATAAATCAGCTGATTACCCATGGTTTAGTAAGGGGATTGCCCATGAAGGAGTTCAAATGTGAAGATGACTGCACTGCTTGTCTAAAAGGAAAACAGCACAAAGTTTCATTTCCTTCCATAGAAGAACCTAAGTCCACAGCCTGCTTACAACTTCTTCACATGGATCTCTTTGGTCCTGTGAGAGTGATGAGTATGGCTAAGAAGAAATACTGTCTAGTAATTGTGGATGATTACTCTAGATTTGTATGGACTTTCTTCTTGCATTCAAAGGATGAAGCACCTCAGAAGATTATCAACTTTGTGTTGTATGTTGAGAAGCAGTATTCCCTCTCAGTCAAGTGTGTTAGAAGTGATAATGGAACTGAGTTTAGAAACAACACACTTGATGAGTTCTTCCTCTCAAAGGGAATCAAGAGGCATTTTAGCATTCCAAGAACTCCTGAACAAAATGGAGTAGTGGAGAGAAAGAACAGGACCCTTATTGAAGCTGCAAGGTCCATGTTGGCTGACTCTGGATTGCCAATGACTTTTTGGGCTGAAGCTATCAATACCGCTTGTTATGTCCAAAATAGAGCTCTAGTGAATAAGAGGTTGATGAAAACTCCATATGAAGTTCTTCATCATTTGGCCCCTCTAATTTCATTCTTTAGAGCTTTTGGATGTCCTTGTTTCATTCTCAACACAAGGGATCAACTCCAGAAATTTGATTCTAAGGTGGATGCAGGATATTTTGTTGGTTATTCATCAACTTGCAAAGCATACAGAGTCTTCAACTGTAGAACAAAGATAGTTGAAGAGACTCTACATGTTAAGTTTAATGAATCTCCAAAGGACAAGATTCCACAAAATCCTGTGGAGATATTTGATTTGGACATACTGCAATATGCTCCTCATCAAACTCCAGCTGTTGCTCATGTCAACAGTTCTCCACCTGGTGGTACTGCTAGTGCTGATGATGATGATAGCAGTACTCACCTCTTCAGATTTACTGATCAACTGCCTGATTCAGCTAGACCTGATGTTCCTGTAGCTCCAGCAGCACAATCCACAACAAATGCTGATGAGATTTCTACAACTTCAACTTCCTTTGAACTACCATCAACTGATTGGTTTCAAGGAAATTCTTCACCATCACCATCTGTTGCTGCTGAGCCTGCTACAAACACTTGCACTGATCTCATTGTGTATCAAGATCTGAAGAATCACCCTATGTCTCAAATCATTGGTGATATCACTGCTGGTGTATCAACAAGAAGTCAATTGTCAAATTTCTGCTTCTATGCTCTCTTCATCAGTCAGCAAGAGCCAAAGAATTATCACATTGCATTAAAAGACAATGGATGGGTTGATGCCATGCAGCTTGAGCTTCTTCAGTTCAAGAAACAGCAAGTGTGGGAACTTGTTCCTCTACCTCCAGGTAAGTGTGCAATAGGCACTAAATGGGTGTTTAGGAATAAGACTGATGAAAATGGGCTTATTGTTAAGAACAAGGCCAGACTGGTGGTTCAGGGGTTTGCACAAGAAGAAGGTATTGATTATGATGAAACCTTTGCTCCTGTAGCCAGACTGGAAGCAATTCGATTGTTTTTAGCTTATGCTGCTTATCAAAATCTTAAAGTTTTTCAAATGGATGTCAAAAGTGCATTTTTATATGGGAAAATTAAAGAAGAGGTTTATGTATGTCAACCACCAGGTTTTGAGGACAACAAACATCCTAATTGGGTGTATAAGCTTGATAAGGCTCTTTATGGGTTGAAACAAGCTCCTAGGGCCTGGTATGAGACATTATCAAACTTTCTTCTTGAAAATAATTTTACTAGAGGCACCATAGATAAAACTTTGTTCATTAAGAAAGCAGGGCAGCATAATCTACTTGTTCAAATTTATGTAGATGATATTATTTTTGCATCCTCTGATCCACAGTTGTGTGATGACTTTACAAAGTGATGCAACAAAAGTTTGAAATGAGTGCAATGGGGGAATTACAATTTTTTCTGGGTTTGCAAATCAAACAAAAGGCTGATGGAATTTTCATTCATCAGTCCAAATATACAAAAAATCTTTGGAAAAATTTGATTTGCAAAATTGTAAACCCTGTTCTACTCCCATGTGCAACACCACACAACTGGATACAGATCAGAAAGGTAAAGTGGTTGATGAAACACTTTACAGATGTATGATTGGGTCCTTGATGTACCTAACAGCTTCTAGACCAGATATTATGTTTGCTACATGTGTTTGTGCTAGATTTCAGGCTGCACCTAAGGAGTCTCATTTGATTGCAGTCAAGAGGATCTTTAGATATTTGCAAGGCACTCCATCTCTAGGTTTATGGTATTCTACTAGACATTCTGGTAAATTAGTTGCTTTTTCTGACAGTGACTATGCAGGGTGTAAATTGACCAGGAAATCAACTTCTGGTGGATGCCAATTCCTAGGCAACTGTTTGATTTCTTGGCAGAGTAAGAAACAAACTTCAGTTGCTACATCAACTGCTGAAGCCGAGTACATAGCTGCTGCAAGTTGTACATCTCAGGTATTATGGCTTCAAAACCAATTATTGGATTATGGCATAACTGAGACTAAGACTCCATTGTTAATGGACAGTTCTTCAGCTCTTTGTATTGTCAAGAATCCTGTCCAGCACTCTAGGACTAAACATATTGAAATCAGACATCACTTTATTAGAGATTGTTTTGAAAAAGGTCTGATTGATCCAAAATTTGTTCCTAGTGCTGATGAGCTTGCAGACATTTTTACTAAGCCTTTGGATAGTTCAACCTTCCACAACCTGGTGTTAAGGCTTGGTATGCTGCAGCTAGAATAAGTGACAACTACCGATAATCTCAGTAATAAATACTGATGATCATTGGTAACCATGTCATATATAAGTACTTCATTTGTTAAAACAGCTGATGTAGTTATAACAGCTGATGAAATCACAACAGCTGATGTAACTACAACTGCTGATGTCAGAAATGCAGATAAGTACTGATGACCAATGAAACATTTTAATGTGGAGGTCAGACTGAAACAGCTGAAAAGCTAAGAATTGACGACAACAGCTGATGAGCAATTCCTCTTCAGTTGTTTTTCCAACTGCTGTTTCTAAACAACTGAAGCCACAGCTATGTCTTCAGTAGTTTACAACTACTGAAGACTACCGCTACGTCTTCAGCTGTTTACATCAACTGATGACAAAACCACTGTCTTCAGTAGTTACACAACTACTGATGACAAACACCATGTCCTCAGTTGTTTCACCACCTGAAGTCGAAATTGTCCTCAGTAGTTTTATAACTACTGAAGACTAAATCAAAGACTTCAGCTGTTTCAATGTCTGACAGTTAAAACCAAGTCTTCAGTTGTTTTATAACAACTGATGATCACACCAATACGGTCAGTCATTTCAACCTCAAAAAGTTAATGCCACGTCATCAGTTTCAGCAAATGATGACTCACCAAAAACCTTCAGTCGGTTCATAACCCTACCCTATAAATCCCTTATCTCACCAGAGTTTTTCTTACCTTCACTCTCAAACCTAACGTTCAAAAACTCTGTACCCTCTCTTCATCCATGGCGACCATGCAACTAAAACCTCGACACAACTGTGTCGCTCACCTTACTAAATCACCATTCTGGACCAAGTTTCACAACGCCATTGATTTAATGGTCCAGTCACCTTACCAAACAGCCTTCCTGATAAACCCCACCATATATGCCGAATCCCTTAGCCAATTCTGGACGAACGTCACTCTTGTCTCTGAGGAGAATGACACAGAGTCACTTCATTCGTTCGTCCATAGCCAAAAGGTGGTTATCAATCCAGAGATTCTTCGCCAAACCCTCAACCTGGATGATGCCACTTTCCCAACCAGCTATCCAAAGGGCACCACTGATCTATCCTTTGCCCACCATGGATATGAAGGCAATCTGAGTGCCTCTACCATATTGAAGAAACATTTCCAGGATGCTGAACGGCTTATCTTTCATATGGTAAATGTTTGCCTGGCTCCAAAGACTTCATCATGGGATCAAATGTCCACAAGGTGGCAACAGGTATTGTACTCTATCCTTGAGCAACAACCTCTAAATTTTTCTGAAATATTATTCTTAGAGCTCAAGGATATGGCCCAAAAACAACTTTCTAACCGTTGGATACTATATCCTCGGTTTATAATGGCCATAATTGAAAACCAGCTTCAAGCTGAGGGACTTGTTGGCCTGGGAGTCCCTGCTATGGCTGTATTGCCTGAAGTATACTCCCGGCACAACTCTGACCAATCACTCAAAATGGCTGCCAAGCTGCGCAAACCCACGCAGTTGGAACCCACAGCCACCACCACAAAATCCAAAGTCCCCACCAAACCAAAAACAAAGCGAACCAAAACAGCTATTCAGGAAGATGAGTCACCTGAAGATGCTCCTGTACCACAAAGACAGGATATACTCACTGGTGTTAACCCCCCAGTAGTATCAGAGACTCACCCAGCCACAGCCGCTCAGGATTCCTCTCAAAAGGAACCTGAAGCAACCAATAAAGGGGTACCCACAAATCTGGAATCTTCCTCATTTGAGGGATTGCCATTGAAACTCACCATTCTCCCCAGGTGCATAATACCCCATCTCCAAATGAAAATGCCCCCCAAAGTCCAACACTTATAATTGCAAATGTGCTGACTCAGCTGCATGCCTCTCCTCCTCCCAGACAACCACTTAAAGGGAAAACCACAGATATGGAGGAAGAGGATCAACATGCTTCTGACAACCCACAGCACAGGGGTTTACATGTTCAGTCTCCTAGTGTAGATACGGAGACAAGAATATCTGGTGAGGCTGCCACCTCTTCTGCATCAGCACATGATCAGACTGAGGCTGGTAACATGGCTAAGACCTCATCAGAGGCAACAGCTGATGAAGGACATCGTCCTGAGGCTGGAAGTCCCCAGTTCCAAGAAAAAGGGGCACATGCTACATCTGGTCTACACCCAGAGCATGTACATCTTGCTACTAGCAAGAGGTCAGGTGATTCAGCATCTGCTGATGATGACCTGGGCTTCTTTTATGATGTTCTAGCCCAGAACACAATTCTTGAGGAAGAAGTCAGTAGACTACAAAGACTACTTGACCAATTTTCTCAAGAAGCAAGTCCATCTGATACCACTATACACCCACAGATGGCACCTTCACCTGAAGGTCTCCTAAACACTCAGCCACTACAAACATTCAATCCACCAGCCTCTACTTCTGGCACTGTTTCTCAGGGACAGAACCCCTCTGAGCAAACAGCTGCTATATTCCAAAAATCCCTACCTCTCATCACCCCAATGATCACCGACATTGTGATCAAAACCTTGGATGCCAAACTTCCCTCAATTCTACAGCCACTAGTGGAGGAGATTATGAGCACAAGCCTTTCTACTACTCAAACCCTTGCAACCAATGCAACCAAAAAGGGGAGAGTCAGTCAGTGAAAGACAAAGGGAAGCACATACTGATAGAGAGAGACCAGGAGGAAGAAGAGGTTGTTGAGAAAGAGACTGAGAAGGAGAAAGAGTATGTGAAGGGAGCTGACACTGATCAAGTGAGTGAAAGTCACAAAGACTTTCACATCACATACAAGAAGAGGAAGATAGAAAGGAAAGAAAAAGAACTCCAGCTTGATGAGATGGTCAAAATGGCGGATGCTACACATAGCAAATCTATGGACTCCATTATTGACCAACTATACAGACAAGGGTTTGACACTGCACAGCTTGACTCAGAGATTAGAAGACTTGAAGTTGAAGAAATTAACTCAAGATGGGCAAGCTATGATGTGCTAGAAAGAGAAAGACTGGAGATCATGATCAGATTTATTGCTAAGTATCTTGGAAGATCATTGATAGAGATTAAGTCATGGACCAGGGACAGTATCTTGGCTATAACCACCAAGATCTGTACGTCTGAAGCATATACAAAGGGATTAGTGATTGAAGCCTTAAATGAAGCAGGTGCTGGAAAAAGAAATGAACTAGCAAAATACTCCAAAGCCTCACTCATTACAAGAATGCTAGAACAACCTGCAAAACCCACAACTTCAAAATCACCACTACCACAACCCATTAAACCAACTCCTTTACCCTCAAAACCAACAGCCGATGATGCATCCAAGAAGAAGAAGAGAAGGATGTTGAGGCTAGAAGAAGAAGAAGAAGAGGATGATGAGGAGGAAGATAGGCTGCCTCTTTCTGCAGTCCTAACTTTACCCAAAGCCAAATCTATGCCCATCACTCCCACCTCACAGATGGAAACTGTGAGGGTAAAGATTGAAGAAGAGCAAATGCAAAGGCTTCATGATGAGGAGATGCTAAAAAGTATAGATAAAACTTATGCTGCCTCCTCATCAATAATAAGTATGAAGAAAGAAGCTCTGAGACTGTACACCCTCGCCAACACATTTCAATATCAGAAAGAAAAGGTGAGGATGTGGCCTGATCCTAGGGTGGCTCACAGAATTGTGAAGAAGGGTATTCCTGCACGATACAAGGGCCAGATAAAGAGGATCGTAGATGAAGAGATCACAGTGGTCCTTGTAGTATCACCCTGGGAGATTGTTGAAGACTTCAAGAAAGCTTATGAGACTAAACAGCCACCCCAAAAGATGTTAGAGAACAGAGTGATCAAGAAGGGGTTAGTCTACAAGAAGCTTGAGAACTTCAAACAGAATGAGCTCAGTCTGTTACTCGAAGGTAATCATCCTGATGAGTTTGCCTACAGACAGATCACAACTGTTGAGCTCAAAAATGGCAAACAGGCCAAATACATCTCAGAGCTGTATGGGCGTGAAGGATTATTCGATGGTGAACCAGAGAATCTCACTATGGAAGAACAAATCATGTTTCTCAGAGCATACACCAGAGAATCCTACAGGCTCATACATGGGAAGTAAGTTTCATGGATGGGGGAACAGCTCAGTGTCCAATTCCCCAATACAGAGCTCCCATCCACACTTTGCCAACCAAATTATCAGGGACTTACTTCCAGGCCGGTGCTTATATGGGTCATCTTCTCAACTGATCAAGAAGGAAAAAGACCATCCATTTTGCCAACAATAAGTGGGACCTCAATAAAGTTAAAGGTTTTGGCTGCATTGGTTCAGGGGGAGTTTGTTGGACCAAAAGAACCAATGAGCCGGATCAGAAAAACCTTTAAGTCCCACAGACGTCACAACAACTACTGAAGTCCACATCAGCTGAAGACAACAACTGAAGACAAAGTCTGAAGACATAAGTGCTGAAGACAAAGTCTGAAGACACAAGTGTTGAAGACAAAGTCTGAAGACACAAGTGCTGAAGACAAAGTCTGAAGACACAAGTGCTGAAGACAAAGTCTGAAGACACAAGTGCTGAAGACAAAGTTTGAAGATGTTGTCACAACAGCTGAAGAGGACTTCTTCAGTAGTTGTGACGGTTTGCTTTCAGTAGTTTTATATTTTCTATTTTCAGTAGTTTTGTAAAACGACTGAAGAGTTTGTTCTTCAGTCGTTGTAGCATCAGTAGTTTTCTTTTTCAGTAGTTTCATGTTTTATACTTAACACTCTGACATGTTCTCAGTAGTTGTGAACATTTCAGTAGTTTGTTAAGAAGTAGTTATTTTTGTACTAAATCTGCTAGTAATCACCACTCCGTGATTACAGCAGTAATTGCACTCTATATAAGGAGTGCCAACCTTATTGTAATCATGAATGATTGAGCAATAATATTGAGCATTATTGAAACATTCCAAATCACAGAAAATATTCTCTCGCATTTGTTACAAATAACACTTTCTTGCTATAACTTGACTAATTCATCTCTTCATTCCGCTGCATTACACTATTATACTTCAAACTTGTGATCGTTGATCCTGTCAGTCATTCATCGCACATAAAACATATAATTGCATTTATCTTTTATAAAACATTGCAGCGGAATTATCAAAATAGACATCTCATTTCTTTATAAAAGCTTTTGCCAAATAATACATCGTTAACCAGTTACAAAATATATTGTTGCATTACATCACAAAAGCCTTATATAAATGGATGCCATCCCAAAAGAGCTGAGTAGCCTCGCAGCGCCATCCTCAGCAACATTACCTGCCAACTAGAAACACATTAAAAGTCAGCGTTGCTGAGTAAGTTCTAGTTTTAAAATAAAACATACTTTTCTTTCGTTAAATCCATACTTTACTTTCATGCATTCATGCATCATACGTACACATAGATAATATCATTATTATCTTCATCATTCATTCATTAACTTCCATTCGTTCATTCATCATTTCTTACTTTCATTCGTTCGTTCATCATTACATCTTTTCCTTTCGTCCACACCATGAACTTTACCCTTCATGCTCATGATACTGGGCCTAAGCCTATCATAGACCTTCATTCACGGTGCCCAACACCTCTTGCCACAGTATCTAGGATAAAGTTCAGGTATACCATTGTCGTGTGCTATGCCCTTCATGCTCATGGTACTGGACCTAAGCCTATCTTAGACCTTCATTCACGATGCCCAGCACCTCTGGCCACAGTACCTAAGACAAGCAACAATGGTTCCATTCAAATGGTCAATCACAAAGAAAGACCCCAATGTGCATCCTCCCGGGGTAGCGAACCCGCACACCGTTGGGCTAACACCTTATAATTGGCGTGTCCCGATATCCAATGCTTGCAAGACTTTTATTACATTCCATCGTTTATTAATGCATGCATTCATTCATCATGTTCCTCTTTTATTATCTTCCACTTTACGTTACATAATACTTTCATTTCATTCATTAACGTAACACGTAAAGCCACAGGAAAGATAAACATTCATCATAATCAGGAACATCAACAAACACAATCATCAACATCATACAAGGCAACATCATGCATACATAACATACATCATACATAAATATGCAATATCATCATCATCATGCCCAACATACCCTCTAAGGCCTCAACACTCATCTTACATGATCTTACGGGAATTTCCATGTCAAAACCTACATCTGCACTTTCCCCCGAAAGTCAGTAATTAAACTACACTTTTCTCCGGGTACAACAGCCCTACTTGGGTGTATGGACACCCTTCAGTCGCATGGCCTCCAGGCGACTGAACATCATGCGATTGGACCCATACGGATGAACATCTATGCGAATGGACACCCCGTCGTGCGTATGGACCTCATACGGATGGAACTAATGCGAATGAGCACTTATGCGACTGACCTCATGCGAATGGACTCAATGCGAGTGAGTCCCATGCGATTGGAACTAATGCGACTAAGCACCTATGCGACTGGGCCCTCAGTTGCATGACTGCCCATGCGACTGGACCCCAATCGTACGAATGAATCTTTAGTTGTGCGAATGAACCCTCAATCGTGCGAACGAACCCTCAATCTGCGAATAAACCTCAATCGCACCTCAGTCGGCCGTATGGCCTCTAGTCGGCCGCCTAGCCCTAGCTGATGCAGAAAGGAGTTCATCCCGAACCCAATCTGCCATTTTCGGCCTCCTAGCTCATCCAAACCCATTCTAAGCCTAAATCAACCATCCTAAACCTTAGGAATGCATATCACAACACCATTCAAGCACACACGAGCCCGATAACAAACTCCAAACGCATCACACGCAACACACCCAAATGGGTCAAACACACACACACACATACAAAAACGGGGTTTCTATGCTTTCCAGCCCCAAAATCAGTTGAAAACAAGTAAAAGAGAGGTCCTAGAACTCATCACAAACGACCACAACGAGAAGAGCTTCGATTGGACTCGCTACATGACGATTTTGCCCGCTCGAATCTACACGAACCAACCTTTTCTCTCTTCTATCTCTCCTCTCTTGGCTGAAATATGGGTGTGGGGAGAGGGTAAGGGCTACCTTCTCCCTTTAAATACCACCACATTCCCAACTTTCTCTCGTTGGCGAGTTTGGTCCCTCGACTTTAGACTTTATTTCTTTTTCTTCATTCGTTGGCTTCAAAATAAATAAATAACCGGGTGTTACAAGTCCACCCCCCCTTAAATAGGTTTCGTCCCCGAAACCTTTTATTCCTCGAACAAACGTGGGTAATGCTGCCTCATCTCTTCTTTAGTCTCCCACGTAGACTCAGATCCTTTCCTGTGCTTCCACTGAACACGCACAAGAGGAACCGTTATATTCCTCAGCCTCTTCTCTTTTCGATCGATGATTGCCACTGGTTGCTCCACAAAATTGAGCCGTTCGTCTACTTCGATATCTTCCAGTGGAACAATCATATCTTCATCTGCCAAGCACTTCCTTAAATGAGATACATGGAATGTCGGGTGAATTCCACTTAACTTATCTGGTAACTCCAGTCTATAGGCCACCTCTCCTACTCGAGCAATGATTCGGAAAGGGCCTATGTACCTCGGGCTTAACTTGCCCCGCTTTCAAAAGCGGATGATACCCTTCCAAGGTGAGACCTTCAATATAACCCGGTCACCCACCTGGAATTCAATCGATCTGCGTCGTTTATCAGCATACGACTTCTGTATATCTTTGGCTGCCTTCATGAAGGCTTTGATCTTTTCAAGCTTCTCCGTCGTAGCCTCGATCACCTCGACGCTCCCTAACTCCTTCTGACCAATATCACCCCAATAAACGGGTGTTCTGCATCTCCTACCGTATAGCATCTCATATGGGGGCATACTAATGTTGGCATGATAACTGTTGTTGTACGAGAATTCAGCTAACGGTAAGTGGTCATCCCAACTTCCTCCAAAATTGATAACACATGCCCGAAGCATGTCCTCCAAGGTCTGAATGGTCCTTTCTGACTGACCATCAGTCTGAGGATGATAAGTCGTGCTAATATGTAACCTCGTCCCCATAGCGTCGTGGAATTTCTTCCAAAATTTAGATGTAAACCGGGTGTCACGATCCAACACAATAGACACTGGCATACCATGACGAGTCACAATTTCCCTAATGAACAGATCAGCCAACCTCTTAGATGAATACGTCTCGCGGATCGGTAGAAAGTGAGCACTCTTCGTCAGTCGATCAACTATCACCCATATGGCATCATACCCCTTCGGGGTACGCGGCAGCTTCGTAATGAAATCCATGGTGATGTGATCCCACTTCCATTCCGGTATATCCAAAGGTTGGATCTTCCCATACGGCTTCTGGTGCTCGGCCTTCACTTGCAAGCAAGTAAGGCACTTACTCACATACTCCACTACGTCACGCTTCATACCCGACCACCAATAATCTTTCTTCATGTCGTGGTACATTTCCGTAGCACCGGGATGAATAAGGTATTGAGTCTTGTGAGCTTCATCCATAATCTTGACCCGTAGATCCCCAAAGCGAGGAATCCACATTCGTCCAAATCGGGTTCTAACACCAAGTGTGTTTTCACCCAACTCCGCGATCAGACCTCTCATTCTTTCAGAGTTAAGATGATCTTCTTTCAATGCTTCATCTTGAAACTCCTTGACTTGCTTCATTACATCGGAGGTCATGATCAGCTGATAAGCTTTCACCCGAATCTGCTCGGGTCTCTCCTTTCGTCTAAGGGCATCCGCCACCACGTTGGCTTTGCCCGGATGGTAATGGATCTCACAATCATAGTCCTTTATGAGCTCCAACCATCTTCTCTGCCTCATGTTCAGGTCCTTCTGCTCAAAGAAGTGCTTCAAGCTTTTGTGGTCAGTGAATATGGTGCACTTCGTCCCGTAAAGATAGTGCCTCCAAATCTTTAACGCAAAGACCACGGTTGCTAGCTCCAAGTCATGAGTAGGATAATTGACCTCATGAACCTTCAACTGTCAGGATGCATATGCTATAACCTTTCCTCTTTGCATTAACACACATCCCAAGCCCGAGTAGGAAGCATCAGAATAAACCACCAGATCCTCACTTCCATCGGGTAATGACAGAACAGGAGCTTGAGTCAACCTCCCCTTCAGTTCCTCGAACGCCTTCTCTTGAGCTTGACCCCATACAAACTTCACATCTTTCCGGGTCAACTTAGTCAGTGGAGAGGCGACCTTAGAGAAGTCTTGAATGAATCTTCTGTAGTAGCCCGCCAAACCCAAGAAGCTACAAATCTCGGATGGCGTCTTTGGTGACTCCATTGCATAACCGCCTCCACCTTTGCGGGTCCACCATAATCCCGTCAGGATTCACCACATGTCCCAAGAACTGAACCTCGCGCAACCAGAACGCGCACTTGGAGAACTTGGCGTACAACTTCTCCCTTCTCAATGTCTCTAGAACTTCCCGAATGTGACCGCCATGCTCTATCTCGTTCTTCGAATAAATCAGGATATCATCAATAAACACGATCACTGATTTATCCAACATCGGTCGACACACTCGGTTCATTAGATCCATAAAAGCAGTTGGCGCATTGGTCAAACCAAAAGACATGACAAGGAACTCGTAGTGACCATATTGCGTGCGAAAAGCTTTTTAGGGATATCCTGCTCTTTCACCTTCAACTGATGGTGCCCGATCGAAGATCTATCTTTGAAAACCAATTGGCACCTTGAAGTTGATCAAAACAAATCATCGATTCTCGGTAAGGGTATCGGTTCTTTATCGTCACCTTATTCAGCTCACGGTAGTCAATACACATCCTCATACTACCGTCTTCTTCTTCACGAAAGTACCGGAGCACCCAAGGAGGAGTACTCGATCTACTGAGATAGTATGAACCCTTATCAAGCAGTTCTTCCTTCAGCTCTGCTCCATCAACTCTTTCATCTCCGTCGGAGCCAGCCGATACGGTGCCATGGCAACAGATTGAGCACCCAGTATCAGATCAATCTGAAACTCGATCTCTCGGACAGGTGACACTCCTGGTAAGTCTTCTGGGAACACGTTTGGAAAGTCACACAAACCGGTACATCGGCTAGTGTGGTGTTGGCATATCCACATCCTTTACATAGGCCAAGTAGGCACTACATCCACGCCTCATACACTTTCCCGCCACCGCCATCGAAATTACTTTCGGAATCGTCGTGACCCGATCACATAAACGTCACCAAACTCCCGTCAGGCGCTGTCAACCGAATCATCTTCTTGCAACACAAAATGTTCGCCTCGTAGTCCGCTAACCAATCCATCCCAAGAACCAAATCGAAACCACCTAAGGTCATCACAAACGTTCTAACAGGAAACTTATGACCTTCTAGCTCCACATCGCAATTCTCTATCATCTCAGAAATCCTGGTAGACTTACCTATGGCAGTTTCTACATCAAAGGGCGCATCGACACGACTACTACTAACAGGCAGCTTAGCACAGAAAGCAGCAAAAATAAAACTTTTACTAGCACCAGAATCAAATAACACAGAAGCTAAAGTTTGGTTCACTAGAAACGTACCAGACACAACGTCAGGGTCCGTCCTAGCTTCCTCCTGTGTCAGGCGCTCGCCCTCGGTCCTTCACTTCCCATCTTCTTCAACCCAGAACCCTCAGCCCTCGGCTTCTTACAATCGCTACTCATGTGGCCCTCCATGCCACAGTTAAAGCATCAGACCATACGATAGTCCCTGGCTATATAGCCTTCCCACTTTGAAGCACACGTTCGACCCCAACCTGCACTCCCCACTGTGCTCTTTTCCACACCTACCACACTTCTTCAAACCAGCACCCGATGCGACCACACGGCGGTCGTCCACCTGTGCCTTCTTGTTACCCGTCGAGGCATCACCCCGACCAAACCTCTTCCCATGCCGGTTCCGATCACTACTACCCTTCTTGCTACCTTCAGTCACCACCACCGTCCTCTCATCATACAGTCTCCCTGCCAAGTCCACCGCCGACCTAAACATGCTCGGTCGGGCAGTGATCATGTGCCTGTGAATATCCGCTGGCAACCCTTGAATGTATCTTTTAATTTTCCGTGACAAAGGTGTCACTTGGTCCGGCACCAGAGGCGCCATCTCATTGAACTTGGTAGTATACTGCTGATGTGTTATGGTCCCCGCCTCCAGATGCAGGAACTCTTTCTCGACTTTATCCATTTCTCTATGAGGACAGAACTCCTCAATCACCAACTTCTTCAGTTCGGGCCATCTCATTCTCCCGATTGCCCGACTACCCTCAGCTTGGACAATATTGTCCCACCAGCATAAAGCTGAGTCCACAAACGAGTGGGTGGCAAACTTCACTTTCTGGTCCTCCCGACACTCGCTGATATCAAGAACAACCTCCATTTCCCTCACCCACCGGTGAGCAGCAGCAACAGTGCAGTTACCATCGAAGGTAGGGGGCTTGCATCTCATAAACGCCCCATAGTTACAGCCTCGTGCCGCCTCCGGCGCAGGCTCTTCTTCTTCCTCTTCCTCATTATCAGAGAAAATCGTTTCAGGCTCCGGTTGCTCTCGTTCCCCCGGGCCCTGTTTCTCTCATTTCTCTCTTCTTCCTTTACTGCCTTAATAACTTCGGTCACCACAGACGGTAAGATTGTCTGCATGACCTGATGCACTTCTTCAACAACAGCCTCCTTTACCGAGGCCCTCAAGTTAACACTCTCATCCCCAGCCTCCGGATGAGGGGTCTCAGGTTCTTCAGGAACCACCCTTTCAACTCTAGGTCTTCCTCTTTTGGGTAGCGGTTCAGCACCAGGCCCATCACGGCTTCCACCCCTAGAAGCTTTAGAAGATCTACCACCAGCCATTCTCTATCACACTGAAAGATTCAAACACCAACATGGTCATTCAAGGGAACAGCACAGTTTATGTCAAGTATAGTAAGTCCCTAATTACGGTGGCCAGTTGTGATTAGCCACTTACTTTACTCTTCATACCCCGAGCATAACCTATCCTGACTACATCAGTATCTAAATCTACATATAACACATAAACCACATAACATGCGCACATAATACCGGTTAACATTACGAAAATAGATGGCACGCAGCTACTCAGATTGGTCATTCACTTAAACTTTGACTCTGATACCAACTTGTAAGGCCCCGTTCCCGGGACGCCTACAGTTGGTCATTCATCGCACATAAAACATATAATTGCATTTAACTTTCATAAAACATCGCAGTGGAATTATCAAAATAGACATCCCATTTCTTTATAAAAGCTTTTGCCAAATAATACATCGTTAACCAGTTACAAAATATATTGTTGCATTACATCATAAAAGCTTTATATAAATGGATGCCATCCCAAAAGAGCTGAGTAGCCTCGCAGCGCCATCCTCAGCAACATTACCTGCCAACTGGAAACACATAAAAAGTCAGCGTTGCTGAGTGAGTTCTAGTTTTAAAATAAAACATACTTTTCTTTCGTTAAATCCATACTTTACTTTCATGCATTCATGCATCATACGTACACATAGATAATATCATTATTATCTTCATCATTCATTCATTAACTTCTATTCGTTCATTCATCATTTCTTACTTTCAGTCGTTCGTTCATCATTACATCTTTTCCTTTCTTCCACACCATGAACTTTACCCTTCATGCTCATGATACTGGGCCTAAGCCTATCATAGACCTTCATTCACGATGCCCAGCACCTCTAGCCACAGTATCTAGGATAAAGTTCAGGTATACCATTGTCGTGTGCTATGCCCTTCATGCTCATGGTACTGGACCTAAGCCTATCTTAGACCTTCATTCATGGTGCCCAGCACCTCTGGCCATAGTACCTAAGGCAAGCAACAATGGTTCCATACAAATGCTCAATCAAAAAGAAAGACCCCAATGTGCATCCTCCCGGGGTAGCGAACCCGCACACCGTTGGGCTAACACCTTATAATTTGCGTGTCCCGATATCCAATGCTTGCAAGACTTTTATTACATTCCATCGTTTATTAATGCATGCATTCATTCATCATGTTCCTCTTTTATTATCTTCCACTTTACGTTACATAATACTTTCATTTCATTCATTAACGTAACACGTAAAGCCACAGGAAAGATAAACATTCATCATAATCAGGTTCATCAACAAACACAATCATCAACATCATACAAGGTAACATCATGCATACATAACATACATCATACATAAATATGCAACATCATCATCATCATGCCTAACATACCCTCTAAGGCCTCAACACTCATCTTACATGATCTTACGGGAATTTCCATGTCAAAACCTACATCTGCACTTTCCCCCGAAAGTCAGTAATTAAACTACACTTTTCTCCGGGTACAATAGCCCTACTTGGGCGTATGGACACCCTTCAGTCGCATGGCGTCCAGGCGACTGAACATCATGCGATTGGACCCATACGGATGAACATCTATGCGAATGGACACCCAGTCGTGCGTATGGACCTCATGCGGATGGAACTAATGCGACTGGGCCCTCAGTCGCATGACTCCCCATGCGACTTGACCCCAATCGTACGAATGAATCCTTAATCGTGCGAACGAACCCTCAATCGTGCGAATGAACTTCAATCGCACCTCAGTCGGCCGTATGGCCCTCCAGTCGGTCGCCTAGCCCTAGCTGATGCAGAAAGGATTCATCCCGAACCCAATCTGCCATTTTCGGCCTCCAAGCTCATCCAAACCATTCTAAGCCTAAATCAACCATCCAAAACCTTAGGAATGCATAACACAACACCATTCAAGCACACACGAGCCCGGTACAAAAACTCCGAACGCATCACACGCAACACACCCAAATGGGTCAAACACACACACACACATACAAAATGGGTTTTCTATGCTTTCCAGCCCCAAAATCGGTTGAAAACAAGTAAAAGAGGGGTCCTAGAACTCACACAAATGACCACAACGAGAAGAGCTTTGATTGGACTCGCTACACGACGATTTTGCCTGCTCGAATCTACATGAACCAACCTTTTCTCTTTTTTCTCTCTTCTTTCTCTCCTCTCTTGGTTGAAATGTGGGTGTGGGGAGAGGGTAAGTGTAAGGATTCCTTTAAGTCTGATGCAAACCAAAACATCCAATGTCTCTCTGCAAGTAATGCACTAAGAACTGAAGTAGAATTGCTTCGGAAGTTTTACACCATACACTTGAAATATTCTAAGTGTAAAATCTTCCGAAGCCAAGACCAATATCTTTCGAAGCCAAACATGAAGTCTTCTGAAGCCTCAGAGACAAAGTCTTCCGAAGCTTCATCCTATGAAGACAGATTTCTTCCGAAGACTTTTAGTAACATGCTTTATCTGATGTACTGTTCCATAAAGCTGGACACCTTTCCGCTGCATATCTGTAAAGTCACCATCTTTCATGAGTTGGTGAAAAGGTCCATGCTTTTGGTAACTGTACATTCAGGTCTTGAGTCTGTAACCTTCTACTTTATGTACTTTATCCTTTTTGTAATAGATAAGGATGTGAGCTATGGCATGTCATAGTCACAAGGTCAAAAGACAGATATGCCTTTTGTTCTACAATTAATTTTGTTTGTGTCTAGTCAATTGTATCCAGCTGGCTTTCAAAGTATATAGGCTGTAGGTTGTAGTATAAGTATTCCAAGTTCTAGTATCTTCTTTATGCTTTGTAACACTTGTAATAGAACTTGAGAAAGCAATATACTGCCTCCTTGAAACCCAAATCTCTTATTCTGTCTCTTTATCATTACTTGTGTTCTTTGTATCATATCTTGGTTAATCCAGTTTACTGTTTGATCAAGTTTAGTTAATCTCCTCTTTGTGTTGCTGTGTTGTAATTATTAAGCCCTTAACCGGTCCTGCAATTGGTATCAGAGCAATTCAGGCTCTTGATATAAGATCTCACCATCTTAAGATCCCTTACACACACAAATACTAAACTTTCAAAATGGCATCCATTCAAAGACTGATATGGAGACTGGAACCATGAACAAGTCCCACTGATCACTCTTGATGACTTTGATACCTGGTGTATGAGAATGGAAGGTTTCATCAGGTCTCTAGACTCAAGAATGTGGGAATTTGTTGAAAATGAACCTTTCATACCCAGCACTCCTTCTGCTACTGGTGCTGGTATGATCCCCAAAGATGTGGCCAACTACTCTGATGAAGATAGGAAGATAGTAGAGATTGATAGAAAGACCATGACTGCTCTTCAAACTGCCCTTCCAAACACTGTGTACAGAGGTTTCAAGAAGTGCAAAACAGCTAAACAGCTGTGGGATGCACTTAAACTAATGTATGAAGGCTCCTCTGAAGCTAAGGAGAACAAGAAGGATCTCCTGAAGCAGCAGTTTGAAAACTTCACCTTCAAAATAGGTGAAACCATGACTCAACAATACTTCAGGTATGTTGAGATAGTGGATACCCTTGTGGATGGAGGAGTTCCTCTTGAAAACAGAGACATTGTAAGGAAGTTCATGTCCTTACTTCCTCGGCAATGGACACACTACTGTGTGGTGATCAAGAGGACTGAAAATCTCAAAACTCTTATTCTGACAGAGTTATAGGGATTCTCAGTGGCTACCAGATGGAGATGAACATGCATGTTTCCTCTGGCAACTCCAACAATCAAATGGGTTCAGCCCTGCATGTGGTTGAAGGGATAAATAGAACCCCAACATCATCTCATATGCTACCCTGACAACTCACCAAAGGGTTATTTCATCACCTTTCCAGAGAACCCAGGGAGAACTACACTCAAGGAAGCCCATTCCAAGAGACAAGCTTTCTCAAGCTTTGTGTCTTCTGATGAAAGTTGTGGTAACTGTTAGGACCTGGTATTTGAACGAAATACCGAGTGATTGCGTGTTAAACCAACTCAAATAGTGCGGAATCCTATTTGATTGGCGATCCAATCAGTGAGAACACACGATGAATCAATCAAGAATTGATTTCAACGTCAGAAATCGATTAGGAACCGATCTGATGTGTTCTATGAACTTGGAGAACGATTTGGGAGGCTTCTGGACGGCTAGGGTACGTCTGGAGTCGTAATGGGATGAATTCTTACGTTTTCCCACGAATTGGGTCTATTTATAGGTTAGTATTGGTCAATCGTGCGACTGGGCCATAAGTATGGTTCAGTCGTGCGATTGAACCATGCGGTTGATTCATCCGCACGACTGAGTGTTCAGTCGTGCGATTGAGTCAATCTTATGTGTCAATCATACGACTGATCCAGTCTCCTGGTTCAGTCGTGCGATTGAGTCAATCGTATGAAGTTATTCATGCGTGTGGTCCATTCGCATGGGCCATCCGCATGAGAACTTCATTAAGTTAAGTTTGAATGTTCTATTTAATATAACTTAATGTGCACTCATTCAAACATTCATAAACCCAATCAATTCAATCACAACTCATTAATGAAATATTAAACATCACAAGTAACAACCAATCATATCATTTCATTAATCAATTACAATTACATCAAAACAGACAGACAAGTTCATTACATTACAAATCATGATCTAGGGACATACATGTATCAACAAACTCCCCCTTGGACCTAGATCTATCTATTCTCTTGTCTTCTGCATAACCTCCTTATATCTCTTGTACTTCTCCTCTTTAGTGACTCCTGCGTGTATCTCAAAAGCAAAGCAGAGTCTTATGACGTTTTGGAATTGGAGGGGCTTGTACAATATCTTGCGTGTCATAGAACAGTGGCCACTTATATAATGTGTAGACATCATTAGCAGATAAGTTGGTTAGCCACATTGGGTCGAATACCCTGATAGTATCCATTTGGCCCTCTCTGTTTAGGACTATGACCGCTTCAGCTGTTCTCCAATCGTAGTACCACCATTTGAAGTGGGGAGTGAAGTCCTGTGGCATTTCCCTCAGAGGGATTCTTGACAATAGTGCGCGGAGGACTCCACTTCAGCACAATCTTTGGCTTACCAGTTATGGGATCAACTTCAGAACGTCTGATATACCTCGTAGGTTGTTGAGGTTTGAAGTTGACCCACCTGTTGTGGTACTCTTTCCTCAGGGCAGCCTCAAACCAGCCTGACATCTTCCTCGAGTCAGCATACAGCAGCTTTAGTTTAGCCAGCTGGTTGAGCTCAAAACCAGGTAGAGTCTTCAGATCATGTGGGAACCTGAAGTACTCTATGCCCTGCTCCCTCTTAACCGCATACGCGTTAAGGTCTTCAAAATATGCCCAAGAGATAATCCTGCCCGACACCTTATGGTGTTTCTTGACTTTGTAGAGCTTTGTGTAGGCATCTCTCTTTGGTGCAGCCCGCTGGGCTCATTTCCTCAAAACAGGCAGCCCATTCAGCCTTACGAATATCACATCTGCATTGGAGGCTTGGGCTGTTTCTGCAGTCTTTTCTGCTTCTTGCTCCATCTTGTTGAGTACCTCAAAAGTATCACTGACTAGGGATTCACCCAAATTGGGGACCACATTTCCCTCGGCGTCAGCGTACTGAGGATACTCTTCTGCAGTGATGTCTTCAATCTCAACCTCATCAATGTCGTTCAGTTCCTCATCACTGGTTGAGTCCACTGTTGGAGCATCCTTCACGATTTCATCGGGATTGAGTTTGAACATTTCAGCTATTTGCTCATCAGACAGGTCATGAATTATCTCCCCTTCTTCAGGGGTATAACTCACAGACCGTCTTACTATCCCTTTGTAGGTCAGAATCATAGTTAACTGAGTCTTGACCATTTGAAGGGGGAGTAAAGTCAAACTCATCCCTCTGAAAGTTTGGATCTGTTTGATATAAACATTCAACACATAAATCATTAGTAATTAATCAAACAGACATACATTAACTTAACTTAATATATATAAACATTTAATACATTTGTTTTTTCATTACATGATTCAAGTACAAAGTAAATAAACAAATAAAACATCTAATCAGTACTTTGATCCTGAATCTGTGGTGTGTCGCTCGGAGGAGCAGAAGTAGTGGATGACTGGTCTTGTCGACGTTTGGATCTGCGCTCCTGACCTGAGGCAGAGGCCGATGCAGCCGCATCCCCTCCTTCTGCCTCGTCATCATCATCGTGTCCTTCTGTCCTTTCTTCTTCCGTCTCCTCATCATCATCATCTTCCTCATCATCATCCTCATCTTCATCATCATCATCTCCGTCGTCTCCGTCACCCTCCTTTAGCTTCAGGGGCTCATCCTTCGACCCCTTCAGCCTCAGCATGATCGTCTTGTTGGTCGACTCCAACTCCTCAATACGTTTGGCGGACTGAGCCTGAGTATCTTGGAGTTGGGACACCTCAACTCTCTGCTGGTCTATGACCCGAGCTTGCTCTGCCAATTGCTGAGATTGGGCAGCAGCCAAGTCGGTCAGTCTGCGGATCTGGGCCGCCTTCTCCTCGTCAGCAGCAAGCAGACGCATAACCATACGGTTTAGCGCTGAGAGCTGCTCCTCTACCCCAATGTGAGGTAGAGTGAATCCATGTACCTGTGAGGGCTGGGCTGACGGTCCAGCCTGATGTGTGGTGGTGGTGGCAGTGGCTGTGGTGAATATGGGTCGGTGAGCTGATGGTGGTGAAGTGGGGGTGAATGGTCTGGTGATGGATGGGATAGATATAGTGGTGGTGGGTAAAGTGGTGGATGTGGTAGTAGGAGTAGTGGCTGTGGTGGCTGTGGTGATGGATGGAATCTCAGTAGTGGTGGTGGTGGTGGCTGTGGTGGTAGAAGTGGTAGTCACGAAGGTCAACCGACGCTTCTTCTTCTTCATCCCATGTGGTTGAGCCATCCGCTTCCTCCTGGTCCCGGAGGAAGTAGATGCTCCCCCTGCAACTCTGCTACCTGACCCCGGAACGTAGTTGGGGTCAGTATCTCTCTCCGAGGAGTCCCTTGGGTGCTCACCAACCACCTTTAGCCCGTGGTCTGTGGGAACGACTTTGCTTCCCACAGTCCTGGTGAGGGGCTCCTCGTCTGACTCCTCCTCCTCAATGTCACCAGCAACAAACTCCTGATGGAAGCCGGCCATCTCTGCGACCTCTCCGGCAGTGGCTGACCCCGGGGGAATAATCTCTGTATCTGTGCCTCTAGATGGGGCAGGCATGTCATCCCCGGCATCGCCACTATCATCATCATCAGAGTCTGTCTCTGGTATAGCAATGTGCTCCACGTCTGAGTCACTGTCCTCGTGGCGCCACTTCCTCTTCGCTGGCGCACATAATAATCACCCGGGCCAGATGCCCAAATAACCTCCTGACAGGGGGCTTCACCTGCTTCCCCCTGTAGACCTTCATCCTGCCGAGAGTCGTGTCGTCCATGACCTCGAGGATAACAGCGTCCTCCTTCTCCTTCGGCAGGGAAGGAAGCTTCTGATCAATGATCATCTGTAAGAATCTAGGGTACATACAGAAGCCTTCCTTCCCCTTCCCCTCGAGGTTCTCCACCAGATAACTGAATATCATCCTCGAGAAGCTGAACGGATGGTTCAGCACCAACGCTGCGTAAGCGTTCTGGATCTGGTCCGAGAGCTCATCAAATCCACCCTTCCGTGATGCTATACACTTCAGCAGCACGTGCGCCAAGTACTTAAACTGGGGACAGAGGTTACTCTTGTTGAGTACCCCGGCATTAATGTCCCCAGAGTACTTGGCTCTCATGAAGCATCCACGGACAGTGAGGGGTGTGTAAACGTGTGGGACACTCAGCATCGTCCCCAAACTGAAGTACTATCCTCAGATCCTCCTCAGAAACGGTGATAGCCTCACCGAAGATCGAGCTCCTGATGCAGTGTGGCTCGGTGGATCGGTCGACTGATGCGCCATGCCCAAAAGGCCTGCTGCACTGATCTGTACGGTGTGCAGGGAGTAGATATAGCATGAGCGATCCTGGATCTCTGTGAAAAGTAATAATGCCAGCAAAGTCGGCGGCCATTCCTGGAAGTCAAGTCCAGGTGAGCACAAATGTTGTGCTTAGTGCTCATATTCCATCTACTCGCCATCTGTAACACATAATAACATAAACGTTAGTTTCATTGGCTAAGAGTATAAAGCAACACTTAAACTTTGAATAAAAAGTATCTGTCATGCGACTGAGGTTGTACGACTGAAGACAGTCGTGCGACTGAATCATGCGATTGAGGTTCAGACGTGCGATTGACCTCATACGCACGACTGAGTGTGCGACTGGACTCATGCGCATGAACTCTTGTGCGGTTACACCAGTCGTGCGACTGAGTCTCATTCGCATGGTTCAGTCGTGCGATTAAGTGATTCGCACCCTTCAGTCGTGCGACTGAAGTTCATCAGGACGACCAGTCGTCTGTCTCATTGTTCAGTCGTCCCAAGATCAAATCTACGCATTATACGTCTTATCATTCAATTGACCGGTTCTTTAGTGTCGCCTACTCTTCCCTAATAACCTATTTTAACCAATTTTAACATATTACTTAGTTTTAATAGGTTATTAGGGTTTGACTTCGCGGTTCGCACTTCACAGTCTTATTATCCGATTAGGGTTTCATTCTATCTGATTTCGATGGAATAAGACTTCAATATACCTGTAATATGATGAGCGAACGTTAGAATCACAGAATCAGCTAGAAAAATCAAACAGAGAAAATTTGGGCAGAGTAACGGTACTATATGCGATTTAGGGGCGATTTGCGAATGAGGAGTCTCTGCGACCGACTCCCCTCTATTTATATCCACCCTAGATCCAATCGTGCGACTGAGTTCATTCGCACCTTTCAGTCGTGCGAGTGGGACTCAGTCGTGCGATTGGGTCAGTCGCCCTTCTCCAGTCGTCCGACTGAAGTTCAGTCGTGCGACTGACTCACTCGTTCGCATTTAAGCATCCGATTGGACTAATCGTATGTTCCATTCGTGCGAATGGACTTCATTCGTATGGTTAGACCATACGTATGGTCCATTCGTGCGAATGGGTCATACTTAGTTAATTTTTCTGATTTTCCCAATTTACCTTTAACTCTTTTATATTAGTTTAATTAACGTTATGAACTATTGATCATCTCAGACATGATCCTTTAATCTAGAAAACACATTGATCACCTCAGACGTGATCCTTTTAACCACTTTGGTCACCTCAGACGTGACCCTTTTAAAAAATACTTTGTCACCTCAGACGTGACTGATATAACTTTTCAAAGAACATATGGTCATCTCAGACATGACCCGTTTTAGTGAGTTTATTCCTTCTGATTTTCCTGATGTAGTCCGACACTGACTCAAGTTAAAACTTAAAACAAACGAACTAATTTAAGAAGTAACTAATTACATAATCAGACATATTTTGTTTTTTTTTTTTTTTTGTGAGAGATAAATCCAGAGATTGATATCTACGGGATTTGGATCGGGAGTAGATAGCTTCAACTTAGGTTGATCACATCTGGACCAATTCAATTTTGGAATCATACAGGCAATTCAAATCATTTGAGACGTTATAAAACCTTTTGATGCTCAAGTTCTCGGTGTTCATCCAGAGTCGTTAGCAACATAAGGAAATCATACTGAAACTCTTAGGTTTTCACATTGATTTGGACCTTTGAGAAAGTAGCCACAATGATTGTCAGTATGTTTGTCCACTTAAATCCATACACAGACTTTCGACACAGACTGGTGACTTATTTAGGGTAATTATTTCAACTAACACTTGTGGATCCCACACTTATATGGTAATCAACATCCCTCAGGAGCTTTTGAGCGGTCTACGGGTATTATTACAAGAAGAGACTATTCTTAGAGCTTTCAAAGAGAAGCCTGTCCTCAGGTCAGTGCCATCGCACAGCAGAGAGGCGGCAAACAACAATGAATTCTAGAATATCTAGGTTATGCTTATCCTCAGGTCAGTGCCATCGCACAGCAGAGAGGCACATAACCTATCTCCTTGTTAGAGCAGCTTATTTTATTTGCACAAAATGCACCAACAACATAAGTCATTAGCTTTATTGCATTTGTCTTTCATTTTTTCTTTGCTTTGCTCTAGTTATGGTCATCCGCACACATTTGTGGCGTTTAATTGCTCATTACCCCTTATTGGAATATTGTTGATGTGTTAACCAGTGATAAGATGGACGCCCACAGTCAGTTGAACACTTTAGTTTTATCTTGAAATCACCAATCGGTCTAGTTGTCTATTGTGTTGAATCTACCAACATATCATATATGGTCTAGCAGCCTCTAAGTCTACTTTCTTTGTGTCACCTTAGGAGTTGCCAGTTTTCTATCATCTTTCCTTTTGGTATTGCTTAGACTACACAGATTTATTACTTTGAACTTTTGCATATTACTAAAACTTAAATTTTAAAGTCCCTCTTGATTTGTTCCTGTGTACTATCATTTTCCAAAGGTATTGAATCGGTGTCACAGATACAATCTACCTTATTTCAGCTCGCTACTCCTTCTCCCTCATTTTTTTTTTTTTTTTTTTTTTTTTTTTTTTTTTTTTTTTTTTAATGTTAACTTGCTGACATATTCTCCCCCTAAAATACTAAAATCATTTCTGGTTTAATTATTTTAGGATTTTATAAACAGCAAGAGAACATGAGTTTAAATAAATTAAAATCAAATAGACAAATCAAAAAAATAAAATAAAATAAAAATAAATTTAAGTACACGACATCGGACTACACATTTTCATCATCAGGAATTACCTCACTTTTCTTTTAACACCGTTGACCTCTAATAAATATTGAAAACGTGGTTTATCAAAAGCTTTAGTATAGAGGTCAGCGCGTTGAAAATCAGTATTAATTTTAACCACATCAATTAAGTTCTTTTCAAAACAATCCCTTATGAAATGGTATTTAATACCGATGTGTTTGGTCTTAGGATGTTGGACCGGATTTTTAGTTACTGCAATTGCAGCAGAGTTATCAACAAAAATAGGAGTAGATGAGAATTTTAAACCGTAATCCCGCATTTGCTGTTGAATCCAGATGATTTGAGAACAGCAACTTGCAGCAGCAACATATTCGGCTTCACAGGTTGACAAGGCAACCGATGTCTGCTTCTTACACTGCCAGGTAACTAATCTTCTCCCAAAGAATTGACACCCTGCTGATGTAGACTTGTAGTTCATCTTGCAGCCCCCGTAATCCGAGTCACTAACGCGGTAAGCTCAAAGTCATCATCATGAGGGTACCACAGTCCAAGTGTGGGTGTACCCTTCAGATAACGAAAAGATCCTCTTGACCCCAATCAGATGGTTGACCTTTGGTTTAGCCTGATATCTTGAGCATAGACATGTAGCATACATAATATCAGGTCTTGAGGCAGTGAGATACATGAGAGATCCGATCATTCCTCGGTACATGGTGGCATCTACTAGATCTCCATTATCATCCGGTGCTATATCATGATTAGTAGCAAGTGGAGTCCCAGCAGCAGAAGCATTCTCCATGTCAAAGCGACTGAGAATGTCTCTACATACTTGGTCTGATGTAGAAAGATCCCATTAGGTGTTTGATCCACCTGTAACCCGAGAAAGAAAGAACTTCATCTCCCCCATGGCACTCATCTCAAATTCTTTCTTCATTACTGCTTCAAACTCTTTACATAACTCTTCGTTCTTTGACCCGAAGATTATGTCATCAACGTATATCTGTACAAGCAGTAGGTCGCCATCCTTTTCCTTAATAAACAGTGTACAGTCAATTACTCCCCTGCGAAAGCCGTGTTTCACAAGATGAGTTGAGAGTTTCTCATACCAAGCTCGAGGAGCTTGATGAAGCCCATATAAAGCTTTGTCAAGCTTGTAGACTCTATCCCGATGATAGGATCTTCAAAAACCCTCTGGTTGACTTACGTAGACTGTTCTCTGATTTCCCATGAAGGAATGCACTCTTTACATCTAATTGGTAGACTTTGATCTTCATGTACGATGCATAGGCAAGGAAGATACGAATAGCTTCCATCCTTGCCACGGGTGCAAAACACTCATTGTAGTCAATTCCCTCGACTTGGCGAAAACCTTGAACCACCAGTCGAGCTTTGTTCCTGATAATGACCCCTTGGTCATCCTTCTTGCATTTTAGTACCCATTTAGTGCCAATGACTTTAGCACCTTTAGGTTTATCAACTAGTGTCCATACACCTAACTTCTTAAACTGTAGAAGTTCTTCTTGCATGGCACTCACCCACGCCTCATCATTGAGTGCTTCACTGACATATTTGGCTCAACCTGCGAGACAAAACATCGATAGGCACCATCATGAATGTAACCTTTCTCCATAACCGAGGCGTAATCAGCTGAGTATAACTGATTTCGGGTTTGTACTCCTGATCTGACATCTCCAATGACATTGTCAGGGGATGATATAGACGTTTAGTCGTGATCCTGGAGTAGTAGGAACAGCTACCTCAGAGCCAAGATTATGAACATTTGGTTCTGCATCTGAGGTAGTTGGAGTTTGAGGTTCTGAAGTCGAATGTGCATCACTCGTAGATGCTTGTGGACTTGCTGGAACTGGAACCTGTTCCTCCTGACTGTTTGATCATCTTCTTCAGCTTCATCTTCAGAGGAGGAGTCACTGTCGTTGACTACTCCCCCTGACTGAGTAGATGATTCTCCCTGTGTGCTAGATGGTGTATTCAGAATATCATACATCATCCTAGTTGCTAGCTCATCATCCGAGGGAGAGAGAGGGTGTTGAAGGATTTGAAGAATCCATCATAATCGAAGAAGTAGGGGGTCCTTTTCCTGTAGGTGGTGTGGTATATCTCTGAACGTCGACATTACACCACACTTCTACAAGACCCGTTGAGTTATTGTAAACTCGCTTATTCGTTATGTTGTATCCTAGAAAGATTTCCTTCATCTGCCTTCTCGCTGAATTTTCCTTCCTGCGTCTTCTTCAGAAGTGTACATGGCGCACAAAAGGTTCAAGATTACTCCAAATTGCGGTTTGCGTCTTTGTAGTAGCTCATAACATGTCTTTCCGTGGCGCTTGACTATTAGGACTCGATTCAGTGTATAACATGCATTTGCTACTGCCTCATTCCAGAATTGGATAGGCAGTTTCGAGTCCGCTAGCATAGTCCGTGCAGTCTCTATCAAGCTTCTATTTTTCCTCTCAGCAACTCCATTCATCTGAGGCGTGTATGCTGAAGTGAATTGATGAACAATCCCCTTTCCTTGCAGTATGCCTCCATCCATTGATTCTTGAATTCGGTCCCGTTGTCTGAGCGTACTTGTCTAACCTTTAGCTTGTAGAGAGATTCCAGAGTGGTGACTAATTCCTTGAATGACTCAAATGTTTCTGATTTGGATTTCAGAAACATTACCCAAGTGAACCTTGAGTAGTCATCAGTGACCACAAAACAGTACAGATCGCCTGCAATGCTCCTTGTACTGACTGGACCAAACAGATCCATGTGAAGAAGTTCAAGAGGAAGTTCTATTGAATGAACTTTCTTTTCCTTATGAGACTTCTTTGTCTGTTTGCCTTTCTTGCAAGCTACACAAAAGTCAGGAAGTTGGAAGTTCTTGACATTTACTCCTCTCACTAAGTCCTTCTGAATCAAGTGATTCATCTTCCTTTGACTAATGTGTCCCATTCTCCTATGCCAGGAGATTGAGTCCTTCTCAGTAGCTTTAGATAGAAAGCACTGCACTCTTGATCCGTTGGAGCAGCTGTTGACAGATCCAAGACATATAGATCCTTATATCTTGAAGCAGTCATCAGAACTTGATCCTCTGGAATCATATAGTCTTTCTTCAGCACGTAACACTTGTTGTTGTCGAAGATGACTTTAAATCCTTTATCGCAGATTTGGGAAACAGAAAGCAAGTTATTTTGAAGTTGTTGAACGTAGTTCACCTTATCAAACTTAACTTTCTGATTTCCCACTTCTCCCTGTGCTGTGATGTATCCTCCCTTGTTTCCTGCAAAGGAAACATGCCCTCCTTTTATTTGTTTGACATTTGATAAAAGGGCTCTATTTCCTGTCATGTGCCTGGATGCTCCGCTGTCTATAATCCACGTGTTAGTCTCAGCGCTATACCGAACACCCTGCACATATCAAGTAAATGTATTAGTTTAGGTTAGGAACCCAAGCCTTTACTGTCTTGGGTTTCCCAGAGGCATCACACATCATAAACTCTACCCATTGACCTTTAGAAGGTGAGGGTAACTCAGATTCCTTCTTGTCATCAGTATCAGTCACACAGGTAGTCTTCTCTTTCCATAAACCAGATTTGTGCAATGCCTGTTTATGATAAACAGTCGTCTGGCTTACAGGTTGAACTTTAGGTTCACTAGATCTTCTAGGTGGAGTTAGAGAACTCCTCTTAGAAGACCTAGGTCTAGAGTCCTGAAGATCAATCTTCTTCCTAGGTGTCTGATAGAAAGGACAATAGGAAGCAATATGTCCACATTCTCCACAGTTGTAGCACAATCTGCTATCAACCTTATAGTTTGACTTTCTTTGTGGAGAAATGCGTGACACTTTAGTAACATCAATCACTTTAGGTTTTGACTCTTGCATGTTTGATGTTTTCTCTGGTTTAACAAATTTAACTGTTTAACCTGTTTAACTTGTTCAACCTTTGGTTAACTGGTTTTTGACTTGTAGCATGTGAAAAATTAACATTTGAAGTCTTTTGGTTCTGATTTGACTCTGTTTGACCCTGACTTTAAGTTAACTTTTTCAAATTCATTTTCCAGATTAACACAAGGCAATTTACCCTTTGCCTTTGAAGTGGCCTCCTTTTGTTTCTGTCCAGATTCAGTAGATGAACATGATGTGTCTGGATCAGTAACAAGAGGAGTGGTCACCACATGATCCTTGATTGGTTGTTGTTTACTGGTCTAGACTTGGTGTTCATCAAGGTCTCAGGTGGTGGTGGAACCACTTTGTATCCTAATCCCTCCCCATTATTTCTTTCTCTCACTAAGTGTTGAACTATGTGTGAAGAACTAGTCCAACTATGCAGTTTCTGTTTTAAGGAATTAACTTCTACTTCTAGAACTGCCTTTTGTTTCTTAGTGTCCTCTAGGGAGTTTAGATAGTACCTAATGTCATTTGATTGATTAAAGGCAACTACTTCGGTTTCCCTAAGTTGCTTAGTCAATAGGTCTATCTTTTCTTTATAACTATGCTCATTTTGTTTTAGAACTCTATTGGCCTCAGTGCATAGTTGTAAGTCCTTTACTAAGTTATCATTGTGATCTAATAACCTAGCAAATTTTTCATCAATGCTATTCCTAAACATATCACAGTTAGAACAAGCATGATTATTAAACAATTGGTCAGTTGTACTTACCTGTGTTGTTTCAGAAGAGTTAGCCATCAACGCAGCATCAGACGTCTCTGGTTCTGGTGATTCTGACTTTTCTGAATCTGACTTGGAAGTTTCCTCCTTTGGTGTGTAACTGACTTCAGCTGCAGTTGTTTCTTCACTGTGTGACATTGCTATATCAACTGCTAAATCACCTTCACTCGCGCAGAATCATCATCAATATCTTCAACACTGGCAATGTTAGATTCTGGGTTGACAAATCTAAAACTCCAGTCCTGTCCTTCATCATCATGAGCAGTCAAGGCTTTTGGGTCCTTGTTTGATGAAGTAGAACTAGAGGCTTGCTTGTCTTGGTGAGTAAAGGATGAGAACGGGTTCCCATTACCCGTCTTCTTTGGTTTGACACATTCCCTCTTGAAGTGCCCTTTCTCTCCACAGTTGAAGCAAGTCACCTTGCTCTTGTCAAAACCAAATGTGGTATCCTTAGTAGCTATCAAGTTCTGTCCAGTCTTCTTAACAAACTTCTTCGCCCTTCGGACAGCGCTAGCTAAGGCCCACATTATATCCATCCTTTCCAGCTCCATTTCATCTACCTGCTCGTAGTCTTCATCTGCCAAATGACAGTTTCCAATCTTCCCAGCCACAAGTCCATCATATGAATGAACTACAGCCGAGAAGATCCATATGCTCTCGTGCTACTTCTACGGTCACATTACCGAGGTTCTCGGTCTTCAATTTGGTAGCACTTGCTTCTGATCCAATATAATGGGTACATGATGACCCTGACGTGTCTGATCCAGAAGTAGAAGCATGTGAAGGACCTGACGAGCTAGACACAAATGCTGTCTGGAGAGGTGCTCCATGTCTTAGCTTGAGGCGTGGCATTGTATAAAGCTGGGTTTTGTGTATATGATGACTTCTGTGCTCTATACTTCATCCTTAGTGCTTCTTCACGCAGTCTAAGAATAAAGTCATTTATATCCAGCTTTATAAGTATTCCATTCTGTCTAAGATTAGACACGAATGAGGCCCACTTATCAGGCAATCCATCTGCGAAGTTGCTTACTTTCTCTTCCATAGTAGTTTCCACTCCATGTGTATGCAACTCGCTCATCAAGTGGTAGAATCTGTCTATGACTTCATCTAAACCCTCGTTACCAATTGATGAGAAGTTATCGAATTCCTTCTTTAACTCCTTTGCTTTGATTGCCTTTAACGATGCATTCCCATCATACCTTTTCTCTAGCTCATCCCACAGTTTCTTGGACTGCTTGTTCTCTGAGTACTGGTGGAATATATCTTTGGGGATCGACTGAGTTATCATAGCATAAACTCTTTTCTCAGCATTATACTTTACTTTCTGAGCATCAGTCATCCCACTCAACGTTAGTTTCACTCCATCTGCTCCCACCGGTGTACTATACCCTACTTCGATAGCTTCCACAGATTAGGATCTACTCCATTGAGGTAGATCTCAAAACGTTGCTTCCAGTGAGGAAACTCATCTAAAGTCAAGAGCTTTGGTGGTTTATTGTGAATACCCACCTCACTCTCAAGCAGCAGCAGGTTCTGAATTCTTGAGTCCTTCCCCGCAGTAAAGGCTGACATCTGATCTTCCATGGTTAATAAACTTAGAGTCTAATCAAATCAACTTTAACTGATGCGACTGAAGGATGCGAATGGTCCTCTCGTGCGAATGAACTCTGCGATTGGTTCAACCGTGCGACTGAACAGGGCGATTGGTTCAGTCGTGCGAATGAATCTGGTGCGTGTGAGCTATGCGAACGAAAGGTTCAGTCGTCCGAATGAAGGTGCGACTAGGTCCAGTCGTGCGAATGAACACTGCGAATGAGTCTAGTCGTGCGAATGAGTCACTCGTGCGACTGAAGCTGCTGTTTTGCGAAAATTTCTAGGTTTGACGGGTTTCAGCCGTAAAAATTCGAAATTTTGCAAGTCCAAATCGTCTAAGTTCGTAGAAACTGAACTTCAATGAGCAGGGAACGTCCAAGATCACTTTTGATGCAAAAGATTGCGTTTTTCGTGCAAAAACACAAACTTTTATGCAATCTTGATTGAATCAACACGAAATCAAGAGCCAAAGCTCTGATACCACTTGTTAGGACCTGGTATTTGAACGAAATACCGAGTGATTGCGTGTTAAACCAACTCAAATAGTGCGGAATCCTATTTGATTGGCGATCCAATCAGTGAGAACACACGATGAATCAATCAAGAATTGATTTCAACGTCAGAAATCGATTAGGAACCGATCTGATGTGTTCTATGAACTTGGAGAACGATTTGGGAGGCTTCTGGACGGCTAGGGTACGTCTGGAGTCGTAATGGGATGAATGCTTACGTTTTCCCACGAATTGGGTCTATTTATAGGTTAGTATTGGTCAATCGTGCGACTGGGCCATAAGTATGGTTCAGTCGTGCGATTGAACCATGCGGTTGATTCATCCGCACGACTGAGTGTTCAGTCGTGCGATTGAGTCAATCTTATGTGTCAATCATACGACTGATCCAGTCTCCTGGTTCAGTCGTGCGATTGAGTCAATCGTATGAAGTTATTCATGCGTGTGGTCCATTCGCATGGGCCATCCGCATGAGAACTTCATTAAGTTAAGTTTGAATGTTCTATTTAATATAACTTAATGTGCACTCATTCAAACATTCATAAACCCAATCAATTCAATCACAACTCATTAATGAAATATTAAACATCACAAGTAACAACCAATTCATATCATTTCATTAATCAATTACAATTACATCAAAAACAGACAGACAAGTTCATTACATTACAAATCATGATCTAGGGACATACATGTATCAACAGTAACTCTCTTTTCACTCTTGAAGACCTGGATTGTATCCATCCAGATTACCTGGAATAAATGGAAATAGTCTAGCAGATGGCTTTTCTCACTCATAGAGCCAAGAAGTTTTACAAGAGAACTAGAAGGAGGTTTCCAAGCAATGCAACCAGTGGAAAGTTTGGCTTGGATAAAAGCAAAGTCAAGTGTTACAACTGCAACTTGATGGGCCACTTTTCTAGAGAATGTAAGGCACCTAAAACAAATGGTGGCCAAGCACAAACCAGACCAAACTACACTGACAAAGCCCCTCAGAATGAGAAGCCAAAGCAACAAGCTGCTGTTGCTGTTGAAGAAGGAGGCTTTGACTGGAGCTTTCAGGTGGAAGATGCTTCTCCAAACCAAGCACTAATGGCAGATCATGATGAAGCCAAGGTATTGGAACATCTCTGTACTCCTGAATGCATTGCTAAAGTTAACAGATATAGGTCCTATAACTTGGAGATGAGATCTGATCTTGAGTCCTTAAACATTTTAAAATCTGATTTTAGAAAGTCTGAAAATAATTATAAGCTAAAGATAGAGGGCTTAGAGACAAGATCTCAAATCCAAGATCTCATAACCAAGCTGACTGAGTGCCAAGCTGAGCTTGTGATCAGCAAAGCCAGGGCAGAAAAGAGTGTTCTTGAAGAAGAGACCTTCAAGAACATGATATCCTCATCCCTGCACAACAAAGTGTGTTATCAAAATAGACAGGGATTGGGATCAAATGAGATAGCTCCTCCACACACGATCCTGTCTGTAAGATCTCCTAGGTGTGGAACTTGTGAAGATGAGCTTCCTCTCATAGATCCTATAAGTGAAGAGGATGAAGAAGAGATAGTGAAGAATTCCTCTGAGAAGAGTGAAGAGGAGGATTCTACTAAGGGTCACTATCCTTCTGAGGAGAAGAAGTCTACTGTGATGACCAAGTCAAAGAGAAAGAACTTGATCAGAAAGAGCAAAAGAAAGGCAAAGAAGGCTCAAGAGATCAAGGCTACTTTTGACTCTAAGCAGAAACAAGTTTTTATCTCTGCAGGGTTTGAAGTAGTAAAGACTGAAGACATCAACCAAAACTCCTCAGCTAAAAGTTCTGGTTCTTGTCCAAATCATCTCAGTACCAAGAAGAAGACTGATCTGCTGTGTACCACTGCTGCACAGCCTGGACCATCAAACTCCAAGAACAGTTCACAGCCAAAAGAACTGTCTCAGCATCTACAAAGATGAAGGTGGAGAAGGGATGTGACCAAAGACAGTCTTGCTCTCATAAGGAGACTCTTGTAAAGAAGAAAATGTTGTGTGTCATGTGTGAAAGTACCTCTCACATTGCTAAGGATTGTCCATATAATCCTAAAAGTACTGTCCATATGACCAATACAAAGACTTCAAAGAGTTTCAAGAAGATTCAAGCTTCAGAAGGAAAATCTGTTTCCTTCGGAAGCTCCAAATCAAAGAAGAAGGTAAATGGAAAATTACCTTCGGAAGAAAAATTGGTCTCGGAAGAAAGGAATTCTTCCGAAGCACTGAAGTCTGCTGCAGTGACTGCAGAATCTTCCGAAGGTTCAGTCATCAAAACTTATGAAGTCCCAAAAGCTTCAAAGGCTTTGAAGGTCAAGTCCAAGACTCCAAAGGTGGTGTGGAAGTCTAAGAAAGACCAAGTGACTGAAGTTTCTCCATCAACAACAGCTGAAGATCCCTCTTGCACAACCATAGGATCTATTACTGTTGCATTACCTTCTATTATACTTAGTGAGCCCAAGACAAGTAAGGCTTGGGTTTCCAAATGTAACTAATCATTTTCTTTGTGCAGGAACAACTCAAGACAAACAGGAATGTCTGGATCATTGATAGTGGCTGTTCCAGGCACATGACAGGCAATAGGTCACTACTCCATAACTTTGAGAGAATTGATGGAGGACCAGTTGCTTTTGGAGGAGATGAAGGTGGTTACATTTCAGGAAGGGGCAAGGTCACAAATGGTAAGCTCAACATTGAAAAGGTAAACTTTGTCAAGGAGCTTGGGTACAATCTTTTGAGTGTATCCTAATTTTGTGATCAGAGTCATAACATGCTCTTTACTGAGCATGAGTGCATTGTTCTCAAGCCTGGAGTGGTCATTCCTCATTAGCACATCCTGCTTAGAGCCCCCAGGAAAGGGAACATGTACAAGATGGATTTGCAAGAAACATCTCCCTCTGGAGAAGTTTCATGCTTTCTATCTAAAGCAAATAGTGATGAGTCTTTCCTATGGCGTAAAAGAATGTGTCATGTAAACTTTAAGAACATGAATAAACTAATTAAACATGATTTGGTAACTGGAATGCCAAAGAAAGAGTTTACAAGTGATGATCATTGTGTTGCATGCCTGAAAAGGAAGCAACATAAGGTATCTCACAAGCCTAAGGAAAAGAACTCTATCACTACTCCCCTACACTTATTACATATGGATCTCTTTGGCCCCACCAGTGTAATGAGTCTAGGAAGAACCTCTTATTGTTTGGTGATCACAGATGATTTTACAAGATTCACTTGGGTTTTCTTTCTTAGAACTAAGGATGAAACCCCTGAGATTCTGAAGAATTTCATCTTAAAAATTGAGAATCAAAGTGATCACAAGGTCAAAACCATAAGATGTGATCAAGGAACTGAATTCAAGAATCAAATCCTTGATACATTTTGTGATGAAAAAGGTATTACAAGACAATATAGTGCTCCCAGGACTCCTCAGCAAAATGGAGTTGCTGAGAGGAGAAACAGGACACTAATTGAAGCTGCAAGAACTATGTTGTCTGACTCTAAACTGCCTATCACCTTCTGGGCAGAGGCAGTAAATACTGCTTGCTATGTGCAAAACAAAGTTTTAGTAGTTAAGACACATGGTAAGACTCCTTATGAACTTTGGCACAAGAGAAAACCTTTCATTGGTTTTCTCAGGTCATTTGGATGTCCCTGCACCATCTTGAATACCAAGGATCAAATTGCCAAGTTTGCTGAGAAATCAGATGATGGACACTTCATTGGATACTCTTCCCAAGCTAAAGCTTATAGAGTATACAATCTCAGAACTAGAATTGTTGAGGAGTCAGCCAATGTGACTTTCAATGAACACACACCCTGTGTGGCTGGTTCTGGTCCTGATTGGCTATTTGATCTTGATTTAGTTACCAACTGTTTTAAAAAATCTTGTGAGAATGTTTCAGGATCTGCAGAAAATTCAAATACAGGTGATCCTGATCCAAGATTTGAGCTAGGAAGACCCTCAACTCATACATCTTCAGCTCCAATTGGAACTACTTCAGCAAATGAGGTTTCTATCAGCACTACAATGACAAATTCAGCTGATACATCTGGTGTGCCTTCAAATTCCAGCTCAGAGGCTCCACAACCAGATAAAGATACCTCAATTGTGGAAGACAACAATGGTGATGGTGAAAGTGATCAGGAATTCCTTGATGCTAATAACCACACCATAGATGACAACATCAATGATGTCACACACTCATTGGATCAAGTTAATCTTGATAAGTGTGGTGCAGTGGAGGGTGAATCATCTATGCCAGATCTAAATTTCTCAAATTTGGATCTTTCTCAGCAACTTGCTGTGATCCCTCAGCTAAGGATCCACAAGTCTCACCCCACCACAAACATCATTGGAGATGTTGTCACAGGGGTAAGAACAAGAGGACAAACCCATGAAGCAAATGTTTGTCTTCACTCTTGTTTCTTATCCCAGATAGAGCCAAAGAAAGTTGATGAAGCTCTAAAGATGGAAGTTGGGTTGAAGCTATGCAACAAGAGTTGCTTCAATTCAAAAGGCAGAAAGTTTGGAACCTTTGTCCTCTTTCTCATGGGAAGACTACCATTGGAACCAAATGGGTTTTAGGAATAAGAAGGATGATAGAGGAATATCATCAAGAACAAGGCAAGACTAGTTGTTCAAGGATACACACAAGAAGAAGGGATTGACTACACTGATGTCTTTGCTCCTGTAGCAAGATTAGAAGCTGTTAGGATATTCCTGGCATTTGCTGCATCCAAGAACTTCAAAGTCTTTCAACTTGATGTAAAGTGTGCTTTTCTGTATGGAGTGATTGATGAAGAGGTTTATGTCAAACAGCCACCTGGTTTTGTAGATCCTGATCATCCTGATTATGTCTGCAAGCTTGACAAAGCTCTTTATGGGCTGCATCAGGCACCAAGGAAGTGGTATGAGACATTATCTGAGTATCTTTGTAAACATGGATACAGGAGAGGTACTATAGATGGAACTCTCTTCATCAAAGGACAGGGAAATGACTTATTGCTAGTTCAAGTATATGTAGATGACATCATCTTTGGTTCAACTAATCCAAAGCTCTGCAAAGACTTTGAGAAGCTGATGAAAGACAGATTTGAAATGAGTGCAATGGGAGAACTCAATTTCTTTCTGGGAATTCAAGTGAAGCAAGTTGAAGATGGCATCTTCATAAGTCAGTCAAAGTATGTTCAGGACATACTCAAGAGGTTCAACATGACTGATTGTAAGATTGCTAAGACACCCATAGCCAGAAACCACTCCCTTGGACCTGATCTTGAGGGGGAGTGTGTAGATGAACATTTATACAGGGCTATGATTGGGTCTCTTATGTATCTTACAGCTAGCAGGCCTGATATCATGTTTGCTACATGTATTTGTGCAAGATATCAAGCCAACCCTAAGATGTCTCACTCATCACTGTCAAAAGGATTTTAAGATACCTCAAAGGTGCTTCAACACTTGGTTTATGGTATCCAAGGAATCCTGACTTCAATCTGTATGCTTATACAGATAGTGATTATGGTGGTTGCAACATGACTGCAAAGTCTACATCTGGGGGATGTCAATTCCTTGGTGGAAGGGTTGTCTCATGGCAATGCAAGAAACAATCCTGTGTGTCTGCATCAACTGCTGAGGCTGAATACATTGCTGCTGCAAGTTGCTGTGCTTAAGTGCTTTAGATTCAAAATCAGATGCTGGACTATGGATTTAACTTCAAGGAGACTCCTATCCACATAGACAACAATAGTGCTATCTCTATCACTGAACCTTGTGCAGCACTCAAGGACCAAACACATCAATATCAGGTATCATTTAATAAGAGATAACTATGAAAAGGGATTAATTAAACTAGTCAAGGTTCATACAGATGAACAATATGCTGATCTGTTTACAAAAGCTTTTAATCAACAAGGATTTAAATATCTGATATCAGCTATTGGGATGATTAACTTTGAGTAGATCTTTTCTTAAAACTAATTCTAATTATTTCTTAAAATATGTGTGTCCTAAGTTGTCTAGTTCATCACTTTCATAAGCTCATGTTTTCTTTGGATATAAAATCCTTTTTGAAGACTTTCCTTAGATTCTTGAAAATTATAGATCCTTCGGAAGATATACTTTTACCTTCGGAAGAAAATCATGTCTTCAAAATAAATAACTGTCTAAGAAATTTTACCTTCGGAAGAAGTCTAAATCTATCTTCCGAAGCTTAAATTCTTGTCTCAGACAATTATTTGTTTTTAAGGACTTTTTCCTTCCGAAGCAAAATTAACTCTCGGAAGCTTTGTTGTTTTCAAGTGTTTATTTCTCTTCCGAAGCAAAATTTTCAAGACTCTCAGGAAAATCTTCCGAAGACATTTTAGCTTCGGAAGCTTTTTCATTAAAACTTCCGAAGATAATTTACCTTCGGAAGCTTTTCGAATTCCAAGAAAACTACTTTTTGAGCAAAAGTAAACTACTTTTTCAGAGGTGGGACCAACTTTCGGATTTCAAAGTTTATCCTCTTTCATTAACTTTGGTTCAAATCCCTTTTCACATAAATACCCAACGGTTCCCCCTCTTTCTTACTATCTTTTTCAATTCCACTATTCCTCAAACCTAATTCCCAAAACCGCCTTTGCTTTCTACCTTTCTTGAACCTTAAGCTTCTCAAATGGCCAACCTTAACCGCAGAAACAACCCTAATTTCTCCATGCAACTTCACAGGCAACACAACCAGGTTGCTCTGTTAAGCTCTGAGAAAGATGAAAGTTTCTCAGAGATTTGCCAATTCTTAACTTTATCAAATTACTTCACCTCCCTAACCATTGATCCTACTCTGTATAAGGATCATCTGCTTGATTTCTGGAAGACCTGCCAAGAGGTCATTATGGATGGGGAGAAGGCACTGTCTGCCACAGTGCAAGGGAGGACAATCTTCATCACTCCGGCCATCATCAACTCTCATTTGCAGCTGGATGATGAAGAAGGTGAGTTGTCCTTCCCAAAGGAAGCTGTCAATCATTCCTTTGAGCAGATGGGCTATGAGGGAGATTTCTCTGTAAAGACCTTCAGGAAAGGGAAGGTCTCATCCCAGTGGAAATACCTACTCCATGTGGTTATCCACAGCTTGTCAAACAAGCATGGTGGGTGGGACCAGATTCCTGAGGATCTCTCCTTCATAGTGCATGGAATGGTTCAAGGGGTCAATTCAGGTACTCTCAATTTGTTTATACCAATTTACTTGCAAACTTGGACTCCTTAGAGTATTACATGTTTCCTAGATATGTTCAACACATTCTCAACCGTGAACTGGGCTCACAGTTGAGGGAAACAGATAATATTCTTAAATTTGGACAGATGAAGCCCGGCATCTTTAAAATCATGAAGAAGCCAACTGTAGGCTTCTCAGGGGTAGAAACAACCCTTGTCCCCAAAATGTTAGAGCTCATTGCTCAAGGTGACAACCTAGCAACACAAGCTAGTGTTGAACCCACACCTTCTACTTCTTTACCACTAAAAAGGCCTCAAATAACCCTCACCTACCAAAGAAAATCCAAACGAACCCCTACTCAAGCTATTGAGTCTGTGCAGGTCCCCATATACTCACCTTTACAGGAGGAAGTGGACACTAGAGCTCCCACTTCTCCTGAGGAGCAAACCACTCCCGTCTCTTCAACTATCAGGGATGAGGTTCCTCATGCTCACCCTGATGAGCTCACAAGTCCAACAACCTTAAGCCTTCACTCTGAGTCTCAATACTTAAGTGAACAACCTTCAGGGGACAGTTACCATCCCCAACCTTTAGATCTAAATCAACCCATTCCCAACCTATCCTTCTATATTGATGAAGACTTAGGATTCAGTGAGTATTATGAGTCTCTCCTCTCTTCCCCTACTCAAAAAGAGATGAGTACTTCTGAGTCTCCTCAGTCTAGCCCATATCAGTCACCTATAACTGAGGTGGACACTTCTGAACCTGTTCAGGATGTCCATATGGAAGAGGCTCTCACTTTTGCAAGTGATTACATCATTAAGACCTCAACCATGGCAACTCAGCCCACTGACATCTCAACTGAGATTGCTAGTGAGCAGAGGAAAACCAGCAGCCAAGAACCTCAAGCTGGTGGTGAGAGAGGGGACTTTGGTCCAATAATCTCATCCCCCAATGATTCTTCTGATGAAGAAGAGGGGAATTTGAGACTAAAGGTGCAAAAACTGTCTAAAACATGCACTTACCTAGTCTCAAAGGTCAATCACCTTGAATCTCAGGTGACTATGTTACAAAACAGGGTCAATGATCAGCAACTTCAGATTTCATATCTTAAGGAAAATCTAGCTGGGAGACCTTTAAGAAGAGCTCAACCAGGAACACAAGAACCTATGGATGTGATTGATTTATCCTCCAGCTCACCTATGCAAGTGGGTGATGCTACCAAAAAGGGGGAGAAAGTTATTGCAGCCACAAAACCTGGGAGTTCTTCACAGAGAATGGACATGGAGGACTCACCATCCTCACTTGCAATTGTGCATTCTCAGCAACTTCCTCAAGTTCACATTAATGTGGACTCTATAGACTCTATCATCAGGAGTCTCTTTGAGGAAGGTATACCAAGGGTTGTATCATCTCCACCACAGGGAACTTCAAACTACATCATCAGGTGGAGGTATGATGCTGACAGAAGAGCCCTTATCCTTCACAGAGTTCAAGGGCAACAAGAAGTGTTTGATTTTCAAAGCCTGAACTTCTATGAACGATTGGATCTAGTCAACATGCCACTTGTCAATCCAAGCAATTCAAGACAAGCTGACAGATTGGCTCAAAGAATCCAAGATAGGATCCTTGCAGAGTTCACTCTAAGAAGGAGACTTAGGCAATCAGGCAATGTCATCGGTCAACTGGATGTTGAGGTGGACCCTAAGATTAGTTTCATAGGGGAAACCTTGACTGAAGGCCCAGTGACAGAACCTGAGACCCCTGTCTTATCATCAACAACTGCTGCAGAGGTTCAAACTCCTTCTGAGACACCTGCTGGTGAAGGTGTTTCTCAGCCTCTCTCTGGCCAGAGCATGGAAGCTACACCAAGCAATGAAGGCCAAGCCTCTATCCACCCTGAGTCACAAAGGTCTGTGGGTGACAAAGGGAAAAGGATCTTGACTCCTGAGGAAAATAAGGAGGAAGAGAGAGAGAGAGGAAAAGGAAGCTAAGGGGAGAAAGTTCCTCTGGGTATTCAGGCTTTATGCAAGCTGCAATCAGGGCTGCCCCTAGACCAAATACTCAAGATGATGAGTTAAGGGTAGTCAGGATTACTTACCTGCAGACCAGGAACTATGATATTGATGAAATCATTTCCATTCCCTTAGAACAACTAAATAAACTGGCTGACATGGAAGTGTTAAGAGAGATGAAAGAAAAAGAGGATGCAAGGTTACTTCTCCAATTCAAAGAGGAGAAGAGACAGAAAAGACTCTACAAGCATGATCCTACTCTCTCCCCAGTTCAAGAAAGCCCTGTACAAGAAGATGTGGTTCAACAAGAACCTCAGGTAGACAAAGAAGAAGATAGGATCAAAATGATCAACTACCTGAGTGCCACAGGCTTCTATCAGGAAGATGCACTTCTTCCCTTATCCTATGACTTTGTTGAGTTTGAGTACTTAAAACAACTTGAGCTTGAGTTAGTCAAGGAGAGAAAGACAACTAAGAAGAAGCTACGGGAAGAAGCTGCAAAGTCAAGAGCTATCATCCAAAAGAATATGAAGAAGTCTGCTGACAGACAAAGGATGATGAGTTTCTTGAAGCTATATGGATTCTTCGGAAGGAGACTTGGCCCTATGTCTCTATCCACAATGGATGAGCATATAAGGGTAATCAAGCAGAAGATTAAGAGGGGTGAACTGATTGACTTACACTCTCTTCCAAGTCAAGTCCCACCTGAAGTGGAGGTTAAGTTTGAACAACCTGAGACAACTCAACCTGGACCTCCTGCTGAGCCTCAGCAAGCTTCATCTTCTGATCCAAAGCAGGGTCAAACTCCCTCTCCTTCTGAACCTGTGAGGGAGGGACACCCAACTGAGAAAGACAAGGATGATCAACAAGGAGCTGCAGACCAGTCTTCTCAGTTAAAGTCATCTAAAAGGAAGAAGATGATGGCTTCTAAACCAAAGTCTAAGAAGAAGAAGCTTGAATCATCTACCTCTACACCTCAGGCTGAGTCAGACAACCTGAGGAAGTGCATTAAGAGGTAGCCCAATCAACTCCAATGCAAGTGGCTCCTCTTGCAGCTGAGACACCCATCTTATCCTGGACCTTCTCTACCAATCCAGAAAGATGGCATGTAATCAGAGATCAAGGTGTTGAGAATGTCTATACATGGCAAGACATAATCAACTTACCTCTGCATGATCTCTTTGAGATGAGAAGATACTATGAAGGTCTGAATGATCCTGACCATCTAATGAAGAAGGGTATGGTCATGATTGTGCTGAAGACTACTAACATCTGAAGATCTTCTAAATGTTTTGGTAGCATCAGCCTAGGGGAGTTTGTAAGGATTCCTTTAAGTCTGATGCAAACCAAAACATCCAATGTCTCTCTGCAAGTAATGCACTAAGAACTGAAGTAGAATTGCTTCGGAAGTTTTACACCATACACTAGAAATATTCTACGTGTAAAATCTTCCGAAGCCAAATATGAAGTCTTCCGAAGCCTCAGAGACAAAGTCTTCCGAAGACTTTTAGTAACATGCTTTATTTGATGTACTGTTCCATAAAGCTGGACACCTTATGGCTGCATCTCTGTAAAGTCACCATCTTTCATAAGTTGGTGAAAAGGTCCATGCTTTTGGTAACTGTACATTGAGGTCTTGAGTCTGTAACCTTCTACTTTATGTACTTTATTCTTTTTTTAATAGATAAGGATGTGAGCTATGGCATGTCATATTCACAAGGTCAAAAGGCAAATATGCCTTTTGATTCTACAATTGATTTTGTTTGTGTCTAGTCAATTGTATCTAGCTGGCTTTCAAAGTATAGCCGGCTGTAGGTTGTAGTATAAGTATTCCAAGTTCTAGTATCTTTCTTTATGCTTTGTAACACTTGTAATAGAACTTGAGAAAGCAATATACTGCCTCCTTGAAACCCAAATCTCTTGTTCTGTCTCTTTATCATTACTTGTGTTCTTTGTATCATTATCTTGGTTAATCCAGTTTGCTGTTTGATCAAGTTTAGTTAATCTCCCCTTTGTGTTGCTGTGTTGTAATTGTTAAGCCCTTAACCGGTCCTGCAGTAAGGGCTGCCCTCTCCCTTTAAATACCACCACATTTCCAACTTTCTCTCGTTGGCGAGTTTGGTCCCTCGACTTTAGACTTTATTTCTTTTTCTTCATTCGTACGCTTCAAAATAAATAAATAACCGGGTGCTACATTAATTAATAACATCATTCCTTTAATTTATATAACAATTACAAGTTATAGATTATATCAATAATATTATTGTATTTGACATACGATAATGGACAAGATGATTAAATAATGACTTTCTCAACTAAAAAAAAGCTTGATACTTTGTGACTTAATCATTTATTCTAATTAAATAATTAAAATTTCATAATTAATAATTTGATTCTATAAAATTAGAAAGACCAATTTGTAATTTATAAATTTAACATAAATTGAATAATTGGTAAAAAAAACTTTAATGTAATTAAGCATCAAAATTTTGCAAAATCAAAGTTTACTACATGTATGATCCCAACGGGGTCAGGTTTATAATTTGAAACTTGGCGGATGTTACAGTCTCCCATACTTTAGGAAGTTTCGTCCTGAAATTTAATCGCGAGAAGCCTGATTTCAAGGATATGAGGAAATTTGGGTTTTATTTCCCGATCTCAAGTGAACTCTTGGGAATGTTTAAACTCAATGAGTTTTGACACTCGGTGTTTAGCTACGCTTGTGTTTGTTTGATTTCATCATTCTTGATTTCACGGGTTTCTTGACATAGCGGATAAAATCATCAATTTGATTAGACTTTTGGCTGACAAGCTTTTGAATTTCAGACGGTGCAAGGCGATTAGGAAGGTTTTGTCACGAGTGAAGCACTAAGCACAAGATCAATACGAGACTTGACTTGACGAACATGAGGAAGATATTTAAGTAATTTCAACATGATTCTTAGATAACCACTTCATGCTTACTATGACATCAAGATTTCCAAGTTGCATTGGTGTAAGGTTGATAGGATATCGTGCTCGCTAAGATTAAGGATACAGTTCGAATTAAGTGAATCGATTGTAATGGGTTTTCAGAACAAGAGCAGTTTTCATAGGAAGTCATTCAAAAAGATTATTAAGAATCGTTACAAGAATTGGATAATGAGTCTTAAAATTTTAGAAAACAAAATCAATGATAAGACAATTCAAAATAACAACAAGAAGTTTCAAGGGTAAATGTTTGGTTTACAAACCAAAGCAAATACGTTGACTTATCAAAGTATTAGGTCAACCACAACCTTAATGAAGACATGCGTACCAATAAGCGGACACTCACCCCAAGGGTTCCCAGGTAAGGTAAACGGATCCATCGGTTGATTTGGATTTATATGAATACCTTGCCTAGACAAAACACCTCGAGATACAGGCATCCAACTCTTCCAGCATTACATGTTTTCAGTTATGGGACACAAACTTTGACAAGATTTGAAAATTCAAAATTTGAAATTTGGAATTTGAAAGCCATTAAACTTAGGCACACAATATGATTTGAGAATCGTGTGTGCATTGATAAGAATCAAGGTATAAGAATAATCATAAAAGGCATATAATCACATAATCATGTTTAAGCATATAAGGCACATAAAATCTTATCTAAGCATATACATGAGAGGACTCACATGTAAGGGTACTTAGTTATATTCTAGGTCATTCCATTTCTAACAACCTAATTCCCCAAAACCATGGCTCTGATACCAATCTGTCACACCCCGACCGACGGCGGAATCATCGGAGCGGACAAATATGAATCGATTGTTCATAGCTCATGGAATTTAATAAGTTGAAATAATATTAAATGCAATTTTCATTGAATAATACTAAACAAATAAATCATTACAACACAATGAAGATTCAAACAATAAAATAAAATCTTTAATTAATCTAGGTCCAAGTCCTATATGAGCATGAAGAAGTCCTCAAAATAGCATCCTGAAACATGTTAAAAATAAGGTCAACATATAATCTTAGTGAGTTCCCATGAATTTGTACATACATATTTAAACAAGTTTTAAGAGGCAATTCAAGTCATAGGTTAAGAAATAATGCAAGAATATATAGATAGCATAATGATACAATCAAACCTTGACTAGAGAATGGCCACAATAAGATATACGATTAGCTAAGTGTAATTGGTTCCCATGATGAACAAGAATACGTCATCATGAGCCGGTAATAACCTTGGCTTTAGCACCAAATAGGCTTGTCAAGCCAATAGATCTATGACGTCACTAGGCTAGCAATAGTTAATGAATGCTTTTACAAGATGACTATCATATAATGCTCACCATTATCTCAAATAACCATGACAAAGTTTATAAGATGAATTGCACGTGCATTACAAGTATTAAGATATTTTACAAGTGTGCATTTATACGGTTAACATGCTTCACCCTAAAATATGTGAAATAAAAATGAAAACGGGGTATGGAAAACTCACAATTGAAAATAAGATTATTCGAATAATAAGCTAAATAAGACACCAACAATCTCCTCATGGCTTTAATCCTAAGGAAAAGTGTCTTATATTAAGACACTATAAAGATTAAAGAATAGATATGAATTAGGGTAATTAGAATTTGGGGTTTTGGTAATTAGGTTAAATAAAATAATGTAACCAATTATATTTTGATTCTATAAAGATGAAATAAATTGATTAAATAATTAATTTAATAATGACTTGGTCAAAATAATTAATTAAATAATTAATTATTTAGATGATTTAAGAAATATTGTTTTAAAACGATTTGAAACAATTTAGGTTTGCCTTAAAGTGATTTTTATAAAATATAAAACTTATACATAAGTTTTGTTATAACATTTAAACCCTAAAGAAAATGAGATTATAACTTTTAAAGATTTTCAAAGATTAATAAATAATGACTGAAATAATTATAATTAACAAAACAATTTTTATATTAATATTATGATATACTAATAATTTTTTTAAAGCTAATTCTGATAAAAAAATGATTTAAAAATATATGCGGGTGCCCAGGGTCGAACCTGGGTTGCCCATATATATACAATGTGTTTTACCATTGGGCCAAGGCCCTGAATCTGGTTTAAACATCCCTGTATTTGTTTAAAAACATTAAGTGCTTAATTCCCAAATTTGTTAAGAACCCTAGTTTGATTTGTATCAAATTGAACATCCAAATGATGTTGTTAACGAAAGCAAACATAAGGCTTTGATTCCCTATCTGAAAACGAGTGTGCGTGTGGTTTTATTATACCTGATTGATGTACAATTGATGGAAACAATAAGAAGCTAGGTCGCGACACAGGAGAGGTGATTTGAGGTGATTTTGTTAGTGATAACTCAATTACTTGTAGGGTAATCCTATGTGGATGATGAGAAACAAAAGCCCTCTAATAATTAGAGTTCAGATTGCACAGAAGTTGATGAACACCACGGTTGAAGTCGCAGGTGAGGCCTTCGATTAAAATTAATGAATGTGTGTGTTGAATGTTCAATTGATTGTGCGAATAACTCAGAGGGATTGTTCAGATCGTTTAGAATCACTTATAGAGTATCAATTACAGTTGTTTCAAGATCAAAGAGTTAAAGATTTTGAATCGGGTTTCGGTTTCGCTCGAACCCATTAATACTACGGTTATTATCGAATTGGGTCAATGTCCTAGGCTTCGAAACAGTCTATAAAACGGTTTGAGTCATTTTAATTGGATTGAATCGATCGAACTTAAGGCTTTAGATGTTGTCGGAGATGTTGGCCGGACACAGTGGAGATCGACGAGGAAGGGGGTTTGGGTTGTTTAAATGGAAATTACACTTTGGTCCCTGATGTTTTGAAAGTTTATTAATTCATGAGGAAACTATTAAGTTAAGTTTTAAAATTTACATTTATGACCCAAACTTATAAAACCCAAGTTTTAATAATTTAACAAATTTATTTAGTTTATAAAACTTTATGATTTTTATAAATCTTGAAAAAACCATGTAATTGATATTTATTTTAATTTAACAAATTAAAATCTATTAATTAATAACATCATTCCTTAAATTTATATAACAATTATAAGTTATAGATTATATCGATAATATATTATTGTGTTTGACATACGAAAATGGACAAGGTGATTAAGTAATGACTTTATCAACTAAAACAAAAGCTTGATACTTTGTAACTTAATCATTTATTCCAATTAAAAATTTAAAATTTCATAATTAATAATTTGATTCTATAAAATTAGAAAGACCAATTTATAATTTATAAATTTAACGTGAATTGAATAATTGGTGAAAAAAAATTAATGTAATTAAGCATCAAAATTTACAAAATCAAAGTTTACCACATGAATGATCCCAACTGGTTTGGGTTTATAATTTGAAAATTGGCGGATGTTACAAATTGCATCATAAAATCAAGCATTTTTTCATCTTTAAATTGAGTATTGCAGGACCATTTAAGGGCTTGAACAAATTACAACACAACAACACAATAAGGAGAACAACTAAACCTTGATCAAACAGTGAACTGGATAAACCAAATATGATGATACTAAGAACACAAGTAAAGTAAAGAGACAGAACAAGAGAGTTGGGTTTCAAGGATGCAGTATATTGCTTTCTCAAGTTCTTTTCAAGTGTTACAAAGCATAAAGAAAGGTACAAGAACTTGGAATACTTATACTACAACCTACAGCCGACTATACTTTGAAAGCCAGCTGGATATAATTGACTAGACACTAACAAAATCAATTGTAGGATCAAAAGGCATATCTGCCTTTTGACCTTGTGACTATGACATGCCATAGCTCACATCCTTATATATTACAAAAAGGATAAAGTACATAAAGTAGAAAGTTACAGACTCAAGACCTCAATGTACAGTTACCAAAAGCATGGACCTTTTCACCAACTCATGTAAGTTGGTGACTTTATAGAGATGCAGCGGAAAAGTGCTTTATGGAACAGTACATCAGATAAAGCATGTATACTAAAAGTCTTCGGAAGAAATCTGTCTTCATAGGTTGAGGCTTCGGAATCCTTCAGTACTTAGTGCATGTTGCAGAGACACATTGGATGTTTTGGGTTGCATCAGACTTAAGGAATCCTTACAAACTCCCCCTAGGCTGATGCTACCAAAACACTTAGAAGATCTTCAGATGTTGGTGGTCTTCAGTATAATCATGACCATCCTTTTTTTCATTAGATGGTCAGGATCATCAAGACCTTTATTGTATCTTCTCATCTCAAAGAGATCATGCAGAGGTAAGTTGATTATGTCTTGCCAAGTATAGACATTCTCAACACCTTGATCTCTGATTACATGCCATCTTTCTGGATTGGTAGAGTAAGTCCAAGACAAGATGGGTGTCTCAGTTGTCAGAGGAGCCACTTGCATTGGAGTTGATTGGGCTGCCTCATCATGCACTTCCTCAGGTTGATCTGTCTCAGGTTGTTCAAACTTAACCTCCACTTCAAGTGGGACTTGACTTGGAAGAGAGTGCAAGTCAATCAGTTCACCACTCTTAATCTTCTGCTTGATCACCCTTATATGCTCATCCATTGTGGATAGAGACATAGGGCCAAGTCTCCTTTCGGAGAATCCATATAGTTTCAAGAAGCTCATCATCCTTTGTCTGTCAGCACACTTCTTTACACTCTTTTGGATGATGGCTCTTGACTTTGCAGCTTCTTCCCTTAGCTTCCTTTTGGTTGTCTTTCTTTTTTTAACTAGCTCAAGTTCAAGTTGCTTTAGGTACTCAAACTCAATGAAGTCATAGGACAGGGGAAGAAGTGCATCTGCCTGATAGAAGCCTGTGGCACTCAGGTAGTTGATCATCTTGATCCTATCTTCTTCTTTATCTACCTGAGGTTCTTGTGGAGCCACATCTTCCTGTACATGACTTTCTTGAACTGGAGAGAGAGTGGGAGCATGCTTGTAGAGTCTTTTTTGTCTCCTCTCCTCTTTGAATTGGAGAAGTAGCCTTGCATCCTTTTATTCTTTCATCTCTCTTGACACTTCCATGTCAGCCAGTTCATTCAGTTCTTCTAAGGGGAGGGAAATGATTTCATCAATATCATAGTTCCTGGTCTGTAAATAAGTAATCCTGACTGCCCTCAACTCATCATCTTGAGTATTTGGTCTGGGCAGCCCTGATTGCAGCTTGCATAAAGCTTGATGACCCAGAGGAACTTTCTCCCCTTAGCTTCCTTTTCCTCTCTCTCTCTTCCTCCTCAATTTCCTCAGGAGTCATTATCCTTTTCCCTTTGTCACCCACAGACCTTTGTGACTCAGGGTGGATAGAGGCTTGGCCTTCATTGCTTGGTGTAGCTTCCATGCTCTGGCCAGAGAGAGGCTGAGAAACACCTTCACTAGCAGGTGTCTCAGAAGGAGTTTGAACCTCTGCAGCAGTTGTTGATGATAAGACAGGGGTCTAAGGTTCTGTCACTGGGCCTTCAGTCAAGGTTTCCCCTATGAAACTAATCTTAGGGTCCACCTCAACATCCAGTTGACCGATGACATTGCCTGATTGCCTAAGTCTCCTTCTTAGAGTAAACTCTGCAAGGATCCTATCTTGGATTATTTGAACCAATCTGTCAGCTTGTGTTGAATTGCTTGGATTGACAAGTGGCATGTTGACTAGATCCAATCTTTCATAGAAGTTCAGGCTTTGAAAATCAAACACTTCTTGTTGCCCTTGAACTCTGTGAAGGATAAGGGCTCTTCTGTCAGCATCATACCTCCACCTGATGATGTAGTTTGAAGTTCCCTATGGTGGAGATGATACAACCCTTGGTATACCTTCCTCAAAGAGACTCCTGATGATAGAGTCTATAGAGTCCACATTAATGTGAACTTGAGGAAGTTGCTGAGAATGCACAACAGCAAGTGAGGATGGTGAGTCCTCTATGTCCATCTCTGTGAAGAACTCCCAGGTTCTGTGGCTGCAATAACTTTCTCCCCCTTTTTGGTAGCATCACCCACTTGCATAGGTGAGCTGGAGGATAAGTCAATCACTTCCACAGGTTCTTGTGTTCCTAGTTGAGCTCTCCTTAAAGGTCTCCCAGCTAGTTTTTCCTTTAGATATGAAATCTGAAGTTGCTGATCATTGACCCTGTTTTGTAAGGTAGTCACCTGAGATTCAAGGTGACTAACCTTAGAGACTAAATAGGAGCATGTTTTTGACAGTTTCTGCACCTTTAGTCTCAAATTCCCCTCTTCTTCATCAGAAGAATCATTGAGGGATGAGATGATTGGACCAAAGTCCTCTCTCTCACCACCAGCTTGAGGTTCTTGGCTGCTGGTTTTCCTCTGCTCACTAGCAATCTCAGTTGAGATGCCAGTGGGCTGAGTTGCTATGGTTGAGGTCTTAATAATGTAATCACTTTCAAAAGTGAGAGCCTCTAGCCATGGTTGAGGTCTTAATAATGTAATCACTTTCAAAAGTGAGAGCCTCTTCCATATGGACATCCTGAACATGTTCAGAAGTGTCCACCTCAGTAACAGGTGACTAATGTGGGATAGACTGAGGAGAATCAGAGGTACTCATCTCTCTTTGAGTAGGGGAGGAGAAGAGAGACTCATGGTACTCACTGAATCCTAAGTCTTCATCATATAGAAGGATAGGTTGGGAATTGGTTGGTTTAGATCTAAAGGCTGGGGATGGTAGCTATCCCCTGAAGGTTGTTCACTTGAGTGTTGAGACTCACAGTGAAGGCTTACGGCTGTTGGGCTTGTGAGCTCATATGGGTGAGCATGAGGAACCTCAGCCCTGATAGGTGAAGAAATGGGAGTGGTTTGCTCCTCAGGGGAAGTGGGAGCTCTAGTGTCCACTTCCTCCTGTAAGGTTGAGTATATGGGGACCTGCATAGACTCAATAGCCTGAGCAGGGGTTCGTTTAGATTTTCTTTGGTAGGTGAGGGTTATTTGTGGTTTTTTTATTGGTAAAGAAAAAGAAGGTGTGGGTTCAACACTAGCTTGTGTTGCTAGGTTGTCACCTTGAGCAATGAGCTCTAACATTTTGGGGACAAGGGCTGTTTCTACCCCTGAGAAGCCTACAGTTGGCTTCTTCATAATTTTAAAGATGCCGGGCTTCATCTGTCCCAATTTAACATATTACTTGTTTCCCTCAACTGTGAGCCCAGTTCACAGTTGAGAATGTGTTGAACATATCTAGGAAACATGTAATACTATAAGGAGTCCAAGTTTGCAAGTAGATTAGTATAAACAAATTAAGAGTACCTGAACTTGATCCCCTGAACCATTCCATGAACTATAAAGGAGAGATCCTCTAGAATCTGGTCCCACCCACCATGCTTGTTTGATAAGCTGTGGATAACCACATGGAGCAGGTATTTCCACTGGGATGAGACCTTCCCTTTCCTGAAGGTCTTTACAGAGAAATCTCCCTCATAGCCCATCTGCTCAAAGGAATGATTAACAGCTTCCTTTGGGAAGGACAACTCACCTTCTTCATCATCCAGCTGCAAATGATGGTTGATGATGGCCGGAGTGATGTAGATTGTCCTTCCTTGCACTGTGGCAGACAGTGCCTTCTCCCCATCCATAATGACCTCTTGGTAGGTCTTCCAGAATTCAAGCAAGTGATCCTCATATAGAGTAGGATCAATGGTTAGGGAGGTGAAATAGTTGGATAGAGTTAAGAATTGGCAAATCTTGAGAAACTTGCATCTTTCTCAGAGCTTAACAGAGCAACCTGATTATGTTGCCTGTGAAGTTGCATGGAGAAATCTGGGTTGTTTCTGCGGTTAAGGTTGGCCATTTCAGAAGCTTAAGGGTGAAGAAAGGTAGAAAGCAAAGGCGGTTTAGAGAATTAGGTTTGAGGAATAGTGGAATGAGGAAGATAGTGAGAAAGAGGGGGAACCGTTGGGTATTTATGTGAAAAGGGATTTGAACCAAAGTTAATGAAAGAGGATAAACTTTGAAATCCGAAAGTCGGTCCCACCTCTGAAAAAGTAGTTTACTTTTGCTCAAAAAGTAGTTTTCTTGGAATTCGAAAAACTTCCGAAGGTAAATTGTCTTCGGAAGTTTTAATGAAAAAGCTTCCGAAGCTAAAATGGCTTCGGAAGATTTTCCTGAGAGTCTTGAAAATTATGCTTCGGAAGAGAAATAAATTCTTGGATGCTTTGTATAGGAAACAACAAAGCTTCCGAGAGTTAATTTTGCTTCGGAAGGAAAAAGTCCTTAAAAACAAATAAGTGTCTGAGATAAGAATTTAAGCTTCGGAAGATGGATTTAGACTTCTTCCAGAGGTAAAATCTCTTAGACAGTTATTTATTTTGAAGACATGATTTTCTTCCGAAGATAAAATTTTATCTTCCAAAGTATCAGAAATTTTCAAGAATCTAAGGAAAGTCTTCAAAAAGAATTTTACATCCAAAGAAAACATGAGCTTATGAAAGTGATGAACTAGACAACTTAGGACACACATATTTTAAGAAGAAATAATTAGAATTAGTTTTAAGAAAAAGTCTACTCAAAGTTAATCATCCCAATAGCTGATATCAGATATTTAAATCTCTGTTCATCAAAAGCTTTTGTAAACAGATCAGCATATTGTTCATCTGTATGAACTTTGACTAGTTTAATTAATCCCTTTTCATAGTTATCTCTTATTAAATGATACCTGATGTTGATGTGTTTGGTCCTTGAGTGCTGCACAGGGTTCTCAGTGATAGAGATAGCACTATTGTTGTCTATGTGGATAGGAGTCTCCTTGAAGTTAAATCCATAGTCCAGCATCTGATTTTGAATCCAAAGCACTTGAGCACAGCAGCTTGCAGCAGCAATGTATTCAGCCTCAGCAGTTGATGCAGACACACAGGATTGTTTCTTGCATTGCCATGAGACAACCCTTCCACCAAGGAATTGACATCCCCCAGATGTAGACTTTGCAGTCATGTTACAACCACCATAATCACTATCTGTATAAGCATACAGATTGAAGTTAGGATTCTTTGGATACCATAGACCAAGTGTTGAAGCACCTTTGAGGTATCTTAAAATCCTTTTGACAGTGATTAGGTGAGACATCTTAGGGTTGGCTTGATATCTTGCACAAATACATGTAGCAAACATGATATCAGGCCTGCTAGCTGTAAGATACATAAGAGACCCAATCATAGCCCTGTATAAATGTTCATCTACACACTCCCCCTCAAGATCAGGTCCAAGGGAGTGGTTCCTGGCTATGGGTGTCTTAGCAATCTTACAATCAGTCATGTTGAACCTCTTGAGTATGTCCTGAACATACTTTGACTGACTTATGAAGATGCCATCTTCAACTTGCTTCACTTGAATTCCCAGAAAGAAATTGAGTTCTCCCATTGCACTCATTTCAAATCTGTCTTTCATCAGCTTCTCAAAGTCTTTGCAGAGCTTTGGATTAGTTGAACCAAAGATGATGTCATCAACATATACTTGAACTAGCAATAAGTCATTTCCCTGTCCTTTGATGAAGAGAGTTCCATCTATAGTACCTCTCCTGTATCCATGTTTACAAAGATACTCAGACAGTGTCTCATACCACTTTCTGGGTGCCTGATGCAGCCCATAAAGAGCTTTGTCAAGCTTGCAGACATAATCAGGATGATCAGGGTCTACAAAACCAGGTGGCTGTTTGACATAAACCTCTTCATCAATCACTCCATATAAGAAAGCACACTTTACATCAAGTTGAAAGACCTTGAAGTTCTTGGATGCAGCAAATGCCAGGAATATCCTAACAGCTTCTAATCTTGCTACAGGAGCAAAGACATCAGTGTAGTCAATCCTTCTTCTTGTGTGTATCCTTGAACAACTAGTCTTGCCTTGTTCTTGATGATAATTCCTCTATCATCCTTCTTATTCCTAAAAACCCATTTGGTTCCAATGGTAGTCTTCCCATGAGGAAGAGGACAAAGGTTCCAAACTTTCTGCCTTTTGAATTGAAGCAGCTCTTGTTGCATAGCTTCAAACCAACTTCCATCCTTTAGAGCTTCATCAACTTTCTTTGGCTCTATCTGAGATAAGAAACAAGAGTGAAGACAAACATTTGCTTCATGGGTTTGTCCTCTTGTTCTTACCCCTGTGACAACATCTCCAATGATGTTTGTGGTGGGGTGAGACTTGTGGATCCTTAGCTGAGGGATCACAGCAAGTTGCTGAGAAAGATCCAAATTTGAGAAATTTAGATCTGGCATAGATGATTCACCCTCCACATTACCACACTTATCAAGATTAACTTGATCCAATGAGTGTGTGACATCATTGATGTTGTCATCTATGGTGTGGTTATTAGCATCAAGAATTCCTGATCACTATCACCATCACCATTGTTGTCTTCTACAATTGAGGTGTCTTTATCTGGTTGAGGAGCCTCTGAGCTGGAATTTGAAGGCATACCAGATGTATCAGCTGAATTTGTCATTGTAGTGCTGATAGAGACCTTATTTGCTGAAGTAGTCCCAACTGGAGCTGAAGATGTATGAGTTGAGGGTCTTCCTAGCTCAAATCTTGGATCAGGATCACCTGTATTTAGATTTTCTGCAGATCCTGAACATTCTCACAAGATTTGTTAAAACATTTGGTAACTAAATCAAGATCAAATAGCCAATCAGGACCAGAACCAGCCACACAGGGTGTGTGTTCATTGAAAGTCACATTGGCTGACTCCTCAACAATTCTAGTTCTGAGATTGTATACTCTATAAGCCTTAGCTTGGGAAGAGTATCCAATGAAGTGTCCATCATCTGATTTCTCAGCAAACTTGGCAATTTGATCCTTGGTATTCAAGATGGTGCAGGGACATCCAAATGACCTGAGAAAACCAATGAAAGGTTTCCTCTTGTGCCAAAGTTCATAAGGAGTCTTACCATGTGTCTTAACTACTAAAATCTGTTTTGCACATAGCAAGCAGTATTAACTGCCTCTGCCCAGAAGGTGATGGGCAGTTTAGAGTCAGACAACATAGTTCTTGCAGCTTCAATTAGTGTCCTGTTTCTCCTCTCAGCAACTCCGTTTTGCTGAGGAGTCCTGGGAGCACTATATTGTCTTGTAATACCTTTTTCATCACAAAATGTATCAAGGATCTGGTTCTTGAATTCAGTTCCTTGATCACATCTTATGGTTTTGACTTCTCAACTTTTAAGATGAAATTCTTCAGAATCTCAGGGGTTTCATCCTTAGTTCTAAGAAAGAAAACCCAAGTGAATCTTGTAAAATCATCTGTGATCACTAAACAATAAGAGGTCCTTCCTAGACTCATTACACTGGTGGGGCCAAAGAGATCCATATGTAACAAGTGTAGGGGAGTAGTGATGGAGTTCCTTTTCTTAGGCTTGTGAGATACCTTATGTTGCTTTCCTTTCAGGCATGCAACACAATGATCATCACTTGTAAACTCTTTCTTTGGCATTCCAGTTACCAAATCATGTTTAATTAATTTATTCATGTTCTTAAAGTTTACATGGCACATTCTTTTATGCCATAGGAAAGACTCATCACTATTTGCTTTAGATAGAAAGCATGAAACTTCTCTAGAGGGAGATGTTTCTTGCAAATCCATCTTGTACATGTTCCCTTTCCTGGGGCTCTGAGCAGGATATGCTCATGAGGAATGACCACTCCAGGCTTGAGAACAATGCACTCATGCTCAGTAAAGAGCATGTTATGACTCTGATCACAAAATTGGGATACACTCAGAAGATTGTACCCAAGCTCCTTAACAAAGTTTACCTTCTCAATGCTGAGCTTACCATTTGTGACCTTGCCCCTTCCTGAAATGTAACCACCTTCATCTCCTCCAAAAGCAACTGGTCCTCCATCAATTCTCTCAAATTATGGAGTAGAGACCTATTGCCTGTCATGTGCCTGGAACAGCCACTGTCAATTATCCAGACATTCCTGTTTGTCTTGAGCTGTTCCTGCACAAAGAAAATGATTAGTTACATTTGGAAACCCAAGCCTTACTTGTCTTGGGCTCACAAAGTGTAATAGAAGGTAATGCAACAGTAATAGATCCTATGGTTGTACTAGGGGGATCTTCAGCTGTTGTTGATGGAGAAACTTCAGTCATTTGGTCTTTCTTAGACTTTCACACCACCTTTGGAGTCTTGGACTTGACCTTCAAAACCTTAGAAGCTTTTGGGACTTCACAAGTTTTGATGACTAAACCTTCGGAAGATTCTACAGTCACTGCAGCAGACTTCAGTGCTTCGGAAGAACTCCTTTCTTCCGAGACCAATTTTACTTCCGAAGGTAATTTTCCATTTACCTTCTTCTTTGATTTGGAGCTTCCGAAGGAAACAGACTTTCCTTCCGAAGCTTGAGACTTCTAGAATTCTTTGAAGTCTTTGTATTGGTCATGTGAATAGTACTTTTAGGATTGTATGGGCAATCCTTAGCAATGTGAGAGGTACTTTCACACATGACACATAACATCTTTTTCTCCAAAAGAGTCTCCTTATGAGAGCAAGACTGGCTTTGGTCACATCCCTTCTCCACCTTCATCTTGGTAGATGCTGAGACAGTTCTCTTGGGCTGTGAACTGTTCTTGGAGTTTGATGGTCCAGGCTGTGCAGCAGTGGTACACAGCAATTCAGTCTTCTTCTTTGCACTGAGATGATTTGAACAAGAACAGGACTCTTAGCTGAGGAGTCTTGGTTGATGTCTTCAGTCCTAACTACTTTGAAACCTGCAGAGATAAAAACTTGTTTCTCCTTAGAATCAAAAGTAGCTTTGATCTCTTGAGCCTTCTTTGCTTTCCTTTTGCTCTTTCTGATCAAGTTCTTTCTCTTGGACTTGGTCATCACAGTAGACTTCTTCTCCTAAGAAGGATAGTGGCCCTTGGAAGAATCCTTTCTTCACTCTTCTCAGAGGAAATCTTCACTATCACTTCTTCATCCTCCTCACTTATAGGATCTATGAGAGGAAGCTCATCTTCACAAGTTCAACACCTAGGAGATCTTACAGACAAGATTGTGTGTGGAGGAGCTATCTCATTTGATCCCAGTCCCTGTCTATTTTGATAACACACTTTCTTGTGCAGGGATGAGGATATCATGTTCCTGAGGTCTCTTCTTCAAGAACACTCTTCTCTGCCTTGGCTTTGCTGATCACAAGCTCAGCCTGGCACTCAGTTAACTTAGTTATGAGATCCTGGATCTGAGTTCTAAAAAATGTATGTTCATGTTTTAGTATTGAAATGGTTTTCTCCAAGTCCTCTATCTTTAACTTGTAATCATTTTTAGACTTTGTAAAATCAGATTTTAATATGTTTAATGACTCAAGATCAGATCTCATCTCTAAGTTGTAGGACTTGTATCTATTTACTTTAGCAATGCATTCAGGAGTACAGAGATTTTCCAATACCTTGGCTTCATCATGGTCTGCCACCAATGCTTGGTTTGGAGAAGCATCTTCCACCTGAAAGCTCCAGTCAAAGCCTCCCTCTTCAACAGCAATAGCAGCATGTTGCTTTGGCTTCTCATTCTGAGGGGCTTTGTCAGTGTAGTTTGGTTTGGCTTGTGTTTGGCCACCATTTGTTTTAGGTACCTTACACTCCCTAGCAAAGTGGCCCATCAGGTTACAGTTATAACACTTAACTTTGCTTTTATCCAGCCCAAACTTTCCACTGGTAGCATTGCTTGGAAACCTTCTTCCTGTTCTCTTGTAGAACTTCTTGGCTCTGTGAGTGAGGAGAGCCATCTGCTGAACTATCTCCATGTATTCCAAGTCATCTAGATGGATACAGTCCAGGTCTTCAAGAGTGAAGAGAGAGTTCCCACAGCTTTCATCAATAGACACAAAGGCTTGAGAAGAGCTTGTCTCTTGGAATGGGCTTCCTTGAGTGAAGTTCTCCCTAGGTGTCTCCGGGAAGGTGATGAAAGGACCCTTTTGTGAGTTGTCAGGGTAGCATATGAGATGATGTTGGGGTTCTATGCTATCCCTTTCAACCACATGAAGGCCTGAACCCATTTGATTGTTGGAGTTGCCAGATGAACCTTGCATGTTCATCTCCATCTGGTAACCACTGAGAATCCCATATAACTCTGTCAGAGTAAGAGTTTTAAGGTTCTCAGTCCTCTTCATCACCACACAATAATGTGTCCATTGCCTAGGAAGTGAGGACATGAACTTCCTTACAATGTCCCTGTTCTCAAGAGGAACTCCTCCATCCACTAGGGTATCCACTATCTCAACATACCGGAAGTATTGTTGAGTCATGGTTTCACCTGTTTAAAGGTGAAGTTTTCAAACTGCTGCTTCAGGAGATCCTTCTTGTTCTCCTTGGCTTCAGAGGAGCCTTCATACATCAGCTTCAGTGCATCCCACAACTGTTTAGCTGTTTTGCACTTCTTAAAGCCTCTGTATACAGAGTTTGGGAGAGCAGTCTGAAGAGCAGTCATGGCCTTCCTATCAATCTCTACTCTTTTTCTATCTTCATCAGAGTAGTTGGCCGCATCTTTTGGAATCATACCAGCACCAGTAGCAGAAGGAGTGCTGGGTATGAAAGGTCCATTCTCAACAGATTCCCACATTCTTGAATCAAGAGACCTGATAAAACCTTCCATTCTCATACACCAGGTGTCAAAATCATCAAGAGTGATCAGTGGGGATTTGTTCATGGTTCCAGTCTCCATATCAGCCTTTGAGATGGATGCCATTTGGAGAGTTTAGTTTTTTGTGTGTGTGAGGGATCTTAAGATGGTGAGATCTTATATCAAGAGCCTGGAAAGCTCTGATACCAATTGCAGGACCGTTTAAGGGCTTGAACAAATTACAACACAACAACACAATGAGGAGAACAACTAAACCTTGATCAAACAGTGAACTGGATAAACCAAATATGATGATACTAAGAACACAAGTAAAGTAAAGAGACAGAACAAGAGAGTTGGGTTTCAAGGAGGCAGTATATTGCTTTCTCAAGTTCTTTTACAAGTGTTACAAAGCATAAAGAAAGATACAAGAACTTGGAATACTTATACTACAACCTACAGTCGGCTATACTTTGAAAGCCAACTGGATACAATTGACTAGACATTAACAAAATCAATTGTAGGATCAAAAGGCATATCTGCCTTTTGACCTTGTGACTATGACATGCCATAGCTCACATCCTTATATATTACAAAAAGGATAAAGTACATAAAGTAGAAAGTTACAGACTCAAGACCTCAATGTACAGTTACCAAAAGCATGGACCTTTTCACCAACTCATGTAAGTTGGTGACTTTACAGAGATGCAGCGGAAAAGTGCTTTATGGAACAGTACATCAGATAAAGCATGTATACTAAAAGTTTTCGGAAGAAATCTGTCTTCATAGGTTGAGGCTTCGGAAGACTTTGTCTCTGAGGCTTTGGAAGACTTCGTGTCTGGCTTCAGAAGATATTGGTCTTGGCTTCGGAAGATTTTACACTTAGAGTATTTTCTAGTGTGTTGTGTAAAACTTCCGAAGCATTCTTTACTTCAGTACTTAGTGCATGTTGCAGAGACACATTGGATGTTTTGGGTTGCATCAGACTTAAGGAATCCTTACAAGTATACTATTGCTATACTTTTTTAACAAAAAAAACAAATTATGTGAAATTGTGATTTATTTTAACGTTTTTGTGTTGTATTTAATAAAATAACACAAAATTGTACTGTATTTCATAAAAACAGCACAGTTTTGTGCTGTGTTTCATAAACACAGCACAACTTTGATGCTGTTTTGCGTCAAACAACATAGTTTTGTGATGTCAGTACAGTTTTGTACTGCATTTCATTAAAACAACACAAATTTGTGTTATATTTTATAAAAACATCATAGTTTTGTGTTGTTTTATGTCAAACAACACAATTTTGTGTTGTTTTCGTCAAATAGCATAGTTTTGTGAAGTTTTACGTAACATGTTCTATGTTGTTTTACGTCAAAACAACAAGGTCTCATGTGTTTTTTTGTGCTATATTATGTGAAAATATCAAACAACATACAAACAACACTTTTTTTGCTATTTTAATGTTCACTTTTTTGTGTTTATATATCATGTTTTGTGTCGTTTTGCGTTAGAACAACAATCTATGTGTTGTATTGTGCTTGAACAATCAACGTGACAACTGAGTGTGATAAAATGAATGACATTCGAGTATCACTGATCATTGATGTCATCCACCGTCATTATTCATTACCTCCAATTACCGCTATCATTGACTATCGAATCATTGTCTTAAAACACTACCGATTAACACCCACCGCTCAAGTTAACACCTCTAGCAATCAATTAGTTGTGTATGTAATTATGGAGTTTAAGACAACGAGAGACATTTAGGCTTTGTTTTTATTTTGAGATTATTTGTTCATAGGGTTTATGAGTGAATTGAATATGTAAAAGAAATGCGCTACAATTTTAAGATGAGATAAGAAATTAGATTAAATGGTATCATTTAACCTTATTTTCTAGGTTTGTCACATGTCGCCACCTCATTTTTCTTATACTTCTTAGGCAATATTAATTTTCATTTGAACCTCCTCATATATATATATATATATATATATATATATATATATATATATATATATATATATATATATATATATATATATATATATATATATATATATATATATATATATATATATATATATATATATATATATATTGGTTTGTTAAGAAAGTACCCACTAAAATTTATAGAATGAAATTTCTTTAATTTCATATAGTTTATGTATTCAACAACAACAAATCAAGATACTCTAAATAATTGGTATGGTTATTAATAATAATGTATTAAATCTAAAAAGGTTAATATTGATTTTAGTTTTCACATGTGTTTTTTCATTAATTTTAAAATAGAAAATCATTATGGCTATTATGCCAAATAAGTCGGTTTATTATGTTAAATATATTATATCGTTGTATCTTTTCAGAATTTATTATATGTGTCGTTGTGTTTTATGTTTTTGATCATTTTATGTATATAAATAAGCATACAATGTTATTATTTTACCATTATCTTTTTCCAAGCTCATCATTTCAAAATAACAAAATGGTTTTTAAAAAAACATAATGATGAACAAAAAACATACAATAAGACATGTTCTCATTGTGTTTTATGTTTTATATTATTTTATATTATTTTGTGATTGTTTTCAATCTATTAGATTAATGGGCTGGTATTTTATGATTGTGTTTATATACTAGAAGTACACAATGTTAATATTTTACCATTATGTTTTCACAAGTTATCATTTTGGAAAAACACAATACTGTTTAGAAAAACACAATAACGAAGGAAAAGATATAATAAAATGAAGGAAAGGCACAATGACGAACAATAATCATATGAATTGAAAAATCTACTTTTTTGTTTTGTTATATAATAATAATGTATTTAAGTTAAAAAGATAAAAGCACCCATTTTTATAGTGTAATTTTATGAAAAAATTAATGTTGTATATTAAAATTTTGAAATGTTTAAAAAAGTGAGAAAATTTTAAAAATTCAACAAAAGTGGACATTACTAAAATATCATTCTAACAAACTTATGCGCTACAATTTGAGCTTAACCATTGATTACAAAGATTAATTGTTAATATTGTTTCTTACACTTTTTTTTATTAGAAACTCATTTTACTTGAACTCTTACCATAAATTATATACATATCGTTATCATCATAAAATGTTTGATAAAATTAAAAATAAAATTTATAATGATATAAACAATAAAGATAAGTTCACACTTCATAGCATACAAATATAAATAACATTATTAAATACATAAATACATAAAGTAAAATTATGGTTACTCTTTGTTGGTATATGGTTGCGAAGCAAGTAGATGGTTTCACTAAATTGGGATGGTTATCACCTAGTACAATACTCTTACATGAATGCAAGAATATTTTTATCAACACACACCAAATACTTGTCATGGATATTTTCTAGTATTCCTGTCGAGTTTGGGTTCTTTTACCATCTCAAGTCATAGATAGTTTATCAATGCTATTATATGTTATTTGTCACACCCTCAAAATCCATGTGTAGAGTTTTATTACCATGCATGTGAATAAACTAGTATTTTAGTCATTAGTTACTCTGAACGACCACTATGTGAGTTTTCAAAACAACCATCAGAGTTTAAAACTTAAACGTTGCGGAAGCGTAAATCAAATTATTAAAAAAATATTTAATGTAATTGTAAATACGCAAAGACACACAGCCAATCAAAAGTTTAATGCAAGCCATAGTTAATATTGTGAAAATGTTTGTGTGCATTGATGCCATGCTATGCTCCTAAGTGCACCTTGAATTTAGCGACCTGAGAAAGACATACTAAAGTGTCAACACGGGGTTTGAATTCATGAGTTTGTAAATAAGTAAAAACATTTTAGTTAGAGTAACACGAGCAAAGTGTAATGAAATAGATTGCTAGTCAATAACATATGCATAAACAATCATGTTTTCGCTATTGAAGCTAATGATGTTTGTTGTTTGGTTTCCATAATGACTTACAAGTAATGATAATGTGTTTATTGTTTAGAACAATGTTAAATCCGCTCGACCTCCATTCACACAGGTGGAGCTTGTCAAGCCTAATAGTATTAGACTATACTTCCTTCTAATCAACCTTAATTAACAATATGAAAGTGTAAGGGCTTTTAATGGTAAAATTACACTATGTAACATGCAAGATACAAACTTATAAAGTAAAGTATTTTAAGTGTTCTTTCTCACCTAAAAGGAGTAGATAAAAGTGGGAAATAAACTCACGTTATGCGTATGCAAGACAATTTAATAATGCTAGACTATAAGGCGACTCGTTACAACATACCTTAAGCATTTGAGTACATAGTTTGGTTCATAAACCCCCAAGTGTCTAATCAATTCCAATAATTCATTTATTTTAGAAAGGTTGGCAAAGTTTGATCCAATTTTAGTAAATTTGACCTGATGACCGTTGGTGACATGTTAAGTGAAATAATGTTTGTTTATACTTTACCAATCCGTCACTCATGAGTTTAGTTCAATACATTCGCACATCAGACATACTGAGTTCTACACTCTAGCAGGTTTCCATACTATCAAAACCTGTTGGGTTTAGTAAGGTTGGTGCAACCAAAACAAAACTTAGAATAATTTTTGGTGCAACTGAAAGAAGACTTCCAAAGGCAAAGTAATTCCTCTTCCGAAGACAAACACTTGGAAGATTTCAAGACAAAGACTTCCGAAGTATAACGTCTTAAAGATCAACAGAAGTCCCGGAAGAAGTAGACTCTTCCGAAGTATAACTAGCTTCGAAAGAACTTGTTCTTTCGAAGCCAGTTCACCTTCGGAAGAACCTACTATGAACCAGTGGACATAAGTATGGTCCCTCTGACAACCCACTGCAACCTCTTATATCCTGCATGGTGCTTTTCCACGACCATGTAGTTGACCATACTTTATTCCACTCTTCACCTTTTATCACTTAGTATAGTTACCACGTTTAGTTGCTGACAAAAGGTAAGTCATGGACATGTCATGGCTGCCTAATCTAGGATAGTACTTTATTCTAGATTCCTTACTCCTAACAATGTAGTATTTGTTTGGTAGTAAGTTCTAGCTGGTATCAAAGTATAAGCGGCTATAGATAGTAGTATATATAGTTTTTCATTGTAACTCATTTGGTAATGCTTGTAAGAGTCTTGTAAACTTTGAGTTGAGAAGTAATATATACGAGTATCTTGAAAACTATTTCTTGTGTTTGTTTACTTAATATATTATTATCAACTCTTAAAGGATTCTGCATCATCATTCGAGTGTGACTTAGTAAGTTTGAGAGATAACACTTGTGTTTAGTGATCTTATCTGATCCTGCATCTGATATCAGAGCTTTTTAGGCTCTTGATTGTGAGATATTACCATCCCAAATCACCATGTTTTATCACTCATACATTCACTTCACTCAAAATGGCCCTTAACCACCCAGACCTCTTCCAAGTTCTCCAAGAATTGCTGAAAATCAAGCTTCCACAAATGGACGATCTGAAAGCATGACTATCTCAGGAACCAGTGGAGCTTCAACTAGTCGTAAAAAATGAGCCTCAAAACTCATCAAGTGATAACTCAAACACGGCACAACACCAAGCTGATGGAAGCAGCAATTTGGAGGAACAGGTAACTGTTAATGCTGCTTCACGAAAAATGCTACTGATGTTGTCTCTTCTTCATTCAATCAGTCCTCATTGAATGAGTGTGAGATATCAACTGGTCCAAGTGTTCAAAATCCTGAGTAGAACTTTTCCAACTTAGATCTCTCCATGCAACTAGATGTGATCCCTAGGCTTAGGATTCACAGCACTCACCCAGCTGAGAACATCATTGGAAATGTTTTTGAGGTGTGAGAACAAGAGGACAAACTCATAATGGATATGTCTGATTGTACTCATGCTTCCTTTCTCATATGGAACCAAAAAGGTAGATGAGGCTTTGAAGGATAATAGTTGGGTTTAATCAATGCAAGAGGAGTTGCTTCAATTCAAAAGACAAAAGATTTAGAACCTATGTCCATTATCATCTAGTCAAGTACCCATTAGCACAAAGTGGGTATTCAGAAATAAAAGGGATGATAGAGGCTTGATTATCAAGAACAAGGCAAGACCAGTAGTTCAAGGATACACATAGGAGGAAGAAATTGATTACACTGATGTCTTTGCACTTGTTGCAAGACATGGGTATTGAGGATCTTTCTTGCTTTTGCAACATCCAAGAAGTTTACAGTTTAGCAGCTTGATGTCAATTGTGCATTTCTATATGGTGATATAGACAGAGAAGTCTATATGTGCCAGCCTCCAGGATTTGAAGACCCACATCATCCCAACTATGTGTGCAAATTGGATAAAGCTCTCTGTGGGCTGCACCAAGCACCTAGGTTGTGGTATGAGACTTTGTCTCAGTTTCTCCTAAAGAATGGTTACACCAGAAGTACCATCGATAAGACGTTATTCATAAGGAAGTCCGGGAAATACATTTTGCTAGTACAAGTCTATGTTGATGAAATCATATTTGGTTCCTCAAATGACCAAATGTGTAAAGACTTTGAAAGCATTATGAAGAAGAAGTTTGAGATGAGTTCCATGGGAAAAATAGACTTTTTCCTTGGAATTCAGGTGAAGTAGATGAAATATCGGTTTTTTTATCAATCAATCTAAATATGTCAATGACATTTTAGAAAGATTTGAAATGAAGGATTGTAAGCCAGCAAATACACCTATACCCATAAATCACAATCTCTGTCCTAACTCTAAGGGGGAGGATACTGATCAACATCAGTATAGGGTGATTATTGGATCAATGATGTATCTCATAGAAACTAGACCTGATATCATGTTTGCAACCTGCATTTGTGCAAGATATCAGGCTGCCCCAAAGCTATCTCACCTAGTTACTACCAAGAGAATCCTTTGATACCTCAAAGAAGCTCCAAAACTTGGTCTCTGGTATTCTAGGAATCAAGACTTCAATATCTATGGCTACACTGATGGTGACTATGGTGGCTGAAATATCAACAAGAAATCCATGTCCGGAGGATATCAATTTCTTGGTGAAAGGATCATCTCCTGGTAATGCAAGAAGAAATCATGCGTATCAACATCAACTGCTGAAGCTGAATACATTGCTGCTGCTAGTTGTTGTGCTCAGCTGCTGTGGATTCAAAATCAGATGTTGGACTATGGCTTCAACTTCATGAAGACTCCTATCCATATTGACAACAAGAGTGCCATTTCCATTACTGAATATCTTGTCAAGCACTCCAAGACAAAGCACATTGACATCAGGTATCATTTCATTAGAGATATTCATGAGAAAAACCTGATCAAACTAGTCAAAGTTGACTCAAATGAACAATATGCTGATCTATTCACCAAAGCATTTTCTGAACAAAGATTTAAATATCTTATTACAACTATTGGGATGATAAACATCTACTAGTTTATCTCCTTTAAAAAACCTTTTAACTATTTGTCTTATCTATGTCATACAATCTAAGCCTAGTTACAAAAGGTATTTCTTCCAAATTTGCTAAGTATAAGTTCTTCCAAAGAAAAAATTTTTTGACTCGAAAGATATCTTATCTATTTTCTGAAGGAAAATTCCTCCAAGTGAGTATATTCTTCTAAAAAGTTCTAAGCCTCGGAAGACACTCTTACTCTCGGGAGTAAATTTCTCTTATGATCTAATTTACCTTCGGAAGTAAGTATGGTCTTAGAAGTAATTACATTCGGAAAATTTTTACCTTCGGAAGAAAACCTTACTGTGTAACAAAAAACTTTGGGCCCCACTCTATAAAAAGGTAAGATTTTATTAATGATGTTGGAATATTTTTAAATGGATTTAACCTTACCGCCTTTGTCACATCATACCCCAAACTGTCATTTCACCTTATCCACCGTCATTTCACCCCAATTAAATACTTCCGACCTCTCTCTTTAATATTTTTACCCATTTGAAAGCCCTAAGTTTCCTTCGTCTTCACTTTTACTCTCCCAAATTACTTCACTTTCTCTAAACTTTTCCAACAATGGCCTTGAATCCCCAGCACAACAAAGTCGCACTTCTTGACTCTTTAAAGGATGCCAACTTCTTTTAAATCATCCACTTTCTGACCCAATCCACCTACTACACCGCTCTCACTGTAAATCCTAGTGTTTACCCATATGGTCGAATTCTAGGCAAATGGTCAAATTGACACTTTAAATGGAGTTAGGGCTATCAGGTCGAGGATTTGTGGGCAAGAGTTAGTCATATCTGAACAGACCATCAGGGAGCACTTAGAGCTTCACGATGAGGGCTCTCCTACTAAATTCCCCAAATATGATTTGGAGGACACATATGCCCAAATGAGATATGGTGGAGATGTAAGCAGGTCAACAGTCTACAAATTCTACTTCTCATACAACTGGAAGTTCCTGCTTCACATAGCTCGTCACTGTCTATCAAACAAATCGAGGGGTTGGGATCAAATTCCCTGTGATTTAGGATGCCTAGTTCATGGGTTGGTAAAGGGCCTCCGTTTCAAATACTCCAAATTTGTGCCGAACAACCTCAGAGGAAACCTTCAAAGGGAAACATTCTATATGTATCCCAGGTTTATTCAGCACATCATTAACTGTGAGTTGGACCAAGACAAGCTTCTCTGTGAAGACACTCTTCTTGTCCCTGACATGAGGCCGGGCATCTTCAAGGTTCTGAAGAGGGTGTTCACCAACTTCACCGTAATACATACTGCACTTCTTCCAGGTATATTGAGCCAATGGCTCCTAGTGACATCCTTGTAAGCCCCACAGGTGATGACCAAACACCAGACACAACCACTTCAATGCCAATCCATCCTCCCCATCCCATCAAGTTTACGCATCCAAGACGCTCCAAACAAACCCTTGTTCAATCTACTCTGATTGAACAAGCTCCCCCAGTTCAATCCAAAAAGGCTATAGCGGAAAGATGGGCTCCCACTCAGCCTAAGGTCCAACCTTCCTCCACTATTGACCTTAATATTAGTGTTAAGTCTCCTTAGTCTCAACCTGATGAGCCTGAAACCCAAGACTTCAGCCCTCAGGGTGAGTCACTATACTCCCCTGAATATACAAAAAGGGACAATCATATCACAGGCTCAATGCTTCTAGATATTGATCAAGGTCTCGGGTCATTAGGTATAACTTCCACATCCTTCACTGACCTATTAACCGGTTCTGATGAAGATTTCATGTTCCTTTAGGGCCATGATGTTGATCTACCACACCAATCTTTAGATCAACTGAGCCCCAAGGAACCTCTGGCTTCTAGCCCCCATCAGAAAAGCCAAACTGAGGTGAGTTCCACTGATGTGGAGGGGACTTATGTAGATTTAGCTGCCACTACTGAGAGTGTCTCATTGGGCTCTCAGGACAGTGGTAACATTTCTAAGACTGAGTCTACGACAACTTTGCCTGTTGATGAATCTAAAAGAGACATCAGCTCGCAAAGGAAACCAAGGTGCCAAGAAACCACATTTGATGGTGAGGATTAACATACTAGGTATGTTATCTCATCTCACCGTGATTCTTCTAAAGAAGATGAGGGAAGTCTGCAACTCACCATAAGAGACCTACTTTCTAAAGTCTCAAACCTTGAATCAAAGGTTAAGACTTTAGAAGATAGGTTTGCCACTCAGCAACTTGAGATTAAAACTCTCAAGGCTCAACTAGCTGCGAAACAGACCGAGAGATTTGTTAGGCATGTATCAATTCAAGTCTCTCTGACTTCTTCCTCTAGTTCATCTACCTTTCAGGATGATGCTACCAAAAAGAGGGAGAATGTACATAGTGAAACACATGACGAACAAAGCTTAGCCTTCTCAACCCTGTCTTCTTCTTATCTTGTCCACAAACAACCATCTTCCCTCAGCCATCTCGAATAATATTCAAGTTGACCCAAGGATGCTTATTGATCTCAATAGGTTCTTAACCAAATTTCTGATAAGCTCCTCACTTGAACAGCCCTTACCAGATGATGCTATGGCATACTTTGGAGCTGAAGAGCTTCAAAGGTTAAATGCACCACCTACCACCAAAGAAGAAGTTGGTCAACCTAAGATTCACATTGAACCAAAGATTAATTTCAAAGGGGATATGGGGACTGATGGCCCAACAACTGAATTAGTTGGGACAGGGAGTGCAATCCCACTATCTTCTGAAGCAATGATCCAATCTTCCAAAGCAGAGATTCAAGCTACGGAAGGAATCATTGGGTTATCTTCTTTTTTTGATGATCTCGTTATCACATAGGCCATTCTTGAACTAGCCTCTGAGATAAATAGTGAAGACTTTCTTAGAACTCCTCTCTCTCGAACACCTTCATCACCATAAGCTCAACTCCCCACTCACCAACCTGAATCCTCTAAACTAGACTCTCCAAAAGATCAAGCTTCCGAAGACATTAAAGACAACAGGAAGATGACTGGGGAAGAGCTCTTAGAGGAAGAAATGATGGAAAAACTCAAAAGGAAAGGTGGATTCACCACTGGGAAGCTACTTGCTGCAAATAGCAAAGCAGCTATAGCAGCCCAAGAGGCTATCACCAACAAAAAGAGAGTGGAGGTTATTGACAGACTTGTCAACTTAGGAGTAGCAAGTGAAGAGGTGCTCCTCCTACCACTCGAGGAATTAGTAGAGTTGGAAAAGGCAACCCTGCTGCACAAAGAACAAGAGGAAGCGGCAAGGCTGGACTTAAAGGAGGAGAAGAGAAGAAAGAAAGAAGTGGATGAACAACGTCCCGCTTTCTTGTGCTCAAGAGGCTACTCTCAGGAGGAGCTGAGTCCTCATGATAATGACATTATCTTGTGGCTTTTCCACAAAGAACAAGATCAGATTGCCAAAGAGAGGAAGAAGGCTTCAACGGAGAAGGTGAAAGAGAAGAAGAAGAAGGAGGAGGAGGCCAAGCTTGCGGCTGCTAAGAAGGTGGGAGATTAAGCCTGGATGAAGGCATATCTTAGGGCCCACGAATTCTCTGGTAGGTAGGTTGGTCCAATGAATGAGAAGACCCTGCAACGACATGTCAGTGAAATCAAGGCTGAAATTCGCTCAGGAAGAAGGAAGGAGGTGTTTCAAATACCAAGTGTTCAGAGGAAACAACCCACACCTATTATCAAACCACAACCTCAACCTAAACCCTCACCATTTCCTTTCGATTCAAAACTGAACCAACCACTAAGACATTAACTCCTGATCCTACACCATTAACCTTACCCTCATCCTCACCCACTCTCTCATAACAACCTCCACTACTACCCATCCTCAAACCTAAAACACTACCCATAACCCAACAATCAACCACAAATCCATCACCCAAGCCATCCTCTAAACTAACTAAACCTCTGACCATGGAGGAGTTTAAGGAAATAAAGAAGAAGCTCATCAACTGTACCACTCTGAGCGAAATCTCTTGTGAGGAGGAGTCTATAAAATTAACATTCATTGATGGCTTTTCCTATTTCCTCACAAGAAAGGCATTCCTTGATTTTCCTAGGGGAACTTTGGACCAGGCACTTCAACTCCTTGCAACCAACTCTTATTCACTCAATGAAGAAGAGAAGAAGATGAGAAGAAGGCTGGTGACTCTACTGGACACCAGGAAGGGGGAAAAACTGCCATCTCAACCTCTTGTTCCTTGGAAAAAGATTGTCCAGTGAAGGTTTGAAGATTCTTCTCACAACTTTGTTGTGGAAAGAGAGAATGGTGCAGTCAACCGACTCAATGCATCATCTTTGCTACACTTAAGCAGGTTTGATACTGCTGAGTTAGCAGAGAAACCATTCTCCAATCCCTCCAACTCTCAACTAGCACCTCACATCAAAAATTATCTAAGCAGCCTTCATCTTGTAGAGCTCACTGCAAAGGCTAAAATTGAAGTGGAGTTGACGCTGAGAGGAAGAGAAGAAAAGGAAGGGTCAACCACCAAAGGGAAAGCTTTCCTACATATGGTTAAAGGCCCAGCCTTGGAAACCATAGTTTGATGGGAGTATGAATATAACTCCCGTCAACTAAATGTCTACAGAGGGACACAACAAAGGGTACACGTCTTTCATGGTAATAGACTAGATTTACTGTTTACCAATGATTTTGATAGGATCGGATCAATTAGATTTGAATTATGCAGCGGAATATCATGGATTAAGATTGAATTCAAGCAAGAAAAGTAATGAATATGCAAAACACTCAATCACAATTATAGAGAGAATATTTCTGTTAAAGGAATGTTTTCATTCACGCGTAATGCTTCGGTTGGAATACAGCTAGGTCAACATCCCTTATATAGAGGAATGTGACGTCTGCTGATGTCACTTGACAGTGACATCTAACAGAATTTACAAAACAACTGAAATATGCAAACTACTGAGATGTTCTCAACAACTGACTACATCTCAGAGAATGCTAAGTACAATTACATGAAACTACTGACTAACAACTACTGAAACAATAAACTACTGAAATGTAAAATTACAAGTACTGAAAAGTAAAACCATCACAACTACTGAAGTTAACAACTTCAGCTGTTGTGACAACTGCTGATCACTCTTTAGTCTTTGTCTTCAGCACTTCATCTTCAGACTTTGTCTTCAGTTCTTTGCCTTCAGACTTTGTCTTCAGACCTTTGTAATCAGCTGATGTCTTCAGCTGTTGTGATCTTCTTCAGCAGTTGTAATGTCTGTGGGACTTAGAGGTTTTTCTGATCAAGCTCATTGGTTCTTTTGGTCCAACAAACTCCCCCTGAACCAATGCAGCCAAAACCTCTAACTTTATTGAAGATCCCACTTATTCTTTGGCAAAAGTACTCTCTTGATCAGCTTCAGAGGTAGACAAATAAGCATAGGCCAGGGAAAGGTTTCTAATCATTTGATTGGCTAAGTATGGAAGGGAACTCTGTCTTGGGGAAATTGGACACAGAGTCTTGTCCCAACCATGAAACCTATTTCCCATTGATGAGTCTGAAAGACTCCCTTGCATAGGCCTTAAGGAGAACAACTTGTTCTTCCTTAGTGAGTTCTTCTGCTTCTCCCTCAAAGAAGAACTCAGGCCCATAGTACTCAGACAGATACCTCACTGTCTTCCCATTCTTTAACTCAACAGTTGTTATCTCTCTATATGCGAATTCATCTGGATGAGAGCCTTCGAGCAACAACTGGAGTTCACTCTTCTGAAGATCTTCAAGTCTTTTGTACAACAACCCCTTCTTGATCATTTTGTTCTCAAGAATAGACATAGGGGTTGATTTGGATGTGTGAGCTCTCTTGAATTCTTCAATGATTTCCCAGGGTGAGACTACCATGGCCAACATGATTACAGCATTCAAAGTCTTTCTTACTTGGCCATGATATCTACTTGGTAAATTTTTCTTGTGAATTCTAGAACTTACCCTGGGATCTGGCCAAATCCTCACTCTTTCTTTTTGATGTTGAAAAGTGTGTCTGAGAGTGTACAGCCTCTGAGCTTGAATCTTCATAGCTTGAATGGATGAGGACTGAGGGAAGTCCTTGTCAACCATTCTAAGAAACTGCTCATCATGCTGCTTCTGCTGTTCTTCTTCTTCAATTTTGACCTTAACTATCTGCCTTTGAGTTTCAGGAGTTATTGTTTGTGATTGACTCCTAGGCTTTAGTTTCTTCTTTTCAAGAACAACAGATATTGGCAGATTGTCTTCTTCATCCTCCTCTTCTTCTTCTTCGTCTTCCATCCTCAGCAGCCTTTTTTTTCTTTTGGGTGCTTTATTGGTGGAATCTTGGATGGTTTTCTTGGGTGAAGGGATTGGTTTAGATGGTTGTGAGGTTGATTGTTTTGGAGGTTGAGAGGTTGGTTGTTTTGAAGGTTTTGAGATTGGCTGTTTTGGTTGTGAGGTTGGCTTTGAAGATTGTTTTGGTAAGGGAGATTTTAAGGGCTGCTCTATCATTTTGTTGGTGAGGGTGGCTTTGGATAACTTGGCCATATCAGTTTTCTTCCCAGCACCAGCTTCATCCAGAGCTTCAATGATTAAGCCTTTGTTGAAGCTTTCAGATGAGCATATTTTGGTAGTTATCTCCAAGATGCTATCTCTGGACCATGACTTAATCTCAATAATAGGTCTTCCCAAATGTTTAGAGAGGAATCTAATCATGGCCTCTAATCTCTCCATTTCTTCTTTATTGCAACTTGCCCATCGATCCTCAATTTCTTGAATCTCAAGTCTCCTGATCTCTGAGTCAAGTTTGGCAGTATCAAATCCTTGCCTAAAGAGCTGATCAATGATCCTGTCCATGGATCTGCTATGTTGGTCATTAGCTTCTTTGATCATCTCATCTAACCTCTTCTCATCTTCAGTTTGTTCACCAATACTTTTCTTTCTTTTGTAGGTGATGATCTCTTTGCCTTTATTCTCTTCCTTAGCTTCTTCCTCTTCAGCTCTTTTCCTTTTATCATCCTTTACTGACTTATACTCCCCCTTTTTGGTTGCATTGGGTTCAGGGGTTTGAATGTCAGAAAGGTGCTTGGACACAGCATCAGTCACAAGGGATGTAATATCTGAGGAGAGCCTCTCATCAATGGTTTTATGAACAATAGATGTGATGATGGGGGTGATGAGAGGTAAGGAAGATTTGAAAGCAGCAACCATTTGCTCAGAGGGGTTCTCTCCCTGAGAAATGGTGCCTGAGCCAGAGGCTGGTGGTATGTGTGATTTGAGTGGCTCAGTGTTTGGTGAAGCTTCAACAGAAGCTGCCATCTGTGGGTTTATTGGGGCAGATGGTCTTGATTCCTGAGGCATGATGGGAAGCAGATCTTTTAATCTACAAACCTCAGCCTCAAGAATAGTATTTTGGGCTAAGACTTCAAAGAAAAAGCCCAGGTCATCATTAGTATAAACTGAATCAGCTGACCTCCTGAGTGAATCAGGATGAACATGTGCTGAGTGTAAATCAGTGATCACATGTGCCCCTTTGTCTTGGAACTGGGGACTTCTTGCCTCAGGAGCATGTCCTTCATTGACAGTTGCCTCTGGTGAGGTCTTAGAGATGATACCTGCTTCATCCTGTTCATGTGCTGAAACAGGGGAAGAGGTAGCCTCACCAGATGTTCTAGTCTCCATATCTACACTAGGAGACTGAACTTGAGAATCCCTATGCTGTTGGGTATCAACTACATTTTGATCCTCTCCCTCAGCTGTTGAGGTTTTCCCAGTAGTAACAGGTTTCTAGGGAGGGGTAGAGGAATGTAGCTGAGTCAGCACTTGTGCAATGACTGCAGTTGGGCTTGTAGGGGTGGTATCAGTGGGAGATGGGGGTGAAAAGGCTTGCACCTGGGGAGAGTGGTGCTCTTCAATGGCAATCTTCTCAAGTGAGATAGATTCCAGCAATGTGGTTTCCCCAATATTGGTTGCATCAGGATCCTGTTGAGAGGATACCTGAGCGGTTTCAGCTGGTGGAGTCATTGAAACTACAGGGGGATTAAGCTTGTAGTCTCATCCTGCGTTTGTGCTACAGGGGCATCATCAGGGGACTCAACTCCCTGAGTAGCCTTTTTGGTTTTCTTTGGTTTGGGTTTGGAGGGGACTTTAGATTTGGAGGTGGAGGCTGTGGGTTCCCTCTGCTTGGGTTTGAGCAGTTTGGCAGCCTCTTTAAGTTGTGGGTTTGAGTTGTGCCTGGAGTATACCTCTGGCAAAACCAGCAGAGCAGGGACTCCAAGGCCAACAAGGCCATCAGATTTTAATTGGTTTAAAATGATTGCCATAAGAAACCTTGGATATAATATCAATCTATTTGCCACTGGTTTCAATGCCAAATCTTTAAGTTCCAAAAAGATGATATCATAAAAATTTAGATTTTGATATTCAAGGATAGAATATAATACCTGTTGCCACCTGGATGACATTTGATCCCAAGAGGATGTTTTGGGAGCAAGGCAGACATTGATCATGTGAAATATGATTCGCTCGGCATCATGGAAGTGCTTCTTCAGGATGGTAGTAGCACTTAGGTCACCTTCATAACCATGATTAGCAAAAGAAAGATCAATGGTGCCTTTTGGGTACTTGGTGGGATAGGTGGCATCATTCAGGTCTAGGGTTTGACGAATGATCTCAGGAGTGATGATCACCCATTTCTGGTTAACAAAAGACTGGAGAGTGATGGTGGCATCATTCTCAGCAGTATGAACGGTAACGTTTGTCCAGAACTGGCACAGGGTATCGGGGTAGATGGTTGGATTGAGAAGAAAGGCTGTGCGGTTTTGGGAATCAACCATCAAGTCGATAACAGCATCAAACTTGTTCCAGAAAGGTGATTTGGTAAGATGAGCAACACAGTTGTGTCGAGGTTTGATTTGCATGGTCGCCATTAATGGAAGATGAACGTTTGGAAAGTGGGTTATGAAAAGGTTGAAGTTAGGGTTAGGTATATATAGGTTATGAAACGGCTGAGGGCAAACAACTGAAAGTGTTGGTGTTAGTCATCAGGTGTTAGAAAACAACTGAAGACATGGTTTTAACTTTCAGATGTTAAAACAACTGAAGACTTGGTGTTGGTCATCAGTAGTTGTTAAAACTACTGAAACTTGGTTTTGGCTTCAGTTGATTGGAAATGAAACAGTAGTTGTCGTCAATTCACAAAGTTCAGTTGTTTCAATGACCTTGACACTTACTCATCAGATCATCTGATTTTCAGATGTTTCATTGGTCATCAGTACTTATTTATTACAAAGACATCAGTAGTTTGAACTACATCAGTATTTTCGAACAAATAAGGTACTTCAGTACTTTTAGTAATTTAGTATTCAGTAGTTGTAAAACTACTGAAGATAAAATGACTTATCAGCACTTATTTTTGACAAAATATACTAATGCTCATCAGTATTATGAACTAAGAGCATCAGTAGTTGTCAAATTATTCTAGTTGCAGCATACCAAGCCTGAGTACAAGATTATGAAAAGTTGAACTATCCAAAGGCTTAGTAAATATATCTGCAAGCTCATCAGCACTAGGCACAAACTTTGGATCAATCAGACCTTTTTCATAGCAATCCCTAATGAAATGATGTCTGATCTCAATATGTTTGGTCCTAGAATGCTGGACAGGATTCTTAACAATACAAAGAGCTGAAGAACTATCCATTAATAATGGAGTCTTAGTCTCTGTAATGTCATAATCCAATAACTGATTTTGAAGCCAAAGTACCTGAGATGTACAGCTTGCAGCTGCAATGTACTCTGCTTCAGCTGTTGATGTAGCAACTGATGTTTGTTTCTTACTCTGCCAAGAAACCAAACAGTTGCCTAGAAATTGGCATCCACCAGAAGTTGATTTTCTGGTTAACTTACACCCTGCATAGTCACTATCAGAAAAAGCAACCAATTTACAAGAGTGCCCAGTGGAATACCATAGTCCTAGAGATTTAGTTCCTTGCAAATATCTAAAGATCCTCTTGACTGCAATCATATGGGAGTCCTTAGGAGCAGCCTGAAATCTAGCACAGACACAAGTTGCAAACATAATATCTGGTCTAGAAGCTGTTAGGTACATCAAGGAACCAATCATACATCTGTAAAGAGTTTCATCAACTGCTTTACCTTTTTGATCAGCATCCAGTTGTGTGTTGCTGCACATGGGAGTAGAACAGGTTTTACAGTTTTGTAAATCAAACTTGGTTAACAAATCTTTTGTGTATTTTGACTGATGAATGAAAGTTCCATCAGTCAGTTGTTTGATTTGTAAACCCAGAAAGAACTGTAATTCTCCCATTGCACTCATTTCAAACTTTTGTTGCATCAATTTTGTGAATGCATCACACAACTGTGGATCAGATGATGCAAAAATAATATCATCAACATAAATTTGAACAAGGAGCTTATGCATGCCAGCTTTTTATGAACAAAGTTTTATCTATGGAGCCTCTAGTGAAATTATTTTGAAGAAGAAAGTTAGATAATGTTTCATACCAGGCTCTGGGTGTTTGTTTCAACCCATAAAGAGCCTTATCAAGCTTATACACCCAATCAGGGTGTTTATGATCTTCAAAACCTGGTGGTTGACACACATAAACTTCTTCTTTTATTTTACCATATAAAAATGCACTTTTGACATCCATTTGAAAAACTTTAAGGTTATGAAAAGCAGCATAAGCTAAAAACAATCGAATTGCCTCCAGTCTGGCTACAGGGCAAAGGTTTCATCATAATCAATACCTTCTTCTTGTGAAAACCCCTGTACAACCAGTCTGGCCTTGTTCTTGACAATTTGGCCTTTTTCATCAGTTTTATTCCTAAACACCCATTTAGTGCCTATTGCACACTTACCTTGGGGTAGAGGAACCAGTTCCCACACTTGCTGTTTTTGAAATTGAAGAAGCTCAAGCTGCATGGCTTCAACCCATCCATTGTCCCTTAAGGCAACATGATAATTCTTTGGCTCTTGCTGACTGATGAAGAGAGCATAGAGACAGAAATTGGACAATTGACTTCTTGTTGAAACACCAGCAGTTATGTCACCAATGATCTGGGACATGGGATGATTCTTCAATTCTTGATATGCAATAATATCTGTGCAAGTGTTTGTAGAAGATTCAGCAGCAGCAGATGTTGATGTAGACTCTTGAAACCTAGACTGAGATGGCAGTTCAAATGAAGTAGAGGATTCAGAGATTTCATCAGCATTTGTTGTGGATGGAGCTGCTGAGGCTACAGGAACATCAAGTGTAGTAGAAACAGGCAATGATCACTACAACTTGCATTTGAATCTTCAGTTGGAGAGGATGGAGCTTCAGAGACCACAACAGGTGGAGGCTGATATGGAACATATTGCAGTATGTCCAAGTCAAACATCTCAACAGGGTTTTGAGGAATCTTGTCTTTTGGGGATTCATTAAACTTGACATGCAAAGTCTCTTCAACAATCTTTGTTCTGCAGTTGAACACTCTGTATGCCTTGCAAGTAGATGAATACCCAACAAAATACCCTGCATCCACCTTGGAATCAAACTTCTGAAGTATACTCTTTGTGTTAAGAATATAACATGGACACCCAAATGCTCTAAAGAATGAAATCAAAGGAGCCAAATGATGTAAGAGCTCATAAGAGTCTTCATCAACCTCTGATTCACTAATACTCTATTCTGAACATAGCAAGCTGTATTGACAGCTTCAGCCCAAAAGGTTAGTGGCAAGCCAGAGTCAGCCAACATTGTCCTTGCAGCTTCAATCAGGGTCCTGTTCTTTCTCTCCACCACTCCATTTTGCTCTGGAGTTCTTTGAATACTATATTGTCTTTTGATTCCCTTAGACAAATAGAATTCATCTAGAGTACTTTTTCTTTGCCATGCTCATTACTCTCACAGGACCAAAAAGATCCATGTGCAGTAATTGCAAGCAGGCAGTGGTCTTAGGTTCTTCTATAGAAGGGAATGAAGCTTTGTGTTGCTTTCCTTTTAAGCAAGCTAGGCAGGTGTCATCACACTTGAACTCCTTCAATGGCAAGCCTCTCACTAAACCATGATGAATGAGCTGATTCATGTTCTTGAAATTCACATGACCCAGCCTTCTATGCCATAGTTCAGATTCTTGAGGAGAGGCTTTGGAGAACAAACATGGATGGCCTTTTAGATCTATTTTCTTTGATAGATCTAAAGCATATACTCTTCCAATCTGTTGGCCTTCAGGAGAGTATACTCATCCAATATTTTGTCAATCTTGTGCAAAACTGTGAAGACAGAATCCGACAGTTTTGACTTGTGAAAAGTGCAACATGCCCTTTATCACACATTTGACTGACACTCAAAAGATTGTATTTGAGGTTCTCCACATGGTTGACATCATCAAATCTTATCTCCCCATTTGAGACAAAACCCTTCCCAATGATGTAACCCTTGGCATCATTTCCAAAAGAAACAAATCCCTTCTTCCTTTGGGAATAGTCATGAAGAAGAGAGCTGCTCCCTGTCATGTGCATGGATCCTCCACTGTCCACATACCAGATGCTTCTTTGGCATGATGAAGAACCCTGCATTTATCACAAACATTAGTTAGCCTTTGAGACCCAAACCTTTTTGGTTTTGGGTCTGTTTTCATCAACAGATGTTAAACTAACAGGTTGTGCATGATTAACAGCTTTTGAAGATGTAGATGATGCTGAAAAGGATTCCTTGGATTTTGGCTTAGGTATCCTTTTCAGTGGTTTAATCACAGAAACATCTAATTGGTTAACTCTCCCCAATAGATGTTGAACCATCATCACAAGTTGTGTCTGATTTGTTGACAGAGTTTTCAACTCAGTTGACACATCAGTACTTGTAGATGATTTGTTCTTGTTATTCACTACATCCTTCTTTTGAAAAGACACAGACTTAGTCTGAGTTTTCAATATTCCTGAGGAATATTTGCAGCTGTTGTTTGAAAAACCCCTTCCTCCTTAGTGACTTTTTGAGAAAGCTTAGGTTTATTAGAATGAGATGATTGTGGTACAAACTTGGTTTGAAATTCATTTTTCATTTTATGCATTTCTTGCTTAATGATTTTCTCTTTATTGAATTTTAAACCCTTGTTATACCAGCATTCATCAGTCAGATGATTGAACAAACCACATATTTCACATGGCTTTCTTTTCATCTTTTCTTGATCAACTGCTGAAGTTGATGAAACTACTGAAGATTTGTTCTTCAGTACTTTCTTCCTTTCAGTACTTTTGGAAAGTACTGAAGGATTTTCAACAACTGAAGATTTCTTCTTCAGTGGTTTTCTATCAGTACCTTTTAGAATCCTGATAGATTCTTCAGCAGTTGTCAAGGAATGCTTGTTTTCCTCTGATTTAAAATGCTCTTCAGGTGTTGTGTTTTGCCCTTCAGTACTTTGAGTACCTTGTGGAACAACACCTGAATTTCTCAGCCTCTTCTTGATCAAGTGTTTCGAAGCAGTGGGATCATCAGTTATTTGATTAACTGAGATACTCACACTATCTTCATCCTCAGATTTTGAATTTTCAGTTAAGGATGAAACACCTGATGATGTGGTTTGGGAATGACTCTCAACCTCAGATTGTACTTCTAACTTAGGAGTAAAATCTGTGGGAGGTATGGTATGATTATACCCAATCCCAAACTTCACATTGGAAGCAGTTTGCTTACTGAGAAGCATTTCAAATCCCTTGCAGGATGTTACCCATCGTTCACAATCAACTTGGGTAGCTGCAAGTGTTTCTTTGAGATTCTTGTGATTTTCTAGAATGACCTCTACCTTTGCTTTTTCATCAGTAATTTGACATTTAAGTTTATAAATCTCCTCATCCTTCTCTTTTAAAACAGACTCAAACTCAGATTTTCTTTTGGAAATTCTTTTTCTAGGTCAAGATTTTGATTAATTAAAGCTACATTTGCTTCCCTAATAGAAACAAAAGCAGCTATGCATGATTCAGAACATATCTTGGCCTTAGCCTCAGAAGATACTGTGGTACCTGTGATGATGAAGGATTGTCATCAGTAGATTCCAGGGCCATTAAAGCAAGGTTTCCAAAAGGATTGTCACCACCATGTTGACCAGCACCAGCAAATTGCTCAGAATAACCGAGACATCATCTGGTAGGCTGCTCCAGTCAACAACCTCAGGGGTGAAAAAGCTCTGATGAGATTGAGGTTGAGATTGCTGATTTGTTTGAGATGGCTGAGGATCAGGTAGAGCATGTGGTTGTTGAGCCATTGGTACTAAAACTTGACCAGACTGAGGCATGTAAAAGCATGGATAAGGATATGGCATGGGGCTTTGAGGGACAAAGTATGCAGGAGATGATTGATGTTGTGAATGATGATCAGAACTGGTAGGATGTTGCCCTTTGGATTGTGAATTATTACTTGGAAAAGTCACAAAGGGTGCAGATGAGTTAGATCCAGATGATCTACACTCTCTAGCAAAATGTCCAAGTCTGTGGCACTTGTGACATCTCAACTTACTCTTGTCAAAACCAACCTTGGTTTTGCCAGAGAGACCAGGAAATTTCCTACCTGTTCTTTTATAAAACTTTTGAGATCTGATATTAATCAATGCCATTTGGCTCAGAATATCCATCTCTTCCAGATCATCATCAGCAATTCCTTTCAAATCATCCATCATAAAACACAAATTATCAACATTAAAACCTGAGTTTCCCTCAACTCCAACAAAAGCATGATTTCCACTGTTTGAAGAGAAATCAATATGCTCATCATATGAACTTTCAGATGAAGCATATTCAGACTCATGACCAACCAGAGCAGTATTGCCTGGTACAAAGTCATCAGTGAGCTTTCCAGATGAAGATAGTTTCCTCTTTTGTTCTATCTCTCTCTAAATGTTAAGAGTTTCCCATGAAGTTGGGTGAGAGATAGAGTATCAGATTTGCACTAGAGCGTAGGACAATGGTGTAAGTGTCCCATCTCTCAGGCAGGGATCTGAGGAATCTGTTATTCATCTGGCTGATTGTGTATTCATGTTGAACCATTTGAAGCTCAGAAATTAAACATAAAACGCTCAAACTGTTGAGTCAGTGTCTCACCCTTCCTATGAGAGAATGTCTCATATTGCTGGGCAAGGATTTCTCTGTTGTTTGCTAAGACCTCATCAGTTCCTCCAAATTGTTCCTTCAGAGCAAACCAGAGATCATAAGCAGTTTCATGATGCATGAGCCCAGAATAGATTTCATTAGGCAGTGCCATGGCCAGAATTCCATGGGCTTTAGCATCAATCTCAAACAGTTTTAAATCCTCATCAGAATATTGTTCCTTCTTTTTAGGAACCATCTCATTGGTTTCAGGATTACTCACCATAGGCTTGTAAGGTCCATGAACCACAGACTTCCAACAACCTGAACTGTTAACAGACAGGTGATGGAGCATTCGGCGTTGCCATATGTTATACTTACTCCTAACAAGCATTGGAGGCTTAGTTGAGGAGCCAGTATTGTGAGGATCATTCATTGAAGTAGTCATTTTCACTAATTCAATTGAATTCAATGAGATTAAAATCGGTCTAGTTTGAAAACTCAACAACACACTTAGAAAACACAATTAGAATCTCAATTAATTAACCGGAAGCACAGAAAATCAATCTCTATAATCAATTCTTGCAAAAATACTAATTCGATCAACCTTTGCTATCAAAAGAACAGTTTCAATGATCAATTGTTAGACCGATCAATGATTAACCTGCTCTGATACCATTTGATAGGATCGGATCAATTAGATTTGAATTATGCAGCCGAATATCATGGATTAAGATCGAATTCAAGCAAGAAAAGTAATGAATATGCAAAACACTCAATCACAATTATAGAGAGAATATTTCTGTTAAAGGAATGTTTTCATTCACGCGTAATGCTTTGGTTGGAATACAGCTAGGTCAACATCCCTTATATAGAGGAATGTGACGTCTGCTGATGTCACTTGACAGTGACATCTAACAGAATTTACAAAACAACTGAAATATGCAAACTAGTGAGATGTTCTCAACAACTGACTACATCTCAGAGAATGCTAAGTACAATTACATGAAACTACTGACTAAAAACTACTGAAACAATAAACTACTGAAATGTAAAATTACAAGTACTGAAAAGTAAAACCATCACAACTACTGAAGTTAACAACTTCAGCTGTTGTGACAACTGCTGATCACTCTGGTCTTCAGTCTTTGTCTTCAGCACTTCATCTTCAGACTTTGTCTTCAGTTCTTTGCCTTCAGACTTTGTCTTCAGACCTTTGTAATCAGCTGATGTCTTCAGCTGTTGTGATCTTCTTCAGCAGTTGTAATGTCTGTGGGACTTAGAGGTTTTTCTGATCAGGCTCATTGGTTCTTTTGGTCCAACAGATTTACTAACTTACATGTCCAACACATTTATCAAAACAAACACATACCATTATTCCCCAACAATCATTCTAGCATGATTTTATCCTCCCATGCATGCTTAAACATTGAATTTTATTTATCTCACGAACAAAAGTTTCCTTTTTAGGCAATTGTGATCTAGAAAACTCAAACTTCAACAAAACAACTTATGATTCATCACTAATATGATCTATCTATCCCATAATCAACATCATATCATAACAAATTCCATTATATACCAACATCCAAAGTTCTTGGAAACTAAAGTTTTCTCTTATAGTAAGTTATAAACTATATGTTCAAATCAAAATTTGCTTGCACAATTCACATAAATAATCAACAATAGCATCAATCTAACCCAACTACAATATTTAATCTCATCAATACTAAGTTCTAGATTGAGTGGATGAACTAGGGTTTGCACATAATCAAAATTCATGTAAAAGATAGAATTTTGATGATAATCCTTACCTAGCTCGTGAAGTTGAGCACAAATAAGACTCCTTAACGAGTTGTAGTTGTCGATTCAAGCAAAAATCGATGGGGTTTTGGTGTGTGTGTGTGAGTGAGTGGCCGAGAACGAACAAGAGGGAAATACCATATAATACATTGATTCACATAATCATATAATGATGACATATTTATTAATTATGTTAATATTTTTAAATAAATATTAATCATTTGTTAGGTCACCAATATTCAAAGAAAACTTGTGTGTGATCATGTGACATGTATGCATCATAGATATAATGGAGTTTTGTTAAAGGAGTTAACCTGAAAAATACCGGATTTCACATGATTTTTCTTATTGATGGTTCTTTGATTAGTTTATGATTTAACAGATTGTAGTGATAACGGAAGAAAAGAACAAATAAATGAGAAGAATAATACTAATCTTGATAAAATTTTAAAATTAAGGTACACCACAAATTTATAGTTTGTATTTTCATATATAAGTAAAGTTATAAATAGAAATGTTGGATCAAGTAAGGCTGGTGCAACCAAAACAAACACCTAGACAATTTTGGTGCAACTGATGAAGAACTTCCGAAGGTAAATGCTAAACTTCCTAAGGTCAAGTTTGAAAGAGCTTCCGAAGATAAACTCTAACTTCCGAAGACAAAGTATTCCTTCTTCCGAAGTTCAACACTTAGAAGATTTCAAGACAATGACTTCCGAAGCATGAAGGCCTGAAGAACAACTCAAGCCTCGGAAGAAGTAGCCTCTTCCGAAGCCAATTAACCTTCAGAAGAACCTACTATGAACCAGTGGACATAAGTATGGTCCCTCTGACACTCCGCTGCAAATCTCTGAAATACTGCATGGTGCTTTTCCCACGCACATGTAGTTGACCATACTTTTTTCCACTGTTCATTTCTTATCAGTTAGTACAGTTACCAACTGTAGTTGGTGACAAAAGGTAAGTCATGGACATGTCATGACTACCAAATCTTAGATAGTATTTTATGTAAGATACCTTACTTCTACTAATGTAGTATTTGTCTAGTTGTTAGATCTAGCTGGTATCAAAGTATATCTGACTGTAGATATATAGTTTCTCATTGTAACTCATGTATCATGCTTGTAAGAGTCTTGTAACACTTTGTGTTGAGAAGTAATATGTACAAGTATCTTGAAAAAATATTTTCTTGTGTTTTGTGTATTTATACTTAGTGTATTATTATCAACACTAAGAGGATTCTACATCATCAGTTCGAGTGTGACTTAGTGAGTTTGAGAGAACATAATTGTGTTGAGTGAACAAACCCGATACTGCAATTGGTATCAAAGCTTCTTAAGCTCTTGATTGTGAGATCTCACATCCAAATCAACCTTTTTATCACTCATATACTCACTTCACTCAAAATGGTCCTCAACCAAAAATCTGAATGTGAGATGGAGACGATGACCAAAGCACCTATCATCACCCCTGAAACTTCAGATCATGGAGTAGACGCATTGAAGGCTTCATCTGATACCAAGACAACAAGATGTGGAAATCTATCTCCTATGGCCCTTACAAGCCAAAGGTTGCAACATCAGGTGGAAATGGTACTATGATAGAGATGGCGGTGGAAGATTATTATGATGAAGTCCACTAGCAAAGCTATGACTGTTCTGATGACTGTTATACCAAACTCTATCATGGTGGGTTTTGAGCATTGTAAGTCAGCCAAAGAACTGTTTGATGCCTTGACCCAAATGTACTCCAGCTCAAATGACTCCAAGAAAGATTCACTGAAGCAACAATTTAAGAATTTCACTTATATTGCTGGAGAGACCTTTAGCAAGCAATACTTCAGGTATACGGATCTTATTTTCTCCCTTCAGTCTGTGGGAATAACTCTTGAATTGAGAGATCTCTCAAGAAAATTCATGAGTGCACTCCCAAATGAGTGAACGTTCTATTGTGTCTCTATCAAGAGGACAAAAAACCTGAACTCCCTCACCATGACTGAACTATATGGCATCCTTGATGGATACCATGTAGAGATGGAGAACAAGATAGGCCACCAGGTAAGCAGATCCTCAAGCCTTTGTTGAAGGCTCAAGAATCCCACAACCTCAGTAGTACCTAACTTACTCCTAGCAGCCATCTTGTTCTTCTGGGCCATACATCACATTCCCTGAGACTCCAAGGTCTCAACAGGCTCAGCCAAATCCCTTCCAGGACAGCTGTGCTTTTGTCTCAGGAAATGAACATTCTAGTGATTTTCAGGTTTGTTTTGAGGATCTAGAATATTTTAGCCCAGATGATATGGAATACATGGGCATAGTCCAATAAATGACTTTGTTAACTTACAGGGCGAAGATGTTCTTCAAGAGAACTGGAAGGCAATTCCCTTAAAACCCAAGTAACAACAAGTTTGGGTTTAACAAGACAAAGGCCAAGTGTTACAACTGTAACCAGCTAGGACACTTTGCCAGGGAATGCAAGGCTCCCAAATCCAATCCGGGAACCAATCATGCCTCTACACATCCCACTACACCTAAAGCCACCGGGAAGTCAACTAAACAAGACACGGCTGTTGTGGATCAAGAAGTTGATTGGAGCTTCATGGTACAGGATGTAGCCCTTGCTCAAGCATTGATGGCTGGAACTTATGACAACAAGGTATTTGAACACCTCTGTACTCCAGCTTGCATTGCTAAAGTTAAATTGTATCAGGACAACAATATAAAAATTAAATCTGATATTGAGTCTTTGAATATCTTAAAATCTGATTTTAAAAGGGTTGAATCTGACTATCAAAAGAAAATTGAAGAGTTAGAAAAAAATGTGTCCTCTTTAAAACATGAACATACCAATTTAGGACTCAAATCAAAGATTTGATCTCCAAATTGACTAAGGCTCAAGCCCATCTAGTAATAGTTGAGGCTCAGGCAAGGAAGCATGTTATTTCTGAGCAAAACTTCCAAGCCATTCTTACATCATCCTCCCACTAAAAGATTTGTTATCAAAACAAAGGTGGGTTGGGAACCAATGAAATTGCTCCACCATATTCTTATAAGTCTATTAGACAACCACGATGTGGACTCAAGAGCAAGAGGTTCCAACTGCTGACCCACCACCCCATGAGTTGAAGGATGATACAAGTATGGGGGCCATCACAGGGAAGAACCAAGTAAATCAACCCACATCCACCAGTGTGATCAACCCCTAACCACCAAAGCCAGAAAAAACAGGGCTAAGGCTGCCAGAAAAACTGCCAAGAAAGTGGCTGAATCCAAGCTAAAGATAGACCCAAAGCAAAAGGGTGTGTTCATTTCAGCTGGATTCCAGGTGGTTGGAAACTCTGACCCTGGAAAGGAATGTAGTACCAGCACTCCTATCCTTCTAAAGGATCAGAAGTTAAAGGGGAAGACTAATGATGAAGACAAGAAGAGCAAGAAACAACAGTCCTCGAATTCCCCAAAGACTAAAATTGCATGCATAATATGTGGTCTGCAAAACCATATGGCTAAAGATTGTTACTACAATCCTGCAAGCACACATTATGCAAATAATGTTAAAAAGAAAGGAGTCAAGGAGGGTTTCACATTTGGACCTTATCACATGGTTCAAGTGATGAGAAAAGTAAAGCTTGTTTCCGAAGCAAAGTTGCTTTCGGTAGAAACTCATTCTTCTGAAGGGAAAATAGCTTCGGAAGTTAAGCCAAAGAAAATTTAAAAGAACAAGAAAGTTACTTTGAAACCTTCCGAGAAGAAGACTGCTTCGGAAGAAAAGGTGGTGAAGGCTTCTTCTGAGAAAAGGGAAGCTTTGGAAGAATGCCATGCTGCTCAAGCTTCAACAAACTCATCTACACTGATCAGCCAACGGATGGAATGGAAGATCAAAGAAGATGTTGTAGCCCAAATCTCTTCTTCACGGACATCTATTGAGCCCTCTCCCATATCTTTTGGTTCAATTATGTCATCCTCATTGATAGAACCCAAGACCAGCAAGGCTTGGGTTTCCAGTCATAAGTAACTTTTCACCTTATGTGCAGGGATATCCATATGACAAGAATAACAATGTGTGAATTGTAGACAGTGGATGCTCCAGGCACATGACTGGAAATAGATCTCTTCTTCAACAATTTCAATATTTTGATAGAGGTCCTGTTCAATTTGGAGGTGAGACCGGAGGATACATTTCAGGCAGAGGATATGTATCCAATGGCAAGTTAACGGTCGACAAAGTAAACTTTGTCAAATAGGTTGAACACAACCTTTTAAGTGTTTCTCAATTCAGTGATCAAAAGCACCAAATGCTTTTCAGAGAACATGAGTGCATTATCCTCAAACCTGGGATGACAATTCCTTAGTAATTGGTGCTTCTTAGATCTCTCAGAAAAGGGGATATGTACAAGCTGGATATGAACAATGCTTCCCCATTAAATGAAGTATCATGCTTTCTTTCCAAAGCTGATGGTGATGAGTCAACTATGTGGCATAAACGTATGTGTCATGTCAATTTTTAAACCATGAATAAATTGGTTAAAAATAACTTGGTACATGGTGTGCCTAAAAAGGAATTTTTCTGTAGAGACAACTGTGTTGTATGCCTGAAAGGAAAGCAACATAGAGCATCTCACAAATCCAAAGAAGTTAACTCTATCACCACACCGTTACACTTATTGCGCATGGATCTATTTGGTCCCATAAGTATAATGAGCATTGGAAGGAAATCATACTACCTTGTGATTGTTGATGATTTTAATAGATTTACATGGGTATTCTTTTTAAGAACTAAACATGAAACTGTTGAAACTTTAAAATCTTTTATCCTTTAAATAGATAATCAAATTGATCACAAGGTTAAGATAATTAGGTGTGATCAAGGGACTGAGTTTAAGAATCAAGTTCTTGACTTATTTTGTAACTCAAAAGGGATTTCCAAACAATATAGTGCTCATAGAACTCCTCAAAAAATGGTATTGCTGAGAGGAGAAATAGGACACTTATAGAGGCTGCTCAAACTATGTTAGCTGATTCAAAGCTGCCTCTAGCATTCTTGGAAGAGGCAGTCATCACTTCATGTTATGTGCAGAACAGAGTTCTTGTAGTTAAGCCACATGGAAAAACCCTTTATGAGTTATGGAACAAGTGGCCACCGTTCATTGGCTTTCTTAGGTCCTTTGGCAGCAGGTGTACCATACTTAATACAAAGGACAATTTGGCAAAATTTGCTGAAAAGTCGGATGATGCTATCTTTGTTAGATATTCCTCTACCTTTATTTCCTATAGAGTGTATAACATTAAAAATCAACAATTTGAGGAATCATCCAACATTGTTGTCAATGAGCACACTTCTTGTGTTAGAGGGAATGGCCCTGATCATATTTTTGATTTAAAGTTGTTTCCAAACTATTCTAAACCCTCTTTTGAGAATGTTTCAGCTAGAATAGGTACTCAAAGTGATTATGATGATGATCAACTGTTTGAGTTACCCAGACCTCATCCAATTCACCAAGAATTGCTGAAAATCAAGCTCCCACAATTGGCAGATCTGATAGAATAACTATCTCAGGAACCAGTGGAGCTTCAACAAGTTGTCAATAAAGTGAGCCTCAAAACTCATCCAGTGACAATGCACAACACCAAGCTAATGGAAGTAATATTTTGAAGGAACATGCAACTGTTAATGCTGCTTAACAGCCAACTGATACTGATGTTGTTTCTCCTTCATTCAATCAGTCCTTATTGAATGAGTGTGAAACATCAGCTGGACAATATGTTCAAAACCTTGAGCCAAACTTTTCCAATCTGGTTCTATCCATGCAACTGGATGTGATTCCTAGGCTCAGGATTCATAACACTCATCCAGTTGAGAACATCATTGGAGATGTCTCTGAAGGCGTGAGAACAAGGAGACAAACTCACAATAGGAATGGCTGCCTGTACTCATGCTTCCTATCTCGGATGGAACCCAATAAGGTAGAAGAAGCCTTGAAAGATAGTAGTTGGGTTGAATCAATGCAAGAGGAATTGCTTCAATTGAAAAGAAAAAAAGGTTTGAGCTATGTACTTTTATCCTTTTTGTAATATATTAGGATGTGAGCTATGGCATGTCATAGTCACTAGTCAAAAGGCAAATCTGCCTTTTGACTCTACATTTGATTTTGTAGTTGTCTAGTCTTATGTATCCAGCTGGCCTTTAAAGTATGGCTGGTTGTAGGATGTAGTATATGTATCTCAAGTACTTGTAACTTTCCTTTATCCTTTGTAACATTTGTAATAGAACTTGAGAAGCAATATAAAGCATTCTTGAAAACCAATTACTTGTGTTGTTTGCCATCTTGTTCTGTCTCATCTTTACTTGTGTTCTTAACATCTTTCACTAAAGTTAACCAGTTCCCTATTTGATTTGTTAAGTGTTCTAAGTAACTCTCCTCATTGTGTTGTTGTGTTGTAAGTGCATACCCTTCAACGGTCCTGCATTTGGTATCAGAGCATTTCAGGCTCTTGATATAAGATCTCACCATCTTAAGATCCCTCACACACACAAAATACTTAACAACTCAAATGGCAGCTATTACCAAAGCTGATATGGAAACTGGAACTATGACAATGTCTCTATTGATAACTCCTGAAGACTTTGATACTTGGTGTCAAAGAATGGAAGGCTTCATCAAATCTCAAGACTCCAGGATGTGGGACTCTGTTGTTGAAGGACCTTACATACCAAGCACCACTTCTGCTACTGGTGGTGGTATGATTCCAAAGGCTGTGGCTGATTACTCTGAAGAAGACAGGAAGAGAATAGAGATTGATCAGAAAGCCATGACAGCCCTTCAAACTGCTCTTCTAAACTCCATCTACAGAGGCTTCAAGAAGTGCAAAACTGCCAAGCAGTTATAGGAAGCACTGAAGCTGATGTATGAAGGGTCTACTGAAGCAAATGAGAACAAGAAGGATCTCCTGAAGCAGCAGTTTGTAAACTTCACCTTTAAGGTAGGTGAAACCATGACTCAACAATACTTCAGGTATGTTGAAATTGTGGATACTCTAATGGATGTTGGAGTAACTCTTGAGAACAGGGACATTGTAAGGAAGTTTATGTCCTCTCTTCCTAGACAATAGACACATTACTGTGTTGTTATCAAGAGAACAGAGAACCTTAAGACTCTTACTCTTACAGAGTTGTATGGTATTCTTAGTGGCTACTAGATGGAGATGAACATGCAAAACTCATCTGGTAACTCCAGCAATCAACTGAGTTCAGCCCTCCATATGGTTGAAAGGGAAAGCATTGAGCCACAACATCATCTTATATGCTACCCTACAACTCATAAAAGGGCCCCTTTATCACCTTCCCAGAGACTCCAAGGGAAAGCTACACTCAAGGAAGTCCTTTCCAATAGACAAGTTTTTCTCATGCTTTTGTCTCTGCTGATGAAACCTCAGGCAACTCTCTCTTCACCCTTAAAGATTTGGACTGTATCCATCCAGATGATCTGTAGTACATGGAGATAGTCCAGCAAATGGCTCTTTTCACTCATAGAGCCAAGAAGTTCTACAAGAGGACATGGAGAAAGTTTCCAAGTAATGCAGCCAGTGGAAAGTTTGGGGTGGATAAAAGCAAAGTAAAATGTTACAACTGTAACTAGATGGGACACTTTGCAAGGGAGTGTAAAGCACCAAGGACAAATAGGGGCCAATCACAAACCAAACCAAACTACACTGAGAAAGCCCAAGAATGAGAAGCCAAAGCAGCAAGCTACAGTTGTTGTTGAAGAAGGAGGCTTTGACTGGAGCTTTCAGGTAGAAGATGTATCTCCAAACCAAGCACTCATGGCAGACCACGATGAAGACAAGGTATTGGAACATCTTTGTACTCCTGAATGCATTGCTAAAGTCAATAGATACATGTCCTATAACTTAGAAATGAGATCTGATCTTGAGTCCTTAAATATCTTAAAAGCTGATTTTAAAAGAGCTGAAAATGATTATAAACTAAAGATAGAGGACTTAGCGAAAACCATTTCAACTCTTAAACATGAGCATACAAACTACATGACTCAGATCAAAGACCTCATTACTAAGCTAACTGAATGCCAGGCTGAGCTTGTGATCAGCAAAGTCAAGGCAGAAAAATGTGTTCTTGAAGAAGAGACCTTCAAGAACATAATAAGCAGGGACTGGGATCTTGTGAGATAGCTACTCCACACACAATCTTGTCTTAAGATCTCCTAGGTGTGGAACTTGTGAAGATGAGCTTCCCCTCATAGATCCTGTGGCTGAAGAGGATGAAGAGGAGATGGTGGAGAATGGCTCTGAGAAGAGTGAAGAAGAGCATTCTAAGAAGGGTCACCATCCCTCTGAGGAGAGTAAAGCTGTTGGGATGACCAAGTCAAGGAGAAAGAACTTGATCAGGAAGGCCAAAAGAAAGTCCAAAAAGGCTCAAGAGATCAAGGCCACCTTCAATTCTACACAGAAACAAGTCTTCATCTCTACAGGATTTTAAGTGGTGAAGGCTGAAGACACCAACTTGAACTCCATCAACAAGAGTTCTAGTTCATGTCCAAATCATCCCATCATCAAGAAGAAGGGTGATCAGTTGTGCACCACTGCTGTACAACCTGAACCATCCAGCTCCAAAGGTAGTACTATTCCCACAAGAATTGCCACATCATCTGCAAATATAAAGATGGAGAAGGAAAGTGATCAAGTTTAACCTTGTTCACAAAGGAAAACTCCTAGAAGGAAGAAAATGGATTGTGTTATGTGTGAGAGTACTTCTCATCTTGCTAAGGATTGTGTTTACAATCCAAAGAGTACTCTCCACATGACCAAGAAATAAACTTCTAAGAGTTTGGAGAAGAAGAAGCAAGCTTTGGAAGGAAAATCTTTTTCCTTGGGAAGCTCCAAAATGAAGAAAAAGACTAGTGGAAACTTGCCTTCGGAAGAAAATTTGGTCTCGGAAGAAAGGAATACTTCCGAAGCACTAAAGCCTGCTGCAGTGAAAGCAAGATCTTTCGAAAGTCCAGTCATCAAAACTTACGAAGTCATCAAAACTTCCGACGTATTAAAGGTCAAGTCTAAGCTTCCAAAGGTGGTATGGAAGTCAAGAAAGACCAAGTGGCTGAAAGTTCTTCATCAACATCAGCAAATGATCCTTCTAGTATGGCTATAGGATCAATTACTGTTGCATTATCTTCAACTTCTTTTGATGAGCCCAAGACCAATGGGGTTGGGTTTCCAAATGTAACTAACCATCTCTTTTGTGCAGGAACAACTCAAGACAAACAGAAATACATGGATCATTGACAGTGGCTGTTCCAGGCACATGACAGGCAATAGGTCACTACTCCAAAAGTTTGAAAGAATTGATGGAGGACCAGTTGCTTTTAGAGGAGATGCATGAGGTTATATTACAGGAAGGGGCAAGTTTACAAATGGTAAGCTCAGCATTGAGAAGGTAAACTTTGTCAAGGAGCTTGGGTACAATCTACTGAGTGTATCCTAATTTTGTGATCGGAGTCATAACATGCTCTTCACTGAGCATGAGTGTATTGTTCTCAAGCCCGTGTTGGTCATTCCTCATGAGGACATCCTGCTCAGAGCCCCCAGGAAAGGGGTACAAGATGGATTTGCAAGAAACATCTCCCTCAAGAGAAGTTTCATGCTTTCTGTCTAAAGCAAATAATGATGAATCTTTCCTCTGGCATAAAAGAATGTGATATGTAAACTTTAAAAACATGAATAAACTAATTAAGAATGATTTGGTAACTTGAATACCAAAGAAAGAGTTTACAAGTGATGACCACTGTGTTACATGCCTGAAAGGGAAGCAACACAAGGTATATAACAAGCCAAAGGAAAGAAATTCCATCATTAATCCCCTACACTTATTACATATGGATCTTTTTGGCCCAATCAGTACAATGATTCTAGGAAGGTCCTCTTAGTGTTTGGTGATCACAGATGACTTTACAAGATTCACTTGGGTCTTCTTTCTTAGAACTAAGGATGAGACCCTTGAGATTCTGAAGAATTTCATCTTAAAAATTGAGAATCAATGTGATCACAAGGTCAAAACCATAAGATGTGATCAAGGAACTGAATTCAAGAATCAAATCATTGATACATTTTGTGATGAAAAAGGTATTACAAGACAATATAGTGCTCCCAGGACTCCTCAGCAAAATGGTGTTGCTGAGAGGAGAAATTATACACTAATTGAAGCTGTAAGAACTATGTTGTCTGACTCTAAACTGCCCATCACCTTCTGGGCAGAGGCAGTGAACACTGCTTGCTATGTGCAAAATAGAGTTTTGGTGGTTAAGACACATGGTAAGACTCCTTATGAACTTTGGTACAAGAGAAAACCTTTCATTGGTTTTCTCAGGTCATTTGGATGTCCTTGCACCATCTTGAATACCAAAGATCAAATTGCCAAGTTTGCTGAGAAATCAGATGATGGACACTTCATTGGATACTCTTCTCAAGCTAAAGCCTATAGAGTATACAATCTCAGAACTAGAGTAGTTGAGGAGTCAGCCAATGTGACTTTCAATGAGCACACCCCCAGTGTGAAAGGTTCTGGTCCGGATTGGCTATTTGATCTTGATTTAGTTACCAACTGTTTTAAAAAATCTTGTGAGAATGTTTCAGGGTCCACAGATATACTACCTACAGGTGATACTGACCCAAGATTTGAGCTAAAAAAACCTTCAAGTTACACATCTTCAGCTCCAGTGGTAATCAATCCTGCAAATGAAGTTTCTACCAACACATCAATAACAAATCCTGCTGATACTTCTAGCGTGCCTTCAAATTCCAGCTTAGAGGCACAAAACTCAGAGGAAAGAGCTTCAAATGTTGGAGAAAATGGTGGTGGTGAAAGTGATCAAGAATTTCTTGATGCTGATAACCACTCCAATGAAGGCGACATTAGTAATGTCACACACTCATTGGATCAAGTCAATCTTGATAAGTGTGCTGATGTGGAGGGTGAATCTTCCTTGCCAGATCAGAATTTCTCATATTTAGATCTGTCTAAGCAACTTGCTGTGATCCCTCAGCTAAAGATCCACAAGTCTCATCCTACCACAAACATCATTGGAGATGTTGATTCAGGGGTGAGAACAAGAGGACAAACCCATGAAGCAAATGTTTGTCTTCACTCTTGTTTTTTGTCCCAGGTAGAGCCAAAGAAAATTGATGAGGCTCTAAAGGATGGAAGTTGGGCTGAAGTTATGCAAGAGGAGTTGCTTCAAGGGTGTACTCAAGAAGAAGGAATTGACTACACAGATGTTTTTGCTCTTGTAGCAAGACTTGAAGCTGTTAGGATATTCCTAGCTTTTGCTACATCCAAGAATTTCAAGGTCTATCAACTTGATGTCAAGTGTATTTTTCTTTATGGGGTGATTGATGAAGAGGTGTATGTTAGACAACAACCTGGGTTTGCAGATCCTGATCATCCTAATTATGTCTGCAGGCTTGATAAAGCTCTTTATGGGCTGCACCAAGCACCAAGGAAGTAGTATGAGACTCTATCTCAGTATCTCTGTCAGCATGGCTATAAAAGGAGTACCATTGATGGAACTCTCTTCATCAAAGGAACAGGAAATGACATAATGCTAGTTCAAGTATATGTAGATGACATTATCTTTGCGTCAACTAATCCAAAGCTCTGCAAAGACTTTGAGAAGCTGATGAAGGACAGGTTTGAAATGAGTGCCATGGGGGAACTCAATTTCTTTCTAGGAATTCAAGTGAAGCAAGTTGACAATGGCATCTTCATAAGTCAGTCAAAGTATGTACAAGACATACTTCAAAAGGTTCAACATGACTGATTGTAAGGTTGCTAAGACACCCAAAAACCTTTGAAATATCTTCCGAAGCCAATTTGCCTTCGGAAGATTTCTCGACTTCCAAGAAAACTACTTTTTGGGTAAAAATAAACTACTTTTCAGAGGTGAGACCGACTTCTGGATTTCAAAGTTTATATTCTTTCATTAACTTTGTCTCAAATCCTTTTCACATAAATACCCAACGGTCCCCCCTCTTTCACTATCTTCTTCAATTACATTATTCCTTAAACCTAAATTCTCTCAAACCGCCTATGTTCTTCATCTTCCTTCACCCTTAAGCATCTCAAAATGGCTAACCTAAAACGCAGAAACAACCCAGATTTCTCCATGCAACTTCACAGGCAACACAACCAGGTTGCTCTGTTGAGCTCTGAGAAAGACGAAATTTCTCAGAGGTTTGCCGTTTCCTGGCTTCAAACTACTTCACCTCCCTAACCATTGATCCTACTCTCTATGAGGATCATCTGCTTGAATTCTGGAAGACCTGCCAAGAGGTCATTATGGATGAGGAGAAGTCATTGTCTGCCACAATACAGGGGAGAACAATCTTCATCACTCCGGCCATCATTAACACTCATTTGCAGCTGGATGATGAAGAAGGTGAGTTGTCCTTCCCAAAGGAAGCTGTAAATCATCCTTTTGAGCAGATAGGCTATGAGGGAGATTTCTCTATAAAGACCTACAGGAAAGAGAAGGTCACATCCCAGTGGAAATACCTGCTTCATGTGGTTATCCACAGCTTGTCAAACAAGCATGGAGGGTGGGACCAGATTCCTGAGGATCTCTCCTTCATAGTGCATGGAATGGTTCAAGGGGTCAAGTTTAGGTACTCTCAGTTTGTTTATACAAATTTGCTTGGTAACTTGGACTCCTTAGAGTATAATATGTTTCCTAGATATGTTCAACACATTCTCAACTGTGAACTGGACTCACAGTTGAGGGAAACAGATAATATTCTTAAATTAGGACAGATGAAGCCCGACATCTTTAAAATTATAAAGAAGCCAACTGTAGGCTTCTCAGGGGTAGAAACAACCCTTGTCCCGAAAATATTAGAGCTCATTGCTCAAGGTGACAACCTAGCAACACAAGCTAGTGTTGAACCCACACCTTCTACCTCCCAACCACCAAAAAGACCTCAAATCACCCTCACCTACAAAAGAAAATCCAAACGAACCTCTGCTCAAGCTATTGAGTTTGTGTAGGCCCCCATACACTCACCCATACAGGAGGAAGTCGACACTGGAGCTCCCACTTCCCCTGAGGAGAAAACCACTCCCATCTCTTCAAGAATCAGTGGTGAGGTTCCTCATGCTCACCCTGATGAGCTCACAAGCCCAATTGCCTTAAGCCTTCACTTTGAGCCTCAACACTCAAGTGAACAACCTTCAGGGGACAGTTACCATCCCCAACCTTTAGACTTAAATCAACCCATTCTATACTGATGAAGACTTAGGTTTTAGTGAATACCATGAGTCTCTCTACTCTTCCCCTACTCAAAGAGAGATGAGTACTCCTGAGTCTCCTTTGTCTAGCCCACATCAGTCACCTATCACTGAGGTGGATCTCCCTGACCCTGTTCAGGAGGTCCATATGGAAGAGGCTCTCACTTCTGCAAGTGATTACATCATTAAGACCTCAACCATGGCAACTCAACCCATTGACACCTCAACTGAGGATATCAATGTGTAGAGAAAATCCAACAGCCAAGAACCTGAAGCTGGTGGTGAGAGAGAGGACTTTGGTCCAATCATCTCATCCCCTAATGATTCTTCTGATGAAGATGAGGGGAATTTGAGGCTAAAGGTGCAAAAACTATCAAACACATGCTCCTATTTAGTCTCTAAGGTTAGTCACCTTTAATCTCAGGTGACTACCCTGCACAATAAGGTCAATGATCAGCAACTTGAGATATCTTATCTCAGGGAAAAACTAGCTGGGAGACCTTTAAGGAGAGCTCAACCAGGAACACAAGAACCTGTAAATGTGATTGATCTAACTCCTATCTCACCTATGCAAGAGGGTGATGCTACCAAAAAAGGGGAGAAAGTCATTACACTCACAAAACTTGGGAGTTCTTTAGGGAGTATGGACATTGAGGACTCACCATCCTCACTTGCAATTGTGCATACTCAACAACTTCCTCAAGTTCACAGTGATATGGACATTATAGACTCTGTCATTAGGAGTCTCTTTGAGGAAAGCATTCCAAGGGCTATATCATCTCCACCTCAAGGAACTTCAAACTACATTATTGGGTGGAGGTATTATGCTGACACAAGAGCCCTCATTCTTCAAAGAGTTCAAGGACAACAATCAATATTAAGACCTTGAACTACTATGAAGGTCTTGACCTGATCAACATGCCACTTGTCAACCCAAGTCAATCTAGACAAGCTGACAGGTTAGCACTCAGGATTCAAGATAGAATTACTAAAGAGTTCAGTCTTAGAAGGAGACAAAGGCAATCAGGTAATGTCATTGGTCAACTGGATGTTAAGGCAGACCCTGAGATTAGCTTCAAAGGGAAAACCTTGGCTGAAGGCCCAGTGATAGAGCCTGAGAGCCCTGTCACACCATAAACTACTTCAGAAATTCATCCCCTCAGTGAAACACCTGCTGGTGAAGGTGTCTCACAACCTCTCTCTGGCAAGAGCTTGGATGCTACACCAAGCAATGAAGGCCAAAGCTCTCTCCACCTTGTGTCACAAAGGTCTGTGGGTGACAAAGGGAAAAGGGTTCTAACTCCTAAGGAGATTGAGGAGGAGGAGAGAGAGGAAGAGGAAGCTAAGGGGAGAAAGTTCCTCTAGGTCTTCAAGCTTTATGCAAGCTGTAATCAGGGCTGCCCCCAAACCAAACACTCAAAATGATGAGTTGAAGGCAGTCAGAATTACTTACCTGCAGACCAGGAACTATGACATAGATGAGATTATATCTCTCCCCTTAGAGGAATTAAATGAACTAGCTGACATTAAAGTGTCAAGAGAGATGAAGGAAGCAGAGGATGAAAGGCTACTTCTCCAATTCAAAAAGGAGAAGAGACAGAAAAGGTTATACAAGCATGTCCCTACTCTCTGTCCAGTTCAAGAAAGCCCTGTGCAAGAGGCTATGGCAGCTACACAAGAACCTCAAGTAGACAAGGAAACAGATAGGCAAAACATGATCAACTACCAGAGTGCCACTAGTCTCTACCAGGCATCTGCACTTCTTCCCTTGTCCTTTGAGTACATTGAGTTTGAGTATCTCAAACAGCTTGAACTTCAAGTGCTCAAAGAATAAAAGGCAACAAAGAGAAAGATGAGGGAAGATGCTGCAAAGTCAAGAGCCATCATCCAAAAGAGTATGAAGAAGTCTGCTGACAGACAAAGAATGATGAGCTTCTTGAAGTTGTATGGATTCTCCAGAAGGAGACTTGGCCCTATGTCTCTATCCACAATGGATGGACATATCAGGGTAATCAAGCAGAAGATCAAGAGTGGAGAGCTGATTGACTTACACTCTCCTCCAAGTCAATCTCCACCTGAAGTGGAGGTTAAAGTTGAACAATTTGAGACAACATAACCTGAACCTCCTGCTAAGCCTCAACAAGCTTTATCTTCTGATTCGTAGTAGGGTCAAACTCCCTCTTCTTCTGAACCTATGAGGGAGGAACACCCAACTGAGAAAGACAAGACTGATCAACAAGGTGCTGCAGACTAGTCTTCTCAGTTAAAGTCTTCTAAGAGGAAGAAGAGGATGGCTTCCAAACCAAAGTCAAAGAAGAAGAAGAAGCCTGAATCATCCACCTCTACTCCTCAGGCTGAGTCAGATCAACCTGAGGAAGTGCATGAAGAGGTAGCCCAATCAACTTCAATTTAAGTGGCTCCTCTTGCAGCTGAGAGACCCATCTTATCCTGGACCTTCACAACTAATCCCGAGAGATGGCATGTGATCAGAGATCAAGGTGTTGGAAATGTCTACACATGGCAAGACTTATTCAACCTACCTCTGCATGATCTCTTTGAAATGAGAAGATATTATGAGAGTCTGAGTGATCCTGACCATCTAATAAAGAAGGGCATGGTCATCATCATTATGAGGACTGTCAACAGCTGAAAATCTTCAATGTTTTGATAGCATCAGCCTAGGGGGAGTTTGTAAGGATTCCTATAAGTCTGATGTAGCCAAAACATCCAAAGTCTCTCTGCATGCATGGACTGAAGAACAGAAGTAGAAATGCTTCGGAAGATATTTCACCATGCACTAGAAATATTCTAAGTGTAAAATCTTTTGAAGCCAAGACCAACATCTTCCGAAGCCAAAAGTGAAGTCTTCCAAAGCCAAAGAGTGAAGACAGATTTCTTCCGAAGACTTTTGAAGATATGCCTTTATCTGATGTACTTTACCATAAAGTTGGACCACCTTTCTACTGCAACTCTGTAAAGTCACAAACTTACATGAGTTGGTGAAAAGGTCCATACTTTTGGTAACTGTACATTGAGGTCTTGAGTCTGTGCTTTCTACTTTATGTAATTTTATCCTTTTTGTAATATATTAGGATGTGAGCTATGGCATGTCATAGTCACTAGTCAAAAGGCAAATCTGTCTTTTGACTCTACATTTGAGTTTGTAGTTCTCTAGTCTTATGTATCCAGCTGGCCTTCAAAGTATGGCCGGCTGTAGGATGTAGTATATGTATCTCAAGTACTTGTAACTTTCCTTTATGCTTTGTAACATTTTTTATAGAACTTGAGAAGCAATATACAACATTCTTGAAAACCAATTACTTGTGTTGTTTGCCATCTTGTTCTGTCTCATCTTTACTTGTGTTCTTAGCATCTTTCACTAAAGTTAACCAGTTCCCTATTTGATCTGTTAAGTGTTCTAAGTAACGCTCCTTATTATGTTGTTGTGTTGTAAGTGCATACCCTTCAATAGTCCTGCAAATGGTTACACAAGAGGTACCATTGACAAGAGTTTGTTCATAAGAAAGTCTAGGAAAGATATTTAGCTCGTACAAGTCTATGTTGATGACATCATATTTGGTTCTTCAAATGACCAAATGTGCAAAGACTTTGAGAGCATTATGAAGAAGAAGTTTAAGATGAGTTCCATGGGAAGAATGGACTTTTTCCTTGGAATTCAGGTAAATCAGATTAAAGACGGGTTCTTTATCAATCAATCTAAGTATGTCAATAACATTTAAAGAGATTTGATATGAAAGATTGCAAGCCAGCAAAGACTCCTATACCTAAAAATTACAATCTTTGTCCTGACTCTGAGGGGGAGGATACTGATCAACATCAGTATAGGGCAATCATTGGATCTCTGATGTATCTCACAGCAAGTAGACCTGATATTATGTTTGCAATGTGCATCTATGCAAGATATCAGGCTGCTCCAAAGGTGTCTCACCTAGTTGCTGCCAAGAGAATTCTTAGATACCTTAAAGGAGCACCTAAACTGGGTCTCTAGTATCCAAGGAACACCAATTTCAATCTCTATGGCTATACTGATAGTGACTATGGTGGCTGCAACATCAACAAGAAATCAACATCAGGGGGATGTCAATTTCTTGGTGGAAGGATCATCTCATGGCAATGCAAAAAGCAATCATGTGTCTCAACATCTACTGCTGAAGTTGAATACATTGCTACTGCTAGTTGTTGTGCTTAGCTGCTGTGGATTTAAAACCATATGATAGACTATGGATTCAACTTCATGAGCACTCCTATCCACATTGACAACAAGAGTGCTATCTCCATTATAAAAAATCCTGTCAAGCACTCCAAGACAAAGCACATTGACATCAGGTACCATTTCATTAGAGATATTCATGAGAAAAGCTTATTAAACTAGTCAAAGTTGACTTAACTAAAGAATATGTTGATTTGTTCACCAAAGCATTTGATGAACAAAGATTTAAGTATCTTATTACGGTTATTGGGATGATAAACATTGATTAGCTTATCTCATTTGAAAACCTTTTCGAAACGTGTATTGTCTTTGTCAATATAATTTAAGCCCTGTTACAAAAAGCATTTCTTCAAAATTTGTTAAGTGTAAGTTCTTCCAAATAGAAATTAAACCTCGGAAGATATGCTATTTATCTTCCGAAGGAAAATTCCTCCAAGATTAGTTTTGTCCTCTAAAGAGTTTCTAGTCTCGGAAGAAAATTTGATGTTATATCAAATCTATTTCCGAAGCTTGAAAACCTCTTTTACTCGGAAGACCCTCTTACTCTCGGAAGTAAATTTCCCTTAGGATAAATTTACCTTCGGAAGTAAGATTTTCTTCGGAAGTAGAATACCTTCGGAAGAGCCTTTACCCTCAGAAGAAAGCTTTACTGTGTAACAAAAATCTTTTGGGCCCCACTCTGTAAAAAGGTAAAGATTTTATTAATGATGTTAGAATATTTTAAATAGATTTAACCTTACCGCTCTTGTCACATCATACCCCAAACCATCACTTCACCTTATCCATCCGCCCCTTCCACCCATTTAAATACTTCCGACTCATTTCCTTAATCATTTTACCAATTTCACTACACTAAGTTTCCTTCGTCTTCAATTTACCCAAAATCAAACCTTTCCTCGTAACTTTCTTCAACAATGGCACTAAACCCTCAGCATTACCAAGTCGCACTCCTTGACTCTTCCAAGGATGCTGACTTCTCTAAAATCATCTCCTTCCTTACCCAATCCACCTACTACACTGCCCTAACTGTCAACCCCATTATTTACTTGAACCACATGGCCGAATTCTAGGGAAACGGTCAGATTGAAACCCTGAACGGAGTTTGGGTTATTAGGTTAAGCATCTGTGGTCAAGAGATAATCATTTCTGAACAAATCATCTTGGAGCATCTAGAGCTTCATGATGAGGGCGCTCATACTGAATTCCTCAAACCAGGCCTAGATGACACATATATCCAAATGGGATATGGTGGTGATGTGGACAGGTCAATCGTGTACAAAAGTTCAATTTTTCTTACAACTGGAAGTTCCTGTCTCACATAGTCCTTCACTGCCTGTCAAACAAGTCTGGAGGATGGGATCAAATTCCCTATGAGCTAGGATGCCTAGTTCACGGGTTGGTAAAGGGCCTCAGATTTAACTACACAAGGTTTATGCTGACAATCTCATGGGAAACCTTCAAAGGGAAACATTCTATATGTATCCCCGGTTCATTAAGCATATCATCAACTGTGAGCTGGACCAGAGTAAGCTTGTCTGTGCAGCTGCTCTACCTGTCCCTCACATGAGGCCGGCCATCTTCAAAGTGCTGAAGACGGTGTCCACCAACTTTGCTGGTGTTGGAGCTGGAAAAGATAGTCTATATTTATTACAATAAAACTCCTAGTCATTTAAATCTTCAACGTCTTGTCTCGGTTCCTCGTCTCGAGCGTGTCGGGTTTGACTTTTGTTGACTTTGACCGTGACGTTGACTTTTGTTGACTTTCATTGTGTTGATAATATAGACTATCTTTTCCAGCTCCAACAATACTCCCCCTTAGTCTATCATTATCAACGTCTTCATACGAATTCAGCCCCGAGAAATCAACTGTAGAAAGATCTTCAAATTAAAGCTTTTTGAATTTGATGAGAAAAGTTATTCATCTCATAAGCTCCCCCTATTTATATGCTCCCCCTTTTTGAGTGCATCCTTTGTGAGGATATTGGAACAACTTTCCCAAATCTCTAATCTCGAGTGCTTCAGAAGATGTAGGAGGAGGATTTCTAGCTCGGTATCTTCTGCAAACTTGAGGAACAGGTTCTCTGATCAGGTACACTGCTCAACTGATGATCGGCCATCACTTACAGCAAAAATCTAAAACACATTCTCAAACACAATCTCGACATTTCTAATTAGATCATTTCATTTTAACAAAATAAACCAGTGTTTATCTGTGTGTGAAAAACAAGCGAATCCGTGTTCGTTTGTACGCAATTTCTGTGAAATGCTTGAAAAATGATAAAATTGTATCAGTATAATATGGAAGACCTAAAAGAAATTTTGAACTAAAAATTTATTATATTTTTTATTTTTTATTATATACATTTATTATAACATTTTTTTAATCTATATATTTTATTTTTTTTTTTAACCGAGAATTGAATCGATCATGAGATCACATCCTCAAGATATACTTTAGCACAAAGATGAATTTAATCATCGACAAGCAATGAGATCACACTGATAACTGAATCTAATAACAGTTTTTGAAAGATTTTTGAAATTGTCAAACAGATCAATAACGATTGCTGGTATGTTTGTCCACTTAAACTCATGCCCTATCTTTTTCAACAAGCAGAAGATGATTCGTTAAGGTTCGATTAAATGCTTTAGAATGCTAGGACCCCACAATCATTTGGCAAAAACCCTCACCCAACCTCAGGATTTCTTGAATTTTGTAACGATCTTTACAGAGCAAGGCTTGTACATTAGTGTGCAAGAGATTATCGACAGAATATTGCATTCTGTGATGAATTCATCATTTAGATAATTTGACACTACTTAGACCAAAATGGTGAGAGCTCCAGGTCTATACTCACGTATAACAAAGGAGATGACCATTTAATCATGTGCCGATGAGAGCTCCAGGTCAGTACTATCGTACAGCAGAGGAGATCATCACTCCAGGTCAGTACTTCCGTACAGCAGAGGAGATTAGCACAAATACAAGACACATAAATACACCAGACATGACTCAAAGCTATGACATATATGATTTGTATCATGGTGGGTGAAAGATCAATTCTCAATCCAATTTTTGTCGGGACTCAGTTTTTGTGCAGGCCAAAATGATTGCGTAAATCCAGACATCCTTAAGCATGATGTTTTAATTTAAATCATTATGCTGCTGTCTACTTTATTCTTCAGGCTGAGTCTACCAAACATATCATTAAAGAATCTGTTTGTTTTTCTATTATTTGCTATTAAAAATAAGATGTAAATCAGATAACAGCATCAGTTACTATCATTTCTCATTTTAAAAACGCAAGTCATGCAAAAACAAGCATTGCAAGAAGATATACAATCATTTCTCAATCATCTCAAATCAAGTTCCCAGTTCTCTTTTCATTTTTATTTACATATACTCTCCCCCTAAATTTTTATTTTTGCAAACTTTTTTTTTTATTTTATATTTATATTTATTTTTTATTTTTTAATTTTTTTATTATTTTTATTATTTTTTTTCTTTTTTTTTTAATTTTTTTTTTAAACTGTACAAAAATAAAAATTTATCAAAGAAGGTCTTCCAAACTACACTGATATGAAGATAAGAAATGAATTCTCAAGAAATATGCAGTGATTGTGAAGTGAGAACGGTGATTGTGCATATAAATATCCAGATTGTGGATAAAATACCATGACCTTAACCTGTTTGTTCCGCCTCAAATTTGAATCAAGAACAATCTCTGTCAGTAAACCGGATTACTAACAGTCCTCCTGAATTGTTCCTGCACTCATTAACAAATTAGTTTGAAAGGGGAACCCAGGCCATCGTAGTCCTGGGTGTTTCTTTTGCAACGGCAGAAGTAACCTGCTTCAACAAACAATCTGCTGAAATATCGGGGAGAACTGTATCCTTCTTTTTAATTTTCCAAATTTGTTTTGGTTCAATTAATTTGGATTTGAATGAATTAAATTTGGAAATCATTTTGTGTTTAAGACCAGAAGGAAAAGAATTTGGTTTTAAACCTTTGGTCATTTTCATCTTTGAATCATGTGAAACCGGCTTCACATGAAAAGGTTTGGATGGAGGGTTTTTCATCCAACCATTCAAAGATGTGTGCTTTTTACCTCTTAATCCAGAGAAGCAACCTGTGTTGCCTTTACCATCTGGAACATTCTTTGTAGACTTACATCTGGAGAAGCAATTCGTTTTGCCTTTACCATCCGTAGCAAGCCTTTGAGGACATTTCTTAACCACATGACCTTCTTTTCCACACTCAAAACAAGCCTTGAATGGCTTTTGATACTTCACTGAACCGTGAGATGCAGGTGAGGATGAGGATTGCTTTGAGCTTGTAGCAGATTCTTGCTTGTTTTGGCATTTGTTATGCTGAACAGGGAATGAGATTTTCACTGATTGACTGGGTTGCTTTGCAATTGGTGAAGAGATCCGTATTTGTCTTGATTCAATGTTAGGAAGCTTTTGAGACTTGACACTGTCTGGAGATATCTTGATATGAGAGGAACCAATACGCTCCTCTATGATTGATTCATCATCTGAGCTTATCCAGTCTCGTATACACAGATCTGCTTCCAAAGGATCTTGATTGACACCTCCTATTGTGTTGGCTTCGCTTGTAGGATTCTGATTGCCTGACGATTCAACAATTGTTCCTTCTTTGACAAACCTGACAGGAACAAACGAAGGAATGTTACCTGTTTTGAATTTGTTGAAGAAGGTTGGAGAAGCAACTGATATTGGTGTCGGAGCATTAGAGGTAGAATCGTCATTAATCTTCTTATCAGACACCTGCTTGAGAAATCCCAAACCTACAGGAGAATCCTGCACATCTCTAACCTCTTTAAGATTAACGTTGCTTAAACCTGCATTTAAACTATTAGTTTCTGCAGCTTCAATCAAATCATTAGATGGATGAGGTTGAGGCATAGGAGAGTAACAATGGGTGCTAGGAGGAGGATAGACATATGGATTTTCACCACAACCCACACCCGTTTTAATCCTAGCTCCCCTCTGTTTACACAGTAGCTCTTCATGTTTCATTCCGGATATGGTCCATCTATCAAGCTTTGTTTTAAGCTTACTTGTTTCAAATTCAGCCAAAGTGACTCTTTCATTTAAAAGATTAATTTCAACATTTCTTTCAAGAAGAGTTCGTTTTAAATGATCATTTTCTTTTAAAGCTTCATTTAATTTTATGAAATACTTGGCTTCATTCTTTTTAAGTTCTGCGTTTATGGTGGTTAACTCCTTTTGGTTATCTAAAATTAACCTATTAGCTTTATACACACCAAACAAACGAATTTTGCAAGCAGAAGAACACATATCCTGAATTGTCTCGTATGGAAGATCCAAGATGACTCTTTCAGCAGTAAGAACCTTGTCGCAGTTGCAAACTCTGGTATTTCGTTTCCATTCCTCTTCCTGCTCAGCATCACAAACTTCCTCATTCAACTCAGCTCCACCTTTACCCATTGATGTCTGCTTATGCTCTTCTTGTACCTCTTCAGTTTCAGGTTTCGGTAAACCGTCGGAATTGGTGTCAGAATCTGATCTCTCTTCTGGTTTCTCTTTGGAGTTTGAAGTGATCTTTGGAGTTAGATATGTTGATTCATAGTACTCACGTATATCCAACTCAATCTCTTTCAGTTTGTTGATCACCTCCATCAGTTTGTAATCCCGAAAGCCTCTATCTTGTTGAATCGACTTGCCGTGTGAGCTCCATTCTGATGAGAGGGAATCAAGTAATCTTAGAACTTGTTCATGATTTCCCAGTTGGGCATCAAACTTCTTCAGATTACTTGCCACCAACAGAAACCGATCAACAAAATCAGACATCTTTTCATTCTTTAAAGCTGCAAAATTATCAAACCGACATTGTGCAATTGTGAGATCATCTGATTCGAAGGATTTAATCAATTCTGCAAAAGCCATATTATTTTATTTTATTTAAACAATTAAACGCCCCAAAAATATTTTTCCCAAAAATTGTAAAAAAATTGTAAAATAATTCTCCCCCGGGAAAAATATTATTTGTAAATGTCACGCTAGAAAATATATTTTTCCCAAAAATTGTAAAAATATTTTTTTTTTTTTTTTTATAAATCTTTCAAAATCAGTGAAAATTTCTTTATCGGAATGAACTCAATTAATCCCAACTAGGGGAAAAAAGTCATCTTTAACATTCGAATTTCGCTGAAGAAATGATAGTTTCGCTGAAATTATAGTTTCGCAGAGCTAGTTTCGCTGTGAACTCTAGTTTCGCTTAGCCGACAGTAGTTTCGCTGGAAATTTCGGCAGCAGTTTCGCTAGCCGAATGTCACAAATGGCTTAGTTTCGCTGATAAGTTCGCAGGAAACAAGCTTGAACTTTCGTTCAGAGATAAATTCGGTAGTAATTTCGCTTGATGATTGGTCAAAAACACTATTGAACTTTCGTTCAACGGAGTAGTACTTTCGCTGAAACTCTAGAAAACAACTTCAGATCCAAAATAAATCATAATTTCGCTGAATGAAGATGACAGTTTCGCTGTAAGAACAGCAGTTTCGATGGTCGATCTCAAAACCCTTTTTCACCTCAAAATCAATCTGAAATCGCCCAAATCTCAATGGATTTGAAATCTGATGATTAACAGAGCTTTCCCAACCAATAATAAGCAAACTTCAATCAATTTCCATATCAATAACACTCAAATCTAATCCGAATTTGATGAAAACTTGATATTGAACAAAAACAACCAAAACCTCAACTTTTCTCTCTAAAAATCTTCAAATCTTCAGTGAATTTGATCCAAAATGGCTCTGATACCAAATTGTAACTCCAGGATGATCAAACTTGAATCAAATCATCAAAGCTCTTGACGTTAGATGAGTTTCCTCACTGGAAGCAACGTTTTGAGATCTACCTCAATGGAGTAGATCCCAATTTGTGGGAAGCTATCGAAGTAGGGTATAGTACACCGGTGGGAGCAGATGGAGTGAAACTAACGTTGAGTGGGATGACTGATGCTCAGAAAGTAAAGTATAATGCTGAGAAAAGAGTTTATGCTATGATAACTCAGTCTATCCCCAAAGATATATTCCACCAGTACTCAGAGAACAAGCAGTCCAAGAAATTGTGGGATGAGTTAGAGAAAAGGTATGATGGGAATGCATCGTTAAAGGCAATCAAAGCAAAGGAGTTAAAGAAGGAATTCGATAACTTCTCATCAATTGGTAACGAGGGGTTAGATGAAGTCATAGACAGATTCTACCACTTGATGAGCGAGTTGCATACACATGGAGTGGAGACAACTATGGAAGAAAAAGTAAGCAACTTCGCAGATGGATTGCCTGACAAGTGGGCCTCATTCGTGTCTAATCTTAGACAGAATGGGATACTTATAAAGCTGGATATAAATGACTTTATTCTTAGACTGCGTGAAGAAGCACTAAGGATGAAGTATAGAGCACAGAAGTCATCATATACACAAAACCCAGCTTTATACAATGCCACGCCTCAAGCTAAGACTTCTGGAGCACCTCTCCAGACAGCATTTGTGTCTAGCTCGTCAGGTCCTTCACATGCTCCTACTTCTGGATCAGACACGTCAGGGTCATCATGTACCCATTATATTGGATCAGAAGCAAGTGCTACTAAATTGAAGACCGAGAATCTCGGAAATGTGACCGTAGAAGTAGCACGAGAGCATATGGATCTTCTCGCTGCAGTAGTTCATTCATATGATGGACTTGTGGCTGGGAAGATTGGAAACTGTCACTTGGCAGATGAAGACTACGAGCAGGTAGATGAAATGGAGCTGGAAAGGATGGATATAATGTGGGCCTTAGCTAGTGCTGTCCGAAGGGCGAAGAAGTTTGTTAAGAAGACTGGACAGAACTTGATAGCTACTAAGGATACCACATTCGGTTTTGACAAGAGCAAGGTGACTTGCTTTAACTGTGGAGAGAAGGGCACTTCAAGAGGGAATGTGTCAAACCAAAGAAGACGGGTAATGGGAACCCGTTCTCATCCTTTACTCACCAAGACAAGCAAGCCTCTAGTTCTACTTCATCAAACAAGGATCCAAAAGCCTTGACTGCTCATGATGATGAAGGACAGGACTGGAGTTTTAGATTTGTCAACCCAGAATCCAACATTGCAAGTGTTGAAGATCTTGATGATGATTCTGCGAGTGAGGTGTGATATAGCAGTTGATATAGCAATGTCACACAGTGAAGAAACAACTGCAGCTGAAGTCAGTTACACACCAAAGGAGGAAACTTCCAAGTCAGATTCAGAAAAGTCAGAATCACCAGAACCAGAGACGTCTGATGCTGCGTTGATGGCTAACTCCTCTGAAACAACACAGGTAAGTACAACTGACCAATTGTTTAATAATCATGCTTGTTCTAACTGTGATAAATTTAGGAATAGCATTGATGAAAAATTTGCTAGGTTATTAGATCACAATGATAACTTAGTAAAGGACTTACAACTATGCACTGAGGCCAATAGAGTTCTAAAACAAAATGAGCATAGTTATAAGGAAAAGATAGACCTATTGACTAAGCAACTTAGGGAAACCGAAGTAGTTGCCTTTAATCAATCAAATGACATTAGGTACTATCTAAACTCCCTAGAGGACACTAAGAAACAAAAGGCAGTTCTAGAAGTAGAAGTTAATTCTTAAAACAGAAACTGCATAGTTGGACTAGTTCTTCACACATAGTTCAACACTTAGTGAGAGAAAGAAATAATGGGGAGGGATTAGGATACAAAGTGGTTCCACCACCACCTGAGACCTTGATGAACACCAAGTCTAGACCAGTAAACAACAACCCAATCAAGGATCATGTGGTGACCACTCCTCTTTTACTGATCCAGACACATCATGTTCATCTACTGAATCTGGACAGAAACAAAAGGAGGCCACTTCAAAGGCAAAGGGTAAATTGCCTTGTGTTAATCTGGAAAATGAATTTGAAAAGGTTAACTTAAAGTCAGGGTCAAACAGAGTCAAATCAGAACCCAAAAAGACTTCAAATGTTAATTTTTCACATGCTACAAGTTTAAAACCAGTTAACCAAAAGTTGAACAAGTTAAACAAGGTAAATCAGTTAAATTTGTTAAACCAGAGAAAACATCAAACATACAAGAGTCAAAACCTAAAGTGATTGATGTTACTAAAGTGTCACGCATTTCTCCACAAAGAAAGTCAAACTATAAGGTTGATAGCAGATCGTGCTACAACTGTGGAGAATGTGGACATATTGCTTCCTATTGTCCTTTCTATCAGACACCTAGGAAGAAGATTGATCTTCAGGACTCTAGACCTAGGTCTTCTAAGAGGAGTTCTCTAACTCCACCTAGAAGATCTAGTGAACCTAAAGTTCAACCTGTAAGCCAGACGACTGTTTATCATAAACAGGCATTGCACAAATCTGGTTTATGGAAAGAGAAGACTACCTGTGTGACTGATACTGATGACAAGAAGGAATCTGAGTTACCCTCACCTTCTAAAGGTCAATGGGTAGAGTTTATGATGTGTGATGCCTCTGGGAAACCCAAGACAGTAAAGGCTTGGGTTCCTAACCTAAACTAATACATTTACTTGATATGTGCAGGGTGTTCGGTATAGCGCTGAGACTAACACGTGGATTATAGACAGCGGAGCATCCAGGCACATGACAGGAAATAGAGCCCTTTTATCAAATGTCAAACAAATAAAAGGAGGGCATGTTTCCTTTGCAGGAAACAAGGGAGGATACATCACAGCACAGGGAGAAGTGGGAAATCAGAAAGTCAAGTTTGATAAGGTGAACTACGTTCAACAACTTCAAAATAACTTGCTTTCTGTTTCCCAAATCTGCGATAAAGGATTTAAAGTCATCTTCGACAACAACAAGTGTTACGTGCTGAAGAAAGACTACATGATTCCAGAGGATCAAGTTCTGATGACTGCTTCAAGATATAAGGATCTATATGTCTTGGATCTGTCAACAGCTGCTCCAACAGATCAAGAGGTGCAGTGCTTTCTATCTAAAGCTACTGAGAAGGACTCAATCTCCTGGCATAGGAGAATGGGACACATTAGTCAAAGGAAGATGAATCACTTGATTCAGAAGGACTTAGTGAGAGGAGTAAATGTCAAAAACTTCCAACTTCCTGACTTTTGTGTAGCTTGCAAGAAAGGCAAACAGACAAAGAAGTCTCATAAAGAAAAGAAAGTTCATTCAATAGAACTTCCTCTTGAACTTCTTCACATGGATCTGTTTGGTCCAGTCAGTACAAGGAGCATTGCAGGCGATTTGTACTGTTTTGTGGTCACTGATGACTACTCAAGGTTCACTTGGGTAATGTTTCTGAAATCCAAATCAGAAACATTTGAGTCATTCAAGGAATTAGTCACCACTCTGGAATCTCTCTACAAGCTAAAGGTTAGACAAGTACGCTCAGACAACGGGACTGAATTCAAGAATCAATGGATGGAGGCATACTGCAAGGAAAAGGGGATTGTTCATCAATTCACTTCAGCTTACACGCCTCAGATGAATGGAGTTGCTGAGAGGAAGAATAGGAGCTTGATAGAGACTGCACGGACTATGCTAGCGGACTCGAAACTGCCTATCCAATTCTGGAATGAGGCAGTAGCAAATGCATGTTATACACTTAATCGAGTCCTAATAGTCAAGCGCCACGGAAAGACATGTTATGAGCTACTCCAAAGACGCAAACCGAATTTGGAGTATCTTGAACCTTTTGGCGCCCATGTACACTTCTGAAGAAGACGCAGGAAGGAAAATTCAGCGAGAAGGCAGATGAAGGAATCTTTCTAGGATACAACATACCGAATAAGCGAGTTTACAATAACTCAACGGGTCTTGTAGAAGTGTGGTGTAATGTCGACGTTCAGAGATATACCACACCACCTACAGGAAAAGGACCCGCCTACTTCTTCGATTATGATGGATTCTTCAAATCCTTCAACATACCTCTCTCTCCCTCGGATGATGAGCTAGCAACTAGGATGATGTATGATATTCTGAATACACCATCTAGCACACAGGGAGAATCATCTACTCAGTCAGGGGGAGTAGTCAACGACAGTGACTCCTCCTCTGAAGATGAAGCTGAAGAAGATGACCAGAACAGTCAGGAGGAACAGGTTCCAGTACCAGCAAGTCCACAAGCATCTACGAGTGATGCACCTTCGACTTCAGAACCTCAAACTCCAACTACCTCAGATGCAGAACCAAATGTTCATAATCTTGGCTCTGAGGTAGCTGTTCCTACTACTCCAGGATCACGACTAAATGTTTATCATCCCCTTGACAATGTCATTGGAGATGTCAGATCAGGAGTACAAACCCGAAATCAGTTGTACTCAGCTGATTACGCCTCGGTTATGGAGAAAGGTTACATTCATGATGGTGCCTATCGATGTTTTGTCTCGCAGGTTGAGCCAAAATATGTCAGTGAAGCACTCAATGATGAGGCGTGGGTGAGTGCCATGCAAGAAGAACTTCTACAGTTTAAGAAGTTAGGTGTATGGACACTAGTTGATAAACCTAAAGGTGCTAAAGTCATTGGCACTAAATGGGTACTAAAATGCAAGAAGGATGACCAAGGGGTCATTATCAGGAACAAAGCTCGACTGGTGGTTCAAGGTTTTCGCCAAGTCGAGGGATTGACTACAATGAGGTGTTTGCACCCGTGGCAAGGATGGAAGCGATTCGTATCTTCCTTGCCTATGCATCGTACATGAAGATCAAAGTCTACCAATTAGATGTAAAGAGTGCATTCCTTCATGGGGAAATCAGAGAAACAGTCTACGTGAGTCAACCAGAGGGTTTTGAAGATCCCTATCATCGGGATAGAGTCTACAAGCTTGACAAAGCTTTATATGGGCTTCATCAAGCTCCTCGAGCTTGGTATGAGAAACTCTCAACTCATCTTGTGAAACACGGCTTTCGCAGGGGAGTAATTGACTGTACACTGTTTATTAAGGAAAAGGATGGCGACCTACTGCTTGTACAGATATACGTTGATGACATAATCTTCGGGTCAAAGAACGAAGAGTTATGTAAAGAGTTTGAAGCAGTAATGAAGAAAGAATTTGAGATGAGTGCCATGGGGGAGATGAAGTTCTTTCTCGGGTTACAGGTGGATCAAACACCTAATGGGATCTTTCTACATCAGACCAAGTATGTAGGAGACATTCTCAGTCGCTTTGACATGGAGAATGCTTCTGCTGCTGGGACTCCACTTGCTACTAATCATGATATAGCACCGGATGATAATGGAGATCTAGTAGATGCCACCATGTACCGAGGAATGATCGGATCCCTCATGTATCTCACTGCCTCAAGACCTGATATTATGTATGCTACATGTCTATGTTCAAGATATCAGGCTAAACCAAAGGTCAACCATCTGATTGGGGTCAAGAGGATCTTTCGTTATCTGAAGGGTACACCTACACTTGGACTGTGGTACCCTCATGATGATGACTTTGAGCTTACCGCGTATAGTGACTCGGATTACGGGGGCTGCAAGATGAACTACAAGTCTACATCAGCAGGGTGTCAATTCTTTGGGAGAAGATTAGTTACCTGGCAGTGTAAGAAGCAGACATCGGTTGCCTTGTCAACCTGTGAAGCCGAATATGTTGCTGCTGCAAGTTGCTGTTCTCAAATCATCTGGATTCAACAGCAAATGCGGGATTACGGTTTAAAATTCTCATCTACTCCTATTTTTGTTGATAACTCTGCTGCAATTGCAGTAACTAAAAATCCGGTCCAACATCCTAAGACCAAACACATCGGTATTAAATACCATTTCATAAGGGATTGTTTTGAAAAGAACTTAATTGATGTGGTTAAAATTAATACTGATTTTCAACGCGCTGACCTCTATACTAAAGCTTTTGATAAACCACGTTTTCAATATTTATTAGAGGTCAACGGTGTTAAAAAGAAAAGTGAGGTAATTCCTGATGATGAAAATGTGTAGTCCGATGTCGTGTACTTAAATTTTATTTTTATTTATTTATTTTGATTTGTCTATTTGATTTTAATTTTATTTAAACTCATGTTCTCTTGCTGTTTATTAAAATCCTAAAATAATTAAACCAGAAATGATTTTAGTATTTTAGGGGGAGAATATGTCAGCAAGATAACATTAAAAAAAAAAAAAAAAAAAAAAATGAGGGAGAAGGAGTAGCAAGCTGAAATAAGGTAGATTGTATCTGTGATACCGATTCAATACCTTTGGAAAATGATAGTACACAGGAACAAATCAAGAGGGACTTTAAAATTTAAGTTTTAGTAATATGCAAAAGTTCAAAGTAATAAATCTGTGTAGTCTAAGCAATACTAAAAGGAAAGATGATAGAAAACTGGCAACTCCTAAGGTGACACAAAGAAAGTAGACTTAGAGGCTGCTAGACCATATATGATATGTTGGTAGATTCAACACAATAGACAACTAGACCTGATTGGTGATTTCAAGATAAAACTAAAGTGTTCAACTGACTGTGGGCGTCCATCTTATCACTGGTTAACACAATCAACAATATTCCAATAAGGGGTAATGAGCAAGTAAACGCCACAAATGTGTGCGGATGACCATAACTAGAGCAAAGCAAAGAAAAAATGAAAGACAAATGCAATAAAGCTAATGACTTATGTTGTTGGTGCATTTTGTGCAAAATAAAATAAGCTGCTCTAACAAGGAGATAGGTTATGTGCCTCTCTGCTGTGCGATGGCACTGACCTGAGGATAAGCATAACCTAGATATTCTAGAATTCATTGTTGTTTGCCGCCTCTCTGCTGTGCGATGGCACTGACCTGAGGACAGGCTTCTCTTTGAAAGCTCTAAGAATAGTCTCTTCTTGTAATAATACCCGTAGACCGCTCAAAAGCTCCTGAGGGATGTTGATTACCATATAAGTGTGGGATCCACAAGTGTTAGTTGAAATAATTACACCTAAATAAGTCACCAGTCTGTGTCAAAAGTCTGTGTATGGATTTAAGTGGACAAACATACTGACAATCATTGTGGCTACTTTCTCAAAGGTCCAAATCAATGTGAAAACCTAAGAGTTTCAGTATGATTTCTTATGTTGCTAACGACTCTGGATGAACACCGAGAACTTGAGCATCAAAAGGTTTTATAACAAGTCTCAAATGATTTGAATTGCCTGTATGATTCCAAAAATTGAATTGGTCCAGATGTGATCAACCTAAGTTGAAGCTATCTACTCCCGATCCAAATCCCGTAGATATCAATCTCTGGATTTATCTCTCACAAAAAGCCAAAATATGTCTGATTATGTAATTAGTTTACTTCTTAAATTAGTTCGTTTGTTTTAAGTTTTAACTTGAGTCAGTGTCGGACTACATCAGGAAAATCAGAAGGAATAAACTCACTAAAACGGGTCATGTCTGAGATGACCATATGTTCTTTGAAAAGTTATATCAGTCACGTCTGAGGTGACAAAGTATTTTTAAAAGGGTCACGTCTGAGGTGACCAAAGTGGTTAAAAGGATCACGTCTGAGGTGATCAATGTGTTTTCTAGATTAAAAGGATCATGTCTGAGATGATCAATAGTTCATAACGTTAATTAAACTAATATAAAAGAGTTTAAAGAAAATATAGTTAATGGTAAATTGGGAAAATAGCAGAAAATTAACTAAGTATGACCCATTCGCACGAATGGACCATACGTATGGTCTAACCATACGAATGAAGTCCATTCGCACGAATGGAACATACGATTAGTCCAATCGGATGCTTAAATGCGAACGAGTGAGTCAGTCGCACGACTGAACTTCAGTCGGACGACTGGAGAAGGGCGACTGACCCAATCGCACGACTGAGTCCCACTCGCACGACTGAAAGGTGCGAATGAACTCAGTCGCACGATTGGAACTTGAGTGGATATAAATAGAGGGGAGTCGGTCGCAGAGACTTCTCATTCGCAAAATTCCCCTAAATCGCATATAGTACCGTTACTCTGCCCAAATTTTCTCTGTTTGATTTTTATAGCTGATTCTGTGATTCTAACGTTCGCTCATCATATTACAGGTATATTGAAGTCTTAGTCCATCGAAATCAGATAGAAATCGAACCCTAATTGATGAATACGACTGTAAAAGGCAAACCGAGACCATCAAACCCTAATAACCTATTAAAACTAAGTAATATGTTAAAATTGGTTAAAATAGGTTATTAGGGAAGAGTAGGCGACACTAAAGAACCGGTTAATTGAATGTTAAAACGTATTCTGCGTAGATTTGATCTTGGGACGACTGAACAAATGACAGACGACTGGTCGTCTTGATGAACTTCAGTCGCACGACTGAAGGGTGCGAATCACTTAATCGCACGACTGAACCATGCGAATGAGACTCAGTCGCACGACTGGTGTAACCGCACAAGAGTTCATGCGCATGAGTCCAGTCGCACACTCAGTCGTGCGTATGAGGTCAATCGCACGTCTGAACCTCAATCGCATGATTCAGTCGCACGACTGTCTTCAGTCGTACATCCCCAATCGCATGACAGATACTTTTAATTCAAAGTTTAAGTGTTGCTTTATACTCTTAGCCAATGAAACTAACGTTTATGTTATTATGTGTTACAGATGGCGGGTAATTGGAATATGAGCACTAAGCACAACATTTGTGCTCACCTGGACTTGACTTCCAGGAATGCAGCCGACTTTGCTGGCATTATTACTTTCCTTCAGAGATCGAGGATCGCGTATGCTATATCTACTCCCTGCACACCTTACGATCAGTGCAGCAGGCCTTTTGGGCTGGGCATCAGTCGACCGATCCACCGAGCCACACTGCATCAGGAGCTCGATCTTCGGTGAGGCTATCACCATTTCTGAGGAGGATCTGAGGATAGTACTTCAGTTTGGGGACGATGCTGAGTGTCCCACACGTCTACACCCCCTTACTGTCCGTGGATGCTTCATGAGAGCCAAGTACTCTGGGGACATCAACGCCGGGGTACTCAACAAGAGTAACCTCTGTCCCCAGTTCAAGTACTTGGCCCACGTGCTGCTGAAGTGTATAGCATCACGGAAGGGTGGATTTGATGAGCTCTCGGATCAGATCCAGAACGCTTACGCAGCGTTGGTGCTGAACCATCCGTTCAGCTTCTCCAGGATGATATTCAGCTACTTAGTGGAGAACCTCGAGGGTAAGGGGAAGGAAGGCTTCTGTATGTACCCTAGATTCTTACAGATGATCATTGATCAGAAGCTTCCTTCCCTACCGAAGGAGAAGGAGGATGCTGTTATCCTCGAGGTCATGGATGACACGACACTTGGACGGATGAAGGTCTACAGGGGGAAGCAGGTGAAGCCCCCTGTCAGGAGGCTGTTTGGGCATCTGGCCCGGGTTGATTACGTGGCGCCAGCGAAGAGGAAGTGGCGCCACGAGGACAGTGACTCAGACGTGGAGCACATTGCTATACCAGAGTCAGACTCTGATGATGATGATAGTGGCGATGCCGGGGATGACATGCCTGCCCCATCTAGAGGCACAGATACAGAGACTATTCCCCCGGGGTCAGCCACTGCCGGAGAGGTCGCAGAGATGGCCGGCTTCCATCAGGAGTTTGTCGCTGGTGACATGGAGGAGGAGGAGTCAGACGAGGAGCCCCTCACCAGGACTGTGGGAAGCAAAGTCGTTCCCACAGACCACGGGCTAAAGGTGGTCGGTGAGCACCCAAGGGACTCCTCGGCGAGAGATACTGACCCCAACTATGTTCCGGGGTCAGGTAGCAGAGTTGCAGGGGGAGCATCTACTTCCTCCGGGACCAGGAGGAAGCGGATGGCTCAACCACATGGGATGAAGAAGAAGAAGCGTCGGTTGACCTTCGTGACTACCACTTCTACCACCACAGCCACCACCACCACCACTACTGAGATTCCACCTATCACCACAGCCACCACAGCCACTACTCCTACTACCACATCCACCACTTTACCCACCACCACTATATCTATCCCATCCATCACCAGACCATTCACCCCCACTTCACCACCATCAGCCCACCGACCCATATTCACCACAGCCACTGCCACCACCACCACATATCAGGCTGGACCATCAGCCCAGCCCTCACAGGTACATGGATTCACTCTACCTCACATTGGGGTAGAGGAGCAGCTCTCAGCGCTTAACCGAATGGTTATGCGTCTGCTGGCTGCTGACGAGGAGAAGGCGGCCCAGATCCGCAGACTGACCGACTTGGCTGCTGCCCAATCTCAGCAGTTGGCAGAGCAAGCTCGGGTCATAGACCAGCAGAGAGCTGAGGTGGCCCAACTCCAAGATACTCAGGCTCAGTCCGCCAAACGTATTGAGGAGTTGGAGTCGACCAACAAGACGATCATGCTGAGGCTGAAGGGGTCGAAGGATGAGCCCCTGAAGCTAAAGGAGGGAGACGGAGACGACGGAGATGATGATGATGAAGATGAGGATGATGATGAGGGAGATGATGATGATGAGGAGACAGAAGAGGAGAGGACAGAAGGACATGACGATGATGACGAGGCAGAAGGAGGGGATGCGGCTGCATCGGCCTCTGCCTCAGGTCAGGAGCGCAGATCCAAACGTCGACAAGACCAGTCATCCACTACTTCTGCTCCTCCGAGCGACACACCACAGATTCAGGATCAAAGTACTGATTAGATGTTTTATTTGTTTATTTACTTTGTACTTGAATCATGTAATGAAAAACAAATGTATTAAATGTTTATATATATTAAGTTAAGTTAATGTATGTCTGTTTGAGTAATTACTAATGATTTATGTGTTGAATGTTTATATCAAACAGATCCAAACTTTCAGAGGGATGAGTTTGACTTTACTCCCCTTCAAATGGTCAAGACTCAGTTAACTATGATTCTTGACCTACAAGGGATAGTTAGACGGTCTGTGAGTTATACCCCTGAAGAAGGGGAGATAATTCACGACCTGTCCGATGAGCAAATAGCTGAAATGTTCAAACTCAATCCCGATGAAATCGTGAAGGATGCTCCAACAGTGGACTCAACCAGTGATGAGGAACTGAACGACATTGATGAGGTTGAGATAGAAGACATCACTGCAGAAGAGTATCCTCAGTACGCTGACGCCGAGGGAAATGTGGTCCCCAATTTGGGTGATCCCTAGTCAGTGATACTTTCGAGGTACTCAACAAGATGGAGCAAGAAGCAGAAAAGACTGCAGAAACAGCCCAAGCCTCCAATGCAGATGTTGATATTCGTAAGGCTGAATGGGCTGCCTGTTTTGAGGAAGTAAGAGCCCAGCGGGCTGCACCAAAGAGAGATGCCTACACAAAGCTCTACAAAGTCAAGAAACACCATAAGGTGTCAGGCAGGATTATCTCTTGGGCATATTTTGAAGACCTTAACGCGTATGCTGTTAAGAGGGAGCAGGGCATAGAGTACTTCAGGTTCCCACATGATCTGAAGACTCTACCTGGTTTTGAGCTCAACCAGCTGGCTAAACTTAAGCTGCTGTATGCTGACCCGAGGAAGATGTCAGGCTGGTTTGAGGCTGCCCTGAGGAAAGAGTACCACACCAGGTGGGTCAACTTCAAACCTCAACAACCTACGAGGTATATCAGACGGTCTGAAGTTGATCCCAGGACTGGAAAGCCAAAGATAGTGCTGAAGTGGAGTCCTCCGCGCACTATGTCAAGAATCCCTCTAAGGGAAATGCCACAGGACTTCACTCCCCACTTTAAATGGTGGTACTACGATTGGAGAACAGCTGAAGCGGTCATAGTTCTGAACAGAGAGGGCCAAATGGATACTATCAGGGTATTCGACCCAATGTGGCTAACCAACTTATCAGCTAATGATGTCTACACATTATATAAGTGGCCACTGTTCTATGACACGCAAGATATTGTACAAGCCCTCCAATTCCAAAACGTCATAAGACTCTGCTTTGCTTTTGAGATACACGCAGGAGTCACTAAAGAGGATAAGTACAAGAGATATAAGGAGGTTATGCAGAAGACAAGAGAATAGATAGATCTAGGTCCAAGGGGGAGTTTGTTGATACATGTATGTCCCTAGATCATGATTTGTAATGTAATGAACTTGTCTGTCTGTTTTTGATGTAATTGTAATTGATTAATGAAATGATATGAATTGGTTGTTACTTGTGATGTTTAATATTTCATTAATGAGTTGTGATTGAATTGATTGGGTTTATGAATGTTTGAATGAGTGCACATTAAGTTATATTAAATAGAACATTCAAACTTAACTTAATGAAGTTCTCATGCGGATGGCCCATGCGAATGGACCACACGCATGAATAACTTCATACGTTTGACTCAATCGCACGACTGAACCAGGAGACTGGATCAGTCGTATGATTGACACATAAGATTGACTCAATCGCACGACTGAACACTCAGTCGTGCGGATGAATCAACCGCATGGTTCAATCGCACGACTGAACCATACTTATGGCCCAGTCGCACGATTGACCAATACTAACCTATAAATAGACCCAATTCGTGGGAAAACGAAAGCATTGATCCCATTACGACTCCAGACGTACCCTAGCCGTCCAGAAGCCTCCCAAATCGTTCTCCAAGTTCATAGAACACATCAGATCGGTTCTTGATCGATTTCTGACGTTGAAATCAATTCTTGATTGATTCATCGTGTGTTCTCACTGATTGGATCGCCAATCAAATAGGATTCCGCACTATTTGAGTTGGTATAACACGCAATCACTCGGTATTTCGTTCAAATACCAGGTCCTAACACATCCTTATATCCTAAGGTAGGACGCTTTATGTGTAACCCCATGACAAATCTCATAAGGCGTTTTATCCACCTTTTTAGTTGGAGCTAGATTAATTATTTTAGTAGTTGTCTATCAAAAGGAGTGAAGAAAGTTTATACGAGACATCATTGATCGAACAATATCTAATAGTTCTCGATTTCTCCTTTCAGACACAACGTTAATCTATGGTATGAGTTATGAAACGATCCCATATATACTTAGATGTTCGTCAAATTACTGACTAAGATATTCCATTCCTTGATTTGATCGAAGTATCTTAATCGTTTTACATAGTTAGTTATGTAGTTTATTCTGGTATTATTTGAACATTTTAAACATTTCATCTTTATGCTTTATAAGATAAACATAACCAGATTAACTTAAATCATCAATAAATATAACAAAGTATCTCTTTTCATTTCTGGCCATTGATGTGAATGGACCACATACATCTATATGCTCAAGTCCTAAGAGATCCTAAGTCCTTTGACCAACACCAATAAAATGAGTTTTGATCAACTTTCCACTTAAGTATAATTCATGTTCGCCAAAAGAATCTTGACATGTGGAATCTTATATTCTGGAAGTCTAATTTTCTCTATGAAATTTTGTTTTTGTGTCCAAGTCGACAATGCACATATACGTATCATTAAACTCTAATCCCCTATGTCTATTGGACATATTGTATGTATCATTATTGTTTAGGAGTTCTATCTCATAGATTTCATTATATGGTTTTGCGATAAATTAAAATACATCATTGATATATGCATAAATATAATCACTGTTAAGAGCATATTTAAAGCTTTGTTCACGTAAACAAGAAACTGAAACAATATTCCTAGTCAAATTAGGTATGTAACAAACATTGTTCAATACAAGTGCTAAACCATTAGAAAATAAAAGAACAAGTTATCCTACTACCTTCATAACAACACTTTGTCCACTACCAATATTGAGTTTCTGGTCACCTTGTTTCTGTTTTCAAATCTTCCTTAGTCTCTGCAAATCATTAGAAATCTGAGAATCACATCTAGTGTCAAACACCCAAAATTTGCTAAAGAAAAAAAAGGTTTCAATAACAAATATACCTGAGGGTCCTACTTCACTTTTTTTGTTTCAACTCAGTTAGGTATTTAGGATAGTTCCTCTTCTAGTACCCGGTTTTATCACAATGAAAGCACTTTGCATCCTTTAGAGGACTCTTCATTGTGGCAACAACCTTGCCCTTACCCTTTCCTTTCATCCTCTTTTTGTCATTTCTCTTGGCATTAGGCTTCCTAACTTCACTCTCCTTGATCATCAGCATTGTACCAGGTTTACTAGAATATGAGATATCCATTTTAGAAGTTTTGAGCATTAAATGTAACTATGAGAGTGTCTTGTCCCCAAGCATTAATATTATAGTTTATAATGAAGCGGTCATATAATTTTGGTAGTGAGTTGAGGATAATATGCCCAGCTAACTTATTGTTTAATGGAGGGTCAAGACGTGCTAATTGATCAACAAAACCCTTCATCTTCAACACTTGAGTGCTTACATAAGAACCCTCTTTCATTGCAATAGTAATAAATGATTTCATCACTTCAAACCGCTCATGACGTGTCTATTGTTGGAATATTTTCTTCAGCTTCTCAATCATGTCGAATGTAGGCATGTTATTTTAATTCTTCTAAAGTTCGAGAATCATGGAGGCTACATAAGGCAATTTTTTTGAGTCATCCACATGCTTTCCCAGTTCCTACGCGTACCTCCCGTCTAGATAGTGGGTTCTTTAGGAATTGGTCCTTCAAGAACAAATATTTTGTTCTATGCATTGAGAAAAAATTTTAGGTTCCTAAACAAATACATGAAGTTTTCTAGTATCGGGATTCGATTCATTAGACATCTATAAAACTTAAAAGAGACTGTTTAGTATTTTCATGCTCCTAATCAATTTTAAGACCCAATCATCTATATATAAGTAGGATGAGATCATTTTTAACCAAAACACGGTGAATAGCTAAAGCTATCTCCACTAGCATGGTTACGCATGTAGGCAACATTACTAATTGTGTCAATACACAACTCTTAGCTTGGGGTTGCATGACGAGCGTTATTAAGCATTGGTACGTTTGACCCCATCAACGCCAACTTAAACGTTTAAGTGTTAATAGCACTTAATTTGAAACTGTAGAACCAACCTAAGTGACTTAGAATCGCGGTTGTACCTTCCATTAAAATCGTAGGCCAGAGTGCAGGGTAAACGCTAATACTAGGGGTTCGGATAGATTGGGTGAGGTGTCACTAATTTAAGGTGGCATAAAATATCAATTATTAGTTTGGGATTTTTTTATCTTATTCCGTTGTGTCAAAACATATTTGACGAATTTTGGCATGAGGTAAGTCGTGCAATTTTGATAAATCCAATTTTAACGTTGTTTATGATAGTGTTTTGAAGCTCTTTCCTTGACATGATTCAGTTTTAAGTACCATATTTAAACTATATTGGTTGTTTATCAAATACCAATTTTAAACTAATAAACTTTTATAAATATGATGTTTAAAACAAATTTTTGATTTTAAATTTGTTTTACTTTTAAATACCTTATTTAAACTATGTTGGTCGTTTATCACAAACCAAATTTAAACAAATAAACTTTTATAAATTCTATGTTTAAAACAAAACTTTTGATTTTAAAATCATTTTACTTTAAAATAAGACTCGTTTTATTTTATTATATTTTCAAGTATTTAAACAAATTAATAATTTGTTGCTTTGATTGTAAAAATTAGTTTCAAATATTTTATGGCTTTTAGTTATTTTCCTAAATAATTGATCACAACCACAACCAATTGCATTAGACACACAACCAATTGCATGATCCCACGTGATTCAAGATCTCATCTTGACTCCCGCGTGTCCTGGTTTTCGATCTTCTAATTTTCATCTTCCGGTTTACAAGATTTTTAAATAAAAATTTACAATAAAAACTAAAGTAAATCTATCTATTACATCAGGGTTCCAAAACACCCAAAATAATTATACAAGGATTAAAAAATAAAAAAATCAACTAAACACATCCAAACATGGGTCACTAGTACTCGATTTCTATCACAATCAATCACCCAAAATATTTTATGATTTTAATTTTCTTTTGCTAATTTTAATCCAGCTCTTCCAGTCTTGTTTTATGAGGGTTTCTTCCCTTTTTTAGCTCATTTTCTTGTTATTTCCTGCATTTTTTAATTCTCTTTTCTCTGCTTCTTCTTATTTCTATGCTTTTCGATGTATCTTATGTTTTTATGTAGTATCTAAGTACGTTTTTTTAGAAATAATTAGTATTCGACCCCTCACGTTGCGATGGGGGCATAAAACCATATTAAATAGCATGAATGTTACACATCATTATCGACCATCAACACTGGAAAAACTCGTATTAAAAAGAAAACAAAAACGAAAAAAATAAAATTAAACGGAAAGTAGATGTAAAAACGCTAAACCACACACGTCACACATAAAACGTTAAAACAATAAGAAAGTTGATCTAAGAGCCACACGTTACATTAGGTATGTTAAAAGGGGAAAAATAAGCATAATAATTTTGAGCCACAGGTGCACGTTACGACGTATTAACTCTTAAAATTTAGACCGTCAATCAAAAATTTTGAAAATATGAAAGTATCGGGGGCTAAAGTTGAAAGTGAAAAATTATACGGGTGTCAGGACCGTGTACGTACGGAAAACTAACTGATAATGCGTGAAATCAGATCAAATAGTGCGGAATCCTATTTGATTGGCGATCCAATCAGTGAGAACGCAATCCCGATCAATCTAACGATTAAAGAAACGTTAAGAATGAGAAGAAAACGATCAGATGCGAATTATGAACTTGGAATAGGCTTTCTGGACGCTCTGGACAGCTAGGTTATGAGTATGTGTCTTCAGTTACGTTTTTCCACGAATTAAGTGGTATTTATAGGTTTGCAGTCTTCATTCGTGCGACTGAACAATGGTTCAGTCGTGCGACTGACCCATGCGACTGATACATACGCACGACTGAAGGTTCAGTCGTGCGACTGAGTCAATCTCATGTCCCATTCGTACGACTGATCCAGTCGTCTAGTTCAGTCGTGCGACTGGTTCATTAGCATGATGTATTCATGCGTATGGTCCGTAAGCATGGTCCATTCGCATGAAGACTCATACGACTAAGTTTGAACACATTTCTCAATCATTATTGACTAAGAACTATGCACAACAACCTCAAACCTATATAGTAAGTTCATTATACTTTAACACACAATAATACTATGAAATATTAAACATTATAAGCATCAACCACATATTATATTTCATTCAACTCATTCATTACATATGTGTAAGACTTGACAGACTTTTACATTAAGCACATAAACTAGGAACATATGTATCAACAACGGGTTAAATTGTGAAATATGTAAAAAAGGTTAAAAGGAAAAAAAAAGAATGTACAACCTTTTGTTCACATTGTACAACAATTAATGCATACCATCCAATACTTAAAACTTATTTGACTAAAGGACAACTTAGGGTACAACTCTTAAAGCATATGGTACAATCGCAATACACCAACCAAGTTGGTAATTAGTATTATATTAATTACATGAAAGGTTTTTGTGTTTACCACCACTTAATCTTTTTCTTTACTTATTACTATCACAGAACCTCACCGGTGGCCACCTCCGTCCCACTACCAGTCGCCACCTCCCTTCATAATTTAAACCCATCAATTGGTGTTAAGGTATTCTTCAATCGTTTGCAACACAATTGCATCTTCTTCATCACCACCTCTTCCGGCAACCCCTGACGTCATCTCCGAATCTAGCGTATTCAACGCCATCGGAGTTTCACCTTCTCCCACTATCTCGACCTTATATTTTTCTTCTCGAGCTCAACAATTATGACCCAGTTGAATTCTAGAGTGAACAGTGGCGCGTTTCTGTCACACGCTAGAGGTTGCCGATAGGGGCTAAGAAGACGAGGGGTGGGGGAGGGGAATGGGAGGAGACGGCTGGTTGGCGATGTGAGTGCCAGTGACAGAAGCTTGGAAAGGAAATGTTTTAATGTAGTATTTCTTTTAAGTTAATTACATGTGGGCCCCATTATGTTTGGTTTTATTTGATTTTTTTTAAAAAGGGTATGATGGTTATTTTTTAAAAGTAACAGCAAAATACAACGGCTATTCATGACATAACAATTTATCATACAATTTATTAAACATTTGGACCTATCTTATAATTTTTAAAACCCATGGATTAAAAGTGAAATCAGGTCAAAGCATTGGAACCTTTCACGTAATTAAATCTTGTTTTTCTTATTTTTTCGGTACGGACCTTAACACTCATGTTCGGTCAATATTCGAAAGTATGCTATCGCGAATTACAATTATAATTGTAGGAAAAAATTACGGATTCCATCGCGTAATTCGGGAATAAATCTAATTAGCTATTAGAAGATATTCAAAGGCCATCATGAATAATCTTTTTGTCTTATTATTTCAAACAAACTATAATTATAAAGAATAATTAAACGACTACATCGAAATAAACATTATGAAAACCTTAGGAAACTATGCGTGAACATAGACTATGTATGTAGATTCTATCTCACCATCTGGATACCTTGAATCTTATTTATCAGGTCTATATGCACATGATCAACTTATTACGACATTCATCGAACAATTATATGAAGTAAACGCTAGAACATAAGTGAATGTAAACACTATATGTTTTCAATTTTGCCTCCAGAATAATTATTGCGCCAGGAATCAATTCTGCGTCTTCGTGTCTAGACCATTGTGTGTTTTTGCGCATGTAACTACATGAGTGATGTTATTTGCGATTATGCCAATATATACACATTAATAATTTAGTTGAAATGTGTACGTACTTTTATATATAATTTATACAAAATCTGCGTCTTCGTGTCTAGACCATTGCATGTATCTATTATATCATTTGTGTGTGTATATATATATTTACATCATCGGGTACGGTTAGACGAAAAATGTTGTTTAATCTAAAGAGCTTAAGAAGAAATATGGGCTTGACACAATTCATTCTATTGTTTTAAAAAGTGGTGTTTTGGTCATTGTGTCAAATATGTCATTTAATTGTGTCTTAACGTTCATTGTGTCAAATATCAGTAAATTGTGTCATATATAATATTACATCATTTGTTATATGTATTTATCATTGTGTTTTACGTTTTAGATCATTTTGTGTTATTTTTGTTATTATTTCTATAAATTATATAAACTTGTTATCTATAATTGTGTTTTATAATTAGAAATACACAATGATATACTTTTAACAATTTATTTTTTAATATTTATACTGTGAAAGATAACAATATATGTTATTTTTGTTAGTGTTCTTTATAAATTATATAAATTTATTATCTATCATTATGTTTTACAACTAAAGGTACACAATGATGTTATTTCACCAATTTATTTTTTAAAATTCATAGTGTTTAAAATAACAAAATGAGATAAAAAAACACAATAAGACATTGTGTTATTTTGTCATTATTTTTAATATATTAGATTAATTAGTTGTTAATTTTTTTGTTTTACATTTAGAGATACAAAACAATATTATTGGAACATTATATTTTTTTAAATTCATCATTTTAGAAAAACACAATAGTATTCAGAGAAACACAATAATTAACAAAAATACACAATAAACTGCACTAAATACACAATAACGAGATATGAGCTTAAAAATGTAAAAAAATATTATGTTTTTGTATAACAATATTGTACTGATTTTGAAGATACAAGAACGCTCATATTTATAGTGTAATTTTTATAATAAAAAATAAAAATAGCAATCGTTAAAATATCCACTTGTTAACACATGTCACATCACCCATAAAATTTGGGTGTTAGGACATACCCATTAGCCTTGGGGTGGAGGGGCACTCCTTTCCCGACCCTTATTTTAAAAGTTTATAATTAAAAACATTGATCAAATAATTAAATTACAAATTAATAATTAGAAAAACTAAAATTATGATATAAAATGTAATAGAAAATCAAAAAAAAAAAAAAAACTTAAATATCACAAGCCAACACACCTCATAGTTATTTCACGTTTGATCTAAAGTTTTATTGTTCACCGTGGTTCGGAAAACAGTCATGCGGCTACTTAAATATTTAGAAATTGCAGAATTTTTGTTCTTGCTGCATCATTTACATTGCCATTTCATCTCCCTTAATTTTTGTTTTTTCCAACCTTTATTGAAGATTTTTTTTTCTTCTTTCTCTTGTTCTTTCATCTTCTTGTAATCACTAGCTTCTGCTCACCACTGAGTGCCTCTTGTACCCTTACTTTAATGCATAAAAGCATATGTAAATCAGTAGACATAACATTTTTCATATTTTTCATTTTGATCCTGCATAGTAGGGGTGTTTAACGGTCGGCTTGGTTTGGTTTTGTCATAAAACTAAAGCCAAAAAACTGATTGTTTAGTTATTGGGTTTTTAAAACCATTCAGTTTTGGATTTTTCTGTTTTTTGTTTTTGGTTTTATCTTCGGTTTCGATTTTTTTAGGTTTTACCATTTGGGCTTTGAATTTTGGAATAAGAATTGGTCAAAAGTATTGAATTTAGGTTAGAAACTTTGGGTTTCCATCATTTAATTGATACTCAATATTAATCCATGTTATTTTATAAGTTACTTGACACATAAATAAATTACCGTCAACAAATACAAAAACAAACAAACAAATAAAAGTACTTAATTAATATACTAATTCAAACAAAAAGTTTAAATATTATTCTTGAAACACAAATATTCAATCTTTTTTTAATTAACACAAGTTAAAAAAAATAACTAAAAGGTTAATCGTGTTTATAAGTATATGATTATACTATAAATTAAAAGTTCAGTTGTATGGGTTCATTTTATGTTCTTGGTTTATGCCACCAACAAAGCCAAAACCGAACCAAAAAAATCAATTTTGTAAAAAACATCAACCAAAGGCGTTAGTTTTTAATTAGGTTTAGGTTTTTCGGTTTGATTACGTTAGTTATTTTGATTTTTTATACATCCGTTAAGTTTATACTATGAACACCCATAATTAAAAATGTAAAGTAACAATCAGTCATGCATAACGTACATGTCACCATGATACCATCGAATCATGTTTATCCAGAAACAGAAAAACAAAAGACATGACACCACACTCAGAGAATCGTCGCCGCTTATCGTAAAAGAACCAATTTAATAATAATAATAATAATATAATAATCAAAAAACACACCAACGCATCCCCATCATCATCTATAAATACGCGGCGAACGAAGCGGTGATCACCAACAACCCCATCCACATTTCCCCAATCTGTTTTCTTCCCCTTGTAACCTCTGCATCGCCACTTGTACGTTACCCATCATGTGTGGAATACTTGCTGTCTTGGGTTGCTCCGATGACTCTCAGGCCAAAAGGGTTCGCGTCCTCGAGCTTTCTCGCAGGCATGTTCCCCAAATTCATCACCACTTTCATCATCAATTTCTTGATCTAAATATCCAATCAATCAATTGGTTAAAAATGTTCGATTTTTATCTTGTTTGTTGTAGATTGAAGCACCGTGGCCCTGATTGGAGTGGGTTGTATCAGCACGGTGATAATTATCTTGCCCATCAACGTCTTGCAATCATCGACCCTGCTTCCGGTGATCAACCCCTGTTCAACGAAGACGAAACCATCGTTGTTACGGTTGGTTCAATAACATAAACAGAGCGTGTTTATGTGTTAAATGTTTGATTTTGATGTTGATTTTGTTGGGAATTTGCAGGTTAATGGTGAGATTTACAACCATGAGGAGCTCCGGCGAAATCTGACCGGACATAAGTTCAGAACCGGTAGCGATTGCGACGTTATCGCGCATTTAGTAAGTGATTACTAATCAGTGATGATGTCATGAATCATGATGAATGTTTGGTAAAAGGGTAGTAATTGAAGTTGTTGTTGATGAATTACAGTATGAAGAACATGGTGAAGATTTCGTCGATATGTTGGACGGAATGTTTTCGTTTGTGTTGCTTGATACACGCAACAACACTTACATTGCTGCTCGTGATGCTATCGGGATCACATCGCTCTACATCGGCTGGGGACTCGATGGTGATTATCCATTTATCGATCACTCGAATGCTTTGAATCTTTCATTTCTTCATTGATTAATGATCACTCTGTTTCTTGTAAAGATTACAGATTTTCAGAGCAAATGATAAAATTTTGTGATTTGTTCATCAGGGTCTGTTTGGATTTCATCTGAAATGAAGGGATTGAACGATGATTGTGAGCATTTTGAGGTGTTTCCACCGGGGCACTTGTATTCAAGCAAAACCGGTGGGTTTAAGCGGTGGTACAACCCACGGTGGTTCTCGGAGAATATTCCGGCGACGCCGTATGATCCGCTAGTGCTCCGGCGAGCCTTTGAAAACGTGAGGTTTTAGTTTGAATGTGGGTTAAGATTTAAGATTGATTGATTATCATTTGTTAGTGGTGTTAATTGTGTGATTATGTGACCGCAGGCGGTGATTAAGAGGTTGATGACAGATGTCCCGTTCGGGGTGCTGTTGTCGGGAGGGCTCGACTCGTCGCTGGTGGCGTCGATTACGGCTCGTCACTTGGCGGGTACGAAGGCGGCTAAGCAGTGGGGTGCTCAGCTGCATTCGTTTTGTGTCGGCCTTGAGGGTTCACCTGATCTCAAGGCCGCAAGAGAAGTAGCGGATTACCTGGGAACTGTTCATCATGAGTTTCATTTCACCGTGCAGGTATTTTTTTTGAACCAAACACGAAAAGAACTATTCTACAAAACGCACTATTCAACAATTTGTGACTTCTATTTAATAAAATGAACATGTTGGTATCTATTTATTAATATTCTTAATGACGTAAACAACCATTAAGGGACAATACTTAAAAGTAACAGCAATATTAAAGTTAAAGTCTAAAACTAATGTTTATAATACCAGACCGGAAAACGAATCAGTCATCTTAATTTTTTACTGTTTGGATCCCTTGAATCGTAATTAAAAACCAGACCCTAAGTAAGAACCACATGACATTATAAATAATATAATATTTATATTATGTTTATATATTTAGTTCATAGACAAAATATTAAAAACCATTTTACACTTTTAACACGATATAAATACTTATATAACTAAAATATATATCATAAATTACTAAATTAATCAATATGATTTTCAGAAAACAATAAATATATAAAGTTTTAAAATCCATTCGGATCACCGGATCTGGTTTAACCAGTTCACCAGTCCGTCTGGTTCAACTGAAAACGATTCAAATAAACACACTGAACCGGATCTATGATGAGTTTCCGTTCAGTCTGATCTAGTTCTAAAAATATTCTTTAAAAATAATTATGTTCCCGAGTTTTTTTTAAGGAGGAAAATGAAAGGAAACAAAAAATTTTGTGTTCCCGAGTTTTTTAAAGGAAAAAAATGGAAAGAAGTGAAAGGAAAATTTCCAACAATTTTCCTTCTAACTTTCCTTTCAAAATGAAAGGAAATGAAAAGAAAACAAATGAAACCCATAAAATTGTTACTTTCTTTTCATTTTCGCTGAACAATTCATTAGATATTTGTGATCTAGGTTTCTTATTGTAGAAACATGTTTGCAGGATGGTATTGATGCTATAGAAGATGTGATCTACCACATCGAAACATATGATGTTACGACAATCAGGGCGAGCACGCCCATGTTTCTGATGTCTCGTAAGATCAAGTCGCTGGGCGTGAAGATGGTCATCTCGGGCGAAGGCTCGGACGAGATATTTGGGGGGTACTTGTACTTTCACAAGGCACCCAACAAGGAGGAATTCCATCAAGAAACGTGTCGCAAGATCAAAGCCCTTCATCAATACGATTGCTTGCGAGCAAACAAGTCGACGTCAGCTTGGGGTTTGGAGGCCCGAGTCCCGTTTTTGGATAAAGAATTCATCAACGTGGCGATGAGCATCGACCCTGAAGCCAAAATGGTAAGAAACTTGCTTTGGTTATGAACTTATGATTCGGGTCGGGAAGTACTAAGCTTGACAAGGTTATATCATATATGCAGATCAATATGGATCAAAAACGGATCGAGAAATGGATACTTAGACGGGCTTTCGATGATGAAGAACAACCGTATTTACCAAAGGTATCAAAATCCGTACCTTATCGTGATAATAAAAACTCTGTTTTACGTTTAACTGTAGAGTTTTCTCATTTAATGGGGTTTTTAATAAGCGTATATGGCCTGCAGCATATCTTGTATAGACAGAAAGAACAGTTTAGTGACGGGGTCGGGTATAGCTGGATCGACGGACTCAAAGCTCACGCGGAACTACATGTAACCGACAAGATGATGCTTCACGCCGAGCACATCTTCCCTCACAACACGCCCGTCACAAAAGAGGCTTACTACTACCGAATGATCTTCGAGCGGTTCTTCCCTCAGGCAAGTTCTGGCCTTTGATAACTTGTACATTATCATTTTTTCAGACAACCCGAGTTTTAGAATAATTTTATCATTATCTTTTTGTAGAATTCGGCTAAGTTGACCGTTCCGGGTGGAGCGAGCATAGCTTGCAGCACTGCAAAAGCCATCGAGTGGGACGCGTCGTGGTCTAACAATCTGGACCCTTCGGGTAGGGCTGCACTCGGGGTCCATAACGCTGCGTACAAGAAGAACGTGGGTTCGGTTGGTTCGGTGAAGTTAGCACCGAACATGATCGACAACGTGCCGCGGATGATGGATGTGTCTGCATCTGAGCTCGTGATTCAGGGCTAGCGGTTTATGATTGTACAAGTATGAGGAGGTGGTTCATGTGTTTCTAAGATATGTTGGTTGTTAGCTTCTTGTTTTGTTATAAGTTATGTATTATTATTAAGTCATGTGTATTGATGTTATATAGACGGGTACTATTTGATGTAAAACATTGGTTTTATAAATAACGTTGTTCTCTGGTTGTACTCTTTTAATATATTTTGGTAAATAAATGTGATTCCGTTATAATATTTGTTACTAGCAGTTATAATATAAAATGACTTATAATGTTTGTTATAATATAAAATCACTTAAAATATTTGTTATAATATAAAATGGCTTATAATAATCCGTTATAATATTTGTTACTAGCAGTTTTGGTCTAGTGGCAATGTCACTTTAGTGGAGTCACGTTGAGCCTCAACTAAGATGTAAAATAACATAAAGTTTATCCCATTGTTGTGAAGACCGGATCGGACCGGCCGGTCGGACCGGTTCGACCGGGATTCGGCCCCTGGTCCGGTCCGGTCTGGGGTAGTTCGAACGGCATTCGTGTCCGCATGTCGTGCGCGGGTGACCCAAATTTTCCAGCCAGAAACCCGTTTTTGCACCCCCCCCTGCGCGCGGGTAGGTCATGGTGTAAAAGGTATCATAAAGACATTCAATACCTTTCACTTTGTTATCACATATAAACACATAATGTTTCATTTGTCACACCAATGTGGGACAAAGTTGTTAGAGTCTTAGAGAGACTCCCTTTACACCCTTATTTCCAACATATATTTAATTACATATATAAATATAATTAAAATATAGTTAAATCCGGTCCAACCGGTCCGACCGGTCCGACCGGTCCGACCACCAAACCAGTAAGGCGTCCGATTCGACGTCCGATCCGGTTCTGAAAACATTGGTTTATCCTCTATTTACTTTTCTTAGTTTTTGAAATTAAGAAATCATAAATTCATTACAAAATAACATAGAAACTGGGATTCATCTCTTTTCCACCAAACTAAAATAACAAAACTTTCATATTCATGAAGAGTCACACTTGATAGAAAATTCGTTCCATTATACATATGCAGTTCGCTTTTTCAGGTGTTATCCTTTTGTTGTTTACTTTTTTATTTTTTTCATTTCTTAAAGTATTATATAAATCAAACATTAAGTTCTTACTTGAGCAACTATTGCCAAAGCTATTGACTTATGTATGTTTGATGTAGTCATATCTTGATAGATAAGTATCAAACATTTTGTAAGCAATGTTTAAAAGGTGGGTTTGTACTTCTTGCAAAATTGACGTATCGTTCGTGCTAACTCAAATCATAAGTTATGCTATTCATTAAAGTTTCTTAGACATAGGTCTAATGTAGTGACTCAAGTAATAACGGGAGACATTTATTGAAAATATGTTATAAATTTCTTTTACATTAGTGTTAATAATGTTCGTAAACATTTCGTTTTTATATTCATAATAAGATAATTTATTAGACATTAATAATAGTTGATGAAGTACAAAAGAACTTCTTGGATAGTAAACTCTCGACAAGAAAATAATCATGGTTTTACAAACTGAACAACTCGTTTATTTGTTCATAGTATGATCCGCACCTAAAGCTAAAAACCCTACCACATACAAAAATGTTGACATAAGACATTTCTAAAGCTGATAATCGTCGAAACATAGGTGATAAAAATAAACTAGCCAATTAGTTAAGTACATAACAAATTTAGACGTATACATAATCTAAAATCGAAAGAATCCAAAAGATGAATAGCGAATCAACCCAACTAATGTGAATACCCATTAACCTAATGATAGATCTTCACTCTCGGGTTCAAAATCTTTCGTTTAAACTCGCTTCAAATCACTCCTTGATCTCTTAAGCCCCATTTGTTTCACAAAATTCTCAGGAATTAAAATTGAAATTGAAAAATTTTCCATTCAAAATCATATTTGATTGGTTAACCGATGAAATTGGAAAAAATTATAACATTCCTTCCACTTACCCATGGATGTTCAAAATTAAAATTCTAATTTCACTCAAAATGATCAACCAAACACGTTATCAAATTTAACTAGATTTTAATTTCAATTCCTTGCAAAACATTTTAGGAACCAAACGGGCTTACCTCTATACTTGTAGGTTTATTACTAAAAGAGTGCGATCTCAATTCCCCATTGTAAATTACGGGCCTACGGCTGCTGTAGTGATTTAATTCTCATGGGCCTCTTTTGTTTGTTAATGAATTTTCAAGTTTCATGCGTGAACCCAATAACTTTCATAGACAAATTGTTTAATCCAATTCTCCTTCAGTTGGGCTTATTTGATTCTCTTGTGGCCTTGTGGGCTTCCCTGTATAATTAAATAACTGATGGATGAAGCCATGAGGAATTATGATATCAGCTCATTTGAGTTTATGTAATTCTCCACCAAACACCTTTCATTTAATTTTTAAATTTCTTAAAAATATATTATACTATAAATCTAGTTATTTATAAACTTGTCTACAATAGAATTAGTAATAATAAAATATGTTTGAAGTTTCGCTTGTTTATAGCAAGTTTAATATAAAGGGAGAATTACATATTTATATAAACTTAATTAATTATATATACTCAACTTAAATTTTTAATTATATGTATCCCCTTTCATAACTTAGTCATTTACATATATAACCAAACTAAAATTTTAATTACATATATCCCCTCCATTAAACATTAATATTATGAATTTACCCATTTGAATATATTTTATTAAAAATAAATACATAATTATTGTTTTACTCTATTTCTTTACGAAAACTATAATATAAAGTATTTACTTATTTCGCAACTAGTTTTTTTCTTTTTAATTAACTTTTTATTTATAATTATTTGTTTATGTTTTGATATTAACATTTCTTACTTTCTTTATACTATGTTTATTTCTCGATAATAAGACTCTTCGGTTCGCATACAAGTCACTTTCAATGTATCATACAACACGATCTGTAAACCTATTTTTTCTTGTTTTTTCGTTACGAGTAATTTTCTTGTCTCAAACCCCGCTTTTGCACCAGTTTAATTCAACAAACCCGAACTTCTCATGAATCTATTCAAGTAGTTCGAAACTAATAGAAACTAACCCGAAACAAACACAAACTAAGTATGTTGGAATTGTCTCATCACCTGCATTGTACACAGATGGCCGTAATATGTAATTGGGCAAAAAAACGATTCAACTTAATTTAAACACACAACTTTAAAATTATATTTGAAGGCAAATAGATGTTAAAAGAGATGATTTTAATAATCAAACCTCTATAGTTAGTAATCTAAACATGACAAATAATCAAAACTAGAAAATTAGTAACAAAGAGAAAGGTAATTTTATTGTTTATTGAAAAAGTAAGAGTAAAATTTTAATTTCATAAGTTATTATTAATAAAAATAACCAAATGGGATAATATGTAATTTTAATCAAGTTATTAATGACATAATTTTGTTATTTTATGAATGACATATTAAATCTTATAATCTAATTTATTATGTTATTCAATAACATATTATTTAGTGAACGACATTTTTATAGTATAGATAATTATTGAAATTTAATTTACAAATACATGTATTTACAAAATAAGAATTTTTACATACTAGTAAAATTCCCGTCCAGTGCGGCGAGAATCTGTTAAACCTTGTGAAGTTAACACATCTTGCTTTTGGATAAAATTCTTATCAATTCGTAAAAAAAATTAAAGAATGTCAAACGTTATATTTAAAACTTTATAAAATGTTATATAAATAATATTATGAAAAAAAAGTTTTATTTATTAAATATATATATATATATATATATATATATATATATATATATATATATATATATATATATATATATATATATATATATATTGTTAGATCTAGGAATTATAGGTCTAGATCCTTTTGTATAGGCTTAGCACTTTAATTAATATTTTGTAATAAACTCTTGTAATTCAATAATATAATGAATGCATTATGTATATAGGTTAACCCATATCTGTGTTGGTTTATGTGTATGATTGCAGGTTTAACAATATACTTAGTCAATTTCATAAAATTGACTAAGTGCAAGAAACATCTACGGATGAACATTTATGTTCTTCCGTAGATAATCGTCTCAGAAGAAATACATCTGAGGATCCTCTACGGAACTACACTTTGATGCAGATGAAGTCAAGGGAGTGATTTGAGACCAAAGACCCATGGATTAACAATGTGCACTCCAATGAAGGATACCAAGTGAAGACTCCTACGGAAGGGTAAACTCCTGCGAAAGACAAAGTTCCTGCGGAAGACAAAGTTCATGCGGAAGACCAACACTTGTATATACTTCCCGAAGTAATTCAAGTCAAAATTGCCTTCGGAAGTCCAAATTGCCTTCGAAATATCTTTGAAATATCTTCCGAAGTCAAAATTGCCTTCAGAAGCTTTTCTTCAATAACTTCCGAAGCAAAATAACCTTAGGAAGATTTCTCGACTTCCAAGAAAACTACTCATTGTTTATCCTCTTTCATTAACTTTGTCTTAAATCCATTTCATATATAAATCCAACGGTTCCCCCCCCCCTCTTTCACTATCTTCTTCATCTGCATTATTCCTCTGACCTAAATTCTCTTAAACTGCCCTTTATCACACCCCAACCTTGACGGCGGAAACGTCGAGGAGTGAGAGTTAAGATCGTTCATAGCCACATAACGCTATTATTAAACCTAAATATATTATTCATAAGTTTCAACTGCAACGTTACAAGCATAAGTCTCAAACAAAGATAACATTATGTAAAAAAGGTTAAATGTGACAAGTTCATCCATTTATTTCTCTAGGTCCAATCCTAGATGTGATAAGCTTCAAAGTAGTAATCATACTTGTGTTCCTGAAACATGTTAAAAATAAAAGGTCAACAATAATGTTGGTGAGATTTCCATAATTTTCAATACATAAGTATATATAAAAGATGACAATTCATATTGTAAGTTAGAGAACATAGTAACTAGGGATGTAAGACAGAATGCATAATCAAACCTTGACAAAGTTTTACAAGTCTCAAACGTTTACAAGCATATACGATATCTAAGTGTACTTGGATCAACCAAGCAGGCTTGTCAGGCCCATAGATCTATGACTTCGCCAGGCTAGCAATAGTTAATGATTGTACATATATTCGATATTACATGGTAGCTACAAGGTTCAACTAACCACAACACAAGTAAATTGCCATAAGTTTACAAGAATCAAACGTTTACAAGTGCAATGGTTATAATGTAACATGTTTCACCCCAAAGTGTGAAAATATAAAAAAGGGGTATAGAAATACTCACTTGGTCAATGAATATATAATTGACGATTAATAAAATTATAATGGTCGTCGTTCCAACGTATTCTTTCACAAAGTACCTAAATATATTTATTTACAAGATTTAAGCTTAATTATAATAAGTTCAATGAATTAACGGGGACTAGGGTTCTAAGTGGAATTTAGGGGTTGTCAAATAATTATGTTTAAACAAATGGAATAAATTTATATATTTTTTTTAAGAAAATATATATTTATATTTTATTCAAAGTTGTGAAAAGGTAACAATTATAAAAAAATTACATATAAAGTTCAAATAAATATTTATAACCAAAATGTATTACTAGATAACCAAAATTACTTGAAAAGAGATATTTGAACCAATAATAATTTACTAATTATTATTTTCCAACCGTTTTATGAAAAAAAACTATATAAACAAACTTTGTTAAAATGTTTTATCAACAAAACATTTTTATTTAATCCTAGAACAAATTTTAGAAAATATTTGGAACATTTGAAAATATTTAAAATTTATAAAAATAATTTATATATATTTTAAGAATTTTTTCAAAATTAATCTTTAGGCTAAAAGCCTTTAAAAAAACAAATAATAAAACATGAGGGTGCCCGGGTTCGAACCCGGGACCTCATGTTTAGAAGAGTAGTGACATAACCAGCAAACCAGGGCCCAAGGCCTTGGTTAAGCTTGGTTTTTATATCTTAAAACACAACCCCTACGCATCCTCCACCCAAATCAAGAACCCTAGATTCGGTATATCCCCAAATTGAAGCATCAAACGATGTTACTAATCAAATCATTGTTAGGGCTTTCATTCAGCAGTTGAAAACAAGTATGTATGCATGTTTAATTACCCGAAGTTGTATGACTTCAATGATTCGACTTGAAGAACAAACCGCGACCAATGTGTAGCCCGATTGTCGTTCAAACGACAACTATAGTACAATTCGTTGCACAGATAGTTTCTAATGGACTCCAAGACGAAAAGCCCTCTATAAATTTCGAGTTTAGAACCGTTGAAGATGGTGTTCGAATTGTGGCAGGTCCCTGTAACACCCTGAATTTCTATTTAAACGAAAGTAAAAGAAAAGTAAATAGAAAGAATAAAATTATACACAAGTGGAGGGGAAAAAGTGTACAAAGTACAAACCTTATTATTTTAAGGATTAAGGGGCATGGTCGCCATATCAAAAGCAGGAAGCTGCTTTTGCTCTCAGAGGAAGAAAGAAGAGAGAGAGAGAGCCCCGGTTCTAGAGAGAGAAAGTGGAAGAAGCAGCTTCAAAAGGTAAGTCTTCTCTTATATGAGCTCGGTTTCAGCTGGGTTTCGAGTTCTTGACCGAAGTTCTTGGTATTTAGTGTTTGTTTTCGGGATTCAAGAGCTGAATCGAAAGTGGGTCTTGAACGGGAAGAGTGTTGCTTAAAGGCTGCTCAAGGTGAGTTTCTAGAACCCCTCTTTTACTGATTTTCAACTCCTTTGGGGCTATTATGCATACTAAGTAAACATTTAGAAAGAAACCGTGGGTTTACAGCTTGATGTTCGAAATGATGTATGTATGTATGTATGTTTTAGTGTTAATTATGGGTTAATATTGATGGTTTAGCATGTTTAGATGGCCCTTAGTATGTTGGATTTATGCTTGGGTATGATTAGGATGATAATCGGGTGAATTTGATAGTATAGAGAGCATTTCAGAATGATTCAGACGAACATGAACAGTGGTCCATGCGCCCAGCAGATTGGCCATGCACCTAAGTGTTGGCCATGCGCCCAAGAGAGGGCCATGCGCCTAAATAGGGGCCCATGCGCCCAGCAGTTGGCCAGGCGTCCAAGTTGCTGGCCATGCGCCCAGCAGGAAGGCCCATGCGCCTGAGTTGCTGGCCATGCGCCCAGCAGGAAGGCCCATGCGCCTGAGTTGCTGGCCATGCGCCCAGCAGAGGTGGCCCATGCGCCTAAATTGTTGGCCATGCGCCCAGAGTTGGCCCAAGCGCCCAAATAGTGCCCATGCGCCCAGATTAATTTTATGCTTAGAATTTTTAGGCTCATGCGCCTGAAAGGTCCTATGCGCCCAAGTTGGACCTAAGGTTTATTCTAAGTGGTTTTTAATGGGTAAAATAGGGAGATAGGCCTGGTTATGATGTGATGGCTTATGTTTGATGTGTGTTATGCGTGTATGATGTTGCCTGTATGGTGATGGTGTATGTTTATGATTAAGTATATGTTCCTTATTATGTATGTATGTGTGTCTTCCCTTGACTTTGCGTTGAACGTTAATGAACGTAATGAAGTATTATGTAACGTAAAGTGGAAGATAATGAAAAGGGGAACGTTAATGAACGAATGCATGTATTAATGAATGAACGTGAGCGTAAGAGGCTTGCAAGCAAAGTATAGTGAGGTGCACGGCTCTAAATGCCTTAAGCTCAACCGCGTGAGGTCTAGCAAATCCTAAAGTGTGCACGCAAGGGTTCCAGTCTTTGTGACTGACCTTCAGTGGTGTTACCCATCTCGGTGGGGGATTTTGTTACCCATTTCGGTGGGGGATGTTGTTACCCATTTCGGTGGGCGTGCTGTTACCCATTTCGGTGGGGGTGTTGTTACCCATTCCGATGGGGGTGTTGTTACCCATAATGTTGGGGGTGAAACATATGATGGTTACCCGAGTTACGTATAACTTCAGGAGTGTGGCATAAAGCCAAGCATAGGTATGAGGTGAGCAACTTTGTGTTGCAACAGACTCGGATGGAGTTCAATCCCTGTGATTAACTCATATGGGATCTTTGTCGCGTATCCCGGTGTTGTGTCAGTCTTCGGACATGAGTCGGGGGCTTGTGAACAGGTCCCGGCACAGCATCAGCTTTCGAGCATGAGTCGGGGATATTGCACGAGACAAGATTCGAGTAATAAAGAGTAATGAACGAAAGATAATGTATGAAAGAACGAAGTATGAAAAGAACGTTAATGAATTATCGAAATAATGTACTAAACAGGATCTTTGTCATTCGACCTCAGTAATCGTAGCTGTGTGCCACGAAGAGGGTAAAGTCTGACCAGATCTAAAAAGAGAAGTGAACGATAATGTAATACGTTGAATGAACAGAGTTAATGAACGTAATGATGAAGATCATAATGATATTATCTCTATGTACGTATGATGTATGATCGTGAACGATTGTAAAGTATAGTATGATTTTGAAATAAAGTAAAGAACGGTTTTAACAAAGTAAAGTATTTTAGTATAAAAACTAGAACTCACTCAGCGTCGCTGACTTTTGTATGCATGATAGTTGGCAGGTATTTGTTGATGCTGAGGAGTTGCTGTTGGATCAAAAGAACCAATGAGCCTGATCAGAAAAACCTCTAAGTCCCACCGACATTACAACTGCTGAAGAAGATCACAAAAGCTGAAGACATCAGCTGAATACAAAGGTCTGAAGACAAAGTCTGAAAGTAAAGAACTGAAGACAAAGTCTGAAAGTGAAGTACAGAAGACAAAGACTGAAGACCAGAGTGATCAGTAGTTGTCACAACAGCTAAAGTTGTTAACTTCAGTAGTTGTGATGGTTTTTCCTTTTCAGTACTTGTAATTTTGTTTTCAGTAGTTTATTGTTTCAGTAGTTTTAAGTCAGTAGTTTTATGTTCTTGTACTTAGCATTCTCTGAGATGTGATCAGCTATTGAGAACATTCCAGTAGTTTGCATTATTTCAGTTGTTTGTATAATTCTGTTAGATGTCACTATCAAGTGACATCAGCAGACGTCAGATTCCTCTATATAAGGGATGTTGACCTAGTTGTATTCTAACTGAAGCATTACGCGTGAATGAAAACATTCCTTTAACAGAAATATTCTCTCTCTATAATTGTCATTGAGTGTTTGCATATTCATCATTTTCTTGCTTGAATTCGATCTTATTTTGTTATATTCCGCTGCAAAATTCAAATCTAATTGATCCGATCCTATCAAATGGTATCAGAGCTGGTTAATCATTGATCGATCTAACATTTGATCATTGAAACTGCTCTTTTGATAGCTAAGGTTGATCGAATTAGCATTTTTGCAAGAATTGATTATAGAGATTGTTTTTCTGTCGCTTCCGGTTAATTAATTGAGATTTTAATTGTGTTTTCAAATTGTGTTGTTGACTTTTCAAACTAGACTGACTTTAATCTCATTGAATTCAATTGAATTAGTGAAAATGACTACTTCAATCAATGATCCTCACAATACTGGCTCCTCAACTAAGCCTCCGATGCTTGTTAGGAGTGAGTATAACATATGGCAACGCCGAATGCTCCATCACCTGTCTGTTAACAGTTCAGGTTGTTGGAAGTCTGTGGTTCATGGACCATATAAGCCTATGGTGAGTAATCCTGAAACCAATGAGATGGTTCCTAAGAAGAAGGAAGAATATTCTGATGAGGATTTAAAGCTGTTTGAGATTGATGCTAAAGCCCATGGAATTCTGGCCATGGCACTGCCTAATGAAATCTACTCTGGGCTTATGCATCATGAAACTGCTTATGATCTCTGGGTTGCTCTGAATGAACAATTTGGAGGAACTGATGAGGTCTTAGCAAACAACAGAGAAATCCTTGCCCAGCAATATGAGACATTCTCTCATAGGAAGGGTGAGACATTGACTCAACAGTTTGAGCGTTTTTCATGTTTGATCTCTGACCTAAAAATGGTTCAACATGAATACACAAACAGCCAGATGAATAACAGATTCCTAAGATCCCTGCCTGCGAGATGGGACACTTACACCATTGTCCTACGCTCTAGTGCAAATCTGGATACTCTATCTCTCACCCAACTTCATGGGAAACTCTTAACATTTGAGAGAGAGATAGAACAGAAAAGGAAACTATCTTCATCTGGAAATCTCACTGATGACTTTGTACCAGGTAACACTGCTCTGGTTGGTCATGAGTCTGAATATGCTTCATCTGAAAGTTTATATGATGAGCATATTGATTTCTCTTCAAACAGTGGAAATCATGCTTTTGTTGGAGTTGAGGGAAACTCAGGTTTTAATGTTGATAATTTGTGTTTTATGATGGATGATTTGAAAGGAATTGTTGATGATGATATGGAAGAGATGGATATTCTGAGCCAAATGACATTGATCAATATCAGATCTCAAAGGTTTTACAAAAGAACAGGTAGAAAATTCCCTGGTCTCTCTGGCAAAATCAAGGTTGGCTTTGACAAGAGTAAGTTGAGATGTCACAAGTGCCATAGACTTGGACATTTTGCTAGAGAGTGTAGATCATCTAGATCTAACTCATCTGCACCATTTGTGACTTTTCCAAGCAATAACTCACAATCCAAAGGGCAACATTCTACCAGTTCTGATCATCATTCACAACATCAATCATCTCCTGCATACTTTGTCCCTCAAAGCCCAATGCCATATCCTTATCCATGTTTTTACATGCCTCAGTCTGGTCAAGTTTCTGTACCCATGGCTCAACAACCACATGCTCTACCTGATCCTCAACCATCTCAAACAAATCAACAATCTCAATCTCAATCTCATCAGAGCTTTTTCACTCCTGAGGTTGTTAACTGGAGCAGCTTACCAGATGATGTCTCTGGTTATACTGAACAATTTGCTGGTGCTGGTCAACATGGTGGTGAAAACCCTTTTGGAAATCTTGCTCTAATGGCCTTGGAGTCTACAGATGAAAATCCTTCATCATCACAGGTACCACAGGTATCTTCTGAGGCTAAGGCCAAGTTATGTTCTGAGTCATGTATAGCTGCCTTTGTTTCTATTAGGGAAGCAAATGTAGCTTTAATTAATCAAAACCTCGACCTAGAAAAAGCAATTTCCAAAGAAAAGCTGAGTTTGAGTATGTTTTAAAAGAGAAGGATGAGGAGATTTATAAACTTAAGTGTCAAATCACTGATGAAAAAGCAAAGGTAGAGGTAATTCTGGAAAATCACAAGAATCTCAAAGAAACACTTGCAGCTACCCAAGTTGATTGTGAACGCTGGGTAACATCATGCAAGGGATTTGAAATGCTTCTCAGTAAGCAAACTGCTTCTAATGTGAAGTTTGGGATTGGGTATAATCATACCATACCTCCCACAGATTTTACTCCCAAGTTAGAAGTAAAATCTGAGGATGACTGTCATTCCCAAACCACATCATCAGGTGTTTCATCCTCAAATGATAATTCAAAATCTGAGGATGAAGATAGTGTGAGTGCCTCAGCTAATTAAATTACTGATGGTCCCACTGCTTCGAAACACTTGATCAAGAAGAGACTAAGAAATTCAGGTGTTGTTCCACAAGGTACTCAAAGTACTGAAGGGCAAAACACAACACCTGAAGAGCATTTCAAATCAGAGGAATACAAGCATTCCTTGACAACTGCTGAAAAATCTATCAGGATTCTAAAAAGTACTGATAGAAAACTTCTGAAGAAGAAATCTTCAGTTGTTGAAAATCCTTCAGTACTTCCCAAAAGTACTGAAATGATGAAAGTACTGAAGAACAAATCTTCAGTAGTTTCATCAACTTCAGCAGTTGATCAAGAAAAGATGAAAAGAAAGCCATGTGAAATATGTGGTTTGTTTAATCATCTTACTGATGAATGCTGGTATAACAAGGGTTTAAAATTCAACAAAGAGAAAGTCATTAAGAAGCAAATGCATAAAATGAAAGATGAATTTAAAACCAAGTTTGTACCTCAATCATCTCAATCTGATAAACCAAAGCTTTTTCAAAAAGTCACAAAGCAGGAAGGGGTTTGTCAAACAACAGCTGAAAATATTCCTCAGGGAATATTAAAAACTCAGACTAAGTCTGTGTCTTTTCAAAAGAAGAATGTAGTGAATCACAAGAAAAAATCATCTACAAGTACTGATGTGTCAACTGAGTTGAAAACTCTGACAACCAATCAGACACAACTTGTGATGATGGTTCAACATCTATTGGGGAGAGTTAACCAATTAGATGTTTCTGTTGTAACATCCGGCATTTTCAAGTTATAAACCCGAACCCGAACTAAAATCGAACTATCTTACGATATGAATTTCTTTATTTAACTTATTTTATTTATATTAATGAATTATATAGATTAGACGTGTAGTTTAAATTGATTTATTCAATTTATCATTTAAACAACTTATAATAACTTGTTGATTTATAAATAATTCTTTTTCATAAAATTATAAACTTTATTAATCATGCTACAACAAATAACTAAATGGAAAAGACTTATTAAAACTTATAAAGTTATAAAATGAATTTTATTATACTTATAAAGTTTTATAAGTAATTATGAATTTTAAATATTGAAAATAAGTAATCAAATTATAAAGTTACAAGTTTTATAAAAGTTATAAAGATTAACAAATAAATAATTTGATTGATTATTCAAATTGGTTTTATAAAGTCTATAAATATTTTATAAAAAAGTTGTTAAAATTATAGTCTTCAAGAATTTAAATTTTAAATTATAATTATTCTTTTATTTATTTAAATTATTTAATTTTATATTTATTTCAAATTCCAATCATAACCCCCTTTTAAAAGACTTATAAATCACCATTAACACCATTCATAACCTCCTCCTAACCTCAAGTATAAAAGCAAGGCTTAGGCCTCACTTTTCATTTGCTCATTCTCTAAAAACCTCACTCTCATATCTTTCTTTCATCCATTGGTTATGATGAATTTGAAGAATTTTATTTTACAAGAAATTTCAAGAATTCTTAATACTAAGGTAATCCTTTATTGTTATACATTTTAATCATCCTAACATTCAATTGTTCTCATAACATTATGTTCTTACTATTATTCTTTCTTCTACCAAACCTCTTTTTATTTTAATAATTATCATTTGATCATTAACATTTTAATAATCACTAATCTTATAGTAATCATAACATTCCTAAATTAAGCTAACAACACACTAACATAAACAAAGAATCCCGTTTGCATATGGACGGCTATGCCGCCGCATTCGGTTATTCTGCAAGATTATTGTTCTAAATGATAGCTATGCCAAAGTCTTAGAATATTTTTATAACTCAAATGAAGACTAATATATCATATATTAACATAATAAATTGTTCTAACCCGTTTCATGTATTAACAATTTTAAAAGTGCACATAAGTGCCTTACTACAATTCTGGCAGAATATAGTCTTACTTCAACCGACCATAACTTGATCATAACAAACTACATTTGGGTAAACTCAGACCCCAATGTTAAGTTCATTGAATTACCTTTTAAACGACAGTTTATACGTCTTCAAACTCAATCGGACGACTCAACAATAGCCTTCACAAAATAAGTGCGCATTTCAGCACCTTCTGTCTTGTGATGCTTGTTTGACCTATTTAAAGATCTTTTCATAAAAATGTTTCTGAATGAAAGTTGTCCGGGAGACTTTGAACTAGTCAAGTATAAATTTTTATAATTTTATGAAGCCGTTTGCTATTTTTAAAACCTGTTCAAACACATACCAAACATTCCGTCCAGAATCTAAATTTGATGCAATAATCCTTTTTCAATCTACCTTTCGCTTTTTAGCATTCTCTAAACGTTCTAACTTCTTGTAATGAATTCCAACATCATGTTATTGTTTTTCTATCATTTAGGAGATCACCTTTGACTCTTGACATCCAAGCTTTCTTATGTACTCTACAATCATCACTATACTTGTGAGTTTTCTATGTGAGTATTTCCATACCCCTTTTTGCTTATTTTCACACTTTGGGGTGAAACATGTTAACTTATTATCATTGCACTCGTAAACTTATTTGAGACTTGTAATATTTATGGCAATTCATCATGCAAAGTTGTGGTTAGTTGAACTTTTGTGGTTACCATGTTATGGCGTTATATGTACAATCATTAACTATTGCTAGCCCAGCGAAGTCATAGATCTATGGGTAAGACAAGCCTGCTTGGTTGATCCAAGTACACTTAGCTGATCGTATATACTTTTAACGTTTGAGACTTGTAAAACATTGTCAAGGTTTGATTGTTACATTGTTCATAGCATCCCTAATCACTTTATTCACTAACTTATGACTTGAATTGCCATCTTTTATATACTTATGTATTGAAAACTATGGATTGCTCACCAACATTTTTATGTTGACCTTTTATTTTTAACATGTTTCAGGAATACCCCAAGTTTGTGATCTACTCTTTGAAGCTTGCACATCTAGGAATGGACCTAGATAAATAAATAAAATAAGAATCATTTGTACATTCTATGTTATGCTTTTATTCTTTATGAGACTTATGTATGTAATGTGACAATTGAAACTTATGTTTAAATTATATTTGAATCATTAATAGCGTTATGTGGCTGTGAACGATCTTAACTCTCACTCCTCGACGTTTCCGCCGTCAAGGTTGGGGTGTGACAGATTGGTATCAGAGCCCATAACTATAGGGATTTAGGTTATTAGAAATGGTGACCTAGACTATAGCTTATGCATGAACCTCTTAGAATAATATTTATATTCTTTGAAATATACATATTGTTACATGCTACATAATGCTATACCTTACTTATGTGCAACTTGATGCCTTAGCATAGGTTTGCCTTGTAATTGCTTAAACTTAGTTACTTGTCTCCCTAAACTTACCTTTGACACTTTGACTCTCCCCGAAAAATGAAACTTCTTAATCTTATTCTCGTCGACACGTGGAATTGTATACTTATGCTTATGACTTGAATCCTTAGACTTATGTCTAATCTATGTAAAATCTCATCAAGGTTTTGATTTCATGAACCTAAGATATTTGTGTGAAACATAGACACCTGTATTCTGGATTTCCTGGCAAAAGGCCCTCGGGCTAAGGCAAGCATATCGCATAAATCCTACGGGACTAGTTATGCTTACCTGGGGATTTCTGGGATGAGTGATAAACTATGGTCAACATACACAAGTCTCTATGGCAAATGGGTCAATTTACCTTGACGTGTCAACGATTCCAAATGGTAATGCGTTACCAAATGGAACCATCCTCTTTGTATCTTAAAAATCTTTGATTCCTTGAACTGGTATCTCTTCATTCTTATCACGCATAATGTTCCTGTTAATATTGAACCTAACCTACATTTCAACTCTTACGTTTAAACACCATTATACGTTGAGCGTTTCATGTAACTATTTCTATATCTTGACCAACGTGAACATGGATCTTAATATACCCAAAGATATTGGGAATCTAAACCGAATGGTCATCAAAAACTTTAAACCGTTACTTATGGTTCTCAAGTCTTCTTAAGGATGTGCTCCATAACTAAGAACATGCAATGCTATAGGTGAAATTCTTACATCTCGGGATACTTTGTCTAGGCAAAGTGTAAATGGTGATTTAACTCGATCATTGAATCCATTTACTTGACTCGAAACCCTTGAGATGAGTGATCACTTATAAGTACGCGTGTCTTTAATAAGGCTATGGTTGACCTCATATCTTGAGAAGTCCATGTATTCCTTTCGATTGTGAATCGAATGTTCACATCTCATTGTGGTGTTGAATAATTTCCTGCCCTTGATTTCGTCTTCCCGATTGAAACCATCCAAGATTTGAACACCACAACAACTTCTGTTATCTTGAACTTTGACCTTAAGCTTGTAAGCATGATTTTTCCTTTTTGTTACAATGATGTAACTTGAAATTTTTCGAATTTCCAATTGATATTATTTTCCTTTCGTCGTTAAGTCAAACTCCGTGCCGTCTGCACCATGAGAGATGCAAGTGTTTGCAAGCCAACCTATGACTAAGAACACTCGTATCTCCTAAATGATTCAAACTCATCAAAACAGGGGTGATTCCCTTACTTTGATGATTTTCTATTCGTTTCGATAAATGGTTTCCAATTGTGATTTATAAAATTTCATCCGCTGGATCGGGGTGATTTCCTTATCTCGAGGATTGACTTCAATTATTTTCGTTGGAATGGCATTTCGCAAATGACATGATCTCACCAAAATAGGATTGAAACCCGTACTTTGGTGACAAATGTCAATCTTCGATTGTTTTCTTGCTATTATGAAATTCAATCATCAAGATAGGCGTAAATTCCATACCTTGATGATAATATCATCTTTAAGAATTGTATTTGTTCAAATGAGACGTCTTCATCAAAGTAGGAGTGAATTCTGAATTTTGATGAAGAAGTTCATCTTGTTATATTTTGTTTTTGTAAAACTTCACCGTTAAGATAGGAGTGATTTCCCTTACCTTAACGGTGAGTTACCTCGTCTTATTTTTGTGGATCCTCAACAAGGAGTTGGGATCGAACTTTTTGATTGGTAAGTTAGTGGTCATACCTTGGGAATACACCATCAAGTTAGGAGTGAAAACCACACCTTGATGACTATTCTCATTTTTTGATCTCCAACTTACCAAGGTTTTAATCAAGTGACAAGAAACATGTAGTAACTTGAAGGGTGAACCAATGTTAGTGTTTGGACCTATCAAGCCAAAGCATGATTTCTGAACTTGAAAGGAGACCCGAACACTCTAGGTTGATTTTGATTCCGAGCTTGGAGCATTTGAATTCTTAAATCGATTTCTTTCCCTTTATCTTCATGTTTTGACTCGATCTAGCTACATCGAACCATTTATTTCTTACTTATCAACTTTCACTTTGAGTTATCATCAACATATGATTGTGTGATGGTAGCCTTCTTAAACAATCTTTCTACTAAATAAAGGCATTATCAACTTGTGTTCATGTCCTTCTAGACACATAAATGTTCTCAGCTATGCTTATGGGTATGATGAACCGCGTGTGCAAGCCGTACTTAGAAAACTATTTGCCGTTGCCTTTGTCGTTGATATTCTGAATTGTTTAAATTCCAATCCGATCATGAACGACGTTTTTGTTTAACTTTTTACCCATAATTAAAAATACAATTCCTATTATTTTGGATAACTTTGAACTCATAATTTTGAAAATCTCTAAATCTCTATCTTGACTGCGACTCACAAGACTTGTTATTCATTCTGATGGGGACAAAGATGATCATGAATTTCCGCGATTGGTATTCATGGTTTGGCATAAAGGAAATGATGACGTAGCTGGGTATATGTTCAAATTGCCTTGTACTTCTTGATGTCCTTTGGTGCATTATTGACCTATTGGCTTGTTTCTTCATTGATTTTGGCCTCCTAAATCTTAAACACATTATCCCAAATCTCTTAATGACCCTTAATAATCTTTTCCGAATGACTTCCCCTCAAATTCACACTTATCCTGAAAATCTATTACAATGATGTCCTCAGTCTGAATTGAATCTCTAACCTTAACGAACACAATCCTTATATCAGCGTTACACTAGTTAAGCTTGAAACCTTAATGGCATAAGTAGACAAGAATCAATCATCTAAGATCTATGTTAAAGTTATTACTTGAGAAGCTTTTATATTCCATCCAAAAACATCCTAAACTTATCTCCGAGTCTCGTGTCACACCAATACTTAGTGTTTTCGCGTGACAAAACCTTCCCGAATGTCTTGAACCATTTAAGGTACAAACATTAATTAATTAAAAATTTTAGATTAACAATCTTGTAACCTTTGTCAAGGAGCACATGAAATCATAAATAATAAACTTAACAAACTTAAGCATACCATCCCATCATAATTAAACTCATTTGAATTTAAACGTTCCAAGTGTCACTTGCGAATGTGTCATGAAATCCAAGTCTCCTCACATCCTTGAAATTAGTCTTCTTGTGATTAAATTTCGGGACGAAATTTCTTAAAGTAGGGGAGACTGTAACATCCGGCATTTTCAAGTTATAAACCCGAACCCGAACTAAAATCGAACTATCTTACGATATGAATTTCTTTATTTAACTTATTTTATTTATATTAATGAATTATATAGATTAGACGTGTAGTTTAAATTGATTTATTCAATTTATCATTTAAACAACTTATAATAACTTGTTGATTTATAAATAATTCTTTTTCATAAAATTATAAACTTTATTAATCATGCTACAACAAATAACTAAATGGAAAAGACTTATTAAAACTTATAAAGTTATAAAATGAATTTTATTATACTTATAAAGTTTTATAAGTAATTATGAATTTTAAATATTGAAAATAAGTAATCAAATTATAAAGTTACAAGTTTTATAAAAGTTATAAAGATTAACAAATAAATAATTTGATTGATTATTCAAATTGGTTTTATAAAGTCTATAAATATTTTATAAAAAAGTTGTTAAAATTATAGTCTTCAAGAATTTAAATTTTAAATTATAATTATTCTTTTATTTATTTAAATTATTTAATTTTATATTTATTTCAAATTCCAATCATAACCCCCTTTTAAAAGACTTATAAATCACCATTAACACCATTCATAACCTCCTCCTAACCTCAAGTATAAAAGCAAGGCTTAGGCCTCACTTTTCATTTGCTCATTCTCTAAAAACCTCACTCTCATATCTTTCTTTCATCCATTGGTTATGATGAATTTGAAGAATTTTATTTTACAAGAAATTTCAAGAATTCTTAATACTAAGGTAATCCTTTATTGTTATACATTTTAATCATCCTAACATTCAATTGTTCTCATAACATTATGTTCTTACTATTATTCTTTCTTCTACCAAACCTCTTTTTATTTTAATAATTATCATTTGATCATTAACATTTTAATAATCACTAATCTTATAGTAATCATAACATTCCTAAATTAAGCTAACAACACACTAACATAAACAAAGAATCCCGTTTGCATATGGACGGCTATGCCGCCGCATTCGGTTATTCTGCAAGATTATTGTTCTAAATGATAGCTATGCCAAAGTCTTAGAATATTTTTATAACTCAAATGAAGACTAATATATAATATATTAACATAATAAATTGTTCTAACCCGTTTCATGTATTAACAATTTTAAAAGTGCACATAAGTGCCTTACTACAATTCTGGCAGAATATAGTCTTACTTCAACCGACCATAACTTGATCATAACAAACTAAATTTGGGTAAACTCAGACCCCAATGTTAAGTTCATTGAATTACCTTTTAAACGACAGTTTATACGTCTTCAAACTCAATCGGACGACTCAACAATAGCCTTCACAAAATAAGTGCGCATTTCAGCACCTTCTGTCTTGTGATGCTTGTTTGACCTATTTAAAGATCTTTTCATAAAAATGTTTCTGAATGAAAGTTGTCCGGAAGACTTTGAACTAGTCAAGTATAAATTTTTATAATTTTATGAAGCCGTTTGCTATTTTTAAAACCTGTTCAAACACATACCAAACATTCTGTCCAGAATCTAAAATTGATGCAATAATCCTTTTTCAATCTACCTTTCGCTTTTTAGCATTCTCTAAACGTTCTAACTTCTTGTAATGAATTCCAACATCATGTTATTGTTTTTCTATCATTTAGGAGATCACCTTTGACTCTTGACATCCAAGCTTTCTTATGTACTCTACAATCATCACTATACTTGTGAGTTTTCTATGTGAGTATTTCCATACCCCTTTTTGCTTATTTTCACACTTTGGGGTGAAACATGTTAACTTATTATCATTGCACTTGTAAACTTATTTGAGACTTGTAATATTTATGGCAATTCATCATGCAAAGTTGTGGTTAGTTGAACTTTTATGGTTACCATGTTATGGCGTTATATGTACAATCATTAACTATTGCTAGCCCAGCGAAGTCATAGATCTATGGGTAAGACAAGCCTGCTTGGTTGATCCAAGTACACTTAGCTGATCGTATATACTTTTAACGTTTGAGACTTGTAAAACATTGTCAAGGTTTGATTGTTACATTGTTCATAGCATCCCTAATCACTTTATTCACTAACTTATGACTTGAATTGCCATCTTTTATATACTTATGTATTGAAAACTATGGATTGCTCACCAACATTTTTATGTTGACCTTTTATTTTTAACATGTTTCAGGAATACCCCAAGTTTGTGATCTACTCTTTGAAGCTTGCACATCTAGGAATGGACCTAGATAAATAAATAAAATAAGAATCATTTGTACATTCTATGTTATGCTTTTATTCTTTATGAGACTTATGTATGTAATGTGACAATTGAAACTTATGTTTAAATTATATTTGAATCATTAATAGCGTTATGTGGCTGTGAACGATCTTAACTCTCACTCCTCGACGTTTCCGCCGTCAAGGTTGGGGTGTGACATCTGTGATTAAACCACTAAAAAGGACACCTAAGCCAAAATCCAAGGAATCCTTTTCAGCACCATCTACATCTTCAAGGATGTTAATCATGCATAATCTGTTAGTTTATCATCTATTGATGAAAACAGACCCAAAACCAAAAAGGTTTAGGTCTCAAAGGCTAACTAATGTTTGTGAAAAATGCAGGGTTCTTCAGCATGCCAAAGAAGCATCTGGTATGTAGACAGTGGAGGATCCATGCATATGACAGGGAGCAGCTCTCTTCTTCATGACTATTCTCAAGGGAAGAAGGGATTTGTTTCTTTTGGAAATGATGCCAAGGGTTACATCATTGGGAAAGGTTTTGTCTCAAATAGAGAGATAAGATTTGATGATGTTAACCATGTGGAGAATCTTAAGTACAATCTTTTGAGTGTCAGTCAAATGTGTGATAAAGGGCATGTTGCACTTTTCACAAGTCAAAACTGTAGGATTCTGTCTTCCAAGGTTTTGCACAAGATTGACAAGATATTGGATGAATATACTCTCCTGAAGGCCAACAGGATTGGAAGAGTATATGCCTTAGATCTATCAAAGAAAATCGATCTTAAAGGCCATCCATGTCTGTTCTCCAAAGCCTCTCCTCAAGAATCTGAACTATGGCATAGAAGGCTTGGTCATGTGAATCTTAAGAACATAAATCAGCTCATTCATCATGGTTTAGTGAGAGGTTTGCCATTGAAGGAGTTCAAGTGTGATGATAACTGTCCAGCTTGCTTAAAAGGAAAGCAACACAAAGCTTCATTCCCTCCTATAGAAGAACCCAAGTCCACTGTCTGCTTGCAATTACTGCATATGGATCTCTTTGGTCCTGTGAGAGTAATGAGCATGGCAAAGAAAAAGTACTGTCTCGTAATTGTGGATGATTATTCCAGATGTGTATGGACTTTCTTCTTGCATTCCAAGGATGAGGCTGCTCAAAGTATCATTTATTTTGTGTTGCATGTGGAAAAGCAGCATTCACTTCCAGTCAAATGTGTGAGGAGTGATAATGGGACAGAGTTTAGGAATCACACTGTTGATGAATTCTATTTGTCTAAGGAAATCAAAAGACAATACAGTATTCAAAGAACTCCAGAGCAAAATGGAGTGGTGGAGAGAAAGAACAGGACCCTTATTGAAGCCGCAAGGACAATGTTGGCTGACTCAGGTTTGCCACTAACCTTTTGGGCTGAAGCTGTCAACACAGCTTGCTATGTTCAGAATAGGGTATTAGTGAATCAGAGGTTGATGAAGACTCCTATGAGCTCTTACATCATTTGGCCCCTTTGATTTCATTCTTTAGAGCATTTGGGTGTCCAGTTACATTCTTAACACATAGAATGTACTTCAGAAGTTTGAATCCAAGGTGGATGCAGGGTATTTTGTTGGGTATTCATCTACTTGCAAGGCATACAGAGTTTTCAATTGCAGAACAAAGATTGTTGAAGAAACTTTGTATGTCAAGTTTAATGAATCTCCAAAAGACAAGATTCCTCAAAACCCTGTTGAGATGTTTGACTTGGACATACTGCAATATGTTCCATATCAGCCTCCACCTGTTGTTGTTTCTGAAGTTCCATCCTCTCCATCTGATGATACAAATGCAAGTTGTAGTGATCATCTGCCTGTTTCTACTACACTTGATGTTCCTGCAGTCTCAGCAGCTCCATCCACAACAAATGCTGATGAAATCTCTGAATCCTCTACTTCATTTGAACTGCCATCTCAGTCTAGGTTTCAAGAGTCTGAATCACCATCTGTTGCTGCTGAATCTCCTACAAACACTTGCACAGATATTATTGCATATCAAGAATTGAAGAATCATCCCATGTCCCAGATCATTGGTGACATTAATGCTGGTGTTTCAACAAGAAGTCAATTGTCCAATTTCTGTCTCTATGCTCTCTTCATCAGTCAGCAAGAGCCAAAGAATTATCATGTGGCATTAAGGGACAATGGATGGGTTGAAGCCATGCAGCTTGAGCTTCTTCAATTTCAAAAACAACAAGTGTGGGAACTGGTTCCTCTACCCCAAGGTAAGTGTGCAATAGGCATTAAATGGGTGTTTAGGAATAAAACTGATGAAAAAGGCCAAATTGTCAAGAACAAGGCCAGACTGGTTGTACAGGGGTTTTCATAAGAAGAAGGTATTGATTATGATGAAACCTTTGCCCCTGTAGCCAGTCTGGAAGCAATTAGATTGTTTTTAGCTTATGTTGCTTTTCATAACCTTAAAGTTTTTCAAATGGATGTCAAAAGTGTATTTTTATATGGTAAAATAAAAGAAGAAGTTTATGTGTGTCAACCACCAGGTCTTGAAGATCATAAACATCCTGATTGGGTGTATAAGCTTGATAAGGCTCTTTATGGGTTGAAACAAGCACCCAGAGCCTGGTATGAAACATTATCTAACTTTCTTCTTCAAAATAATTTCACTAGAGGCTCCATAGATAAAACTTTGTTCATAAAGAAAGCAGGCATGCATAAGCTCCTTGTTCAAATTTATGTTGATGATATTATTTTTGCATCATCTGATCCACAGTTGTGTGATGCATTTACTAAATTGATGCAACAAAAGTTTGAAATGAGTGCCATGGGAGAATTACAGTTCTTTCTGGGTTTGCAAATCAAACAAATGGCTGATGGAACTTTCATTCATCAGTCAAAATACACAAAAGATTTGCTAACCAAGTTTGATTTACAAAACTGTAAACCCTGTTCAACTCCCATGTGCAGCAACACACAACTGGATGCTGATCAAAAAGGTAAAGCAATTGATGAAACTCTTTACAGATGTATGATTGGTTCCTTGATGTACCTAACAACTTATAGACCAGATATTATGTTTGCAACTTGTGTCTGTGCTAGATTTCAGGCTACTCCTAAGGATTCCCATATGATTGCAGTCAAGAGGATCTTTAGTTATTTGCAAGGAACTCAATCTCTAGAACTTTGGTATTCCACTGGGCACTCTTGCAAATTGGTTGCTTTCTCTGGTAGTGACTATGCAGGGTGTAAGTTAACCAGAAAATCAACTTCTGGTGGATGCCAATTTCTAGGCAACTGTTTGGTTTCTTGGCAGAATAAGAAACAAACTTCAGTTGCTACATCCACAGCTGAAGCAGAGTATATTGCAGCTGCAAGCTGTACATCTCAGGTACTCTGGCTTCAAAATCAATTATTGGATTATGACATTACAGAGACTAAGACTCCTTTATTAATGGATAGTGCTTCAACTCTTTGTATTGTTAAGAATCCTATCCAACATTCTAGGACCAAACATATTAAGATCAGACATCATTTCATCAGGGATTGTTATGAAAAAGGTTTGATTGATCCAAAGTTTGTGCCTAGTGCTGATGAGCTTGCAGATATATTTACTAAGCCTTTGGATAGTGCAACTTTTCATAATCTTGTACTCAGGCTTGGTATGCTGCAACTAGAATAGTTTGACAACTACTGATGCTCTTAGTCAATAAATACTGATGAGCATTAGTATACTTTTGTCAAAAATAAGTGCTGATAAGTCATTTTATCTTCAGTAGTTTTATAACTACTGAAGACTAAATTACTTAAAAAGTACTGAAGTGCTTCATTTGTTGCAAAGTACTAATGTAGTTCAAACTACTGAAGTCTTTTATAATAAATAAGTACTGATGACCAATGAAACATCTGAAAATCAGATGATCTAATGAGTAAGTGTTAAGGTCATTGAAACAGCTGAACTTTGTGAATTGACGACAACTACTGTTTCATTTCAAAACAACTGAAGCCAAAACCAAGTCTTTAGTAGTTTACAACTACTGCTGACCAACACCAAGTCTTCAGTTGTTTACAACATCTGAAAGTTAAAACCATGTTTTCAGTTGTTTTCTAACACCTGATGACTCACACCAAAACTTTCAGTTGTTTTCTTTCAGCCGTTTCATAACCTATATATACCTAACCCTAACTTCAAACTTTTCATAACCCACTTTCCAAACGTTCATCTTCCATTAATGGCGACCATGCAAATCAAACCTCGACACAACTGTGTCGCTCACCTTACCAAATCACCCTTTTGGAACAAGTTTGATGCTGCCATAGATTTGATGGTTGATTCCCAATACCGCACAGCCTTTCTCTTGAATCCTACCATCTACCCCGATACCCTTTGCCAATTTTGGACAAACGTCACTGTTCATACTGCTGAGAATGATGACACCATCACTCTCTAGTCGTTTGTCAACCAGAACCGGGTGGTCATCACTCTTGAGATTATTCGTCAAACCCTAGACCTGAATGATGCCACCTATACCACCAAATACCCCAAAGGCACCATTGATCTATCTTTTGAGAATCATGGTTATGAGGGTGACCTAAGTGCTACTACCATTCTAAAGAAGCACTTCCATGATGCTAAGCGACTCATTTTCCACATGATCAATGTCTGTCTTGCTCCCAAAACATCCTCATGGGATCAAATGTCATCCAGGTGGCAACAGGTATTATACTCTATCCTTGAACATCAAAGCCTAAATTTTTCTGAAATTATCTTTTTGGAATTAAAAGATTTGGCAATGAAACCTGTGGCAAATAGATGGATATTATATCCAAGGTTTCTTATGGCTATAATTCTAAATCAATTAAAATCTGATGGCCTTGTTGGCCTTGGAGTCCCTGCTCTGGTAGTTTTGCCAGAGGTATACTCCAGGCACAACTCAAACCCACAACTCAAAGAGGCTGCCAAACTGCTAAAACCCAAGTAGAGGGAACCCACAGGCTCCACTTCCAAATCTAAAGTCCCCTCCAAACCAAAACCAAAGAAAACCAAAAAGGCTACTCAAGGAGTTGAGTCCCCTGATGATGCCCCTGCAGCACAAACGCAGGATGAAACTACAAGCCTTAATCCCCTTGTAGTTTCAATGACTCCACCAGTTGAAACCGCTCAGGTATCCTCTCAACAGGATCCTGATGCAACCAATATTGGGGAAGCCACATTACTGGAATCTCTCTCACTTGAGAAGATTGCCATTAAAGAGCACCATTCTCCCCAGGTGCAATCCTTTTCACCTCCATCTCCCACTGATACCACCCTTACAAGCCCAACTGTAGTCATTGCACAAGTGCTGACTCAACTACATTCCTCTACCCCTCCCAGAAACTTGTTAACACTGGGAAAACCTCAACAGCTGAGGGAGAGGATCAAAATGTAGTTGACAAACCACAGCATAGGGATTATAAAGTTCAATCTCCTAGTGTAGATGTGGAGACTAGAACATCTGGTGAGGCTACCTCTTCCCCTGTTTCAACACATGAACAGGATGAAGCAGGTATCATCTCTAAGACCTCACCAGAGGCAACTGCCAATGAAGGACTTGCTCCTGAGGCAGGAAGTCCCCAGTTCCAAGACAAAGGGGCACATGTGATTACTGATTTACACTCAGCATATGTTCATCCTGATTCACTCAGGTGGTCAGTTGATTCAGCTTCCACTGATGATGACCTGGGCTTTTTCTTTGAAGTTTTAGCCCAAAACACCATTCTTGAGGCTGAGGTTTACAGATTAAAAGAACTGCTTGCCAAAATGTCTCAGGAATCAAGTCCATCTGCCCCAATTAACCCACAGATGGCAGCTTCTATTGAAGCTCTCCCAAACACTGAGCCACTCAAATCAAACAAGCCACCAGCCTCTGTTTCAGGCACCATTTCTCAGGGAGAGAACCCCTTTGAGCAAATGGCTGCTGCTTTCAAATCCTCTTTACCTCTCATCACTCCCATCATCACTACAATTGTCCATCAAACCATTGATGAGTGGATTTCCTCAGATCTTAAAACCCTTGTGGATGATGCTATGTCAAAGCAACTTTCTGACATTCAAACCCCTGAACCCAATGCAACCAAAAAAGGGGAGTCTAAGTCAGTGAAAGATGATAAAAGAAAAAGAGTTGAAGAGGAAGAAGCCAAGGAGGAAAATAAAGGCAAAGAGATCATTACTTACAAAAGAAAGAAGAGTGTTGGTGAACAAACTAAGGATGAGAAGAGGTTGGATGAGATGATCAAAGAAGCTGATGAGCAACACAGCAGATCCATGGACAGGATTATTGATCAGCTCTTCAGGCAAGGATTTGATACTGCCAAACTTGATTCAGAGATCAGAAGGCTTGAGATTCAGGAGATTGAGAATCGATGGGCAGGCTGCAATGAAGAAGAAAGGGAAAGATTGGAGGCTATGATCAGATTCCTATCCAAACACTTGGGAAGACCTATCATTGAAGTCAAGTCATGGTCTAGAGATAGCATTTTGGAGATAACCACCAAAATATGCTCCTCTGAAAGCTTCAACAAAGGTCTGATCATAGAAGCTCTGGATGAAGCTGGTGCTGGGAAGAGATCTGACATGGCTAAGTTATCCAAAGCCACCCTCACAAACAAAATGATAGAGCAGCCCTTAAAATCTCCCTCACCAAAACAACCTTCAAAACCAACCTCACAACCAAAACAACCAATCTCAAAACCCTCAAAACAACCAACCTCTCAACCTCCAAAACAATTACCCTCACAATCCTCAAAACAATCAACCTCACAACCCTCTAAACCAACCCCTTTACCTAAGAAACCCATTCAATCTACCACCAGTGATGCACCTAAAAGAAAAAGAAGGGTGTTGAGGATGGAAGATGAAGAAGAAGAGGATGAAGAGGATAATCTGCCAATATCTGCTATTATGAAAATGAAGAAACTTAAGCCTAGGAGTCAATCACAAACAATAACTCCTGAAACTCAAAGCAAATGGTTAAAGTTAAGATTGAAGAAGAAGAACAGCAGAAGCAGCATGATGAGCAATTTCTTAAAATGGTTGACAAGGACTTCCCTCAGTCCTCATCCATTCAAGCAATGAAGAAACAAGCTCAGAAGCTGTACACTCTTAGACATACATTCCAACATCAAAGAGAAAGAGTGAGGATTTGGCCAGAACCCAGGGTAAGTTCCAGAATACACAAGAAGAACATACCAAGTAGATATCATGGACAAGTGAGAAAGACTTTGAATGCTGCAATTATGTTGGCCATGGTAGTCTCACCCTAGGAAATTATTGAAGAATTCAAGAGAGCACACACCTCAAAATCAACCCCTCTATCTATACTTGAGAACAAAATGATCAAGAAGGGGTTGTTATACAAAAGACTTGAAGATCTTCAAAAGAGTGAACTCTAGTTGCTGCTTGAAGGCTCTCATCCAGATGAATTTGCATACAGAGAGATCACAACTATTGAGTTGAAGAATGGGAAGACAGTAAGGTATCTGTCTGAATACTATGGGCCTGAATTCTTCTTTGAGGGAGAAGCAGAAGAACTCACCAAGGAGGAACAAGTTGTTCTCCTTGAGGCCTATGCAAGGGAGTCCTACAGACTCATCAATGGGAAATAGGTTTCATGGTTGGGACAAGACTCTGTGTCCAGTTTCCCTAAGACAGAGTTCCCTTCCATACTTAGCCAATCAAAAGATTAGAAACCTTTTTCCGGCCTATGCTTATATGATTACCTCAGAAGCTGATCAAGAGAGTATTTCTGCCAAAGAATAAATGGGATCATCAATAAAGTTAGAGGTTTTGGCTGCATTGGTTCAGGGGGAGTTTGTTGGACCAAAAGAACCAATGAGCCTGATCAGAAAAACCTCTAAGTCCCACAGACATTACAACTGCTGAAGAAGATCACAACAGCTGAAGACATCAGCTGATTACAAAGGTCTGAAGACAAAGTCTGAAAGTAAAGAACTGAAGACAAAGTCTGAAAGTGAAGTACTGAAGACAAAGACTGAAGACCAGAGTGATCAGTAGTTGTCACAACAGCTAAAGTTGTTAACTTCAGTAGTTGTGATGGTTTTCCTTTTCAGTACTTGTAATTTTGTTTTCAGTAGTTTATTGTTTCAGTAGTTTTAAGTCAGTAGTTTTATGTTCTTGTACTTAGCATTCTCTGAGATGTGATCAGCTATTGAGAACATTTCAGTAGTTTGCATTATTTCAGTTGTTTGTATAATTCTGTTAGATGTCACTATCAAGTGACATCAGCAGACGTCACATTCCTCTATATAAGGGACGTTGACCTAGTTGTATTCTAACTGAAGCATTACGCGTGAATGAAAACATTCCTTTAACAGAAATATTCTCTCTCTATAATTGTCATTGAGTGTTTGCATATTCATCATTTTCTTGCTTGAATTCGATCTTATTTTGTTATATTCCGCTGCAAAATTCAAATCTAATTGATCCGATCCTATCAGTTGCAGGCATGGATGCATAAGCTACTGGGAGCATTTTGAGGCTGGCATCTGTATTTTGACATGTCTTTGTATTTTGAGATGAAACTAATGTTGTAAATGAATGAAATGACATGTTTTTAGTCATTAATGAAAGTTTTAAATTTCGCTGCAAAATAAATGTACGTTTTATAATGTTTCAAGTGCAATGATTGACCAACTGTGAGGATTCCGGGAACGGGGCCTTACAATCGCAAACGGGAGAGGACACTCGAATCCTATGTTTGTGTTTGTTTCAGGTGGAATTGCAAGTTGGTGAACGTTTAGGAACAGTTAGTCGATTGATTAGGTGTTTAATGAGATTATTAATAAGAATTAAGGGTAGAACGGTTATAGAATTGAATGCATCGGTTTATTCATCCGAATGGTGTGTAACTGATGATTAAACACAATTATAGTGTGTGTTTAAGTTCGAGACACGTTCACGAGACGATTTGGAACCATTTGGTATCACATTTGGGTGATTTTCGAGGGTTTTGGACCCTGCCGGAGGGTTGCCGGCGAGTTGGCCGGAATTGGGTGGCCGGACTCGCGGTTGGGGGGGATGGTTTGGGGTTGTAAATTAAAATTTACATTTTGGCCCCTCGAAATTTTCTTTTGTTAACATTTCATGTTTAAACTTTAATATTTAAAGTTTCTAAATTGACAAAACAACCCCCTAACTTAATTAATATAAGTTTTTACTCTTACAAGTTTAATATTTCACAAGTTATTATTATTATTATTATTATTATTATTATTATTATTATTATTATTATTATTATTATTATTATTATTATTATTATTATTATTATTATTATTATTATTATTATTATTATGTTCATTAATATTATTTGTAATATTATTAGTATTATTGCTATTATTATTATCCATCATCATTATTATGCACCTTGAAAAAGAATTAAAAACACAAATAAATAAGCATAACAAACCCACAAGTTTCATAAATGACATAATTAGTCCATACAAGAACTTAACAAGGTTAACTTTAATTTAACCCAAAATTACAAGATGTTACAGTCTCCCCGACTTAAAAGAATTTCATCCCGAAATTAAGAATGAAACTTAAACGAACAGGAGACTTATGATGAAAGATAAGTGTACTAACGAACTGTGGTTGGTGTTTGATTACGGGTGAGATGCTTCACTATGTGAATTATGTAATTTTACACAATGCATCCAAATTTGAACTCTTCCAGTGGAATGCGAAAGTTATCATTGACAAACTAACTCTTTGAGATTTGACACATGAAACGTTGGAAAAACGATGATGAGTTCCTGAGGTATATTAGACTTATCAGTCAAACTTCTCCCATCATCTGGAACGAAATTGTGTAATAAAGTGACGTCTTGAAGCCAATAAGAAAAAAAATAATATCCTGTAATTGTATGAAAGTTTGACCGTCGGAATCTAAGAATCCCAAGTGCCACTATATAATGACACAAGCTTAACGCATATCTTGTGAATACGTATCGCTCCTCCGGTTAAACCGTCGGGTTAAGAATGATACGATATGCTGAGATTTTGAGTTGGGTTCCCAAAGATGATTAGAGGCATTGCTAATAACAGAAAGTGAATCGATCATCAGAATTAACAATCGATGTTTAACGACACACCACGATAACCGACTATTTGAGGTAAGTACGAGTCAATTTCTCGACTCGTTATCTCACATGAGTCAATATGAAATGCGCGAAACTAGCCAATCGGTCAATAATGCACCAAATGACATCAAGAAATACAAGGCAATTTGAACATATACCAAGCTACGTCAACATTTCCTTTATGCCAAACCATGAATACCAATCGCGGAAATTCATGATCCTTTTTGTCCACATCGGAATGAATGTAATAACAAGTCTTGTGAGTCGCAATCAAGATAGAGATTTAGAGATTTTCAAGATTAGGAGTTCAAGGTTATCCAAAATAATGGGAATTGCATTTTTAATTATGGGTAAAGAGTTAAACAAAGACGTCGTTCATGATCGGATTGGAATTTAAATAATTCAGAATATCAACGATAAAAGCAATTCACAAATAGCTTTCCAAGTACGGCTTGCACACGCGGTTCATCAAACCCATGAACACAACCGTACATTGCTATAAACAGAAAGGCATGTCATAAATTTATAATAACTTTATCTTGTACAAAAGATTGTTTTAGGAGTGTTATCATCGTGCAATTAGGTTTTGATGATAACTCAGAATGAAGGTCGATAAAAAGGTTCCATAAGCTAGATCAAACGTCAAATTGAAACATAAAAGCGTGAGAGAAGAAATCGATTTAAAATTTAAATGTTCCAGGCTTGGAACTAGGTTACCTTAAAGTAACAACGACCCCTTTTGAGTTCAAGATTCATGCTTTAGCTTGACCGCCTGGAACACTATCGTCGATAAATCAGGTAACGGTGTTCACCCTTCAAGTTATTACATGTTTCTTGTCAATTGACGTCTTAAAGCCCTGGTAAGTTTGAGATCAAGGAATGGGAATACTCACCAAGATGTGGTTATCACTCCTAGCTTGGTGGTGTATTTCCCAAAGTATGACTCTTAACTACCAAACGAGAGCTTGATCCTAACTCATTGTTGAGGATCCACAAGAATAAAATGAGTTAACTTACCATTAAGGTAAGGATAATCACTCCTATCTTAACAGTAAAGTTTTATAGAAACAAAATATAGCAAAATGAAAAGTTTAATCAAAGAACGGAATTCGCTCCTACTTTGATGGGGTCATTTCATTTGAGGAAAATACCATCCATAAAATTTTAAACGGGTGATATTATCATCAAGGTATGGATTTCACGCCTATCTTGATGATTGAATTTCATAATAACAAGAAAACAATCGAAAACTGACCTTTATCACCAAAGTATGGGATTCAATCCTATTTTGGTGGGGTCATTTCGTTCGTGAAATACGAGTTCCAAAGGAAAATGATTGAAATCAGTCCTCAAAACAAGGAAATCACCCCGATTCCGAGGATGGGATTTCATAAAACACACAATACAAAAATTGAAAACCATCATCAAGATACGAAATTTTACTCCTATTTTAAGGAGGTAATTCCATTTGTAAAATACGAATTCATAAAAACAAATAGTCATCAAGGTATGAGGTTCATTTCTGTCTTGATGATGAAATTTCATAAGAACAGTAATAGCGAATGGAAAGTCATCACCAAAGTAAGGGAGTCACCCCTGTTTTGATGAGATAGAATCATTTAGGGGATACGAGTGTCCTTAGTCATAGGTTGACTTGCGGACTCTTGCATTGCCTACGATGCAAAACGGTTTGAAGTTTTTAAAAAGCTCGACTTAGCAAACGAAGAGAATATCGGCTAGAAATTCAGAAACTTCAAATTACATAAATGTAACATTAACAGGAAAAGAAAATCATGCTTGCTAGGATTTAAGGTTAAAGTTCGGGATAACAGAGTTAATTGTGTTAGGTTCTCAAATCTTGAATGGTTTAAGTCAGGAAAACAAGATCAATGACGAAAATGATTCAACACAATAACGAGATGTAAACGTTCGGTTCAAAATAAAAGGGAAATGCGTTGACTTCTCAAAGTGTTACGTCAACCACAACTTTACGGTAGACACGCGTACCTATAAGCGAACACCCATCTCATGAGTTCCAGGTCAGATAAACTGATCCAACGGTCGAATCAAATTTATGTGTATACCTTGCCGAGACAAGGTATCCCGGGATGCAGGTATTCCACCTTTCGGCATTGCATGATTTCAGTTATGGAACACACTTTAAGGACATTTGAAAACCCTAAGTAACAATTTTAAGTTTTAAAAACCATTCGGTTTAGACGACCAATATCTTTGGATATTAAAATATCCATGTACACGTTGGTCAAGGTATGAAGATAGTTACATAAGGCGCACAACGTATAACGTTGTTTAAACGTAGGAATTGAGGAGTATAACGAATTCAATATTAACGGGAACATTCTGTAAGATAGGAATGATAAGATATTATAGTTTCGATGATAAACCAGTCCAAGGAATCAAGGATTTTTGATATTTTAAATATAAACCGGATGGTTCCATTTGGTAACGCATTACCATTTGGAAACGTTGACACGTCAAGGTAAATTGATCCATTTGCCTTAGAAACTTGTGTATGTTGACCATAGTTTATCACTCATCCCAGAAATCCCCAGGTAAGCATAACTGGTCTCGCAATGAGATTTATACGATATGCTTGCCTTAGCTCGAAGGCCTTTTGCCAGGAAATCCAGAATACAGGTGTCTATGTGTCACACAAATTTTTTAGGTTCATGAAATCAAAACCTTGATGAGATTTTCATAGATTAGACATAGAGTCTAAGGAATTAAACCCACGATAATAAGTGTAGATTCCACATGTTGTCGAGAATAAGTTTAAGAGATTTCATGTTCGGGGAGAGTCAAAGAGTCAAAGATAAGTTTAGGGAGACAAGTAACAATGTTTAGGCAACCCTATGCTAAGGCATCAAATTTCACATAAGAAGGCATAGCATTATGTAGCATGCAAACTATATAATAACAATATAGAATTATGATTCTATAAGGTTCATGCATACTATAGTCTAGGTCACCATTTCTAATAACCTAAATCCCTATAGTTATGGGCTCTGATACCAATCTGTCACACCCCAACCTTGACGGCGGAAACGTCGAGGAGTGAGAGTTAAGATCGTTCACAGCCACATAACGCTATTATTAATCCCACATATATTATTCATAAGTTTCAATTGCAACATTACAAGCATAAGTCTCAAACAAAGATAACATTATGTAAAAAAAGTTAAATGTGACAAGTTCATCCATTTATTTCTGTAGGTCCAATCCTAGATGTGATAAGCTTCAAAGTAGTAATCATACTTGTGTATTTCCTGAAACATGTTAAAAGTAAAAGGTCAACAATAATGTTGGTGAGATTTCCATAGTTTTCAATACATAAGTATATATAAAAGATGGCAATTCATGTTGTAAGTTAGAGAACATAGTAACTAGGGATGTAAGACAGAATGCACAATCAAACCTTGACAAAGTTTTACAAGTCTCAAACGTTTACAAGCATATACGATTAGCTAAGTGTACTTGGATCAACCAAGCAGGCTTGTCAGGCCCATAGATCTATGACGTCGCCAGGCTAGCAATAGTTAATGATTGTACATATATTCGACATTACATGGTAGCTACAAGGTTCAACTAACCACAACACACAAGTAAATTGCCATAAGTTTACAAGAATCAAACGTTTACAAGTGCAATGGTTATAATGTAACATGTTTCACCCCAAAGTGTGAAAATATGAAAAAGGGGTATAGAAATACTCACTTGTTCAATGAATATATAACTGACGATTAATAAATTTATAATGGTCGTCGTTCCAACGTATACCTTTACAAAGTACCTAAATATATTTATTTACAAGATTTAAGCTTAATTATAATAAGTTCAATGAATTAACGGGGACTAGGGTTCTAAGTGGAATTTAGGGGTTGTAAAATAATTATGTTTAAACAAATGGAATAAATTTATATATTTTTTTAAGAAAATATATATTTATATTTTATTCAAAGTTGTGAAAAGGTAACAATTATAAAAAAAATTACATATAAAGTTCAAATAAATATTTATAACCAAAATGTATTACTAGATAACCAAAATTACTTGAAAAGATATATTTGAACCAATAATAATTTACTAATTATTATTCTCCAACCGTTTTATGAAAAGAAAACTATATAAACAAACTTTGTTAAAATGTTTTATCAACAAAACATTTTTATTTAATCCTAGAAAAATTTTAGAAAATATTTGGAACATTTGAAAATATTTAAAATTTATAAAAATAATTTATATATATTTTAAGAATTTTTTCAAAATTAATCTTTAGGCTAAAAGCCTTTAAAAAAACAAATAATAAAAAAATGAGGGTGTCCGGGTTCGAACCCGGGACCTCATGTTTAGAAGAGTAGTGACATAACCAGCGAACCAGGGCCCAAGGCCTTGGTTAAGCTTGGTTTTTATATCTTAAAACACAACCCCTACGCATCCTCCACCCAAATCAAGAACCCTAGATTCGGTATATCCCCAAATTGAAGCATCAAACGATGTTACTAATCAAATCATTGTTAGGGCTTTCATTCAGCAGTTGAAAACGAGTATGTATGCAAGTTTAATTACCCTAAAGTTGTATGACTTCAATGATTCGACTTGAAGAACAAACCGCGACCAATGTGTAGCCCGATTGTCGTTCAAACGACAACTATAGTACAATTTGCTGCACAGATAGTTTCTAATGGACTCTAAGACGAAAAGCCCTCTATAAATTTCGAGTTTAGAACCGTTGAAGATGGTGTTCGAATTGTGGCAGGTCGCGAATGGGAGAGGACACTCGAATCCTATGTTTGTGTTTGTTTCAGGTGGAATTGCAAGTTGGTGAACGTTTAGGAACAGTTAGTCGATTGATTAGGTGTGTTTAATGAGATTATTATTAAGAATTAAGGGTAGAACGGTTATAGAATTGAATGCATCGGTTTATTCATCCGAATGGTGTGTAACTGATGATTAAACACAATTATAGTGTGTGTTTAAGTTCGAGACACGTTCACGAGACGATTTGGAACCATTTGGTATCACATTTGGGTGATTTTCGAGGGTTTTGGACCCTGCCGGAGGGTTGCCGGCGAGTTGGCCGGAATTGGGTGGTCGGACTCGCGGTTGGGGGGAATGGTTTGGGTTTGTAAATTAAAATTTACACTTTGGCCCCTCGAATTTTCCTTTTGTTAACATTTCATGTTTAAACTTTAATATTTAAAGTTTCTAAATTGACAAAACAACCCCGTAACTTAATTAATTTAAGTTTTTTACTCTTACAAGTTTAATATTTCACAAGTTATTATTATTATTATTATTATTATTATTATTATTATTATTATTATTATTATTATTATTATTATTATTATTATGTTCATTAATATTATTTGTAATATTATTAGTATTATTGCTATTATTATTATCCATCATCATTATTATGCACCTTGAAAAAGAATTAAAAACAACAAATAAATAAGCATAACAAACCCACAAGTTTCATAAATGACACGATTAGTCCATACAAGAACTTAACAAGGTTAACTTTAATTTAACACAAAATTACAAGATGTTAGACCCTTGTTCTTCATCTTCCTTCACCCTTAAGCTTCTCAAAATGGCCAATGTAGACCTCTAAAACAACCCTTATTTCTTCATACAACTTCACAGGTAACACAACCAGGTTGCTCTGTTAAACTCTAAGAAAGATGATAGTTCCTCAGAGGTTTGCCATTTTCTGGCTTTATAAAACTAGTTCACCTCCCTCACCATTGATCCTACTCTCTATGAGGATCACTTGCTTGAATTTTGGAAGACCTGCCAAGAGGTCATTATGGATGGGGAGAAGGCACTGTCTGGCACAGTGCAGGGGAGGACTATCTTTATCACTCCAGCCATCATCAACAATCATCTTTAGCTGGATGATGAAGAAGGTGAGTTGTCCTTTCCAAAGGAAGTTGTCAATCATTCCTTTGAGAAGATGGACTATGAGGGAGATTTCTCTGTAAAGACCTTCAGGAAAGGAAAGGTCTCATCCTAATGGAGATACCTGCTTCATGTGGTTATCTACAGCTTGTCCAACAAGCATGGAGAGTGGAACCAGATTCCTAAAGATCTCTATTTCATAGTGCATGGAATGGTTCAGGGGGTCAAGTGCAGGTACTCTCAGTTTGTTTATATCAATTTACTTGCTAACTTGGACTCCTTGGAGTATTATATGTTTCCTAGATATGTTCAATACATTCTCAACTGTGAACTGGACTCACAGTTGAGGGAAACAGGTAATATTCTTAAATTGAGACAGATGAAGCCCATCATCTTTAAAATCTTGAAGAAGCCAACTGTAGGCTTCTCAAGGGTAGCAGCCCTTGTCCCCAAAATGTTAGAGCTCATTGCTCAAGGTGACAACCTAGTAACACAAGCTATTGTTGAACCCATACCTTCTACCTCCCAATCACCAAAAAGACCTCAAATCACCCACACCTACAAAAGAAAATCTAAACGAACCCCTGTTTAAGCTATTGAGTTTGTACAGGCCCCTATACACTCACCCATACAGGAGGAAGTGGATAATAGAGCTCCCACTTCCCCTGAGGAGCAAACCACTCTCATCTCTTCAAGGATCCCCAGCCTGATGAGCTCACAAGCCCAAGTGCCTTAAGCCTTCACTCTGAGTCTCAACACTCAGGTGAACAACCTTTAGGGTACAGTTACCATCCCTAGCCTTTAGACTTAAACCACCCAATTCCCAACCTTGACTTCTATACTGATGAAGACTTAGGTTTTAGTGAGTACCATGAGTCTCTCTACTCCTCCCCTACTCAAAGAGAGATGAGTGCTCCTGAGTCACCTATGTCTAGCCTACATCAGTCACCTATTACTGAGGGGAATCCTTCTGAACCTATTCAGGAAATCCATATGGAAGAGGCTCTCAATTCAGCAAGTGATTACATCATTCAGACCTCAACCATGGCAACTTAGCCCATTGACACTTCAACTGAAGTTGTTAATGAGCAGAGGAAAACCAGCAGCCAAGAACTCCATGCTGGTGGTGAGAGAGAAGACTTTGGTCCAATTCTCTCATCCCTCCATGATTCTTCTGATGAAGATGAGGAGAATCTGAGGCTAAAGGTGCAAAAACTGTAAAAAAACATGCACTTACGTAGTTTCCAAGGTTAGTCATCTTGAATCTCAGGTGACTACCCTGCATAACAGGGTCAATGATCAGCAACTTGAGATATCTTATCTTAAGGAAAAACTAGCTGGGAGACCTTTAGAAGAGTTCAACCAGGAACATAAGAACCTGCGAATGTGATTGATCTAACCTCTGGCTCACCTATGCAAGTGGGTGATGGTACCAAAAAGGGGGAGAAAGTCATCACAGACACAGAACCTGGGAGTTCTTCAAGGAGTATGAACATTGAGGACTCACCATCCTCACTTGCAATGATGCATACTCAGCAACTTCCTCAAGTTCACATTGATGTAGACTCTATAGACTCCTTCATTCAGAGTCTTTTTGAGGAAGGTATACCAAGAGCAGTGTCATCTCCACCTCAAGGAACTTCCAACTACATCATAGGGTGGATGTATGATGCAAACAGAAGAGCCCTTATTCTTCAAAGAGTTCAAGGGCAGCAAGAAGTCTTAAATTTTCAGACTTTGAACTACTATGAAGGTCTTGACCTTGTCAACATGCCACTTGTCAATCCAAGTCAATCTAGACAAGCTGGCAGGCTGGCACAAAGGATTCAGGACAGAATTACTGAAGAGTTCAGCCTAAGAAGGAGACAAAGGCAATTAGGTAATACTATTGGTCAACTGGATGTTGAGGCAGACCCTAAGAATAGCTTCGAAGGGGAAACCTTGACTAAAGGCCTAGTGGTAGAGCCTGAGAGCCCTGTCACACCTACAACTACTTCAGCAATTCATTCCCTCAGTGAAGCACCTGCTGGTGAAGGTGTATCACAACCTCTCTCTGGCCAGAGCTTGGAAGCTACATCAAGCAATGAAGGCCAAAGCTCTCTCCATCCTGTGTTATCAAGGTCTGTGGGTGACAAAGGAAAAAAGGGTTCTAACCCCTGAGGAGATTGAGGAGGAGGAGAGAGAGAGGAAGAGGAAGCTAAGGGGAGAAAGTTCCTCTGGGTTTGCAGGATTCATGGAAGCTGCAATCAGGGCTGCCCCCAGACCAAACACTCAAGATGATGAGTTAAGGGCAGTCAATATTACTTACCTGCAAACCAAAAACTATGACATTAATGAGATTATATATCTCCCTTTAGAGGAACTTAATAAACTGGTTGACATGGAATTGTCAAGAGAGAAGAAGGAAGCAGAGGATACAGAGATACTTCTCCAAATCAAAGAGGAGAAAAGACAAAAGAGATTGTACAAGCATGTTCCCAATCTCTCCCCAGTTCAAGAAAGTCCTGTGCAAGAGACTGTGGCTACTCCACAAGAACCTCAGGTAGACAAAGAAACTGATAGGATTAATATGATCAACTATCTGAGTGCCACAAGTCTCTACCAGGCATCTGCACTTCTTCCCTTTTCCTTTGAGTATATAGAGTTTGAGTATCTCAAACAGCTTGAGCTTCAAGTACTCAAAGAACAAAAAGCAACAAAAAGAAAGATGAGGGAAGATGCTGCAAGGTCAAGAGCCATCATCCAGAAGAGCATGAAGAAGTCTGCTGACAGACAAAGGATGATGAGCTTCTTGAAGCTGTATGGATTCTCTGGAAGGAGACTTGGCCCTATGTCTCTATCTACTATGGATGAGCACATTAGGGTGATCAAGTAGAAGATCAAAAGAGGAGAACTTGTTGGCTTACACTCCCCACCAAGTCAGATCCCTCAAGAAGTGGAGGTTAAGGTTGAACAACCTAAGACAACACAACCTCGACCTCCTGCTTAGCCTCAGCAAGCTTCATCTTCTGATCCACAACCGGGTCAAACTCCCTCTTCTTCTGAACCTGTGAAGGAGGAACACCCAACTGAGCAAGACAAGATTGATCAACAAGGTGCTGCAGACCAGTCTTCTTAGTTAAAGTCATCAAAGAGGAGGAAGAGGATGGATTCTAAACCACAGTCAAAGAAGAAGAAGAAGTCTAAACCATCCACCTCCATACCTCAGGGTGAGTCAGATCAACCTGAGGAAGTGCATGAAGAGGCAGCCCAATCAACTCCAATTCAAGTGGTTCTTCTTGCTTATGAGAGACCCATCTTGTTGTAACGCCCCGTTCCCGCAACACTTACAGCTGGACCATCATTGCTCATAAAACATATATTTACTTAATCAAAGCAGCGGAATAACTTAAAAATCATTTCATATATTAATGACAGCTTTTGCAAAATAATACAATGTAGTTAACTGTTATAAAATATCATGATTTGCATTACATCACAAAAATATCATTGTTATACAAATGGATGTCATCCCAAAAATGCCAAGTACCTGCCCCGTGCCATCCTCAGCAACAATCACCTGCCAACTGGAAAATACATAAAAAGTCAGCGTTGCTGAGTGAGTTCTAGTTTTATAAATAAAATACTTTATATCCTTTTACAATCGTTCATTACTTTCGCTCGCGATCATGCATCATACGTACACATAGATAATAACATTATTATATTTCATTATTCATTCGTTGACTTCCTTTCATTCATCATCATGTGTCATCGTTATCATTCACTTTCATTCATAATCTCCTTTACTTATCTTTCGTACATTCGTTAACTTCCGATGACATGTACTATACCCCGAACATTGTGCACGAAGCTGACCCTAGGGCCTGGGGCAAGTACACTCATCATTATCATTCATCTTTCATTCCGGACCAATGCCATGTGCTATACCCGGAACATTGTGCACGAAGGTGGTTACTGGGCCTGAGGTCTATCATAGACCTCGAACATTATGCACGAAGCCGACTCCAGTACCTAGGGCAAGCGACAAGGATCCCATACGTATGGTCAATCACAAAGATTAGACCCCAGTGTGCATCCTTCTGGGGTAGCTAACCCGCACACAGTTTAGCTAACACCCTTCATTGGGTGTGAACCTCCATACATTGCTTGCAAGACTTTCTTACATCCATTCGTTCATTAATGCATTCATTCATTCTTTCGTTACGTTCCTCTTTTCATTATCATTAACTTCCGCTTTATGTTACATAATACTTCTCGTTCATTTCATAATCATAACACGTAAGTCACGGAATAATACATAATAGGAACGCAAGAAAACACAACATAAACATACATAGCATCACATAAACATCACATACCCTATCATACATCATCATAAACATCGTGCATCATCAATTCATATTCACATACATATGCACCACAAGCACCAGTCATCATAGAACATAACCGACCCTCCACGGGACAGCGGGGGTTCGGGGGCGGCAGCCCCTGACAGTGGGGTCCTAGGGGCAGCAGCCCCTAGTGGGGTCCATTTTTTTATCTAAACACTTTTGTATATCACATTTTGTTATAGAAAAATTGATCTTCCTGTTAAAACCTCTTAAAATCTTGGTCATTCAAAACGTATATTTTCTATGCATTTCCAGCCCCAAACAAGTTTAAAACCTTTAAAATAGGGGATCTAGAACTCACCTGGACTCAGTGAGTACCTTCTCAATCAAGCTTTCTAAGCAAGGGTTACACTACGCAGCCTGCAGATAAGTTAACACTCAAAGGGGTTAATTTCTGCCTAATTTCGCTGCTAATTTCGTTTCAAGATCAGCAGTTTCGCTGCTAGTTTCGTCAGCATTTTCGCTGCTAGTTTCGCTGGCATCTTCGCTGCCAGTTTCGATGCCAGTTTCGCCCAACTTTCGTTGGATAACCATGTCTGTGAAACTACCTGCGAAACTATGGTTTCGCAGGAAGATCCATAGTTTCGCTGGATGACTACATAATTTCGCTGGATGAACACCCAGTTTCGCAGAACGGGCTGAAATTACGAACCAACCCATTTTTGACCCAAAACTTCAATCTTTTACACCCAAAACCTTGGTTTATCACCCAATAAGCTATATCTAAGCTTCTTACACAAAAACATGAGTTTTGAGCGATTCTTTACCACTTTCAAAAACCTCAAGCCCTAGAATCCGGGTTTACATCAAAAGGAACGATTAAACGATGTTTCTTACCTGGATTCTTGGTCTTTTCTTGTTGTTTGGATGCCCACAAACACTAATCTTCAATCTCTTGATCAACCGAGCCTTGAATCACCACTTTCTCTCCACTTTCTCTTTCTACACTCTCTCTCTAGAAGTTGGGTGTTGAGTTGCAAATGAGAGTGGCTCAAGCTGATCCGTTTATATATACCGGGTGTTCCCGAGACTTTAAACTCGTCCAACCCGTAACCCGAAAGGTTAACTCAGTCTATAACCCATTTCCATCTTATCTACATTAAATAATCCCGTCTAAGCCCATTATTATTAATTGGCTCGTTTGGACTTTTTTCCAGGCGTTACACTTATCCTGGACCTTCACAACTAATCCAGAAAGATGACATGTGATTAGAGATCAAGGTTATGAATGTCTACACATGGCAAGACTTATTCAACCTACCTCTGCATGATCTCTTTAAGATGAGAAGTTACTATAAAAGTCTGAGTGATCCTGACCATCTAATGAAGAAGGGCTTGGTCATCATCATGATAAGGACCGTCAACTTATAAAGATCTTCAAATGTTTTGATAGCATAGGAGGAGTTTGTAAGGATTCAAATAAGTCTGATGCAGCCTAAAACATTCAAACATCTAAAGTCTCTCTGCATGCATGCACCAAAGAACTGAAGTAGAAATGCTTCGGAAGTTTTACACCTTGCACTAGAAATATTCTAAGTGTAAATCTTCCGAAGCCAAGACCAGCATCTTGCGAAGCCACAAAGTGAAATCTTCCGAAGCTTTAAGACAAAGTCTTCCGAATCCAAAGAGTGAAGACAGATTTCTTCCGAAGACTTTTATGAACATGCTTTTATCTGAAGTACTTTACCATAAAGCTGGATCACCTTTCCGCTGCAACTCTGTTTGACTCACCAACTTTCACAAGTTGGTGAAAGGTCCATGCTTTAGGTAACTGTACATTGAGGTCTTGAGTCTGAGCTTTCTATTTTATGTACTTAATCCTTTTTGTAATATATTAGGATGTGAGCTATGACATGTCATAGTCACTAGTCAAAAGGCAATCTGCCTTTTGACTTTACATTTGATTTTGTTGTCTAGTCTTATGTATCCAGCTGGCTTTCAAAGTATGGCCGACTGTAGGATGTAGTATATGTATCTCAAGTACTTGTAACTTTCCATTATGCTTTGTAACACTTTGTAATAGAACTTGAGAAGCAATATACAACATTTTTGAAAACCAAATACTTGTGTTGTTTGCTATATTGTTTTGTCTCTCTTTTACTTGTGTTCTTAGCATCTCTTATTCTAGTTAACCAGTTCCCTATTTGATCTATTAAGTGTTCTAAAAGAACTCTCCTCAAATTGTGTTGTTGTGTTGTAAAGTGCATTACCCCTTCCAACGGTCCTGCATAATATACATGAATGAAATTAGAAAGCACGCTAGCTAGTAGCACATCAAACACCTGAGCATTTACTTAATAACCATTATGTAAATGGGTCTAGTTTAGTTAGATAGTTAACTAAAGAGATTAACACTAATTGTAGTTTATAAATATATTATTTTGTACTTGTAATCATTATCACTCATTAAAAGGAAGACCTTAGTTGTCTCAAGAGCATGTAGGTTGACACTACGACCGAACCTCTATAAATCTCTCAAGCCTCTTATTGTTTTTTTTTTTTTTGTTTTCTATTGCGTGTTCATGTGCTTTAATCCTAACAGTGCTTCGTTTTTCATAGGGACCGAATCTCTTTGCGATCTAATGTACATAACCTTATTATACACATTGTGTGAGGCGGTTTACTACGCCTTGAACCAATGATTTCATAGTTAGAGAACAACAACTTTACCATTTATTTCAAAACCATTATTTTTTAAGTTATGTAATATATTAATATATTTTTCTAATATGAGCGGTATGTTAGTAGTTTTTGTTAACATATTACATGATATTGTACCCGTCCCTAACCTTGAAAAAAATATATTGTTAATCTCATACCTCATCACATCTCAAATACACACTTCAAATATCTAATGTTTGGGTTTTTTATTATCATCTCTTGTCATAAAAAGCGATCCGTCTAAACTAAAGATCCTTAGGGCAGAGGGAGTCGTCCCGGTTTTTACATGTAATACATCAACATCGCATTAGTGCTTTTATATTTCTTCAGGTTTGAATGGTATTGTCCTAGTGTTTCTCAGGTGCATGTGTGTGATACAATACAACTCTCACACCCGCAATTCAGTTGGTGAAGCCCGTTAATTATTCACCGCGTCGGGGATTTTTTTTTTCTTTTCTTTGAAGTCAGGTTTAGCGGGGCTGATGTTTTTATCCGGAGTCTGTATTTTCTCACACTCTCCCCATTAACAATCTATGTGATCTAAAGATCAGATTGTTATCTTTTCTGTTTAATTGTTGACTAAAGTTCAGTAAACAAAAGAAACCTAATACTTTTTTCCCTTTTTGTTGTGGTAAATTGAAAAGCATTAATCCATTGGACCATGAATTATTATGAAAGTTGTAGTCATAGCCATTTTGTAGATTTTCCAGCCACGTGACCAAATATTATTCATCAAATAAAAGGTTTACATAAACCAGATCCTCATAATACACCGGATCCTCATATTAAAATCATAAAATATTATTCTTCTGTCAATCCACACACGCGTCTATCTCTTATCTTTTCAAACTAGATCTTCAGGACATTTTCTGGTAATCAATGCAAGGGGAGGGAGTCAGTGGGACCCAAATAGACTATTTGTGCAATTTCTTTTATAAACTATAAGTGCCGGTAGTTTTTCATGTATTGGCATCTCTGTTTATTCTTAATTTTTTAATGTTTGTTTCAGTCTTACTAGAAAATAATAATAAAAAATGAGTTAAAAAATAAACTAAAAAATGAGATAGATCATTAACTTAGTACAATATAATAAATTAATAATTAAATTCCCATCATAAAAGTTGTTATGTTTCAATGTTTGGATCACACACCCAAAGACTAGACTTTGATTTATTCAACACATAACACATACATCTAAAATTGACCTCAAGAACCAAAATCCATCATGATTTTCGCTTTGATGATTGACTGTATGAGTGCAAGACTTTTGCTGTTGATCATCAATCCACAATGGGTCTTCTCTCCCGTTTTCGTGATTGCCTGAGATGCGCCGGAGCACCCTCCTCCTCCGTCACCGGCGCCGGTGATGTAGATGTTGACGATGGATCATCAGGTTTGTTTTTCGACCTCCAAACACTTGAAGTTGCTACCAATTTCTTCTCAGAGTCCAACAAACTCGGTCATGGTGGATTTGGTCCGGTATACAAGGTAATTTCATCTTCAATTTTGCATAAAAATTGCAAATTTATTGAATTGAAATTGGGAATTTGTTTGAATTGTAATGGGTAATCTGTTCGAATTGAAATGGGTATTTGTTTGAATTGAATTGGGGTTTGTTTGAATTGAAATGGGGTTTGTTTGAATTGAAATGGGGATTTGTTTGAATTGAAATGGGAATGTGTTTGAATTGAATTTGGGAATGTGTTTGAATTAGGGTTTATTGGGCAATGGTGAACAAGTAGCAATCAAGAAGCTAGCACTAACATCAAGGCAAGGGGTACGTGAGTTCACCAACGAGGTGAGATTACTACTCAAACTCCAGCACAAGAACTTGGTGATGTTGTTAGGATGCTGTGTTCAAGGGCCCGAAAAGATGCTCGTTTACGAGTATTTACCAAATAAGAGCCTTGATTACATCCTGTTTGATAAGCACAAGTCTCAATCTCTTTGTTGGACTCAAAGATTTCGAATAATTGTTGGTGTGATCAGAGGTTTACTTTATCTCCATGAGGAAGCCCCTGTAAGGATCATTCATAGAGATATTAAAGCTAGTAACATACTGTTGGATGATAAGTTGAATCCCAAAATCGCAGACTTCGGTTTGGCTAGATTGTTTCCAGGTGAAGATACACATTTGAATACATTCAGGATTTCCGGCACCCAGTAAGTAACCTTGAACAGTCTATCCATTGTAAAGATTTTGGTTTTGATTGATGCATTGATTGATTGGTTGGTTACAGTGGATATATGGCTCCAGAGTATGCAATGCATGGGTATTTATCGGTGAAAGCTGACGTGTTCAGTTTTGGAGTTTTAATGTTGGAGATTGTTAGTGGGCGTAAAGTTAGCGATAGGGAACTTGGTGTGGATCTCTTAACCTATGTAAGTCCAAAGGAGTCAAGTCGAGTGCAAATTTAAAAAAAAAAGTTTGTCTTGAGTCTTTTGAATATGGCTTTATCTTTGGTTTGGTACAATAGGCATGGAGCTTGTTCCAGTCAGGGAAGCAGTTGGAGCTAGTTGATGAAACACTTGATGGTTGTGACGCTAGTGAAGCGTTAATGTGCATACATTTAGGGTTGCTATGTTGTCAAGCTATTGTTGCGGATAGGCCTGATATGAATAGACTTCATCTGATGATATCAGATGACTCTTTTACCCTTCCTATTCCTGGTAAGCCCGGGCTTCAAGGGCGTCGAGGACGTTGGACCACCAACACTACCGCCACCAACTCATCCGCCGCACTTACCTCCAGTACTACTGTTACCTCTGCACAAGACTTTTCAATAAACTCCATTTCTTGTTCGTCAATTAATGAAGGTCGATAAGGGTATGTTTCTCATGTCATGCAAATGTTACTAGTAGTGTCTGTTTTGTAAAATATTTATAAGGTGTATAATTAAAAGAAATGAATTATACTAGGAGAAAACTGATTTCATTCATTCTATTATTAGATAATGTAGGTTGATAAGGATATGTTTATTCTTCATGTAGTCTTTGATCCGATTATGTAATTTTTGTTGTCTTCATGAATAATCATCGGGTCCTCTTTATATGTTTGTACCTCATTTGTGTATTTATGAGAATCAATCTAAATTATTTTGTATATTTTTACGTCATTACTTGGTTTTAGAAGCGTGCCTAGGCGTGAGGCGAGTGTGCTCGTTTTTAGGTTGGTGAGGCGTGCTTTCCACATGAAAAGAAGGCATGAGACGCAGTTGTGAGTCGCATTGTTTGTAAAGGGGATGGATTTGTGGATCAAGATGTTGGACAAGATTCTTTTTTAGACTATACATAGGTTGTTAGATCTTAAACCATATGCAGAGCTTATTTATTTTTAAATTTTGAGTAAATGATTCTAAAAAATATGAGAAATATAAAAAAAAAAAGTTGTTTAAATAAGTTAGGCATCACGTAGGAAAAGTGATATGTTTGCGTCTCGACTCAGGACCTATCTCCTCAATGCCTCTGTCGTATTCTAAAACCAAGCTTCATTATTTACTATAACTTTTTTTAAAACAACTAACTCACACACTTACTAATTCTACTTCGGGATTTATCTATTTATTTACTATAATACTTAAACTCACGACCACTTTAGAATGACACATTTTCAACACACCTTGATACCACTAGACCTTAATATAATTCAATAAATAAAAAAATAACATTGATAAATTATCATTTATCTTTTGTTATAATTGAAAAGCATCAATTCATATATATTATATATGATACAGAAGGTGCGATCAAGAACCTTGAAAGATTTTCTAGCCAACCGATCAAACATTATTCACTTAAAATCATCAACTAAAAGGTCTTACATAAACCAGATACAAGGGTGAATCATAAAATAGTGGGCCAGCCTACCATTTTTTGTTCATGTTCAATCAAATTGATACCCATATCATCTCTTATCGTCCTCCAAACTACAAAATGTCATGCAGATCTTCATAACATTTTCCGATTATCATCCAATCGACACGTAAGGATCAAAAACTGTAGAAACTTGAATCATTATAATGATCATAGATCACTGTCCAACTTATTCCAAATGAAATCAAATAACAATGAAATACATAAACAAAAATTGAACATATAGGTTGATAATATGATCAGATGGATGTTTTCAACCTTCTGAAGTTTCTTGCAATAAATCAACTATCAAATCAAGATTCATAGAATAAGAACGATAATTCGTGTTAAAGGGTTATGAATGTTGTCACATAATCAAGCAGCAAGCTGTTCCTGCTCCAACCATGGTGAAAAATGTTGTTCTTCATCAAATGTAACAGCAGGATCTTGATTATTGGCTATCAACAACGGTTCTGGTGATCTACGCACCCCAAAAGAAGCTGATTTCCTCAACTTATTGAGCTCATCTTTCTCTACACCCCAATTCAACTTTCCATCAGGTGAGCTCCAACCTGAAAGCTTGGAAGGCGCCATCATAGATGAACCAGACTGGCCGTTGACCACCCCACGGTCAATGAAACTCTGACTCCGCTTTGCAAATGCAGCCGCTCTTGAGTTCATAATCTGATTAGCTCCAAATGATGATGATGATGATGATGACATTCTCAGTGGTGAAGATGGAAGACCTGAAGAATAGTTCATGTTTTGATGTAATGGATTGATTCTTGAATCTAGTGAAATCCCAGAAGCCAAAAGCTCAAGACTTTTGAGGTTTGATCCCTTGACTGTGTCGTAATCTTCAAAATAATCGTTGGAAAAACTCGAGTTGTTGTTCCAACTGGATGGTGGAGATACGCGTGCAAGCTCATCCATCAACTGTTGCTGACGATAGCGATCTGCCATCATCAACTCAGCCTCAAGATCCAAATCTTGACTACTGGGTGCAGTCCTGAACCTGCTACTGAGAACTTTCATGGTTGGGGATGACTGATTCGACCAAATAAACCCGCCTCGAGGAGATGATGCTGCAGGAGTAATTGGTGGTGTGGAACTTTGAGACACAATGATCGACTGTGACCCAAGAGAAAAAGGACTAACTGGTGAAATATCCGATAAAGATCGAGGTGAGAGTACTGCAGAGCCTGTAGAAGGGTGTAAAGGTCGAAGTTCTTCAGGTTTATGAGCGAAAAAACACACCTTTCTATTACAACCAACTTCATCTTTGCACAAACGGGTTCGATACTGTGCAGGATGAAGCCAACACTCAAAAATCCCATGAGCATATTCACAATTATCCCCTTGCCTGCAAGACCCTTTCTTAAACTCAGGGCATGGGACACAACTGTAATGATACTTCCGTGGGTCCCGCCTTCTAGCATTCTCGCCCGGATGAACAAACGGGCATTCAGTCCAATCATGTGAATACGCCCTCGAGCACGGCTTGATCTTGAAAGCATACATTCTGAACTCATCTGTGTTGTATATCCCGTTTTTCATGTCGGGTAGAGACAGATCAACCGGATACTCTTTCTTGACCACAATTGGGGAAACCTTTTGCACCTCACTACGGTTATCAATTAGATCAGTTAACACAAGCAACTCTTTACTATCAGAACAACCATTTAACATAAGCTCTAACAACCTCCTCTTTGAATCAAAACAAGAACCAAACACAAACGGAATCAGATCAACGGGTCGATTCCCATGAACATCTAGACAATTCATATCAGCAGAAGCATCAATCAACAGCTTTACTACCTCAACACACGAGCTAGAACCACCAGCAACAGCCATATGCATCGCGGTGACCCGATCAGAACCACAAGATTTGTTAACATCAACGCGATTCAACCCGATTATAAACTTCAAAACTTGTATGCTACCAAACATGGAAGCAATCATAAGAGGGGTTCTCTCCTCCAGCTTCATCTTCTTCGAACCAATCGATCTACCGTACCATAAACCAGATTTATCAACATCAAAACCCTCTTGTTCAACTAATAACCTAAACCCATCAAGATCATCAGCAGCTGATAATTCAAGCAAAATTGAGATATTACCAACAGTACTATGGTCCGAAACCAAATCGCTCGAACACATATCTTCACTTACAACCTACAATTACATAAAATACAATCATCAGAACCCTAATCAGAAGAAAAGTATCTGTAAAATCGATTGGAAAGTGACAAATAAATCATAAAACAATCAAATTGGGTCTGTTTTCACTGCGAATTGAGGGAAAAAGCATATGAACTGAAATCAATACACACCCAGATGATGAAATTAACAAACAATTGATGAAAAATCAACGTACTGACGCATCAAGTACCTTGATTTCTTGAAGCAGAAGTGGAAGATGAAGGTGGGTTTGCGGGAAAGTTGGTTGCAGAGGAGAATTTGTGGAGTCAAAAAAGACGAACACAAGAAGGGGTCTTTGTTACAAAATTTTCCCTCCTAAATGAAACTCAAATGCAAATGCAAATGAAAATGAGGGTTTTTAAATTTGGAAACAGATGGTGGTAGCTTTGGAAAATTCTAGAAATAATTATATTCCTTAATCGGCATTTATTTTGTCGTGACACGTGTGCATCTCCATCGGAAATATCTTAAACCGGCTTCCGGCTGCATAATATTCTCGCTAATTTTGTAACAAGGAAATGAGCTTTTTAACAAATATTTATTAATCAAGTGTATTTTATCAACTAAGGGTGCAAGCAAGCCGAGCTACTCACAAACTACTCGAGATCAATCGATAGAAAACTCGAAACAAACCGAGTTTTATCGAGCCCGAGTCGCGTCCGAGCCTGTAAAAAAACGCATTTACTTATAGAGGCCGAGCTCAAGCTTCACATATCGAGCTCGAGACGTCTTGCAACCCTAAACAAGCTTTTTTACTTATATATTATTTATTTAATTTATTAAATATAGTAATATAGATTATTTTAATTATATATAAAATTATGTTAAAACAATTAGATAATATGTATAATGTTATACATAAAATATATAATTTTAAGTATATATAATATTAAATATAAAATTTTATAAAAAAATATCAACTAAATAATAAACAAACCGAGCTCGCGCTTCAATAGTACTTCACGAGCTGAGCTCGAGCTTCAATAGTACTTGACGAGCTTAGCTCGAGCTTCAAAAAATAAGCTCGAAACGAGCCGAGCTCGAGCTCGAGCTCACTTAAGCCAAAACAAACCGAGCTCAAGGCTACACAAGCTCGGGCTTGACTCGGCTTGTTTGCACACCTATTATTAACTTATTATATAAATGAGTAATTTTTTATTGTTTTATTTTTGTTAATCAATCATTTTTTTTATTTTGTTTAATCAAATTTAAAATTAGAGAATGTAAAATTCAGCTTTTATATTGTTGTCTTTTATTTTTGTTGTCACGGGATCAAAATTCCATAAATATCCAGCTTTAAGTTCCAAAAATGAAGGAAAATGCATCAAATATATTAGAAAAATGAGCAAAAAATTTTAACATATTAAATACAAGCACATATCTAGAAATTCCGTATCAAAGTCACCGATTCGATACTTTCACAATTCTTCCAATAACAAGCAAAAATTCATAACTTTCCATTCTTTTCTAACAACGAATCAAAATGTTCACTTTTTAAGCATATCAAATGCAAACAAAATACTAAAAGATTCACTTTATGTTTACTCACACAAAGTTTACATTTGCAATCTTGTTCGTGTATTCTTGGTGATTTTGTAACAAGGAAATGAGTTTTTTACCCAATGGATGTATTTAAACAAATATTTATGAACCTAGTGTACTTTAAAAACTAGGGTGCAAACGAGCCGAGCTCGAGCTTATAAAATAAAGCTCGAAACGACCCAATCTCGAGCTCGAGCCTTCTTAATCCAAAACGAACCAAACTCGAGTCTACACAAGCTCAGGCTCGGCTCTACTCGTACGCACCCCTATTACAAATCATTTATTAAAATGAGTATTTTATTGTTTTTATTTTTAGTTAATCAATCTTTTTTTTTTTAATTTTGTTCGATCAAAATAGAGAATGCAAAATTCAGCTTTTATACTATTTACTGTTGTCTTCTATTTTTGTCGTTACGGTATCAAAATTCAATAAAAATTCCATAAAAATCCAGCTTTAAGTTCCAAAAATAAAAAAAAATGCGGCAAATATATTAGGAAGATGAGCAAAGGTATTTAGCATATTAAATGCAATGCAAGCACAAATCTAGAAAATCTGTATCAAAGCCACCAATTCAATACTTATCACAATTCTTCCAATAACGAGCTAAAATCCATAATATTTCATTCTTCCCTAACATAAGACGAATCAAAATGTTCACTTTTTAAGCATATCAAATACAAATAAAATACTAAAAGATTCACTTTATGTTTACTTACGAAGTTTACATTAGCAATCCTGTTCATGTACTTACATTTTAATGGTTGGTCGTGATTCAACAAGACGAATCAAAAGATTCACTTTATTTTATAGACCAAATGGTTGGTCATGATTCAACAACCTTAAAATGTTTGTCTTGATATTGTAGAGCTTGACGATTTTAATAAATTCTTCTTTATCATTGAAAGAATCTTTTCCCGACTACAAGTGAAATCATTTATACTCCCGAAACTCCATGTTATCCAATTGACATCAAGTGTTAGGTTAGTTTCCTCTAAATTGGTATAAGTTGAAGGCACTTGAACATTACTATATGATATTTCATCTTTTCTTCTTTTGGTTCATGTCCAATTATATTTTCATCCATTTCATCATCCATATCACTTTCAACCCCATCTTCATCCACATTATCATTATTCACGAATCCTCGTATTGAATCTTGTACCACATTAACATGACTCATTTTAAACAACAATACAATATTATATACAGATAATGCTAATTATAAAAGAAATGAAACAACTACACAAACTAATTAACTGAATTGAGGTGGTGAATTTGAATGAAGTAAAAATTGAATAAAATAATGGATTGTAAATTTTGATTAAAAACATGAATTTGTGGTTTTCAAAGAACTATAGTTAGAACGACTAAAATGAATAACAAATTTATTAATTATTAATTTGGAAAACAAACTCTAAAACTAAATTTGAACATGAGACTAAAATTGGTGCTTACATGACAGCAAAATCAAACCGATTGGACCTGTTTGAGCATCCAAATCACAAAACCAAGCACACTTATTTCATCGTTTAAATATTAGAATCGGCAAACCTAATGACATATTCTCAGATATTGCAAAGTTTATTATCACGTACGTGATGAAAAAACATCGGAATCAAGTCATAATCGAACTAAGAATCAAATGTAGATTGAAGCCAATTGAACTGCGAAACAAGTCGATTTTAAGCCAATCAAACCGTGAATCAGATCAAGATTACATCATAGAGTTGATTGAACGTGAGAGGGAGAAGGTAACACAAATCATCAAAGGAACTTCCACCTTATGCAACTAGAGCTGAAAAAAAATATATTTAATATTTACACTCATTTTCTATTAATAGTTTTTAAAGTACAACTTTTTTACAAATACATTTTACAATTACACTTTTTGAGAAAAGACTCCCTAGGAAATGGTACAAAAATGGCTCACGCAATCTTTGTATTAAAAGGATATAACAATAACACTTAAAATTATATTAAATTTAATTTAACGTTGTTATTGTATATATGTTATACTTTTATTTTCTTAAACAAAGAAACAGTTGATTTTAATAATTCAAACTATTAACTATTGTTTACTAGTATTCCAACTAATAGTTTGACTAAACTGATCCCAACTTTCGATTTTGTTATTAATAACAGTCACAGTCTAACTTTTTGTTAGCTCCGTTAGTTTTTTATGACAAATTATATGGTGTGTCTCGTGACGTGACGTATAACATAGAAATAATTTAAAATATAAAATATATTACTTAATATTTTTATAAAAGATCATTTTTGAAGTTATTAAACGTAATGTTTTGGTCGCTGATAGAGTAGTTTGGAGACAAAGAGAAAAAAATTGAATAATATATTTACATTTTTTATTTTAGCTATGTAATATGGATGTGACATACCACATCATGAGTAACGTCACGTGTAACGTCATAAAAAACTAACATAGTAAACGAACACTTAGTCTGAGAATGTTATTGGTAACAAAATCAAAAGTTGAGATTAGTATTAGTCAAACTACTAGTTGGGATTAGTATTAATCAATAGTCAATAGTTTAGATTATTAAAATTTAAATGTCCTTAAACAAAACGTAAATTTTAAATTTTTTAACTTACTTGAGAATATATACTTTTGATAAGAAAAATATTTCATTTGGTTTTTTTAATCTTCAGAGAATGATTTAATGAAAAAAAAATCTAGCAAAAAGCTAGAAACAAAGTTACAATCAAGAAACCAAGTCAAGACATTAAAAAAACAAAATTAAAGTTACTTCATATTGATCATTCTCGCACTGTTTCTACCCATAGAAATATGCTTTGATTTCTACATACTTCCATAAACATCTTAAGATGTTCCATCTTGTTATAGCCTCAATCTTTGCATGATCCACTTGAATACCATTAGTATTAATACCATGACCTACAAATTGTACCTTTGTTAACTAAACTTCACATTTGAAGAATTTGACGTATAATCTTTTCTAAGTCGTTTAAGTATTGTCTTTAGATGTTTTTAGTGATACTTCTTAGAATAGATATGTATGACATCTATGACTATTATAATAAATTTATCTAAATATGGTGTGCAGACTTTGTTCATCATATCTATGAATGCGGCTGGAGCATTTGTAGTCCAAATTGCATAACGACAAACTCAATATGTTTATATCTTGTCTGAAAAGCTTTTTTCGTAATATTTTCTTCATATATTTTTAATTGATGATATCCTAATCGAATATTAATCTTGGAGAAAAAACATGATCCTTGTAATTGATCAAACAAATCATCATTTCTTGAAAGCAGTTAATTGTAACACCCGGAAATTTTCTTTGAAGCCGACGAAAGAAGAAAAAGAAATAAAGTCCAAAGTCGAGAGACCAAACTCGCCAACGAGAGAAACTTCGATGAATGGGGGTATAAAAGGGGGAGGGCAGCCCACACCCTCCCCATTCTTGCCATTTTCAGCCAAAGAGCGGGAGAAGAGAAGGAGAAAAGAGGAGAAAAGCTTGGTTCGGGTGGATTCGAGCGTGGAAATCGTCGTGTAGCGGGTCAAATCGAAGCTCTACTCGACGGGATCGTTTATGTGAGTTCTAGGACCCCTCATTTACATGTTTTCAAATGATTTTGGGGCTGGAACACATCAAAACCCGTTTTTTTTAAAAGTTGGGTGTTGACCCGTTTTTATGCGTGTGTGTATGTGTTTGATGCGTTTGGGGTTGGATTTCGGGCTTGTGTGTGCTTGAATGATGTTGTAGTAGGTGTTTGTAAGGTTTAAAATGGTTGATTTGGGCTAAAATCGAGTTTGGAAGAGCTTGGAGGCCGAAAAGGGCAGTTTATGTTTGGCTGGAACTGCATTCTGCATCAGCTAGGGCTAGGCGACCGACTGGAGTGCGATTGGAGGCCATACGGCCGATTGGCGTGCGACTGAGGTCCATGCGCACGATTGCCATGCGACTGAGGTCCATACACATGATGGTCATGCGATTGAAGTTCATGTGCCTGTAACGCATGCGATTGAAGGATTGTGCGACTGAGGTTCATTCACACGAAGGTTATGCGACTGAGGTCCATGCGCCTGGAGGCCATGCGACTGAGGTTCATTCGCACGAAGGGTATGCGACTAAAGCCCATGCGCCTGAAGTCATGCGACTGAAGGCCATACGCATGAAAGCTATGCGACTGAGAGTCCATACGCATGGATGTCCATTCGCCCATAGGTCCATTCGTATAGGGTCCATTCGCATGATGTCCATTCGCCTAAGGTGTTGTTTGTTTTTTTTGCAGGAAAACGTCTACAGTCTGCGGATCACATCTGCAGACATATGCAGTCGAAGAGTTGGACCAAATGTCTGCAGTCTGCAAGAAAAAGACTGTTTGTTTTGTTTAATATCTACAGAATGCTGAAATATTCTGTAATTAAACTAAATTTATTTTTTAAACTTTAAAAACAACTAATATATTAATATGAAAAAGTTAGTCATAAAAATACATTAAAATATAAATAAAAGTCATACAACACTACAATAATATTCATAAAACCATACGATTACATTTATAGATCGTTTATTCGACATTCTGCATTAACTACTCAGCAATTATATCTCTTAATTGAGTCATATATTCTCGATCGGATGCGGTACCATGTTCTTCAACATCATTTTCTTCAGCATCAACGTGCATATCACAATTTTCAAAGGACACACTGGGTTGATCGTATTGTGTAAAAAAGTCATCGCTAAGACCCTCTTTCCTTATAAAATTATGCAACGCGAAACATGCAACGGTAATGTTCCTTTGTGTAACCAACGGAAATGGTGCCATCCTCTTCAATATAGGGAATCGTGCTTTCAAAACACCAAACGAACGCTCAATAACGTTTCGTAGTTTTGCATGTGCATGATTAAAATTTTCTTTATCGGTCAATGCACGATTCCTACGAAAATCTCCAAGCCAATACCTTATATTACGATATGGAGCCATAAATCCTCGTATGTGTGCATAAGCGGCATCACAAAGATAATATTTATCTGTAGAGATATATAAATAATTAGGAAATTAAACTAAAATACCAAACATTTAAAAACAATTTATATACCTGATGGTGGTAACGGGAATGGAGCATTTGTATCTGATAAGGCCTCTAATAATATTCTGGAATCATATGCTACCCCTTCCCAACCCGCCACAATGAATGTAAAAATCATGTTGAAGTCACAAATTGCTAATACGTTTTGATAACACTCTCCTTTTCCCCTTCCTCTATATAAATCTTGTTTACTAGCAGGGACAACAACATGTATCAAAGTACCATCAAGTGCACCAACCGCTCCCTTAAAAATTCGCCGAAGTCTTTTGTTATGTCCCGGAATGTTTGGATTTGGATTGAAAGAAGTTGGTACTATCATATCTTTGGCAAAAGCATCATTTTATCTAACACTTTATAAAAGAATTTATGAATTGTTTGCTTTGAGTGTTGAAATCTACGTTTTATAACCACGTAACGTTGGTTATGACCAATTATCATTAAAAAATAGCCATCTTCTCCTCAACCGATACATGTTTACTATCCTTTAACGAATAATTTATTCTAAAATGTGCACATAGTCGGACAAAGGATTCACGAGACATACGTAGCAGTTCAATGCATTTTTTGGGATTTCCTTGCAATAACTCTAACGTGTATTTATGCCCTGTCATTTCTGAATCATTGTCTCGCATTCGTTTCAAACCTCTTCTCCAAAAAAACGAACATACAAGTACATAAGAATTGCTAGAAGTAATTTCTTATTATAATCCATATGATCCTGTGTTAATAATAAAAAGGCAACCATTAAACATAAAAATGTCATCATAAACATTAACCATAAAACATAACAAAATGTCATCACCAACCAAATACAACCATAAAACATAACAATGTCAACACCAACCAAATACAACCATCAAAACATAACAATGTCATCACTAACCCAATACAACCATCAAACATAAACAACGTCACATGCACAATTATATTAGTTTCATACTTTTAGCAGTCATTGTAATCCACCCTTTTAATACTTCTGGAATTTCTGGCAGTGTCATCCACGCCTCTCTCATGGATGACGACACTCCAAAGATATGAAAAGCAACTAAAAATAAAGGATCTAACGGGTCTAACCCAACCAATTTTAACCTCTCAGAACAGTCAAGTACTGTTGGTCCATCTTTTCCTTTAATCAAAAACTGAAGAGCCTTTTGCATATCAGATGCTAAATCATCAGATGTGATAGATGATTTCGAGGTTCTGGCCCTTTTGTTTGGAATAGGGTCGGGGGCCGGATCCTCGGTAGGCTCGGGGGTATCCTCCGGAATAGGCTCGGAATTGTGTTGTTCAAAATCAAAAGAGCCGGCATCATCTTCTATGTCATGAAGAATTGTATTTGTAATCATAAGTGGTTTGACACGTTGAGCAGAAGATGATCCACCAACTGCATGTTGTTTGAGTTGAAGTCCACTTGCAATTTCCAGTGGCAGTATTACCATCAAATAATTCTGCACAAAGTTCTAGAAAAGGCAATGGAGTCGTTTTCAAAGATCCAGCCTTCGGATGCCCCTAAACCCAAAATATAAAATATTATAAGTATATGTTTATATGTAGCCTTTAAATATATATATAAGTATATGTTTATATGTGAACATACCTTCTTAAATTCTTCCCACTCCTCGTTTGTTAGGGAAAAAGTATTTGTTTGAGGATTATATATATTTCCTGTTTTGTTTTTCAAATATACAAATCCTACGTACTTGGCTTTTAGATTGTCATAGGCGTTCTTCATTTGTTTTTGATTCAATTCAAGGTCAAACTTTTCTTTAAGAACTTTTCCTAATCTATTCCAAGAGTCTTTTTGCATACTCAAACCTTTCCTACCCACCTTATTTATTTCTTCAACGCAAGTTTCTAACAAACATTGAATTTGCTCGCTTGACCATTGATGTTTCTCGCCCATTTCTATTAAACAATAAAAACATAATCACTAACCTTAAAAAACCAATTACTAAACCAATTCATTCATCATACAAACTAATCAAACAAACTATACCAAATTCACCAACCACACAAACCAATTCATTCTTCATACAAACTATAACAACCAACTAAACCAATTCATTCTCATACAAACCATATACAAACCATATACCAACCAACTAAACCAATTCATTTCTCATACAAACCATATACAAACTAATCATACAAACCATATATCAACCAACTAAACCAATCATACAAACCATATACAAACCATATACAAACTAATCATACAAACCATATACCAACCAACTAAACCAATTCATTCCTCATACAAACCATATACAAACTAATCATACAAACCATATACCAACCAACTAAACAAACTCATTCCTCATACAAACCATATACAAACTAATCATACAAACCATATACCAACCAACTAAACCAATTCATTCCTCATACAAACCATATACAAACTAATCATACAAACCATATACCAACCAACTAAACCAATTCATTCCTCATACAAACCATATACAAACTAATCATACAAACAAACTAATCATACAAACAACAAATCAAAAAAAAAAACTGACCTGCTGGTCGGGAGTGGCGGTGGAAGTTCAAGGTGGCCAAGGGGGTGGGGGGACGACAGGGGTCGGGGGCGGAAGGGGGAGGGGGGCCGAAGGGGGAGCGGGGGCCGAAGGGGGAGGGGGGCCGAAGGGGGAGGGGGAAACGGGTGGCGAGGTGCCGACGGTGGTGAAGGGGAAGCGGTGGCGAGGTGGCGACAGTGGCGAGGTGGCGACGGTGGCGAGGTGGCGACGGTGGCGAGGTGGCGACGGTGGGAAGGTGGCGACGGTGGCGAGGTGCCGACGGTGGTGAAGGGGAAGAGGGGGCCGACGGTTGTTAGGGCTCAAATGAAGGAAGGGGAGGTGGGTATGTGGGGAAGAGAAGTGTTAGGGCTCAAATGGATTCAGAAGAGTTTAGAAGAGGTTGTGAAGACCTTGTTCCACATCTTCTCCGTGCAGACGTCAGGAAGACGTTTTTTAATGAAACGTCTTCCAGAAAACAAACAGTCTACGAAGTAAAAACCTCTTCCCGCGTCTGCGAGCGCGCAGATGAAGAGGTGGGGAAGAGGTTTTTTCAAAAAACAAACACCCCCTAAGTGTTCAGTCGCCTGGAAGGCCATGCGACTGGAGGGTATCCATACGCCCAAGTAGGGATCATACACCCGAAAAAACAACGGTTTATCTTATGGCTTTCGAGGGAAAGTGCAGTTGTGGGTTTTGACTAGGGAGGTTCCCAGAAGTTCGTGTAAGTTGACTTTAAGGTCATAGATGTTATGTTGGGCATGTGATGATGATGATGTGATGTATGATTGGTGTGTGTTATGTATGTATGATGATGCCTGTATGGTGATGTTGTATGTTTATGTTTATGTTTATGTTCCTTAATATGTGTGATTATTTTCCCATGGCTTTACGTCGAATGTTAATGAATGAAATGAAAGTATTATGTAACGTAAAGTGGAAGATAATGAAAAGAGGAACATGATAAATGAATGAATGCATGCATTAATGAACGAATGAAAGTATGAAAGGCTTGCAAGCAACATGTACAGAGGTGCCCGACTCTAAAATGCCGTAAGCTCAATTGCGTATGGTTTAGCTAACCCTTAGGGGTACACGCGGGGGTTCCAGTCTTTGTGACTGACCAACGTTGTGGTACATAGTGTATAGTGATTACTCACCTCGGTGCTGGTGCCAGGCTATGTGTAGTGTGGAAGTCATTTATGAACTTCGGCCCAGTACTCGAGTTATGCATATTGTTGGGGGTGGAGTAGTGATTACTCACCTCGGTGCTGGTGCCAGGCTATGTGCAGTGTGGAAGTCATTTATGATCTTCGGCCCAGTACTCGAGTTATGCATATTGTTGGGGGTGTAGTATGTGGGTGGGATCTTTGTCGCTTACCCCGGTGCTGGTGCCAGGCTACGTGCAGTGTGGAAGTCATTTATGAACTTCGGCCCAGTAGCCATATAGTTTGGGGCATAGCTGTTGACACTGATCCAGAACGTGATGATGTAACAGATGTAATGATCCTGAACTTTACCTTAGGTACTGTGACCATGAGGTGCTGTGCACCGTTATAGAAGGTCTATGATAGGCCTAGGTCCAGTACTATGAACAGAAGGGTAAAGTTTATGGTTGATGGAAAGAAAAGATGTAATAATAAACGAACGAAAGTTAAAGTATGAATGAACGATGAAGATAATAATGATATTATCTATGTGTACGTATGATGTGTGATCGCATGAAAGAATGGTTTTAACGAAAGAAAAGTATGATTTATTATAAAACTAGAACTCACTCAGCAACGCTGACTTTTATGTATTTCCAGTTCGCAGGTAAAGGTTGCTGAGGATGGCACGGGGCGGCTACTCAGCTTATTTTGGATGGCATCTTTTTTTTAATGCTTTTGTAATGTAATGAAACAAATATTTTGTAATTGGATAACGATTTAATATTTTTCAAAAGTTTTATGATGAAATGGAATGACGTTTAATGTTTCCGCTACAATGTTTTTATGTAAGATGATGAAAATATATGTTTTATGTGCGATGAGAATCCAACTGTAAGCGTCCCGGGAACAGGGCCTTACAAGTTGGTATCAGAGCCAAAGTTTAAGTGAAACGGGTAAATTTTCAAAAAAAACCTTAACTTAAACTGAAAATGGGATGGAATGGGAATGGGATGCCAATCCGAGTAGCTGCGTGCCATGAGGTATTTTCTTAATGATAACTGGTATATGTGCGCATGTTATGTGGTTTATGTGTTGTATGTAGATTTAGATACTGATGTAGTCAGGATAGGTAATGCTCGGGGTATGAAGAGTAAAGTAAGTGGCTAATCACAACTGGCCACTGTAATTAGGGACTTACTATACTTGACATAAACTGAGTTGTTCACTTGAATGGCGGTGTTGGTGTTTGAATCTTTGAGTGTGATAGAGAATGGCCGGTGGTAGATCTTCTAAAGCTTCTAGGGGTGGAGGCCGTGGTGGGCCTGGTGCGGAACCGCGACCCAAAAGAGGAAGACCTAGAGTTGAAAGGGTGGTTCCTGAAGAACCTGAGACCCCTCATCCGGAGGCTGGGGATGAAAGTGCTAACTTGAGGGCCTCGGTAAAGGAGGCTGTTGTTGAAGAAGTGCATCAGGTCATGCAGACAATCTTACCGTCTGTGGTGACCGAAGTTATCAAGGCAGTAAAGGAAGGAGAAAGAAAGGAGAGAAACAGGGCCTCGGGGGGACGGGAGCAACCGGAGCCTGAAACAATTTTCTCTGATAATGAAGAAGAGGAAGAGGAAGATGAGCCCGTGCAAGAGGTGGTACGAGGCTGTAACTATGGGGCGTTTATGAGATGCAAGCCCCCTACTTTCGATGGTAACGGCACTGCTGCTGCTGCTCACCGGTGGGTGAGGGAAATGGAGGTTGTTCTTGATATCAGCGAGTGCCGGGAGGACCAGAAAGTGAAGTTTGCTACCCACTCGTTTGTGGACTCAGCTTTATGCTGGTGGGACAATATTGTCCAAGCCGAGGGTAGTCGGGCAATCGGGAGAATGAGATGGACCGAACTGAAGAAGTTGGTGATTGAGGAGTTCTGTCCTCATAGAGAAATGGATAAAGTTGAGAGAGAGTTCCTGCATCTGGAGGCGGGAACCATGACACATCAGCAGTATACTACCAAGTTCAACGAGATGGCACGCCTGGTGCCGGACCAAGTGACGCCTTTGTCACGAAAGATTAAGAGGTACATTCAGGGTTTGCCAGTGGATATTCGCAGGCACATAATCGCTGCCCGACCGAGTACGTTTAGGTCGGCAGTTGATTAGGCGGGGAGATTATACGATGAAAGAACTGTGGTGGTGACAGAAGTTAGCAAGAAAGGAGAGGGTGATCGGGATTTGCGGGAAGCGATTTGGACGTGGCGGAGCCGCTCCAAGTAATAAAGGTGCACGGGTGGATGATCAGCGTGTGGTCACACCCGATGCGAGGTCGGAAAAGTGTGGACACAAACACCCCGGGGAATGTAGATTGGGGACTAATGTCTGTTTCCGTTGTGGAAGGACTGGACATGTGGCGAAGAACTGCGGTGTGAGGAGGTGTTATTCTTGTGGTGGGGAGGGCCACATGAGCAAGGATTGCAAGAAGCCGAGGGCGGAAGGTTCGGGAGTGAAGAAGATCGGAGGAAGCTAGGACGGACCCCGATGTTGTGTCAAGTACGTTTCTAGTATATCAATCCTTAGCCTTTGTGTTATTCGATGCTGAAGCTAGTAAAACTTTTATTCCTGCTACTATCTATGCTATATTACCTGTTACTAATAAAAATATAGATACGCCCTTCGATTTGGTTCTCGGGATGGATTGGTTAGCGGACTTCGAGGCGAACATTGTGTGGCACAAGAAAATGATATGGTTGACAACGCCTGACGGGGTCACAATGACGGTTTAAGGTGATCGAGGCTACGACTGAGAAGCTCGAGGATCAAAGCCTTGATGAATGTAGCCAAAGATAGACAAGAAGTCGTGTGTGGATAAACGACGACCGATTGAACTCCAGGTGGGAGACTGGAAAAGAGATGAGACAGTATTGCCCGCGACGGTTTAAGGAATAACAGGTTTCGGGGACGAAACCTATATAAGGGGGGTGGACTTGTAACACCCGTAAATTTTCTTTGAAGCCGACGAAAGAAGAAAAAGAAATGAAGTCCAAAGTCGAGGGACCAAACTCGCCAACGAGAGAAACTTCAATGAATGGGGGTATAAAAGGGGGAGGGCAGCCCACACCCTCCCATTCTTGCCGTTTTTATGTGTGAGTGTATGTGTTTGATGCGTTTGGGTTGGATTTCGGGCTTGTGTATGCTTGAATGATGTTGTGGTAGGTGTTTCTAAGGTTTAGGATGGTTGATTTAGGCTAAATCGAGTTTCGAAGAGCTTGGAGGCCGAAAAGGGCAGTTTGCGTTCGGCTGGAACTGCATTCTGCATCAGCTAGGGCTAGACGACCGACTAGAGTGCGATTGGAGGCCATACGACCGATTGGCGTGCGACTGAGGTCCATCCGCACGATTGCCATGCGACTGAGGTCCATACGCATGATGGTCATGCGACTGAAGTTCATGTGCCTGTAAGGCATGCGATTGAAGGATTGTGCGACTGAGGTTCATTCGCACGAAGGTTATGCGACTGAGGTCCATGCGCCTAGAGGCCATGCGACTGAGGTTCATTCGCACGAAGGGTATGCGACTGAAGCCCATGCGACTGAAGGCCATACGCATGAAAGGTATGCGACTGTGAGTCCATACGCATGGATGTCCATTCGCCCATAGGTCCATTCGCATAGAGTCCATTCGCATGATGTCAATTCGTCTAAGTGTTTAGTCGCCTGGAAGGCCATGCGACTGGAGGGTATCCATACGTCTAAGTAGGGCTCATACGCCCGAAAGAAAAACGATTTATCTTATGACTTTCGAGGGAAAGTGTGTTGTGGGTTTTGACTAGGGAGGTTCCCGGAAGTTCGTGTAAGTTGACTTTGAGGTCATAGATGTTATGTTGGGCATGTGATGATGATGATGTGATGTATGATTGGTGTGTGTTATGTATGTATGATGATGCCTGTATGGTGATGTTGTATGTTTATGTTTATGTTTATGTTCCTTAATATGTGTGACTAGTTTCCCATTGCTTTACATCAAATGTTAATGAATGAAATGAAAGTATTATGTAACGTAAAGTGGAAGATAATGAAAAGAGGAACATGATAAATGAATGAATGCATGCATTAATGAACGAATGAAAGTATGAAAGAGGAACATATCGTGACCTATAATGCAAATATGCCTAATTAGTTTTATCACCACGGATATTGATCTTTTCACCTATTCATGTATGAAGTTGATTATGAACTTAGCTTCACAAGTAGCCGTATCCCTTACAATTTTTCAGGAAATACGCATGCAAAATCAGCTACTACAGGTAAATCTTCAGTCCTTCTCTTCTCATTAGTCATGATAATGATAACGGAAACAAATAGGCTATGCAACCCTTATTTAAAACAATTCGTGACCTATAATGCAATATAATCCCAATCTTCTAATTAGTTTTATCATCACGGATAGTGATCTTTTCACCCATTCGTGTATGAAGTTCTATACTTTGTTTATTGCAAAGAATTTGAGCTTGGTTAGATGCTAATTAGTCCATGCCTAAGAGCATTCACAGTAGATTCTCTATCTTTAACCATATAATTACACTAAAAAGTTACTATATTTTCTCTCTTATTTTCAATTAAATAATACTTGTATACCGTTATCATTATTTTTTTCTCTCTCCACTACTCACAAACACTTTCAAAAATATTAAAATATTTATATGGATTGAACAGTGATTCCCCAAATACACCGATGAACAGTAAAATTTTCTCTCTCATTTACTCACAACCACTCAAAACCATTTCATATAATACCAAACACACTCACATATTTTTAAAGATTCCACTGTGAATGATCTAAGACAACATCAAAACCTTCAAATAGCATAGGAAACTATTGCATAGATATAGCATGTCCATAAAGTACAATCAGACAATCTTTCAAGATTTCAGAGACTTTAAGCACTTTTCCATTCATAATTTTTACCTCAAAGACAAGTTCTCATAGAGGCAATTTTAACAGACTACCAAATTTGTAGTCTATGAAACTACGATTTATACCAGAATAAAATAATATTTTAGCATAAACATTATTAATAGGGAACACACCTGTCACCATGTCCGGTACTCCTAATGTGTCATGAGTATTCAAAACAAATGCTAGTGTATTCTTTCTTTCCAATCTCCTAGTTCGTACCATACCACCAACTTGTTTTAACTTAGGAAAATCAGGCTTCAAATATCTAGTCTCTCCACACCTAAAAAAGAAAACTCGTTGCTTTCTAAAACAATTATCAGTTAGTGTCCTCACCACCTAAACTGCAAGTTTCTCAAATCTGCACTTACGTCGATGCCGTCATTTACAAATCCTGCATTCTGATATGGTGGGATGAATATTTCTCCTTCTACGATCCTTCCCAAGCTTCTTCTCACTTATTCCCTTTTCAGATAACTTCCTTTTTCTTATAATTCTTCCTCTTTGTCATTGCATCTGTCATTAATCTAGCCAATTTCATGGCTGGTTAAATAGTTTTTGGTATTACGGCTTTCATAATGCCTCAGACTTCACTTGCTAATCCCCAAATGTAACGACTAACAAACTTGAATTCATGCTTGATGAGATGCATTCCTTGTATGTTTGCACCCACCATCCTGAGATTTAAGAACTTTTCTTCAATCTATTCTTGTTCATTTATTGAATAAAATTTCATGATCACTAGATCAGAAAATTCTTTCTATGACAAGGCACACATAATATTTCTTCCTTTTGTCTTAACTACCGCATATCACCATTCAAAGGCTTCTTCATTGAAATGTTGGTAACATACAACACAATGTCTTCTTCTACACATTTATAGATGGCTAACATAGATTTCATCTTCTCTAGCTTTTTAATAGTTGCTAATGCTCCATTTTTACCTGGAAAATTTAGATGGTTTACAAGCTTGAAAAGTTTTATAGCTGCAACCTTTTTGTTTCATCTTTCCTTTTTTCTTCGAACATTTTTTTTCAACTCGGACTGATAGTTGGAACTCTGTCAATCCTTGTCATTTTTCATTTCCTTAGAGCACGCTTTTCTTTTTCTAGTTGCTTTCTTTTTTTCCAAAGAATCTAAAATTTTAAGGTCGCTTATGAAATTCCTTCATCAATCATCTTCTTAACGTCACCTTTTGGAGCATTGAATCTTTTTTAATAATAGGTTCAGTAATAGCTTTTTCTTTATTTTTCTCACGTCCCCTTATATTGGTTGAGGGTCCGATATTACTTTTTTGTTTAACATTTTACAAGTTTAGGAATCAAGATAAGGCTTAATTCTAAACTATATAGGTTTAGCACAAAACTAGAAATATATTTATATTTACATCCATCATATAATGATTAAAACTGCTATCGAAACTTTGGTCACAACCAACTAACATCATTCAACTAGAACAACCTATCATTACTAACATCAACATTTATCCCCACACTAACCTTTATTGACACTTACTACACATACAGTCAACACAAATAACTACTACAAACTAACTTAAAAAACAAACAACATGAACAGTACACAGGTTTATTCTTTTATCACATCTTATGTCTGCAAACTTTCATTGCTTCCATCTTCATGCTCTCACCCCTTCACTTGACGCCCTTATCACCCAACTCTTAGTTCCTTGCCACTATCGTCATATACTTTTATTTATCTCATTTGTCCCAGGGAGAGATCTATCCAGATATTCATACAAGGATATTGGATGGTCTATAATATATTGGTCGTGGGGTGGAGGCTTCCTTCTTCCCATTTGAATGTCTTAATAGACTAAATTCTTGGGCCAGACTTCATTCCTATCTATTATAAGCATTCCACTTGTTTGAAATTGATAAAATAGGCCGAGGTGGATCTTCCTTCTATTCTTTGTGTTATTTTAGATCTTCTTCCTTGCCCTCCTTCTTGATTTTTTTCATTTATCCTTCTCATTTCATCTTCGTTAGGCATCTTAAAAAAATCCTAAGTGGCTAGAACTCGAATCCTTGGTTTCCTCGACTTGCTTGAACTATTCACATAAAGAGTTAGTAGTGCTGATTGCATTGGATATCTCAATTAGTTAGTCCACTGCATTGACTTTCAATTTCTTGATCTTCTTTTGTAGGATGGTAGATGTTGTTGTTGTCACTTGAGACTTCGATGAGGAATTCTTCGAATCCAAACAACGACGGAATATCAAAGTAGTGTAATATCGATTGAAGTTATCGTTGTAGTAATGCTTATACATCCTATAGCATTTAATAGTTCTATGAATCTTAAATATTCTTAAATGTAGACTTATATAGATCTTAAAACTCTAAAGCCACTTTTCTTGAAAGCATTCTATCTTATTTAAGGTTAAAGTTTAGATATTTGTTTAATCTACAAATACATAATTTACTAAATCAGTAGTTCTAGTACTAACAGATGTCACAAGCCGGATTCAAGTCATCCCAGGCCGTGAGTTGTATCGGTTGGTATCAAGTAAAGGATCCCAAATTTTTTTATTGAAAATCATTCAAAGTTTCAATTCCGAAGAAAGTGCATAAAATGCTTTTTAGGTTTTTATAAATGATCAACTCTATATTTCGATTTTCATTTACATGTCAAAATATTTATATTTTCAATTATAAGATAATACTATTGGTTGATTGTAAATCCAGAATGATCAAACTTGAATCAAATCATGAAGATTATAGATCAAATTATGATAAACACACTAAAACCCTTTGATCTTCAATTAGATTGCAAAATATATCTTTACAAGTAATCCCCCAATCTATTGGTCATACAACCATTAACAACACTAATGACAATTAACCTATTTATAGTCTAGACTAATATTCACTAATTGCACTTAACCCCCTAGACTTATGCTAATTAATACAAAATTACATATTAAGCATAAAAATGACTAAAAACAAAATAAAATATATTTTGATCCCACAAAATATATTTATTACAATAGAACTCCTAGTCATCTAAATCTTCAACGTCTCGTCTCGGATCTTCGTCTCGAACGTGTCGGGTTTGACTTTTGTTGACTTTGACCGTGACGTTGACTTTTGTTGACTTTGACTGTGTTGATAATATAGACTATCTTGTACAGCTCCAACAATACTCCCCCTTAGTCTATCATTATCAACGTCTTCAAACGAAATCAGCACCGAGAAGTCAACAGTAGAAAGATATTCAAATTGAAACTTTCTGAATCTGATGAGAAAAATTATTCATCTCATAAGCTCCCCCTATTTATATGCTCCCCCTTTTCGAGTGCAAGCTTTGCAAGGATATTGGAACAGCTTTCTCAAATCTCTAATCTTGAGTGCTTTAGAAGATGTAGGAGGAGGATTCCTAGCTCGGTATCTTCTGCAAACTTGAGGAACAGGTTCTCTGATCAGGTACACTACTCAACTGATGATCGGCCATCACTTAAAGCAAAAATCTGAAACACATTCTCAAACACAATCTCGACATTTCTAATTAGATCATTTCATTTTAACAAAATAAACCCGTGTTTATCTGTGTTTGAAAACAAGCGAACCCGTGTTCGTTTGTGCACAATTTCTGTGAAATGCATGAAAAATGATAAAATGTAATCAGCATAATATGGAAGACCTAAAAGAATTTTGAAATGAAACTTTATTATAATTTTCATTGTTGATTATATACATTTATTATAACATATATAGATATATATATATATATATATATATATATATATATATATATATATATATATATATATATATATATATATATATTATCTATATTTTTTATAACCGAGAACTGAATCGATCATGAGATCACATCCTCAAGATATACTTTAACACAAAGATGAATTTAAACATCGACAAGCAATGAGATCACACTGATAACTGAATCTAATCACAGTCTTTGAATGAATTTTGAAATTCTCAAACAGATCAATAAGATTGTTGATATGTTTATCCATTTAAACTCATGCACTATCTTTTTCAACAACCAGTAGATGATTCGTTAAGGTTCGATTAAATACTTTAGAATGCTAGGACCCCACAATCATTTGGCAAAAACCCTCACCCAACCTCAGGATTTCTTGAATTTTGTTATGATCTTTATAGAACAAGGCTTGTGCATTAGTGTGCAAGTGATTATCAACAGAATATTGCATTCTGTGATGAATTAGATGATTTGACACTACTTAGACCAAAATGGTGAGAGCTCCAGGTCTATACTCACGTATAACAAAGGAGATGACCATTTAATCATGTGCCGATGAGAGCTCCAGGTCAGTACTATCGTACAGCAAAGGAGATCATCACTCCAGGTCAGTACTACCGTACAGTAGATGAGCTTAGCATAAACACAAGACACATAAATGCACCAATCATGGCTCAAAGATATGGCTTATATGATTTGTATCATGGTGGGTGAAAGATCAATTCTCAATCCAATTTTTGTCGGGACTCAGTTTTCGTGCAGGCCAAAATGATCGCGTAAATCCAGACATCCTTAAGCATATATTTTAATTTAAATCATGATGCTGCTGTCTACTTTATTCTTCAGGCTGAGTCTATCAAGCATATCATTAAAACATCTGTTTGTTTTTCTATTATTTTCACTTAAAAATAAGATGTAAATCAGATAACAACATCAGTTACTATCATTTCTCATTTTAAAAACACAAGTCATGCAAAAACAAGCATTTCAAGAAGATATACAATCATTTCTCAATCATCTCGAATCAAGAATCAAGTTCCCAGTTCTCTTTTTATTTTATTTACTTATACTCTCCCCCTAAATTTTTATTTTTTCAAATTTTTTTTTTTTTTTATTCTTTTATATATTTTTTTAATTTTTTTAATTTTTTAATTTTTTTTATTATTATTTTATATTTTTTTATAAAACTATACAAAAATAAAAATTTATCAAAGAAGGTCTTCCAAACTACACTGATATAAAGATAAGAAATGAATACTCAAGAAATATGCAGTGATTGTGAAGTGAGAACTGTGATTGTGTAGATAAAAATCCAGATTGTGGATAAAAATACCATGACCTTATCCTGTTTGTTCCGCCTCAAATTTGAATTATGAACAATTCCTGTCAATAAACCGGATTACTAACAGTCCTCCTGAATTGTTCCTGTACTCATTAATAGGTTAGTTTGAAAGGGGAATCCAAGCCATCGTAGTCCTAGAAGTTTCATTTTCATCGATATAAGAAACCTGCTTCTGCACACAACCGTTGAAACAATCTGGGATGTCTGTATCCTTCTTTTTAATTTGCCAAATTTGTTTCGATTCAATTAATTTGGATTTGAATGAATTAAATTTGGAAAACATTTTCTGTTTAAGAGCAAAAGGAAAATAATTTGGTTTTGAACCTTTGTTCATTTCATCTTTGAATCATGTGAAACCGGCTTCACATGAAAAGGTTTGGATGGAGGGTTTTTCATCCAACCATTCAAAGATGTGTGCTTTTTACCTCTTGATCCAGAGAAGCAATCCGTGTTGCCTTTACCGTCTGGAATATTCTTTGTAGACTTACATTCGGAGAAGCAATTCGTTTTGCCTTTACCATTCGAAGCAAGTCTTTGAGGGCATTTATTTACCACATGGCCTTCTTTTCCACACTCAACAAGCTTTGAAAGGCTTTTGATGCTGAACTGACCCGTGTGTTGCAGGTGGGGATAGGATTGCTTTGAGCTTGTAGCAGATTTTTGCTTGTTTTGGCATTTGCTATGCTGAACAGGGAATGAGATCTTCACTGATTGACTGGGTTGTTTTGCAATTGGAGAAGAGATCCGTATTGGTCTGGATTCAGCTTTTGGAAGCTTTCGATACTTGACAATGTCAGGAGATATCTCGATCTGTGAGGAACCAACACGCTCCTCTGTTTGATTCATAATCTGAGAAATGGAAGGCGATCTAGGGTTCTTGGGGCGATCTAGGGTTCTTGGCGCTCTTTGTGTTCTTTGATTCAATCTCGGCCACGTACCTTCCATAATCTTTTCTGATTCTGTTCTTGTGTACCAATCCTGTGATTATACTCTTGGTTTCAAGGGTGTAATACGAGCATTGTTAGCAAGAATTAGGGTTTGAGTGGGTTGGGGTTCTTGGTTCTTGATTTCTGTTTTTTTGGTTCTTGATTTCTGTTTTCTTGGTTCTTGGTTTCTTGATTCCGCCCTATTCAGTCTTGGCTTCTCTATGTAACAATCCTGTGATTTCTTGAGTTGGTTTACTGATTTGAGAAATACGAGCATTGTTAGTGGAGTACGTTCTTGGTTGATTAGGGTTTTTCTGAATTCTTGTTCTTTCCAAGTACATCTTTCGTATCCTGGTTGCTTAGTAGGTCTGTCATTGATCACGGCTATTGTTATAGTTCAGTTAGATCAATACGAATCCTATTAACCTACTAAGGATTGGTGAAGTTTGTTTCTTGGATTACGGTTTTTCTTGGAAGGTCGATTCAGGATTCTTGCATCATGTCTTCTACGCTTTCCTCAAAAATCAAGAACATTGATGGTTCTTATATTCCATCAAAGGGTATCTTGAAGAATAGTAAATATGCATTTGATGATCCTGATCTCACGGCCTCATCGGTTAAAGATGTGCATGGTAATGTTTCGGATTCTCCCATGCAACTTGCGGCTGAGCCTAAAGATAAGCAAACTCCTAATGTGGTTTTGAAAGCACCTTCATTGGAAGATCAATCTCAAAATGTTCAATCTCATGGATCGTACGCTGCTCTTCTCAAGAATAATAATCCTAAACGTGCGGTTAACTTTAGGCATATCGAAAACAATGTGAAAACGGATGGGGTTGATGTTGTGCTTCCTAGAGAGTCGGTTAAAATGGCCCAAGATCGATTGGCTAATACTCTTTATGGATATTTCTTAGGGGACCGTTTGGCGTTTCCGGTTGTAGAATATTTTGTCAAGCAGAATTGGAGGAAGTTTGGATTGATGAAAATAATGATGAATGCAAATGGCTTCTTTTTCTTCAAGTTTGCTGAAAGGTCTGGAATGATGGCTGCTCTTGAAGGGGGGCCATGGATGATCCGATCTCAACCTCTTTTCTCAATGTTTGGTCTCCTTCGGTTAAGCTTTGTAAGGAAAATATCAAAAAGTTACAAGTGTGGGTGAAAATTCATGATATTCCTTTAGCAGCATTTTCGGATGATGGTCTTAGTTTGATAGCTTCTACTATTGGTAATCCCAAATTATTAGACTCATTTACCACTTCTATGTGCTTGGATGCGTGGGGTCGTAGTAGTTATGCTCGAGCTTTAATTGAAATTTCAGCGGATAAGGAGTTTAAGGAAGAATTAACTATAGCTATTCTGGATCTTGATGGAGAAGGCTTTACGAACCATAAGATGTTTGTGGAATATGAATGGAAACCGTATAGATGTGGGTATTGTTGTGTATATGGACACTCTAATGAATCTTGTGTTGCTCAACCTTCTATTAAAGCGAAACAAAAGGAAGTGGGTGGGTTCATTGAATTGAAACGCAAGACTAGTAACAAGTTGGGTTTTCCCGTGTCCAAACCAATGTGGGAATATCGTCCAAAGAAATCACAAGACATTAAGCATAATTTCAAACAGGGTATGCATCGGAGTGTAGCGAATATCACGGTAGATTCTAATCGTTTTAAAGCACTTGCCAATGAAGGGAATGAGGACGGAAACCTTGGGACCTCCACTATGGAAGCTTCTTCTTCGGGTTCCACATTTAATGATGCTTCGGCCTCACATGATTCGGATAACGATGATGTAGTAGAAGTCTATAATGAGACAACGGACTTTATAGTCTCTGGGACGTCGGAGAAGCAGGATCTTTCAGGGGCAATCACTCCTGTTCCAGTAGTTTCCAATGATTAGTTTAGCATCCTGGAATATTAGGGGGTTGAACCACCCGCTAAAACAGAAAGAGGTTCGTCGGCTTATAAAGGATAATCATGTTAGTTTATGTTCTATTGTGGAAACTCATGTTAATGTGGATAATCTGGATTTGGTGTGCACGGCTGTTTTTGGAAGATGGAAGTGGGTCTCCAATGGTATTCAATGCCCAAAAGGCACTCGTATTATCATTGGCTGGGATCCAGGAATTATGGATGTTATGGTGTTATCTAGTAATGATCAAGTTATTCATACTCAACTTAAGATGAAAGATCAATCATATAGCCTCTTCTGTTCATTTGTTTATGCTCATAACTCTTATATCCAGAGGCGTGAGCTTTGGGCTAACCTTTGTAATCACAAGTTTATTATTCATTCTAGTCCATGGATTATGATGGGGGATTTCAATGCTACTTTGAAATTGGAAGATAGCTATTCTGATTCATCAAATGTGACTTCTAGCATGCGTGAGTTCAAAGAATGTGTTAATACAATTGAAATGGAGGATATTAATGCGGCTGGGTTGCATTTCACTTGGAATCAAAAGCCAATGAATGGTGGAGGAATTTTCAGGAAAATTGATCGAGTCATGGGGAATGTTAAATTTATGGAGGGTGGTATTGGTGCGAGTGCTTTGTTTCTCCCTTATAGGGTGTCGGATCATAGCCCTTGTTTGCTTAAGTTCCATACTATGCCTAGACCTAAACACCCACCTTTTAAATTTGCAAACTTTCTGACTTATAAGTATGAGTTTGCAGCTATTGTTGCTAAGGTGTGGGAAGCTAATATTGAAGGAGTGCCTCAATTCAAAGTGGTTAAGAAGTTGAAGTTGCTGAAAGGTCCACTCCGGTCCCTTCTTTTCCAACAAGGTAATCTCCATAAAAAGGTTGGTATTCTACGCGATTCACTTGATTCTATTCAGAGAGACATTGATCTAGACCCGGGTAACATAACATTAAGAGAAAATGAGGCTGAAATTTTGACAAAATTTAATGAAGCAAGTCTTGATGAAGAGAGGTTCCTTAAACAAAAATCTAAGATTCAATGGTTGGCGGAAGGAGATCGCAACACTAAATACTTTCATAATGTGATTAAAACTAGAAATCACAGGAATAGAATTGAGACAATTATGGATGGGAGAGGTGATATTCATGAGGGTGTCAATGTTGCCAAAGCGTTTGTGCATCACTATGAAAATTTCTTGGGGACTGACTATGCTTGTGCTAGGAGGCCTACGACTATGTTGTTTCCCAATAGACTTGAGGCTCAATTGGCCTTGGAAATGACAAGGGACGTTACCTATGATGAAGTCAGAAAGGCTATGTTCACAATTGATGATTATAAAGCCCTAGGGCCTGATGGATATTCTTTGGCGTTTTTCAAAAAGTCTTGGGAACTTACGGGCAAGGTGGTTTAGCTGCTATTATGGATTTTTTCGTTTCGGGAAAGCTGCTAAAGGAGATAAATCATACTATTATAGCTCTTGTGCCTAAGGTTTCCACTCCTTCTCGTATTGTTGATTTTAGGCCCATTGCTTGCTGTAATGTCCTTTATAAGTGTATTACCAAAATTATTGCTAATCGAATCAAGGATGGCCTAAAGGATATTGTTAGCATAAATCAGTCGGCTTTCATTCCCGGTAGGAGAATCTCGGATAATGTCTTGCTTACACAAGAAATCATGCATAACTATCACAAAAAATCAGGTCCTCCTAGATGTGCATTCAAGATTGATATTCAGAAGGCCTATGATACTGTTAACTGGACGTTTTTAAAGGATATTTTGCATGGTTTCGGTTTTCCTGGAAAAATGGTGAATTGGATTATGATTTGTGTTACTTCCCCATCTTTCTCCATAGCTATTAATGGCCAACTTCACTGTTATTTTAAAGGTAAAAGAGGTCTTAGGCAAGGGGATCCCCTCTCCCCATATTTGTTCACCCTAGTAATGGAGATCCTCACGTTGTTGCTGGACCATCATACGAGGATTGATACTCGGTTCAGGTTTCATCACTTATGTGAAAAACAAAACCTGATAAATCTATGTTTTGCTGATGATTTATTTATGTTCTCAAGAGGAGAAAAACATTCCGTTAATTGTATTATGAAGGCTTTAAAGGTGTTTGAAGAGATGTCTGGATTAGTACCAAACATTCAGAAGAGCACGGTTTACTTTTGTAATGTGCCTCATCAGACAAAACAGGAGATTCTTCGCCTCATGCCTTTTGGAGAAGGCTCTCTTCCTGTTAGATACTTGGGTGTTCCACTGATTTCGTCGGGTCTGCGGTCTCAACATTGTAATGTTCTTGTTGAAAGGATGGAATCAAAAATTTCTGATTGGAAGAACAAAAGCCTATCTTTTGCGGGGCGATGTCAGCTTATTATTTCTGTTCTATCATCCATGCATGTTTATTGGTCTTCAGTGTTCATTCTTCCTATGCATATCATTAATAAGCTGGAGTCTAAGATGAGGGGTTTCTTGTGGTGTCAAGGTCCTATGCAATATGGTAAAGCAAAAGTTTCGTGGAAAACAGTATCTTTACCAAGGAATGAAGGTGGATTGGGAATTCGAAGGATAAAGGAGATGAACATTGCTCTCATGACTTTTCATATTTGGAGCATCCTTCGGAAAAGAGATTCTTTATGGGTGGATTGGATCTATCATTACAGGCTATATCGGAAGAATTTCTGGGTTGTTAGAGTTCCCTCTTCCTGTTCTTGGGTGTGGCGTAAAGTATTGGGCTTGCGTCCAAAGGTCAGGCCTTTCTTACGCAAATCTATTGGGGATGGGTGCACCACCTCTGCATGGTATGATTCATGGACTAACTTGGGGCCTCTATATTCTATAATCTCCCATCGTCACATTTATTCTGCTGGGTTCTCTCCTGATTCAACTGTAGCGGACATCTGTTTTGAAGGGAGGTGGCGGTGGCCGGTTGCTTGGCATGACGTTTACCCGGTCTTATTGCAGATACAATGTCCTACTTTTTTGCAAGGAGTGGGAGATAAATGGGTTTGGCAGTACAATAATAAAGACCACAATTACTGTACGTCTGTGGTGTGGGATTCTATCCGGTACAGGGAGGAAGAGGTTGAATGGTATAAATGCATATGGTATCCCCAATGTATCCCTCGACATGCTTTTCTCCTTTGGTTAGTTTTGAGGGAAAAATTACTCACCCAAGACCGGATTATGAGATGGACCCCCTCCCGTCGAGGGAATATGAATATGCTATGTTGTTTATTGTGCATTCAAAACATAGATTCTCACAACCATTTATTTTTTGAATGTTCATACTCGTCTAAGGTGTGGTCGTTGATCAAGGATAAAGCTCACATGGAAAGGTGCCCTCCGGTTTGGGATGATGTAAAGCAGAGATTACAACGTCATGCTGGTTCAAAGACGCTTCCTAATATTATACAAAAGCTAATGATTGCGGCTGCGGTTTACTTCATATGGCAAGAAAGGAACAATCGAATTTTTAACAACCAGTCTCGGCATCCAAAGGTGTTGAGTGATATCATACTATCAACTGTTAGGTTAAAGCTTATGGGTCTGAAATTCACGAAGAAACAAAGAGTTCTTGATATTCTTGCGGATTGGAAAATTAGCATCAATTTAGTCTTGCATGATGGAGGTTGATCTGGGGTGCATTGTTCTTAATTTAGTTAATTTTCGTGTTTGGTTTGTTGGTCTGATAGGCTAGGTTTTTTTGTTAGCTGATTTTTTGAATTTTCTTATATAGGGGGAATGTCCTATATAAGAATTAGTGTAGAATCTATCTACACTACTTGTACGTTTTTTTCCTATTTATAAATAGAATCATCGGGGTAACCCTTTACCCAAAAAAAAGGATCTTGATTGACACCTCCTATTGGGTTGGCTTTGCTTATAGGATTGTGATTGTCTGATGATTCAACAATTGTTCCTTCTTTGACAAACCTGACGGGAACAAACGAAGGAATGTTACCTGATTTGAATTTGTTGAAGAAAGTTGGAGAAGCAACTAAAATTGGTGTTGGAGCATCAGAAGTGGAATCGGCATTAATCTTCTTATCAGACCCTTGCCTGAGGAATCCCAAACCTACAGGAGAATCCTGCACATCTCTAACCTCTTTAAGATTAACGTTGCTTAAACCTGCATTTAAACTATTAGTTTCTGCAGCTTCAATCAAATCATTAGATGGATGAGGTTGAGGCATAGGAGAGTAACAATGGATGCTGGGAGGAGGATAGACGTATGAATTTTCACCACAACTCACTCCCGTTTTAATCCTAGCTCCCCTCTGTTTACACAGTAGCTCTTCCTGTTTCATTCCGGATATGGTCCATCTATCAAGCTTTGTTTTAAGCTGTCTTGTTTCAAATTCAGCAATGTAACTCTTTCGTTTAAAAGATTAATTTCAACATTTCTTTCAAGAAGAATTCATTTTAAATGATCATTTTCTTTTAAAGCTTCATTTAATTTTATGAAATACTTGGCTTCATTCTTTTTAAGTTTTGCTTTTATGGTGGTTAACTCCTTTTGGTTATCTAAAAGTAACCTATTAGCTTTATACACACCAAATAAACGAATTCTGCAAGCAAAAGAACACATATCCTGAACTGTCTCGTATGGAAGATCCAGGATGACTCTTTCAGCAGTAAGAGCCTTCTTGCAGAAACAAACTCTGGTATTTCGCTTCCATTCCTCTTCCTTCTCAGCATCACAAACTTCAGCATTCAACTCAGCTCCACCTTTACCCATTGATGTCTGCTTAAGCTCCTCTTGTACCTCTTTAGTTTCAGGTTTCGGTAAACCGTCGGAATTGGTGCCAGAATCTGATCTCTCTTCTGGTTCTCTTTGGAGTTTGAAGTGATCTTTGGAGTTAGATATGTTGCTTCATAGTACTCACGACGTTTGATATCCAACTCCATTTCTTTCAGTTTGTTGATCACCTCCATTAGTTTGTAATCCCGAAAACCTCTATCTATTTTAATCAACTTACCGTGTGAGCTCCATTCTGATGGGAGGGAATAAAGCAATCTTAGAACTTTTTCATGATTTCCCAATTGGACATCAAACTTCTTCAGATTACTTGCCACCAAAAGAAAACGATCAACAAAATCAGACTCGTTTCATTCTTTAGAGTGGCAAAATTATCAAACCGACATTGTGCAATTGTGAGATCATCAGATTCGAAGGATTTAATCAGTTCTGCAAAAGCCATTTTTATTTTTATTTTGTTTAAACAATTAAACGCCCCAAAAATATTTTTCCCAAAAAATTTAGAATAATTCTCCCCCGGGAAAAATATTATTTTTAAATGTCACGCTAGAAAATCTTAGCAACTGGGGTCAAGCACGAAACAAGGTGGAAAAAGTCATCTTTAACATTTGAAAATCGGAATGAACTCAATTAATCCCAACTAGGGGGAAAAAGTCATCTTTAACATTCGAATTTCGCTGAAGAAATGATAGTTTCGCCGAAATTATAGTTTCGCAGAGCTAGTTTCGCTGTGAACTCTAGTTTCGCTGAGCCGACAGTAGTTTCGCTGGAAATTTCGGCAGCAGTTTCGCTAGCCGAATGTCACAAATGGCTTAGTTTCGCTGATAAGTTCGCACGAAACAAGCTTGAACTTTCGTTCAATGATACTTTCGGCAACAATGTCGCTTGTAAATCACCCACAAGCACTGTTTAACTTTCGTTCAAGATCACTACTTAACTACAAAGTGTAAAACACTTGTAGTTTCACCGAAAGAATAGGCAGTTTCGCTGGAAGAACTCGTAGTTTCGCTGGACAAAGCTGAAAAGCTTTTTAAACATGAAATCAATCTGAAATGGCCCAAATCTCAATGGATATGAAATCTGATGGTTAACAGAGCTTTTCCAACCAATAACAAGCAGACTTCAATCAATTTCCATATCAATAACACTCAAATCTGATCCGAAATTGATGAAAACTTGATATTGAACAAAAACAACCAAAACCTCAACTTCACTCTCTAAAAATCTTCAAATCTTCAGTGAATTTGATCCAAAATGGCTCTGATACCAAATTGTAAATCCAGGATGATCAAACTTGAATCAAATCATGAAGATTATAGATCAAATTATGATAAACACACTAAAACCCCTTTGATCTTCAATTAGATTGCAAAATATATCTTTACAAGTAATTCCCCAATCTATTGGTCATACAACCATTAACCAACACTAATGACAATTAACCTATTTATAGTCTAGATTAATATTCACTTTAATTGCACTTAACCCCCTAGACTTAGGCTATTTAATACAAAATTACATATTAAGCATAAAAATGACTAAAAACAAGATAAAATATATTTTGTTCCCATAAAATATATTTATTACAATAAAACTCCTAGTCATCTAAATCTTCAACGTCTCGTCTCGGATCTTCGTCTCGAACGTGTCGGTTTGACTTTTGTTGACTTTGACCGTGACGTTGACTTTTGTTGACTTTGACCGTGACGTTGACTTTTGTTGACTTTGACTGTGTTGATAATATAGACTATCTTGTACAGCTCCAACATTAATCAAATAATCAAATCCTCTCGCAATAGGTATTTCAACACGAGGAATTAAATTCAAATATTGATAAATTTTAAAGTAAGGAATTATTAAAATCCTTAATAATTTATATTGTTTTTGTAACAAAATATTAGACTTTGAAATGTACTATAAGGTAGGTCACAACCACAAAAGGCTAACTATAAAGTCTTCACATCTCCCATTGGTTGCAATTCATTTATTTGAAAAACATTTTGAAAATAAAACATCTGGATAAAGCTGATGAATCATGTATCTAGACATTTTATAATCGAAAGATGAGTATTAAAATCCTCATCACAAGTTTTTTTAGAGCTGTCCAATTTATTGATAAGATCAATATCAAGTAGTTGGTATACAATGTAAGGAATACACTTAAAGGCTTATGCAACTAAAGAGCAACCCAAAAAGCTCTCCGCATGCACATGTAAAGTACTAGGAAAGTACTTCGAAAGATTTGATATAACTCAGTGAATTATACTAAGTATCAAATCTTCCGAAGCTAAAAGACCAATTCTTCCGAAGCCAAAGATGAAGTCTTCCGAAGCTTCAAAGACAAAGTCTTCCGAAACCAAAGACTGATTTCTTCCAAAGACAGAGAAGGTATGTCTTCTCTAACATACTTTTGACAAAAGCTGAAACATATTTCCGCAGCCATCTCTGAAGACTCACCAACTAGCATGAGTTAGTAAAAAGTTCATGCTTTTGTTAACTCTAGATTAATGTGTTGAGTTTGTAACTTTCCAACTATCTAATTTAATTCTTTTTGTAATAGATTAGGATGTGAGCTAGGGAATGTCATAGTCACTAGTCAAAAGGCAATCTGTTTTTTTGACTCTACATTGATCTTGTTGTCTAGATTAGTGTTTCCAGCTGGCCTTCAAAGTATGACCGGCTGTAGGATGTAGTATAAAGTATCTTAAGTACTTGTATTAGATGTAAGCTTTGTAACACTTGTAAGAACTTGAGAGCAATATACATCATTCTTGAAAACCATATTATCTTGTTCTTGTTATTGTTCCTTTACTTGTGTTGTTTGTTTCATCTAAGCCGGTTTCCTATTTGATTTGCTAAGTGTTCTAAGTCTCTCCACCTTGTGAAAATGTTGCATTGACCCCCTTCACCGGTCCTGTAATACATTGAAATCATTAAGTTCGTATATGTTAGAATGAATTCAGCCGCATTGTAACATAACACGAAATTACCCATTATCCTCGATCACTTAAACTTTTGTTTTGACTTATTTCATACAACCTCCTTTTGGTTTTGTAATCTATACTAATAAACCAAAATGTATAGAAGGCACATGTCATTTTTCTAAATTGTCCATCTAAACTCCACCTAAAGATTGGGACACGTGTCATTATTAGAATGAAAGTTAACCATTTAATGATACACTAAATGCTAATGATTATCTATATACTTCTCAAATAATATGTAAGGCCCCGTTCGCGGAACGCTTACAGTTGGATATTCATCGCACATAATATTTAAAACACGTTACAACTCATTTGACTAATAAAACATTGCAGCGGAATAGATTATCAAAAAAACCATTTCATGCATTAATAATTACTTTTGCCAAATAATACATCGTTGTTCGAAGTTACAAAATAATGTTTAGTTGCATTACAGCACAAAAAGTATCATTTCTGCATAAAATGGATGCCAGTCTTTATTCGCCAAGTAGCTTCACCCTCGTGCCATCCCCAACAACAATTTACCTGCCAACTGAAAATGCATAAAAGTCAGCGGCTGAGCGAGTTTTAGTTTTGTAAATTAAAATACTTTCCATTCGTTTAAAACATTTTCTTTACTTTCGCACGTAATCACACATCATACGTACACATAGATGATATTTATTATTATCTTCCATCATCATTCGTTATCGTACGCATAGCATGTTTCGTTTATTTATCATTATCTTTCACTTTCATCTAGACCAATGTCATATGCTATACCCCAAACATTATGCACAAGCTGGTACTGGGCCGAAGTCTATAAATAGAGCCCTAACTTTGTGCACAAAGCTGACTCTAGTACCAGGGCAAGTGACAAGGTTCTCGTTCGTTTGATCAATCACAAGGATTAGACCCATGTGTGCATCCTCATGGGTTAGCTAAAACCTCCTTTCATTTTTTGCAAGACTTTCATTCATTCATTATGTTCCACTTTTTGTTATCTTTTATCTTTCGCTTCATTACATAATACTTTACGTACAAGAGCTTAAACACATCACGTAAAACTACGTAATAATACGCAATAAGAAACATAAAGAAAATAGGCCATACATGCATATCATCAACTAAATATAACCACTAAAAAATCCCAGGTCTTAGTCTCTAAATTCCATTTCCCAAAATTTCAGAATATTTTCTAACTCATTTAGGCGCATGAACACTATACGAGCGCATGGGAACTATTCGGGCGCATGAGCCTTACTTAGGCGCATGGGCAGCACTTAGGCGCATGGGCAATACTTAGGCGCATGGGCAGCACTTAGGCGCATGGGAAAACTTAGGCACATGGGCAACACTTAGGTGCATGGGCAATACTTAGGCGCATGGGCACCACTTAGGCGCATGGGAAAACTTAGGCACATGGGCAGCACTTAGGCGCATGGGAAACTTAGGCGCATGGGCAACACTTAGGCGCATGGGAAAATTTAGGCGCATGGGTAGTGGGCGCATGGGCACTATATGTGCGCATGGGTAGGGTTATGTTCTACATACACTAGTATCAGACCTCAATTCTCATTCAACCTGTTCTTAACCTCGTTTCTAACGTACTAAGCATCCAAAACAGGCATAGAAACATGAAACATAACCAAATCATACCAAAACATACATCCACCCAAAAACAGGGCACATACACATACGGTTCGCATACCGAACATCATATAAAGTTAGCTACATAAATTTTCAGCCTTAAACAAGTTTAAAAGCAGTAAAACCGAGGATCTAGAACTCACCTGATGCAGTCTCAGGGCAACTCTCCTTCAAACCCGAGGGCACAAAGAGTTCTAACAACTAAACACACCAAAAACGCACAACCGAGCACACACAAACACATAAGCACGTACCCAAAGGCTAAAAACCTAGCCGAAAACAACCAAAACCCAAGAAAACTCACCTTCGAGCAGGTTTTTCTCTCTAGAACCAGTGGGAGCTTGGTCTCTATCTCTCTCTCCAAAAGCCGAATGAAGATGGTACAGGGGGTGTGGGTGGCCATGCCCACATTTTGAACAAAAATTATATTAAAGTTTGCCTCTTGCATAACTTTAACCCCTTAACTTGGGTTATTTTGCTTTTCTTTCTTTATAAAATTTCGGGTGTTACAAGTCCACACCCCTTATATAGATTTCGTCCCCGAATCCTTTTACTCCTCGAACAGTTGTGGGTAATGTTGTCTCATCTCCTCCTCAGCCTCCCATGTAGACTCGGACCCCTTCCTATGCCTCCACGGTACTCGAACAAATGGAACCACTTTATTCCGTAGCCTTTTCTCTTTTCGATCAATGATTGCCACTGCTTGCTCCACGTAATTGAGTCGTTCGTCTACTTCAATATCCTCCAGTGGTACAATCACATCTTCATCAGCTAGGCATTTTCTTAGATGAGATACATAAGATGTTGGATGAATCCCACTTAACTCATCGAGTAGCTCCAACCTATAGGCCACCTCTCCTACTCGAGCAATGATTCGGAAAGTCCCATAAGTGAAGTCTATCATAGTGCTTGCAAGACTTTTCATCATCAAACGGGCTCGGGGTAACATTCGTTAAGTGCCGCTTCTCATTAATAATGTCTTCCACTTTAATATATAATACTTAACTTATTAAGTACACAACATACCAAGTACTAGTCATCATAAAACATAACCGACCCTCCGCGGGATAACGGTGGTTCGGGGGCGGTAGCCCCTGACAGCGGGGTCCTAGTGGCAGCAGCCCCTAGTAGGGTCCAAGGGGCAACGCCCCTGGCTGGGGCCGTGCTGCATAACAACCCCAAAACTTGGTCTTCCTATTATTTTTAAACATTTATATAGCATATTTCCTTATAGAAAAATCGATCTTCCTGTTAAATCCTCTTAAACTTGGTCATTTAAAGACGTATATTTAGTATGCATAACAACCCCAAAACATGTAAAAACTTATAAATAAGAGGATCTAGAACTCACCTAGATACCGTGAGTAACTTCTAGACTAAGATTTCTAGGCTAGGATCGCACTTCACAACTTGTAGATAAGTTAACACTTAAAGGGATTAATTTCTGCCTAATTTCGCTGCTAATTTCGTTGCCAGATAAGCAGTTTCGCTGCCTGTTTTGTTGACAGTTTCGCTGCCTTTCGCATGGCAGTTTCGCCCAACTTTCGTTGGAATTCCATGGCTGCAAAATTACCTGCGAAACTATAGTTTCGCAGAAAACTCACAGTTTCGCAGCTTGAACACCCAGTTTCGCTGGATGCACAGACAGTTTCGCAGAACGCATAAAAATTATGAACCAGCCTATTTTTAACCCAAAATCGCAACTTTTTACGTCCAATCTCTTAGTTTATCAACCATGAGGCTATATCTAAGCTTTTTACATGTTTTCATACGTAAAAATGTGACCTTTATGCGATTCTTTGCAACTTTTCAAAACCCAAAACCCTAGAATCCGGGTTTGATCTACAGAAGGGTTTAGAGGCCGATTCTTACCTGGATTTGTTGCTCCTTTCTTATGGTTTGATGCTCCAACACCCATATCTTCAATCTCTTAACCTTTGAAGCTCTAAATCTTAAGTTTTCTTCTCTTTCTCTCTCTACTTTCTCTCTCTAGAAATTGGTGGATAGGGTTCAAATAAGGAAGATGATGGCTGGTTAAGTGGCTTAAGGGCTGATTATGGGCCTTTAATCTCTTAGGCTACTACCCAATAAGGCAAATTTAGCCCATGACCATTTCTTTACTTTATTAAATACCCATTAATTAAGCCCATTATCCTGGATGACTCGTTTTGACTTTTTAGGGTGTTACAATGGTATAGCGGCTCGCTTTGCCACCAGGATTCTCGAAACCCTAGTTTAATCCATTGGTGGCCATTTCTTGGTTGTAGGTCAAAACCTTAATTTCTTAAAATTTTTGTTTCTAACCCTAATCTTTACAAAGTTATCATTTCATGTGTAACAACTTCAAGATGTTACTCAACATATAGATTGTTAAACTTCTGATCACCAAACATTCTTCCACACTATTAAAGAGCATTTTTAGTCTTGTGGATTTTATCAGTCCTTCTTTGAGCATTTTCTTCATTAATCCTGTCTATTTTAGTAATGATCATAGTTAATAATATATCTCCTCATTGTTTTAATGTTAAGTTAAACAAATTTAAAAATGATATTGTTTTGTTTTATACATATGGACGAGCGTATTTTTTTTAGTTTCTTTTAAATAAATTAGGCAGCATATCTTGATTTTCAGACGAGTTATGCCTGAGTTCATCCTGCCTTTGCTTGACTCGACTTCATTTTGCTCGTTTACAATTCTACTTATATACATTACTTCTAAAAGCAAAATAGTTTTCCGTTACACTATCAAGGGTTATTGGATAATAATAATTCCAACTTTTATTTATTGGTAGAGATTAATCTAAACTTAGAAAATATTTACAGACACTCCAAAGTTTAAGCTTATTTTCCTCAAATGATCCCTTACTAACTAAGAGTTAACACCGTTAGTGTTTGATGATATGGATTGCTTATGTAGCCAAAATACTAAGTAGAAAGTTAAAATCTACTATTAGATCTAGCAATATGAAACTTCTGCACCGTAAAATCCGTCAATTTCAGATGACGATAGAGGCTAGACACCATAAAATGGACCTGATGGAGGCTGGGCGATGACGGAGTTGAAAAATAATTCAAAGTTGGCCTCATTTCATACAAAACACGAAAGTGGTTTAAATCTCAGTTAGTAAGGGATCGTTAGAGGAAAACAAACTTAAAGTTGAGATTGTTTATAAACTTTTTCTTATTGGGATTAATCCCGACCAATAAATAAAAGTTAGGATTATTATAATCTAATAACCTTATTATAAATTATAAATAAAATATAATATTTCAGGGTTATTGATTTTAATAATCTCAACTTTTATTTATTGGCCGTGATTAATCACAACTCAAAAAATATTTACTAACAGTTTCAACTTTTAGCTTATTTTCCTTCAATGATTCGTTTCTAACTTAAAGATAACATTGTTTTTTGATGACCTGAACTACTTATATGGTCAAAACACTAAGTAAAAAATTTAAAATTTACAATTAGATCCGTCAATCTAAAACCTTCGAACAATAAAACCCATCAATCTCCACCTTTTGATTTGAACAACTTGATTTGTTAAAGATAAATTTCAAACGACGATGGAGGCTAGGCCCCAGAAAACGAACCCAATGCAGGTTGAGCGGCGTTGAAATAGAAAAATTGCTCAAAGTTAGCTTAATTTTCATCAAAAGAACTAACTAAGTTAACTTTTAGTTATTAAGAGCACTCACATCCCATTCTTTATTTTCATCCTTATAATTACACTAAAAATCACTACTTTTTCTTTCTTCTTTCAATTAAATAATATGTTTTTATACATTTTTCATTATATTTTTTCTCTCCTCCACTCACAACCACTTTTAAAAATATTAAAAAATTTATAAGGGTTGAACAGTAAATCCTTAAATTTACAGAGGAATATTAACATTTTCTCTATCATCCACTCACAACCATTTGAACCATTTCATATAATTTAAGAACTCTCACTTACATATTAAAAGGAATGAGATGTGAATGCTCTAAGAACTCTATAGAAAAAAATAAACTTAAAATAGAAAGTGAATTTAAATATTTTCCGACTTGAATTAATTCGGTACAAAAAGTTAAGATTATTTAAATCTTCTTTATAAGAAAAGCTATTAAAAAAACTTAACGAGGGATTTGATTGATAGTGATTAGTACGACGGTGGTGGAGAAAAGACATTCTGGACCGATGTTTCGTAATCATGCACTACTTATTATTTTCTTCCAACTGGGTCCCACGGCTGCTGACGTGGACATACCGGCACCCCCATGACTTTTTGGCTTTTCCTACCACTTTCTTCCCTCCAAAACGCCTGTCACTTAGATTGCGTTACAGACGTATCAAAATAATATACATCTGCCACGTGGAAGGCTTTCATTGGGCTGTGTTTTTATTTATGTTACAGTTGGTGTATTCTTAGTGAGTAGTTGGGCAGAAAAACACTTGAAATGCAAAGTAAACAACGTTGAAAAACCTACCACGCCTGCTCCAAAACCAAAACAACTTCCCCAAATTCCATTAAAGCTACTCCACCTACATATATATATATTCTTAAAATAAACCAAATATAAATCATACTATAAATCAGACTTTTCTTCCTTGGAATATTAATATCATTTTTATTTTCCTTTATGGTCAACATAATTCATTATTTATTTATTTATTATATCGTCCTAGTGTTATTGAATGAAACCGTTACTACTAATATATTTTATCTACACCATTTAGAAACGCTTAAAATAGTGTCACATTTCTTCTAATTGGACCGTCTGTCCACGTGTCTTCTGTTGATAGGAACACAAATTCAAACTTTCTTTCATTTCTTTTTTCTGTTTTACATAGATTTTAGCTAAGGTTTTTAATGAAGAGATGAAACCTAAATTGAAGGTTGGTCCACATGTATAGGCACTGAATCTTACTTTCTTCCACCCGGGTTCGTGCTGAGGTTTTTAATCAGATATTTTCTTTAACTTTTTTATTTTTTGTTTTTCAGTTTCCTTATTTCTTTTTCTTTTTAGGTTCTTTTATTTGTTTTACGTTTTGTTATAGTATCCAAATAAATTTTATTTTTCCACCACTCACGTTTTATAACCATTTGTGAATTACAACTGCATATTACGATTATAAGTATGCAAAAGAAAATTAGAAATCTCACTCCGTAGTACAAATAAAAACTCTAGTTAGTAACAAAAGCCACCTTTAATGAATAGTATTTTAACCAATCGTTCTTCTGTCACTTGTTTCATAGCGTTTAAAAAAATGTTTGAACTTGTAATTTGGACATACAATTACTTGGTCCAGTGGTTAAAGCCCGCTTCTTGCAAACTAATGTCACGAGTCCAAACCATATCCCCAACGAATTTTATATCTTTTTATTTTGAGTAAATAGTAGGTGATAAGCCCAATGATTACAACCCATCTTTACAGAAAATCTGGTGGACTCGCTAGTTGGCCTGCGACATCTTCGTTCTAATACATATAAATAGGTTATAGCCCGTGTAATACACGGTTGGTTTAAATAATTAGATTTCCATTACACATTGACTACAAAATAAATACTACAAAAAATAACAACATTAACTTAAAAGTTTAAAAATACAATTAGAAGTACATTCATACTCTCAAAACTTTCTCATAGATGTCTAAACAACTCTTTGTATACGACATTTTGTGTCTCATTGGTAAGTTACCATTTTGATCTAAAATTAATAATTTTACCCCATCTGCAGTCTTGACCCTTGACAAAACAACATATAACTATCCACGAGCGAAACTGGTTCTTGTAAACACAAACAAACTATTGACAATAATTGTCCCTGACTCTGGTTAATCTTTATTGCAAAACAAACAGTTAGTGAAAATTGCCTTCTCTGGAATTTGATAAGGATTTTTTTGTCAGATGCCACGAGATTAATTCTTGGAATAAATGTTCTACTTCCAATGTTACTTCTAGATATTATCTCAGCTTCAATAATCCGTTTCTTGAGAGATACAATTTGTAGACGAGTACCATTGCATAAACCATTTGTTGCTTAATGTTACGTAGAAGCATGATAGGAACATCAACTTTCAATACTAGTAATTTGACAATCCAAATATTTTCGGACCATTTAGAAAATCAGGTGAGTAAAAATTTTCTTAATATTAAAATGTTCAGTTTGACATGTGTGTTTGTTTATGATAATTTTCTTCCGGCAACAAATTATTATGTAGCCCTCATGTTTAGGATACTCATTTATATTTAAAGTCATCTATTTTTATAAGATTTAACAAAAAAAAACACCAAATTAACAAACGCTTGTTGTACAAGTGTATTAGTTGATGAGGGACAACTGCGGCATTTTTGTGACGCTATAAGTATAACAAAAGATAATTGGTAACATGCTTATTTTTATACTATAATTATGAATGTAAACATATTGTATAAATGTAGGAAAAGCAGTTAACTGATGATCAAGAAAAACGACAATCAATCTGTTTTGTTGTATGTCATGCCAAATAAATTCAAATGCAACAAATAACAAATAAATTCAAAAAGAACTGTATGTCCTTGTTTTCAAGAGTCACTCCAACATCCTTTAGAGTGTTCACAATTTCAACATACATGAAGTATTGTTGAGTTATGGTTTTATCTGTCTTGAAGGTGAAGTTTTCAAACTACTGCTTCAGAACATCCTTCTTGTTCTCCTTGGCTTCATTTGACCCCTCATACATTAGCTTCAGTGCATCCCATAGTTGTTTGGCTGTATTGTACTTCTTGAATTTACAACCGCAAATTACTATTATAAGTATGCCAAAGAAAACTAGAAATCTCACTCCGTAGTACAAATAATAACTCTAGTTAGTAACAAAAGCCACCTTTAATGAATAGTATTTTAAGTAATCGTTCTTCTTTCTTCTGTTACCTGTTTAATAGCGTTTAAAAGAATGTTTGAACTTGTAATTTGGACATACAATTACTTGGTGCAGTGGTTAAAGCCCGCTTCTTGCAAACTGATGTCACTAGTGCAAACCATCAGCCCAACGAATGTTATATCTTTTTATTTTGAGTAAATAGTAGGTGATAAGCCCAATGATTACAACCCATCTTTACAGAAAATTTGGCGGACTCGCTAGTTGGCCTGCGACATCTTCGTTCCAATATATATAAATAGGTTAGAGCTCGTGTAATTCATGATTGATTTAAATAATTAGACTTTCATTAAACATTGATTACAGATTAAACATTAAGAAAAATTAACAATATTAATTTAAAAGTTTAAAAATGCAATTAGAAGTACATTCATACTCTCAAAACTTTCTCATAGATGTCTATTTTTATTTTTAAAGTCATATATTTTTATAAGATTTAACAAACAAATCCACCAACTAACAAACGGTTGTTGTACAAGTGTATTAGTTGTTGAGGAACAACTGCGGCATTTTTGTGACACTATAAGTATAACAAAAGATAATTAGTAACATGCTTATTTTATACAATTATTATGAATGTAAAGATACTGTATAAATGTAGGAAAAGCAGTTAACTTATGATCAAGAAAAACTACATTCAATCTGTTTTGTTGTATGTCATGTCAAATAAATTCAACTGTTACAAATAATATATTATACGATTTTTCATTTTCTGTAAGTCGTCAAAATAAATCAACCTAGCGTCCATGTCCTATCACATAAAAGAAAGTAAAATATGCTTAATCATAATAAAAATGTTTTGTTAAATGTAATCGATTAAAGTCTTATTCAATTGAAATTACATTTAGATTAAACACTTTCACCGGCATGATATGTGTTAATACATACAAAGATATTTAAGTGTAAAGGAGAATATGTGAAATTTTTTTATGCATTCACATGTATTTGATATAGGTCATTGAACTTATAATTTATCTTATTTGGTACATCCTATTTTAAGGTTTTCATATTAGGTATCAATATCTGAGAATTCCAACAAGATCGATCTTGTGAATGAAATGTGAAATGAATTAAACATGGATAATAGATTGAACAAGATGAAAAAATCAATATTGAACACCAACGTAATGTAAATAACTTCAATATATCTCACTCTAGTAACTTTGATTATAAGTGTATGATTTCAAGTGTTCTAACAACTAAACATCAAAAACTATATTTATACTAAACCAAAAGGTTCTCGCGCGATAACTAAGTTCCTGCATGGATAGTTTCTTTAGAAGCTTGTTTTGATTTCCTGAGCCTCTAGGTTTAATCCCTACAATCTCCCTCTATTCTCGGTGAATCAAACCTTCAAAAGTCCACATCTGCAACTTTGTAACTTCCGCCATAAGCATACATATTTTTGTCTAGGGCCATCATAATTTACAGGACCGTGTAATGGTGCATAACAGTTTTAAATTTGGAGATTATCACTAAACAGACTTACTAGATCAAATTGGGAACGAGGCAGTGAAACTAAGAATAACAAGTAAGGAACACTCAAGAACACAAGATTAGTTGTATATTGCTCTAAAGTGTCTACAAGTATTTCAAAGCTTAGTCCTAAGACTGATACATAAGATACTTTATACTACATCCTAAATCAGCCATACTTTGAAGACCAACTGGACACTAATCTAGACAATAAGATTAATATAAAGTCAAAAGATAGATTGCCTTTTGACATGTGACTATAACATGCCATAGTTCACATCCTATTGTATTACAATAAGGATAAAAGTACTAAAGTAGGAAGTTACAAATAAAAGACCATAATGTATAGTTGGCAAAAGTAAAAAGGTAATCAACAACTTATATAAGTTGGTGAGTCTTCAGAGCTGATAGCGGAAAGGTCTTCTACTTTTGTCAAAAGTATGTTAGACACACATGTCTTCTTAGTCTTCTGAAAAGTTCAGTCTTCAAGCTTTGGAAGACTTTGTCTTTAAGCTTTGGAAGACTTTGTCTTTAAGCTTCGAAAGACTTTACTTTTGGCTTCGGAAGATTTCTGTCTTTGGCTTCAAAAGATTTGACACTTAGTTTGTTTTCTTTGTATATTGTCAAATCTTCCAAAGTACGTCCATCTACTTCAGTGCATGCTGAGAGATCTTTAGTTAGATCAAGCTTTAAAATAATCCTCTTGATATTACAAACTCCCCCTAGGTTAACGCTACCAAAACTTGAAAAGTGCTATGAAGTTTGATCTTCTACTTGAAGCCATTAGAATCAGAGCAATTCCTCTCATCATCAGTTGGTCTGGATTCTTCAAGCTTTCATAGTATATCTTTATGTCCAAAAGATCACGCTCAGGCAGGTCAAATATGTTCTGCCAGAAGAATAATTGTTGAACTCATTGATCTCTTGTGACATACTGTGACAACCAGGAAATTTTCATCCGTCTTGTACCGAAGTTAGTTAAATTTCAGGATGAATTTTTTTTTCAACAAGGGGATGATGTGACACCTGGCATTTTCCTGTCATTTTTCGATCAACACGAACATGTTTTTCTGATCATACATTCATGCATTTAATGTTGTTTACTTAAATGCGTCATTTAGTGCACAAGCATTCACGAACCTTTCACGTAACGGTAATTCGAAGAATTGCCGAATCGTACGCGCGTCTGTCCCCGGACATTGGTGATTTGTAAAAATAGTTTTCAAACAGTCATAATTGATGTGAAATTATGTGTTGTATGATTATTTGATTAATTATGTAGCTTTGTTGTGAAAATTGAGAATTTTATGGCATTTACGTGTTTTCGCGCATTTTCGGCTTTTAACGCCAAAGTATTATAAAAATAATTTTGAACTAGCAAAATAAATATAATTTCATGTTATTAATGTTTTTTTGATGTTATGTGAGCATTTGGTGGTTTCGGTGTAGAAAAAGTTCAATCACGTAGCTTTAAAACGATTTTTATAAAAAACGGGGGCCTTTCTTGTAAAAAAAATATATAAAACCCAACCCCCCAACCCTAGTCACCATTTGTCCGTCCCCTTCCCCTTCCCCCTTGTTGGAGCATATATTGTCATATATAGTGTGTCCGTCGCTTGATGAATAGACTAGACTTAATGTAATACACCTGATATGTTGTAAACACATGAAACTGAGTCATTCGTAGGAGCATATGCGAATGAGACTCAGTCCTACGACTGAGCCATGCTAATGGACCATTCGTGCGACTGAGAGATTCTATTGGGCCATTCGTAAGATTGGACCATGCGTATGGTTCAATCGTACGACTGGACCATACTTATGGTTCAGTCTTACGAATGGCCCGATAGCATCTCTCAGTCGCACGACTGGTCCATTAGCATGCCTCAGTCGTACCACTGAGTCTCATTCGCATATGCTCATGCGAATGACTCAGTTTCATGTGTTTACAACATATCAGGTGTATTACATTAAGCCTAGTCTATTCTCCAACAAATTCCCCCTTGGACGTTGCTTGCGAATAGTAGATAACACCTCTTACAATCTTCAGTCAATCTTTGCTCTGGTTTCCAATAGCATCAAACAAAAAACCATATTAGCCAACATTGCCGATCCGTCAGGTTGATACAGTATCCCTGAAAATGAATTCAGGCACAATAGCTTTCGTTTACTTTGCAGAACACCATCATACAGCAAGATTCCCCATATGACTGATTTTTCTAGACAATGACATGAACAGTTTTCCATTGCTCCAATCTTCACACAGGCTAACCTGATTAACATTAACACCTGCAGAAATTCCCCCTCAAATTCAGCATATCCCAATATATTAACATTGTGCTCTCCTGGCGTCTTTATACGGTGTATTGGGCAAAAAGTAGAAGGTTTCAATCCACAGCTGACAATCTCAAACAAATCAGCATGCACTCAGATTCATCATCAGAAACCAGTTCACATCATCACTTTCTGATTGCGTCTTCAATTTCTCTAAACATGGATTCCCCCTAAGAATCAGAATCCTCTCTGGGTGGATAAGTATAACTTGATTGGCCCATAAATAGTCAGATGTTCTTGACTACCCCATAAAATTAGCACCGACTGCTGACATCTTCTCTTCTCTCTTTCGTGTTCTAACTACATTCATCTATTCTGGAAGTCCAACAAATAATGGGGTATCCATTGAACTTATTTGACAAAAGAACCTCAGGATGAATGTGCTTTGCTCATCCTCAAATCAATGCAAGAGGCAGTTCCAGACCCTTTTTTTTTGGTTTGGAACACCGTTCATTCGTATGACGTGGAAGACAAATATCGTGTGAATGGATGATACGAATGATATATTCGTGCGACTGGTGATAAGACTGGTCCAGTAGCATGACTTGGACATAAGACTGGTCCAGTCGCACGACTGGACATAAGACTGGTCCAGTCGCATGGTCCAGTCGTACGAATGGTCCATTATCATGGTCCAGTCGTGCGAATGGTCCATTAGCATGGTCCAGTCGTGCGAATGGTCCATTAGCATGATCCAGTCGTGCGAATGGTCCATTAGCATGGTCCAGTTGTACGAATGGTCCATTTGCATGGTCTAGTCGCATGAGCGGATCTGCACGCAGATTTTCAGATCTGCAGCCGCCATGGCTGCCAAAAACCCTAATCTGATGAATTTTACATGAACCGAAACAAAATAGACATCATCAGATTCGCAAGGGTGATAAGAGCGTGGTTCCAAGTTCGATTTTAACCACGAAACAACACACGTAACAAGATCTGAGCAAAACACGAAGAACACAAAGTGAGTTTAATGTCAAAGAACATGAAATAGATCCAAAAATCAAGAGCTCGGGTTTCTAGAATGATTGTTAGATCATTCTAGCAGTATCCGGCTCTGATACCAATTGTGAAGTCGCTGGATCGGTTGACATCCGAGCGTGTTCTTGACGGAAGGAAAAGAAAAACCAAAAGACAAACAAGAGAACGAACAATAATACAATGGTTTCATTGATAAAACCTAATGATTACAAGCTCGTTAAACAGAAGAATCACGACTCTTGGCAAGGGGAGATCGAGCATGATCTCACCTCTCATCCGACAGCCTCTAGGCCCGGGCACACTCCTTACCCTTTCTACACAATGAAACTGGTATTATCAGAGCTTTGGTTCTTGATATTGCGTGTGATTCGATTAGTCTCGGTGTAAAAATCACGTTTTTCATTCAAAAGAGTCATCTTTTTTGAGTAAAACAGTGTTTTCGACGTCTCCAGGTCTCAAAGTTTTCGTTTTTCGGCATACGACAGATTAGGGTTCTTGAAAAATCGCGTTTTTGTGTCAAAGTGTCAAAATCTTCGATTTTGCAAAAACAGCAGCCTTCTGTCGCACGATTAGCTCAATCGCATGACTGAACTCAATCGCATACCCCATTCGTACCATTGAACTCAGTCGCTTACTCATTCACACGACTGAACAACTCCAGTCGCCTGAGTCCATTCGTCCATTTCAATCGCACGACTGAACATATCCATTCGCTTGTCTCCAATCGCATACTCCATACGTACGATTGAATCCAATCGCACGATTGACTTCATTCGCACACGTCAATCGCACCTCCATCCGCAAGACTGAACAACTCCAGTCGCCTGAGTCCATTCGTCCATTTCAATCGCACGACTGAATCCAATCGCACGATTGAATTCATTCACACATCTCATTCGCACGAGTGAGCCATACGCATTGTCCATTTGCACGAGTGAAGCAGCTTAGTTCTAAAGTTCAAAGTTTAACGAAATGGAAGATCAGTATCCAGCGTTTACTGCCGGTAAGGACTCATGCATCCAGAACCTTCTGCTTCTGGAGAATGAGGTTGGAAATCACAATAAACCACCGAAGCTTATAACGTTGGATGATTATCCACAATGAAAACAACGGTTCGAGATATATCTAAATGGAGTCGATCCCAATCTTTGGGAATCCATTGAGACAGGTTATAGTATGCCAGTTGGTGCTGATGGTGTTAAATTAACTTTGGGAGGTGTGACTGACAGCCAGAAAGTTAAGTACAATGCTGAAAAGAAGGTGTATGCCATGTTGACCCAGTCGATACCAAAAGATATATTCCATCAGGTTTCTGAGAACAAACAGGCAAAGATGTTATGGGAAGCGTTGGAGAAAACGTATGATGGGAATCCATTGTTGAAAGCCTTGAAGGCAAAGGCTCTGAAGAAGGAGTTTGACAACTTCTCTTCGATGGGAAAAGAAAGCTTGGATGATGTTATCGACAGGTTCTACCATCTGATGAGTGAACTGCATACTCATGGGGTTACAACATCTATGGAAGATAAGGTGTCAAGTTTTGCAGATGGTTTGCCAGAGAAATGGGACTCGTTTGTGTCTAATCTGAGACAGAACAATATTCTGTCAAGGTTGGATATAAATGACTTCATATTGAAGTTGAGAGAGGAGGAATTTAGAATGAAGTACAAGTCACAGAAAGGATCCTACGACCAGAATCCTTCATTTTATAACTCAACTCCCAATCCAACCAGTTCAGGAGCACCTCTTTAAACTGCCTTTGTGTCTAGTTCAGCGGCTCCTTCCCAATCCACTGCTTCAGGATCTGAAACGTCAGGGTCGTTTTGCACCCAATATATAGTGCCTGAAGCAAATACTACTAAGTTAAAGACCAAGAATCTCGGTCATATTACTGTGGAGGTTGCAAAGCAGCACATGGACCTTCTAGCTGTAGTTGTTCATTCTTATGATGGTCTAGTTGCAGGAAAAATTGGTTATTGCCTTCTCGCCGATGAAGACTACGAGCAGGTGGATGAAAATGAACTAGAAAGAATGGATATCATGTGGGCTTTGGCAAGTGCTGTCAGGAGAGCGAAAAAGTTTGTGAAAATGACTGGACAAAACTTGATAGCCATAAAAGACACTACTTTTGGTTTTGACAAAACCAAAGTTACCTGCTTTAACTATGAAGAAAAGGGGCATTTCAAACGTGAACGTGTAAAGCCCAAGAAAACAGGTAACGGAAATCCGTTCTCAACCTTCAACCGTCAAGACAAAGACATGGTTGGAACTAGTTCTTCAAGTAAAGAGACTAAAGCATTAACTGCTCAAGATGATGAAGGACAAGACTAGTCTTTCCGTTTTGTCTCTCCTGGAGAATCAAACATTGCTTGTGTCGAAGCATTGGATGATGGGTCTGCCAGTGAAGGTGATATTACAGCTGAGCAAGTTCTGTCAGATTCAGAAGAGGCTGTAAACGTAGTAAATCACCTAGTTGAAGAAGAACTCAGAACGACATGTTCAGAATCTCCAGCATCTGAAGCGTCTAATTCGGGATTGATGGTTGATTCATTTGAATCTTCAGAGGTAAGTACAAAAGATCAACTTTTTGAAAAACATGCTTGTAATGAATGTAACAAATTTAGAGAAAGCATTGATCTTAAGTTTGCTAGGTTATTAGACCACAATGATAGCTTAGTAAATGATTTACAACTGTGCACAGAAGCTAATCGGATTTTAAAACAAAACGAGTGCAGTTACAAAGATTAAATAGAACTTTTAGGTAAACAACTAAGGGAAACCGAGGTTGTTGCTTTTAATAAAAAAAATGATATAAAGTTTTATTTAAACTCTTTGGAAGAAACACAGAAAGAAAAAGCAGTTTTAGAAGTCGAGGTAAATTCTTTAAAACAAAAACTGCATAGTTGGAACAATGGGGAGGGGTTGGGTTACAAAGTAGTTTCACCTCCACATGAGATCCTGTTAAATACAAAATGTAGACCTGTAAATAACAACCTAATTAAGGATCATGTGGTGTCCACTCCTCTGGTTAGTGATTCGGATTCCACGGGTAAACCGGTGAATTCTGTCACTAAACAGAAGGAGGCCACATTGAAATCTAAAGGTAAGATGCCAACTGTAAATTTGGATGAACAATTTGAAAAGGTTAATGTAAAGTCAGGTTCAAACATGTCTATTTCTGAACCCAAAACGACCAAACCAGTTAACCAACCATGTGCTTCACGACAAAGTCCAAATAAACAAAAGGCTAAGGATGTTAAAAACGTTCAAACAATGAATTTTGTTAAAGAAGCAAAAACATCTAAACAAGAAGTGTCCAAACCCAATCAGACTCAAGTCACACATGTTTCACACTCAACTCCACAGAAACAGTTTCCTCAACATGTAGAAGGGAGATCTTGTTACAGTTGTAGAAAGAGAGGACATATCGCTTCTAACTGTCCTTATTATCAGACTCCCAAACAGAAAATTGAACTTTATGATACTAAACCAAGATCTTCGAAAAGGAGTTCTATTACTCCACCAAAGAGAATTAATGAACCTAAAGTTCAAACCGTAAGCCAGTCGTCTGCTTATCACAAACAGGCCTTACACAAAATTGGCTTATGGAAAGAAAAGTCAAGTCCATTGTCTGATAATGAGAACAATAAGAAGAATGATATGCCCTCACCCTCAAATGGACAGTGGGTTGAGTTTATGATGTGTGATTCCACTGGGTCACCCAAGCTAGTTAAGGCTTGGGTCCCTACAGGATCAGGTTTGTCACTTAACACTTGGATTTCTCTCAAACTCACTTATATTACACTCAAATCAGATGAAGCAGAATCTCTTCTAAGAGTTGATAATAATATAATAAGTAGCAAAGAACACAAAGAAATAATTTTCAAGGCACTTGTATATATTATTTCTCAACTTAAAGTATTACAAGACTCTTACAAGCATGAAACATGAGTTATAATAAGAAACTATATATACTAGATCCTATAGCCGGATATACTTTGATACCAGCTGGAAACCTAAGACTAAAGCATATACTACAATGCTAAAGTTAAGGTATCTTAGATAAAGTATTATCTAAGCTATGGTAGTCATGACATGTCCATGACTTATCTTTTGTCACCAACTAAAGTTGGCAACTATTTCTAACTTATAAAGGTAAACAGTGGAATAAAGTTGGTCAACTACATGGCTTTTGAGAAAACGCCATGCAGTATCTCAGAGGTCTGCAGCGGAGTGTCAGGGAGACCATACTTATGTCCACTGGATAATAGTAGTGTCTTTCGAAGGTAAGTTGGCTTCGGAAGAACAAGTTCTTCCAAAGCCACTTATACTTTGGAAAAGGCTTCTATACTTCCGAGGATTGAGGACTTCTTTCATACTTCGGAAGTTGACTTCTGATCTTTCACTCTAAGTCTTGATCTTCGGAAGTGAATACATTGTCTTCGGAAGTTGGAGTTTTCCTTCAGAAATTGGTTTTACACTTTGTCTTCGGAAGAGCTCGTTTTTCCTTTAGAAGTTCCACACTTAGCTTCGGAAGTCCTTTATTAGTTGCACCAAAATAGTCTAAGTGATTTGGTTTTGGTTGCACTAGCCTTTCTAGATCCAACAAACTCCCCCTAGGCTGATGCTACCAAAACCTCATTTGTTTCTGCTTCTCAAAGCTTTCAACACCAGGGACAGAAGATATTTATCTGTTTCCTTGTTCTTCCCTGAAGTGGTGCTGAGAAACTTGTACAAGTCGTTAGTGGATAGGAGATCCAGTCTATCACTCTGAATGACATGTACCCGTTGTTATGCCCCCTTGAAAAGAGTTAGTTGAAGAGAGTTATAGTACTCCCATCTAACTATGGATTCAAGTTCAGGACCTTCAACCATTTGTAGAAAGGCTTTGCCTTCGGTTGTTGATCCCTTCTTTTTCTCCTCCTCTCTCAGTTTCAACTCTTCTTCAACCTTGGTCCTAGCAGTTAGCTCGGCCATATGAAGACTGCCCAGATGATTTCTGATATGAGTAGCTACTTCAGAGTTGGAGGGGCTGGAGAATGGCTTCTCTGCTAACTCAGCAATATCAATTCTGCTTGAGTGTAGCAGAGATGAGGCATTTAGCCTGTTGAGCTCTCCATTCTCTCTTTTAACAACAAAGTTGTGAGAAGAGTCTTCGAACCTCCACTGGATGATCTTCTTCCTAGGCACAAGAGGTTGTCTTAGCACCCGGTCACCTTTCTTTGTATCTAGCAGAGTCACCAGCCTTCTCCTTAGCTTCTTTTCTTCCTCATTCAAAGTATCTGAATTGAGGCCAAGGAGATTTGCAGCTTGGTCTAATGTTCCTCTGGACAGATCAAGAAATTGATCTCTAGTGAGGGAACATGAGGATCCATCAACATAAGTCAATTTGACTGAATCCTCCTCACATGAGATGTCACTTAGGGTTGTGTAATTGATGAGCTTTGTCTTGATTGCCTTAAACTCCTCTAAGGGGAGATGTTTAGAAGGCTAAGGGGATGGTTTGAGAGGTTGTTGGGTAGGTTGAGGTGTTTGGGTTCTGGATAGTGTTTTAGGTTGGAGGATAGGAAGTTTAGGTGGTTGAAGTGAAGAGGTTGGTAAGGGTGATGGTGTAGGTTCAGGGGTGTATGGTTCAGTAGTTGGTTCAGTTTTGATGGGGAATGGAAAGGGAATTGGTTCAGGTTGTGGTTGGGTTTGAGGTTGGAGTTGAGTAGTTGATTTGAAGATCATCCCCTGTCCCCTTCTGTACATCTCCTTCCTCTTCCCCGAGCGAATGTCAGCCTTTATGTCACTGACATGTCGCTGGAGGGTTTTTTCAGACATAGGACCCACCTGCCTGCCAGAGAAGCCATGAGAGCCCGGAGATAGTTTTTCATCCAGGCCTTCTCACCTATCTTCTAGCAGCAGCTAGTCCTGCTTCTTCTTCCTTCTTCCTCTTCAGCATCAGCTTTTCCTTGGCAGCTTTCTTTCTCCCTTTCTCCATTTGATATTGCTCTTTGGTGAAGAGCCATAGATCGTATCATTATTGTATGGAGATAGTTCTTTTAGAGAGAAACCCCTGGAGGTTAGGAAAGTTATCCTTTCCCTCCTGAGCTGCTGATCAGCTTCTCTTTCTTTTCTCTCCCTTTCTTCCTCTAAGTCCAACCTTGCTGCTTCTTCTCTTTGCTGTTTTTGTAGCAAAGTTGCCTTTTCCAGCTCAACTAACTCCTCTAGTGGTAGCAGGAGTACATCTTCACTCATAGCTCCTAGACTAACAAGTCTGTCAATGATTTCCACTCTTCTTCTATTGTTGACCGCCTCCTGGTTGGCTACAGTTGCTTTGCTACTAGCAGCTAGCAGTTTTCCAATTTGAAGTCTATCTTTTCTTTTGAGCTTTTTTAACCTTTCTTCCTCCTGAAGCTCTTCCTTAGTCATTTTCCTCTTTCCTTTGATGTCTTCGGAAGTGCTAGACTTTGGGGGTTCTTGGATGGAAGGTTCAGGTTGAGTAGTGAAAATGGAAGCTGAAGTTAATGCTGATGTTTGAGCTAGGGGTTGGGTGAGAAAATCCTCCCTATTAACCTCAAATGCAAGTTCTAGGATTGCATCTGTGACTATTAAATCATCGGATAAGGAGAATAGTCCTTCCATAGCTGCAATCTCAGCTTCGGAAGATTGAAATTGTTCTTCCGAGGCTTTGACTTGTGCTTCGGAAGTCTGTGAGAATGCACTATCTATCCCAACTGTCTCAGTTGCTGGGCCATCAGTCCTTGTTTCCCCTTCAAAGTTAATCTCAGGTTCCACTTGGACCTTAGGTTGACCAACTTCCTCAATAGTGGTAGAAGGTGCATTTAACCTCTGAAGCTCTTAAGGTCCGAAGTAAATCACAGACAGGTCAGGACTTGGCTGTTCAATGAGAGATTCTAACAGGAACTTGTTGAAGAACCTGTTGAGATCTTAAAGCATCCTTTGATCCACTTGAATTACAACTGGAGGAGGCTCAGGAAAAACTGAAGCTTGTTGCATATGGTATTTTGAAGTTAAGGAAGTGAGAGCTTGAATTTGTGGTTCCTCTTGTCTTTGGCTTTGTCCCTGAACACTCTCCCCCTTTTTGGTAGCATCTTCTTGAGAGCTTGATGATCTGGAGGAAGAGGTCAATGAGACCTGAATTGGTACATGCCTAACAGACCTCTCAATCTGTTTCTCAGCTAGTTTGGCCTTGAGATTTTCAATCTCAAGTTGCTGAGTGGCAGACCTATCCTCTAAAGTCCTAACCTTAGATTCAATATTGAGACTTTAGAAAGTAGGTCTTCAATGGTGAGTTGCAGTCTTCCCTCATCTTCGTTTGAAGAATCACGGGGAGATGAGGTAACATACCTAGTATGTTCATCCTCACCACCAGATGTGGTTTCTTTCCGCCTGGTTTCCCTTGCTCAATGATGTCTCTTTCAGAGTCATCAAAGGGCATGGTTGTCGTAGATGCAGTCTCAGTAATGTTACCACTGTCCTAAGGGTCCATTGAGGCTCCTTCAATAGTGGCAGCTGAATCTACATGAGTCCCCTCCACATCAGTGGGACTCACCTCAGTAAAGGCTTGCTGATGGGGGCTAGAGATAAGAGATCTCTCTGGGCTCTGTTGATCCTTGAGAGGGTGTTGTGGATCAACTTCATTGCCCTGAAGAGACATAATCTCTTCATCAGCTCCAATTAGTAGGTCAGTAAAGGATATGGAAGTGAAGCCTAGTGACCCGGGACTTTGATCAATGTCTAAAGGCATTGAGCTTGTGGTGGGGCTGTCCCTTTTTAGCTGCTCAGAAGAGTATAAAGACTCTCCCTGAGGGTTTTCAGCTTGGGTTTTGGGCTCATGGGTCTGAGACTGAGGAGACTCAAAACCCATATTAAGCTCAATTGTGAAGGATGGTTGGACCTCAGGCTGAGTGGGAGCCCATTGTTCCACTCTAGCCTTTTTGGATAGAACAGGAGGAGCTTGTTCAATCAGAGAAATTGAATAAGGGTTCGTTTGGGGTGTCTTTGATAAGTGATGGTGATGGGGGGAGAAGGTAGATTTGGCAATGTGAGGGTAGTTGCTGGTGTGGGTTCATCACCTGTGAGGTTAACAGGGATGTCACCAGGAGCCATTGGCTCAGTCATACCTGGAAGAAGTGCAGTATATCTTCCGGTGAAGTTGGTGGACACTCTCTTCAAAGTCTTGAAGATGGTCGGCCTCATTTGAGGAACAATCAGAGCAGCTGCACATACAAGCTTACTCTGGTCCAGCTCATAATTGATTATGTGCTTAAGAAACCTGGGATACATGAAGAATGTGTCTCGTTGAAGGTTTCCCATAAGATTGGTCAGCACAAATCTTGAGTAGTTGAAGCGGAGGCTTCTCACCAAACCATGAACTAGGCACCCAAGTTCATATGGGATTTGATCCCATCCCCCAGATTTGTTGGACAAGCAATGAAGAACTACATGCAGCAGGAACTTCCAGTTGTAAGAGAAGTTAAACTTGTAAACGGTTGACCTGCTTACATCTCCACCATATCCCATTTGGATATAAGTGTTGTCCAAATCTGCCTTGGGGAACTCTGTAGGAGCGCCCTCATCATGAAGCTCGAGATGCTCCCTGATGAGTTGTTTAGAAATGACCAACTCCTGGCCACAGATGCTCGATCTTATTACACGAACCCCATTTAGGGTTTCAATCTGACCATTTGCCCAAAATTCAGACATATGATTTGAGTAAACTGTGGGATTAACAGTCAGGGCAATGTAATAAGAAGATTGGGTTAGAAAGGAGATGATATATGAGAAGTCGGCATCACTTGAAGAATCAAGAAATGCGACTTTGTTGTGCTGAGGGTTTAGTGCCATTTGAGAATGTTGCAGGAAGATAGTTCGGAATTGGGTGAAATGGGGATGAAGGAAGCTTTTAGGGCAGTAAATTTGGTAAAAAGAATGAATGTGATTAGCCGGAGTTATTTAAACGGGTGAAATGGCGGTTTTAGGGGTGTGGATAAGATGATGGGACGTTTCAGTGGAGGATGTGACAGGGGCGGTAAGGTTTAGTCCATTTAAATAATCCGACATCATTAACAAAATCTTTACTTTTTACAGAGTGGGGCCCAAAAGATTTCCGTTACACAGTAAAGTCTTTCTTCCAAGTATAAAGGTTTCTGAAGGTAATGTTCTTGCGAAGGCAAATTTACTTCCGAAGGTAAAGTTTTTACTTCCGAGAGTATATGTTGCTTTCCGAATGGAGAGTGTTATAAGCTTCAGAAGTAGATCTGATATGAAATCAATCGCTTCTTCCGAGACTTAACAACTCTTTCGAAAAGAAAATTATCATGGGAGGAATTTGATTCGGAAGATATGTAAATATCTTCTGAGGGTTAATTCCTCTTCGGAAGAATTTATACTTAGAGAAAATTTTAGAGAAAGACCTTTTGTAACAGGGCTTAGATTGTTTTGACATAAAACTTTACACATTAAAAGGTTTTCAAATGAGATAGACTAATCAAGGTTTATCATCCCAATAGCTGTAATGAGATATTTGAATCTTTGTTCATCAAAGGCTTTAGTGAACAAGTCAGCATATTGTTCATTTGAGTCAACTTTGATTAGCTTGATTAGATTTTTCTCATGAATATCTCTAATGAAATGGTACCTGATATCAATGTGCTTAGTCTTGGAGTGCTTCACTGGATTTTTAGTAATGGAGATAGCACTGTTGTTGTCAATGTGGATAGGAGTGCTCATGAAGTTGAATCTGTAGTCTATCATCTGGTTCTGAATCCACATCAGCTGAGCACAGCAACTAGCAGTAGCAATGTATTCAGCTTCAGCAGTTGATGTAGAGACACATGATTGTTTCTTGCATTGCCATGAGATGATCCTTCCACCAAGAAATTGACATCCACCGGATGTTGATTTCTTGTTGATATTGCAGCCACCATAATCACTGTCAGAGTAACCATAGAGATTAAAATCACTATTCCTTGGATACCGGAGACCTAGTTTAGGTGCTCTTTGAGGTATCTAAGGATTCTCTTGGCAGCAACTAGGTGAGACACCTTTGGAGCAGCCTGATATCTTGCACAAATACAAGTTGCAAACATGATATCAGGTCTACTTGCTAACAGATACATCAGAGAACCAATAATTGCTCTATACTGATGTTGATCAGTATCCTCCCCTTTAGAGTCAGGACAGAGATTGTGGTTTCTGGGTATAGGTGTTTTTGCTGCCTCAATCTTTCATATCAAATCTTTCTAAGATGTCATTGACATACTTAGATTGACTGATGAAAAACCCTTCCTTCATTTGCTTCACCTGAATTCCAAGGAAAAAGTCCATTTTTCCCATGGAACTCATCTCAAACTTCTTCTTCATGATGCTCTCAAAGTCTTTACACATTTGGTCATTTGAGGAACCAAATATGATGTCATCAACATAGACTTGAATAAGCAAGATGTCTTTCCCAGACTTCCTTATGAAAAGAGTCTTATCAATGGTACCTCTAGTGTAACCATTCTTCAGAAGAAACTGAGACAATGTCTCATACCACAGCCTAGGTGCTTGGTGGAACCCATATAGAGCTTTATTTAATTTGCACACATAGTTGGGGTGCTGTGGGTCTTCAAATCCTGGAGGTTGGCATACATAGACTTCCTTATCTATATCCCCATATAGAAAGGTACACTTGACATCAAGCTGGTAGACAGTGAAATTCTTGGATGCAACATAAGCAAGGAAGATCCTAACTGCCTCAAGTCTTGCAACAGGTGCAAAGACATCAGTATAATCGATTCCTTCCTCTTGAGTTTATCCTTGAACCACCAGTCTTGCTTTGTACTTGATAATCAAGCCTCTATCATCTCTCTTGTTTCTGAAAACCCATTTAGTGCCTATAGGTACTTGACCAGATGGTAGCAGATATAGGTTCCAAACCTTTTGTCTTTTGAATTGAAGAAGCTCCTCTTGCATTGATTCAACCCACCTACTATCTTTCAAGGCATCTTCCACCTTCTTAGGGTTCCATTTGGGATAAAAAGCATGAGTACAAGCAGACATTCTCATTGTGAGTTTGTCCTCTTGTTCTCACGCCTTTAGAGACTTCCCCTATGATGTTCTCAGCTGGATGAGTGTTGTGAATCCTAAGTCTAGGAATTACCTTCAGTTGCAAAGATAGATCCAAATTGGACATATTTTGCTCAGGAGCTTGAACACTTGGTCCAGCTGGTGTTTCAAACTCATTCAATGAGGACTAACTGAATGAATGAGAAACATCATCATTTGTTTGCTGTGAAGCAGCATTAACAGTTGCATGTTCCTTCAAGATGTTGCTTCCATCAGCATGGTGTTGTGCAGTGTCACCTGATGAAGTTTGAGAGTCAACAGGTAACTGCTGGTTGAAGCTCCACTATACCTTGAGATAGTTATACTGTCGAATCTGCCAATAGTGGGAGCATGATTTATTGCAGCTCTTGGAGAATTTGGAATAGGTCTGGATAGCTCAAATAGTTGGTCATCATCAGATGCACTTTGAGCACCTGTTCCAGCTGAAACATTCTCACAAGATGGTTTAGAATAGTTTGGAAACAATTCTAAATCAAATATATGATCAGGGCCATTCCCCCAAACACAAGGAGTGTGCTCATTAACTACAATGTTAAAAGATTCCTCAAATTGTTGATTTTTAATGTTATAAACTCTATAAGCTTTAGAGTTAGAGGAATATCCAACAAAGATGGCATCATCCGACTTTTCAGCGAATTTTGCCAAATTGTATTTTGTGTTAAGTATGGTACACCTACTGCCAAAGGACCTTAGAAAGCCAATGAACGGTGGCCTCTTGTTCCATAGCTCATAAGGGGTTTTCCCATGTGGCTTAACTACAAGGACCTTGTTCTGCACATAGCATGCAGTGCTGACTGCCTCTGCCCAGAATGTTAGAGGTAGCTTTGAATCAGCTAACATAGTCCGAGCAGCCTTAATAAGTGTCCTGCTCCTCCTCTCAGCAACACCATTTTGTTGAGGAGTTCTAGGGGCACTATATTGTCTGGCAATCCCTTTTGAGTTACAGAATGAGTCAAGAACGGGTTCTTAAACTCAGTCCCTTGATCACTTCTAATTATTTTAACCTTGTGATCAATTTGATTTTCTATTTTAAGAATAAAAGATTTTGAAGTTTCAGCAGTTTCATCTTTGGTCCTTAAAAAGAATACCCATGTAAATCTAGTAAAATCATCAACAATCACAAGGCAATATGATTTCCTTCCAATGCTCATTATACTTGTAGGACCAAATAGATCCATGTGCAATAGGTGTAATGGAGTGGTGATGGAGTTAACATTTTGGATTTATGAGATGCCCTGTGTTGCTTCCCTTTCAGGCATGCAACACAGTTATCTTTGCAGAAAAATTCCTTTTTAGGCAAACCATGTACCAAGTTATTTTTAGCCAATTTATTCATTATCTTAAAATTTACATGACACATTCGTTTATGCCATAGCTACCACTGCATGGGATGAAGAGCAAGCGAAGGAGGATTACTTTGATCACCACCACACCCACCACTTCTACCACAGCTACCACCACCACTACCACACCCCCTACCATTACTACCACACTCCCAACCACCATTACTACCACACTCCCAACCACCATTACTACCACACTCCCAACCACCCTTCACCACCCACTCACATTCCACCACCCATATTCACCACATCCATCACCAGTACCACCACCCAAAGAGCTGGGACTTCTACACACGTACCACTGAGCCATGGATCCACTCTACCTTCCATAGGGGTAGAGGAACAGCTTGCCAACCTAAACTGGATGGTGCTAAAGCTGTTAGCTGCTGATGAGAAAAGAGCTACACAGCTAAGTCAGCTTGTGGAGCTCAAGGCTGCTCAAGCACAGCAGATTACCCAACTTCAGGAGCAGAATGATCAATCAGTTAAGACGATTGAGGAGTTGGAGGCCAAGAACAAGAAGATCATGCTCAGACTTAAAGGATCAAAAGATGAGCCTCTAAAGATCTGGGAAGGTGAAGATGATGATGATGATGATGATGATGATGATGAAGATGATGAAGATTATAATGAAGATGATGGTGATGATGATGAGTCTGATGAAGAAGATGACAATGATGATGAGGGATCGAGGGGAAAGAAGAAAGGCGATGAGAATGATGAAGAAGGTGATGCTGCTGCCTCAGCCTCTGCTGAAGGTCAAGAAAGGAGGACCAAGAGAGCACAAGACGAAGGAGCCCCTGCTGCTGCCTCAGCCCCTGCTGTTGAAGAACTGACGGATAAGGATAAAAGTAAAGATTAAATGTTTTGTATTTTGAACACTTTTGTACTTGAATCTTGTATTACATTTATGTAATTAATGTTTTTCTATGTTTATCTAATGTTTAAATGTCTTGATTAATTACTAATGATTGATGTGTTAAATGTTTAAATTAAGCAGATCAAACATCACAGCAAGATGAATATGATGTTGCTCCCTGCAGCAAATCAAGTCTCAATTCGCCATGATTCTTGATTTACAAGGGATAGTCAACAGGTCGGTGAGCTACACTCCCGAAGAAGGAGAAATTATTCATGATCTGACCGATGAGCAACTCGCTGAGATGTTCAGACTGAATCCAGACGAGCGGGTCAAAGACGCTCCAGAGGTAGATGTCATTAGTGATGATGAGCTGAATGACGTTGATGAAATAGAGATTGAGGATGTCACGTCTGAACACTATCCAGAGTACACTGACCGAGAGGGCAATGTGATGCCCAACTTGGGTGAGACTCTCGGCAGTGCTACATATGAAAAGCTGGATGAAATGAGAAAGGAAAAGGATAAGGTTGAAAGCCAAGCCCAAGCCTCGGATGCAGATGTTGATATAAGGAAGGCTGAATGGGCAGCTTGTTTTGTTGAAATGAAAGCCCAACGCACGCCCCAAAAGCAGAATGCCTACACAAAGCTTTATAGAGTCAAACGTCATCAGAAAGTGTCTGGCAAGATCATAACGTGGGCGTATATTGAAGATTTGGACGTATATGCTGTTAAGAGAGAGAAGGAGCTTGAGTACTTCAGATTTCCTCATGATCTAAAGACTCTTCCTGGTTTTGAGCTCAACCGACTGGCATGCTTAGATCTACTATATGCTAATCCAAGAAAGATGTCAGGTTGGTTTGAGGCAGCATTAAAGAAGGAATACCACACCAGATGGGTAAACTTCAGACCTTAACAACCTAATAGGTTAATTCATAAGTCTGAAGTGAACTCTATATCTGGGAAGCCTAAAGTTGTGTTGAAGTGGAGTCCCCCGCGTACGATGTCGAAGATTCCCTTACGGGAAATGCCTCAGGACTTCACTCCACATTTCAAATGGTGGTATTATTACTAGAGGACTGGTGAAGCGGTCATAGTTCTAAATAGAGAGGGTAAAATGGAAACTATCAAGGTATTTGACCCTATGTGGCTAACCAACTTGTCGGCTGAAGATGTCTACACTTTATACAAGTGGCCACTGTTCTATGACGCGCAGGATATAGTACAAGCTCTCCAATTCCAGAATGTGATACGACTCTGCTTTGCGTATGAAATACACGAAGGAGTCACAAAAGAGGAGAAGTACAAGAAGTTTGAAGAGCATATGAAGGATGTTAGACATTAGAGTTGGTCCAAGGGGGAGTTTGTTAATACATATGTCCCTAGTTTATATGCTTAATGTAAAAGTCTGTTATGTCTTACACATATGTAATAAATGAGTTGAATGAAATATAATATGTGGTTGATGCTTATAATGTTTAATATTTCATAGTATTATTTTGTGTTAAAGTATAATGAACATACTATATAGGTTTGAGGTTGTTGTGCATAGTTCTTAGTCAATAATGATTGAGAAATGTGTTCAAACTTAGTCGTATGAGTCTTCATGCGAATCGACCATGCTAATGGACCATACGCATGAATATCTCATGCTAATGAACCAGTCGCACGACTGAACCAGACGACTGGATCAGTCGTACGAATGAGACATGAGATTGACTCAGTCGCACAACTGAACCTTCAGTCGTGCGTATGAATCAATCGCATGAGTCAGTCGCACGACTGAACCATGCTAATGGTTCAGTCGCACGAATGAAGACTGCAAACCTATAAATACCACTTAATTCGTGGAAAAACGTAACTTGTGACACATACTCATAACCTAGCCGTCCAGAGCGTCCAAAAAACCTATTTCAAGTTCATAGATCGCATCTGATCGTTTTCTACTCGTTCTTAACGTTTCTTTAATCATTAGATTGATCGGGATTGCGTTCTCACTGATTGGATCACCAACCAAATAGGATTCCGCACTATTTGATCTGGTTTCACACATTATCAGTTAGTATTCCGTACGTACACAGTTCTGACACCCCTTCATTTTATCGTAGAAAATCACAAACACACACTAAGGACACCTTCTTTGATCTTGGTCTTGCATATTGGTGGTGATTTTCATCGTTTCTTGCATCAAATGCGTAATAGGGATCATCATCTAAGCATTTCAAGAAAGTTTTTATGTTTGATTTCATGTTCTTTGATCTTAATGATGCACATGAACCCTAGATGATCCAAATAAGTCAAAACTAGAAATTGAAATTGATGATGGATTATGTGTTAGTATTCAATATAATGATGCGTGTACGGATTGATAATGTGAAATTTTGTCGTTTTGATCAAAAACCAAGCCTTACTTATTAAGGAAACTTTTTTGGGTCTTTTGTAGAAATCATATGATTTTATTGAAATTGGATTGAATTGATGGTTCTAGGATGTTATTTGATGCTAATGGATGAAAAGTCATGTTTTGAATATTTGTTTTTGGCTTGGTTTTCAAGTACTTTCTGTTAAGATCTGGTATTTGAACGAAACACCAACTGATTAACATGTAAATCAAACCAAATAGTGTGGAATCCTATTTGATTGGCGATCCAATCAGTGAGAACGCACGTAGAATCAATAAGGTATTGAATCTAACGTTAAGAATCGATTAGGAATCGATCTATAGCGTTCTATGAACTTGGAGTATGAACTTGGAGGCTTCTGGACGGCTAGGGTACGTCTGGAGTCGACTTGGAATGAATGCTTATGTTTTTCCACGAATTGGGTGGTATTTATAGGTTAGGGTTGCTCATTCGGGCGACTGAACCATTAGCATATTCAGTCGTGCGATTGAGCCATGCGGTTGATCCATCCGCACGACTGAGTGTTCAGTAGTGCGACTGAGCCAATCTCATGTTACAATCATACGACTGATCCAGTCTCCTGGTTCAGTCGTGCGGCTGAGTCATTCGCCTGAAGTTGTTCATGCGTATGGTCCATTCGCATGGGCCATTCGCATGAGAACTTCACTTTGTTAAGTTTGAATGTATTCATTTATATAACATTATGCGTATCAATTCAAACAATCACAAACCTATATAACCAATTCAATATCAACTCATTAATGAAATATTAAACATTATAAGTCACAAACAAACAATCTCATTTCATTAATATTCCAACCATTACATCAGTGTAAGACAAACAAGACATATAAGATTCATATCAGGATCTAGGTACATATGTATCAACAAACTCTCCCTTGGACCTAGATCTATCTAATGTCTTACCTTCAGCATCACCTCCTCATACTTCTTGTACTTTTCCTCTCTTGTGACTCCTGCGTGTATCTCAAACGCAAAGCAGAGTCTTATGATATTTTGGAATTGGAGGGCTTGTACAATATCTTGCGTGTCATAGAACAGTGGTCACTTGTATAATGTGTAGACATCATTAGCATACAAGTTAGTGAGCCACATTGGGTCAAACACCCTGATGGTATCCATTTGTCCCTCTTTATTTAGAACTATGACCGCCTCCCCGGTTCTCCAATCATAGTACCACCACTTAAAGTGTGGAGTGAAGTCCTGTGGCATCTCCCTGAGAGGGATTCTTGACATCGTTCTTGGAGGACTCCACCTCAGCACTATCTTGGGCTTACCAGTGATGGAATCAACTTCAGAACGTCTGATATACCTCGTAGGTTGTTGAGGTTTGAAGTTGACCCACCTGGTGTGGTACTCTTTCTTCAGGGCAGCCTCAAACTAGCCTGACATCTTCCTTGGGTCAGCATATAGTAGCTTCAATTTCGCCAGCTGGTTGAGCTTAAAACCAGGGAGAGTCTTTAGATCATGTGGAAATCTAAAGTACTCTATGCCCTTCTCCCTCTTTATGGCATAAACATTTAGATCCTCAAAATGTGCCCACGCTATAATCCTGCCTGACACCTTATGATGTTTCTTCACTCTGTAGAGTTTGGTGTAGACATTCTGTTTAGGAGCTGCACGTTGGGCTCAGATTTCCTCAAAACAAGCAGCCCATTCAGCCTTTCTGATATCAACATCATCGTTTGAGGCTTGGGCCTTTCATTCAGTCTTCTCAGACTCCTGCTCCATTTGATCTAATACCTCAAATGTATCACTGACTAGGGATTCACCCAGATTGGGGACAACATTTCCCTCGTTGTCAGCGTACTGAGGATAATGCTCTGCTGTGACGTCTTCTATCTCTATCTCATCAATGTCATTTAGCTCTTCGTCACTGGTAGACTCACAAGTTGGAGCATCCTTAATGATCTCATCGGGATTTAGCTTGAACATCTCAGCCAGTTGCTCATTTGAAAGATCATGAATTATTTCCCCTTCTTCAGGGGTATAACTCATAGATCTCCTGACGATCCTTGCAGATCAAGAATCATAGTTAATTGAGTCTTGACCTGCTGAAGGGGAGCGACATCAAATTCATCCCTTTGATAGTTTGGATCTGTTTGATTTAAACATGTAACACATCAAACATTAGTTAATAATCAAGACAGAAATACATTAATCTTAATATAAACATCAAATACATAAGTTTAAATACATGATTCAAGTACAAAAGCTATCAAATACATAATCATCTAATCATTACTTTTATCTTGGATAGCTGGATCATCACTAGGTGAGGCAGAAGAAGGAGCTCGTTGGTCTTGATTTCTCTTTGATCTTCGTTCTTGACCCTGAGCTGAGGCAAATGCAGCTGCATCTCCTCCTTCATCATCATCATCCTCCTGCCTGTCCTCTGTCTTCTCTTCCTCATTTCCTTCATCATCATCACTCTCCTCATCTTCATCCTCATCCTCATCCTCATCATCATCATCACCATCATCACCATCTCCTTCCTTTATCTTCAGAGGCTCATCTTTAGTTCCTCTGAGCTTGAGCATGATGGTCTTTTTAGCATCCTCCAACTCCTCAATCTTCTTAGCTGATATGACTCTATGCTCTTGGAGTTGGGCAATCTCTTGGCTCTGAGCAGCCATTTACTGGGCCTGCTGCTCGATCAGCTGAGCCTGCTGAGAGATCTGCTGGGACTGGGCAGTTGTGAGATCTGCCAGCTGTCGAATCTGCTCAGTCTTCTCTTCATCAGCTGCTAACAGACGCATCACCATACGGTTCAGCGCTGATAGCTGTTCCTCTACCCCAATGGGAGGTAGAGGTGATCCATATAGGTGGGTGGGATGTGATGATGGCCCGGCTTGGTGGCTATGGTGGTGGTGGTGGCAGTGGTGAAGATGGGGTTAGGTCTAGATGATAGTGGTGGTGATGTAGGTGTGAATGATATGGTGGTGGATGGCATATATGAAGTGGTGGGTGGTGTGGTGACAGTAGTAGGGGGTGTGGTAGTGGTAGTGGTAGCTGTGGTGGTGGCTGTGGTGGTGGTTGTGGCTATAGAGGTAGTAGATGTGGTGGTGATGAAGGTGAGTCTGCGCTTCTTCTTCTTCATGCCGTGGGGCTGAGCCATCCTTTTCTTCCTCGATCCTGTCGAGGAGGATGCTCCCCCTAGAACACGGCTCGACGGCTCTAGAGCTAGGTCGGGTCAGCAGCAGTCTCTCCCGATACACTGGGGCGTTCACCAACCGCCCGGAGCCCATGTTCTGTGGGAACAACTTTGCTTCCCACAGTCCTAGTCAGTGGCTCCTCATCTGACTCTTCTTCCTCATACCAGGTATAAAATCCTGGTGGAACCCAGCCGACTCTGCTATATCTCTAGTGGGGGCAGATACTGGAGGTGTACTATCTGTAGCTGTGCCCCTCGGTCGAGTGGGCATGGAATCTCCGGCATCCCCGCTATCATCATCATTAGAGTCATGCTCTGGGAGCAATAGCCGCTCATCATCTGAGTCGCTGTCATCGTGACGCCACTGACGCCTACCTGGTGCCACATACCTCTCATTGGCCAGATGGCCTATCAATCTCTTCACCTGGGGCTTTACCTGCTTACCCCGATACACCCTCATACGACCCAGAGTCGTATCATTTATGATCTCTAAGGCCACAGCATCGTGGCGCTCCTTAGGAAGTGATGGCAGCTTCTCATTGAAGATCAGCTGCAAGAATCTGGGGTACATGCAAAAACCCTCCTTACCCTTGGCCTCCAGATTCTCCACAAGATACGAGAAGATCATGCTCGAGAAGCTGAAGGGGTGGTTCAGCACCAGTGCCACATAGGCATTCTGAATCTGGTCTGAAAGATCATCAAACCCACCCCTCCTAGAAGCAATGCACTTCAGAATAACATGTGCTAAGTACTTATACTGGGGACACAGGTTGCTCTTGTTGAGCACACCTGAGTTGATGTCCCCAGCGTACTTAATCCTCAGGAAGCAACCTCTGACCATAAGCGGATGAAGTCTAGTGGGGTGATCAGTATCGTCCCCCAGATCAAGTACTCTCTGAATGTCAGCGGCTGTAATCTCAATTCATACCACAAATGGAGCTCCGTATGTTGTATGGCTCACGTGAACGATCAACAGAGGCATTCTCCCAAAAGGCCTGATGTGACGACCTGTAGGGAGTACACGGTGTAGAGATGGCCTTGTGGATCCTAGATAGCCGAAGAAAAGCAATGATCTTAGTAAACTCGGCACCATTCCTAGTAGTATGGTCTAGATGAGCACATATATTGTGCTTAGGGTTGATAGACCATCTATCAGCCATTGACCTAAAACACAAGACATAGAACCATTAGAAAGTCATACATCACAATTCAGTTCTAAGTATCTTGTTTAAATTCATTCTGATTCATTAATGCGAATGAATCATGCGACTGAGGTCAGTCGGTTGTCCTATCATGCGACTGAACTCATTCGGGTGAATGAAACATGCGACTGAGTTCAATCTGTTGGCTGAGCCTGTGATTGGTTCAGTCGGCCGACTGAGCTCATTCGCATGGTGCATTCGGCCGATTGACCCAATCGCAAGATTCAATCGTGTGATTGGAGTTCATCCGGACGACCAGGCGCTTGACCTACTGTTCAGTCGACTGAGGTTCGAATCTTGACCAATTCAAGTAATTTAACGTGGTTTAATGGTTCGTTAGACTCGCCATCTCATCACTAATAACCTATTAGCCTTATTTTTAACATGTTACTTAGTTTCAGTAGGTTATTAGGTCATTTAAGGTCCGGTTCTTGTTTCAATCAAACATCACAAATTAGGGCTTGATTTCTTCTGATTTCTGTGTGATTTCACTTTAATATACCTGTATAAATGTAAACGCACGTCAGAAGATCAATATGAGTGTATAAACAAGGTCTAACGAAATTTTGGCAGCGTAACGGTACTATGTGCGAAATAGGGGCGATTGAGAGTGATGAGGAGAATGCGATCGACTATGGCCCTTTAAATACTGAAACTGAGTTCAATCGGCCGACTGGCCTCATTCGCTCAGTTCATTTGGGCGACTGAAGCTTAGTCGGGCGACTGGCTCAGTCGATCACATTCAGTTGGCCAACTGAGGCTCAGTCGGTCGACTGACTCATTCGTATACTCTCATTCGCACCTTCAGTTGGCCGACTGAAGCTCAGTCGGTCGACTGACTCATTCGCACACTCTCATTCAGTCGAATGGACCAGTCTGATAAGCCATTCGGTTGAATGGTTCATACTCATGTCCAGTCGTGCAAATGGGACCCATTCGCATGATTGGTCCATACTCATGGTCCAGTCGTGCGAATGGGTCATACTTATGAAATTTTCTGCCATTATTACCATTTAACATTTAAACCCTTTTAACTGTTGAAATAACATTATGAACATTTGATCATCTCAGACATGATCCTTTTAACTTGAAAAACTTTTGATCACCTCAGACGTGATCCTTTTAAACACTTTGTCACCTCAGACGTGACCCATGTATCTTTTGAAAACATATGTGGTCATCTCAGACATGACCCTTTTAGGTGAATTAATCCCTTACTGAATTCCATGAGGTAGTCCGACAAACAAACAAACTGATATGACTAAATAAATGAAAATTAAACTAAAGTACAAAATATTTAAACTTGTTTTTGACTTTTTGTGAGGAGTAAATCCTAAGATAGTAATCTACTGGATTCGGTTTCGGAATAGGCAGCCTATATGTAGTTTGACCATACCTGGACCAATTCAATTTTGGAATCATACAGGCAAGTCAAATCATTCAGGACTTGTTATCAACACCTTTTGATGCTCACTTCTTGGTTTTCATCCAGAGTCGTTAGCAAATTTAGGAAATCATACTGGTACCATTAGATTCCCACATTGATTTGGACTTTCAAGAATTGTAGCCACGATGATTGTCAGTATATTTGTCCTCTTAAATCCATACACAGACTTTTGACACAGATTGGTGATAGTTTTAGGTTTAATTATTTCAACTAACATTTGTGGATCCCACACTTATATGGTAATCAACATTCCTCAGGAGCTTTTGAGCGGTCTACGGGTATTTTGACAAGAAAAGACTATTCTTAGAGCTTTCAAAGAGAAGCCAATCCTCAGGTCAGTGCCATCGCACAGCAGGGAGGCGGCAAACAACAATGAATTCTAGAATATCTAGGTTATGCTTATCCTCAGGTCAGTGCCATCGCACAGTAGAGAGGCACACAACCTATCTTCTTGTTAGAGCATCTTAATTTTCTTTTGCACATAATGCACCAACAACATAAGTTATTAGCTTGATAGCATTTGCTTTTCATTTTTTCGTGCTTTACTCTATTTATGGTCATCCGCACACATTTGTGGCGTTTACATGCTCATTGCCCCTTATTGGAATATTGTTGATTGTGTTAATCAGTAATAAGATGAGAGCCTACAGTCAGTTGAACAACTTAGTTTGATCTTGAGATCACCAATCAGGTCTAATCATCTATTGTGTTGAATCTACCGACATATCATCTGTGGTCTAGCAACCTCTAGGTCTACTTTCGTTGTGTTACCTTAGTAGTTACCAATTTTTCTATCATATTTCCTTTTATATTGCTCAGCCTACACAGACTTATACTTTGAACTTTGCATCTTTTCTAAATTAAATTTTAAAACCCCTCTTGATTTGTTCCTGTGTACTATCATTTTCCAAAGTATTTGAATCAGTATCACAGATACGATCTACCTTCTATCAGCTAGCCTCTCCTTCTCCCTTGTTTTTTTTAATGTTACTGGCTGACCTATTCTCCCCCTAAAATTCTAAAATCATAATGAATTTAATTATTTTAGGATTTTAATAGACAGCTAAATAACATGAATTTAATTTAAACAGAAAATAGAATAAATAAAGAAAAGAAAAGAGAAAAATGGACTAAACTGTATTGGACTACACATGATCATCATCAGGAATAACATCACTTTTCTTTTTAACGTCGTTGACCTCTAACAGATATAGAAAACGTGGTTTGTCAAAAGCTTTTGTATAGAGGTCAGCGCATTAAAAATCAGTATTTATCTTTACCACATCGATTAAATTCTTTTCAAAACCGTCCCGTATAAAATGATATTTAATACCGATGTGTTTGGTCTTAGGATGTTGTACTGGATTTTTAGTTACTGCAATTGCAACAGAGTTATCAACAAAAATAGGAGTAGAAGAGAAATTTAAACCGTAGTCCCGCATTTGCTGTTGAATCCAAATGATTTGTGAACAGCAACTTGCAGCAACAACGTATTCGGCTTCACAGGTTGACAATGCAACCGAGGTCTGCTTCTTACACTGCCAGGTCACTAATCTCTTCCCAAAGAATTGACACCCTGCTAATGTAGACTTGTAATTCATCTTGCAGCCCCCGTAATCTGAGTCACCATACGCCGTGAGTTCAAAGTCATCATCATGAGGATACCACAACCCAAGTATGGGTGTGCCCTTCAGATAACAAAATATCCTCTTGACCCCAATCAGATGGTTCACCTTTGGCTTAGCCTGATATCTAGAACATAGACATGTAGCATACATGATATCAGGTCTTGAGGCAGTGAGGTACATGAGAGATCCAATCATTCCTCGGTACATTGTGGCATCTACCAGATCTCCATTTTCATCAGGTGCTATATCATGGTTTGTAGCAAGTGGAGTCCCAGCTGCAGAAGCATTCTCCATATCAAACCGACTGAGAATGTCTCCCACATACTTGGTCTGATGTAGAAAAATCCCTTTGGGTGTTTGATCCACCTGTAACCCGAGAAAGAATTTCATTTCCCCCATGGCACTTATCTCAAACTCCGCCTTCATTACTGCTTCAAATTCTTTGCATAACTCTTCGTTCTTTGAACCGAAGATTATGTCATCGACATAGATCTATACTAGCAGTAAGTCTCCATCTTTTCTTTGATAAACAGTGTGCAGTCAATGACTCCCCTGCGAAAGCCGTGTTTCACAAGATGAGTCGAGAGTTTCTCATACCAGGCCCTTGGAGCTTGATGAAGCCCGTATAAGGCCTTGTCGAGTTTGTAAACTCTGTCCCGATGATAAGGATCTTCAAATCCCTCGGGTTGACTGACATAGACTGTCTCTCTGATTTCCCCATGAAGGAATGCACTCTTCACATCTAATTGATAGACTTTGATCTTCATATACGATGCATAGGCAAGGAAGATGCGGATGGCTTCCATCCTTGCCACGGGTGCAAACACTTCATTGTAATCAATCCCCTCGACTTGGTGAAATCCCTGAACCACCAGTCGAGCCTTGTTCCTGATAATGACCCCTTGGTCATCCTTCTTGCATTTCAAGACCCATTTGGTGCCAATGACCTTAGCACCTTTAGGTCTATCTACCAGAGTCCATACACCTAACTTCTTGAACTGAAGAAGTTCTTCTTGCATGGCACTCACCCATGTCTCATCATTCAGTGCTTCACTGACATATTTTGGCTCAAACTGCAAGACAAAACACCGATAAGCACCATCATGAATGTATCCTTTTTCCATTACCGAGGCATAATCAGCTGAGTACAGCTGATTTCTGGTCTGCACTCCTGATCCGACATCCCCAATGACATTGTCTAGGGGATGATAGACATTTAGACGTGATCCTGGAGTGGTAGGAACAGCTACCTCAGAGCCAAGATTATGAACATTTGGTTCTGCATCTGAGGTAGACGGAGTTTGAGGTTCCGAAGTCGAAGGAGCATCACTGTTAGATGCTTGTGGACTTGCAGGAATTGGAACCTGTCCCTCCTGACTGTTCTGGTCATCTTCTTCAGCTTCATCTTCTAAGGAGGAGTCACTGTCTTCGAGTGCTCCCCCTGAGTGGTGAGATGATTCTCCCTGTGAGCTCGATGATGTTGGATCAAGTGATGGTGTATTCAGGATATCATACATCATCCGTGTAGCTAACTCGTCATCAGAAGGAGAGATAGATATGTTGAAGGAATTGAAGAATCCATCATAGTCGAAAAAGTAAGCGGGTCCTTTTCCAGTAGGTGGTGTGGTATATCTCTGAACATCAACATTACACCACACTTCTACTAAACCCATTGAGTTGTTGTAAACTCTCTTGTTCGGTATGTTGGATCCTAGGAAGATCCCTTCATCAGCCTTCTCGCTGAATTTTCCTTCTTGAGTCTTCTTCAGAAGTGTGCACGGCGCGCCAAATGGTTCGAGATACTCCAGATTAGGTTTACGTCGTTGTAGTAACTCGTAACATGTCTTGCCATGGCGCTTGACTACCAGAACTCGATTTAATGTATAACATGCATTTGCCACTGCCTCATTCCAGAATAGGATAGGCAGTTTCGAGTCTGCTAGCATTGTCCGTGCTGTCTCTATCAAGCTTCTATTCTTCCTCTCAGCAACACCATTCATCTGAGGCGTGTAGGCAGAAGTGAATTGGTGCACAATTCCCTTTTCCTTGCAGTAAGCCTCCATCCACTGATTCTTGAATTCAGTCCCATTGTCTGAGCGAACCTGTCTCACCTTCAGCTTGTAGAGAGATTCCAGTGTGGTTACTAATTCCTTGAATGACTCAAATGTTTCTGATTTGGACTTCAAAAACATTACCCAAGAGAATCTTGAGTAGTCATCAGTAACCACGTAACAGTACAAGTCTCCTGCAATGCTCTTTGTACTGACTGGACCAAACAGATCCATGTGAAGAAGTTCAAGAGGAAGCTCGATAGAATGAACTTTCTTTTCCTTATGAGACTTCTTCATCTGTTTGCCTTTCTTGCATGCTACACAGAAATCCGGAAGTTGGAAATTTTTGACGTTGACTCCTCTCATGAGATCCTTCTGAATCAAGTGATTCATCTTCCGTTGATTAATGTGTCCCATTCTCCTATGCCAGGAAATGGAGTCCTTCTCAGTAGCTTTCGGTAGGAAGCACTGAACTTCATGATCCGTTGTAGGAGCTGTTGAGAGATCCAAAACATAAAGGTCTTTATATCTTGAAGCTGTCATCAAAACTTGGTCCTCCGGAATCACGTAGTCTTTCTTTAGGACGTAACACTTCTTGCCGTCGAATATGACTTTAAATCCTTTGTCACATATTTGGGAAACAGAAAGTAAGTTGTTTTGAAGTTGTTAAACGTAGTTCACTTTATCAAACTTAAATTTCTGATTTCCAACCTCTCCCTGAGCTGTGATATAACCTCCTTTGTTACCAGCAAAAGAAACATGCCCTCCTTTTATTTGTTTGACGTTTGATAAAAGAGCCCTGTTTCCTGTCATGTGCCTGGATGCTCCGCTATCTACAATCCACGTGTTGGTTTCAGCACTGTAGCGAACACCCTGCACATACAATTTAAAATATTAGTTTAGGTTAGGAACCCAAGCCTTAACTGGCTTGGGTTTCCCAGAGGCATCACACATCATGAATTCAACCCATTGACCTTTAGAAGGTGAGGGTAGCTCAGGTGCCTTCTTGTCATCATTATCAGACACAGAGGATGATTTTTCTTTCCATAAGCCAGATTTGTGTAAGGCCTGTTTGTGATAAACAGTTAATTGGCTAATGGGTTGAACTTTGGGTTCACTAGTTCTTCTAGGTGGAGTTAAAGAACTCCTTTTAGAAGACCTAGGTTTTGAATCCTGAAGTTCAATTTTCATCCTAGGTGTCTGGTAGTAAGGACAAAAGGAAGCAATGTGTCCACACTCTCCACAGTTGTAGCATGACCTGCTATCAACTTTATGATTAAACTTTTGTTGTGGAGATGTGTGTGACACCCTAGTGACATCATTTTGTTTGGGTTTTGACTCTGATTCTTTTGATGTTTTCTCTTGTTTAACAAACTCAACTGTTTTGACATTTTTAACATCCTTTTCTTTTTGGTTAACTGGACTTTGACATGAGACACGTGAAAGCTTAACATTAACAGTCTTTTTAGGTTCAGATTTGACTTTGTTGGACCCTGACTTTATATTAACCTTTTCAAATTCTTTTTCCAGATTAACATAAGGCATTTTACCCTTTGCCTTTGAAGTGGCCTCCTTTTGTTTTGTTCCAGATTCAATTGAAGTACATGAGGAATCTGGATCACTAACAAGAGGAGTAGACACCACATGATCCTTGATGGGATTGTTATTTATTGGTCTAGTTTTAGTGTTCATCAAGGTCTCAGGTGGTGGTGGAACCACTTTATAACCCAAACCCTCCACGTTGTTACGCTCTCTCACTAAGTGTTAGACACTATGCGATGAACTTGTCCAACTGTGTAGTTTTTGCTTTAAAGAGTTGACTTCTACTTCCAAAACTGCTTTTTGCTTCTTAGTGTCTTCTAGGGAGTTAAGATAGTACCTAATGTCATTAGCTTGGTTAAATGCTGCTACTTCAGTTTCCCTAAGCTGTTTATTCAAAAGTTCTATCTTTTCTTTGTAACTATGCTCATTTTGTTTTAAAACTCTATTAGCCTCAGTGCACAGTTGCAAATCCTTTACTAAGCTATCATTATGATCTAATAACCTAGCAAATTTCTGATCTATGCTTTCTCTAAATTTATTACAATCAGAACAAGCATGATTTTTGAAAAGTTGGTCAGTGGTACTTACCTGAGGAGGTTCTGATGAATTAGCCATCAACGCAGCATCAGATGTCTCTGGTTCTGGTGATTCTGTCTTTGTTGTAGAAGTCCCTTCTTCAGGCTTGTAGTTGACCTCTGTTGCAGTCTCTTCATTGTTTGACATCGCTATCTCAACTGCAATATCTCCTTCACTCGCGGAATCATCATCTAAGTCTTCCACGCTTGCAATATTGGATTCTCCCGGAGAGACAAACCGAAAGCTCCAGTCCTGTCCTTCATCATCATGGGCAGTCAAGGCTTTTGGATCCTTGCTTGATGAAGTAGAACTGCTAGCTTGCTTGTCTTGACGAGTGAAGGACGAGAATGGATTCCCGTTCCTAGTCTTCTTTGACTTCACACACTCTCTTTTGAAGTGTCCCTTTTCTCCACAGTTGAAGCAGGTCACCTTGCTCTTGTCAAAGCCAAATGTAGTGTCCTTAGTAGCAACCAAGTTTTGTCCGGTTTTCTTCACAAACTTCTTCGCCCTCCGGACAGCACTTGCTAAGGCCCACATAATATCCATCCTTTCCAGTTCAGTCTCATCCACCTGCTCGTAGTCCTCATCTGCTAGATGGCAGTTTCCAATTTTTTCCAGCGACAAGTCCATCATAGGAATGGACCACTGCTGCCAAGAGATCCATGTGCTCTCGAGCTACTTCTACTGTCACGTTTTCGAGATTCTCGGTCCTCGTGTAGCATTTGCTTCAGATCCAATATATTGGGTACTAAAAGACCCTGATGTTTCTGATCCTGAAGGAGAGACTTGTGAAGGATGCAGGATCGGGTTTTGTCACTTAACACTTGTATTTCTCTCAAACTCACTTATAATAGTCACTCAAACAAGATGAAGCAATGTCTTTGACAAGAGTTGATAATAATATAATAAATAATCAAAGCAACAATCAGAAATATTTTCAAGGTACTTGTATATATTACTTCTCAACTCAAGATTACAAGACACTTACAAGCATAGAACATGAGTTACAATGAGAAACTATATATACTAGATCCTACAGCCGGTTATACTTGATACCAGCTGGAAACCTACGACTAAAGCATATACTACAATGCTATAGTTAAGGTATCTTAGATAAAGTATTATCTAAGATATGGTAGTCATGACATGTCCATGACTTACCTTTTGTCACCAACTAAAGATGGCAACTGTACTTAACATAAAAAGGTAAACAGTAGATTAAAGTATGGTCAACTACATGGCTTTTGAGAAAACGCCATGCAGTATATCAGAGATTTGCAGCGGACCGTCAGACAGACCATACTTATGTCTACTGGATAATAGAAGTGTCTTCCGAAGGTTAACTGGCTTCGGAAGAACAAGTTCTTCCGAAGCCACTTATACTTCGGAAGATGCTTCTATGCTTCCGAGGCTTTAAGGACTTCTCTATACTTCGGAAGTTGACTTCAGAACTTTGTCTTCAAGTCTTGAACCTTCGGAAGTAGCTTCTTTACCTTCGGAAGTTGGAGTTCTCCTTCGGAAGTGTATTTTACACTTAGACTTCGGAAGAGCTCTTTCTTCCTTCGAAAGTCCCACACTTGGCTTCGGAAGTCTTTGTATGTAGTACTCAAAATCTTCTAAGTGATATGGTTTTGTTTGCAACAGCCTCTTATGATCCAACAAACTCCCCCTAGGCTGATGCTACCAAAACTTCACTTATCTCTACTTCTCAAAGTTTTCAGCACCAGGGACAAAAATATTTGTCTGTCTCTCTGTTCTTCCCGGAAGTAGTGTGCTGAGAAGCTTGTACAAGTCATTCGTGGATAGGAGATCCAGTCTATCACTTTGAATGACATGCACCCTTTGTTGTGACCCCCTGAAGAGAGTTAGTTGACGGGAGTTGTAGTCATACTCCCATCTAACTATGGACTCAAGTTCAGGACCTTCAACCATTTGAAGAAAGGCTTTGCCTTTGGTTGCTGATCCTTTCCTTTCCTCCTCCTCTCTCCGTTTTGACTCCTCTTCGACCTTGCTTCTTGCAGTGAGCTCGGCCATGTGAAGGCTGCCTAGATGATTTCTGATGTGAGCAGCTACTTCGGAGTTTGAGGGGTTGGAGAATGGTTTCTCTGCTAACTCAGCAATATCAAATCTGCTTAAGTGTAGCAGAGATGAGGCATTCAGCCTGTTAATCTCACCATTCTCTCTCTCAACAACAAAGTTGTGAGAAGAGTCTTCGAACCTCCACTGGACTATCTTCTTTCTGGGTACAAGAGATTGTCTTGGTACCCTATCTCCTTTCTTTGTGTCCAGCAGAGTCACCAGCCTTCTCCTCAGCTTCTTTTCTTCCTCATTCAATGTATCTGAATTGAGGCCAAAGAGTCTTGCGGCTTGGTCCAAAGTTCCTCTTGGCAGATCAAGAAACTCATCTCTTGTGAGGGAACTTGAGGATCCATCAACATAAGTCAGGTTGACTGTATCCTCCTCACATGAGATGTCGCTCAGAGTAGTGCAGTTGATGAGCTTGGTTTTGATCGCCTTGAATTCCTCCATTAAGCGATGTTTGGAAGGCTGAGGGGATGGTTTGATTGGTTGTTGGGTAGGTTTAGGAGGTTGGGTTCTGGGTAAGGTTTTAGGTTGGATGATGGGTAGTTTAGGTGGTTGAGGTGAGGGAGTTGGTAGATGTGAAGGTGTAGGTTCAGGGGTGAAAGGTTCAGGTTCAGTTTTGATTGGGAAGGGAAAGGGTATTGGTTCAGGTTGATGTTGGGTTTGGATATTTGGCTGAGGGGTGGCTTTGAAGGTCATCCCATGTCCCCTTCTATACATCTCCTTTCTTCTCCCTGCACGAATGTCAGCCTTGATGTCACTGACATGTCGTTGGAGAGTCTTCTCAGACATTGGACCCACTTGCCTGCCAGAGAAGCCGTGAGCTTTAAGATAGTTCTTCATCCAAGCTTTGTCACCTATCTTCTTGGCGGCAGACAGTCCAGCCTCTTCTTCCTTCTTCTTCTTCTCTACCAGCTTCTCCCTTGCAGCTCTCTTTCTCTCCTTCTCCATTTGATCTTGCTCTTTGTTAAAGAGCCACAAGATCGTGTCACTGTTGTGTGGAGACAACTCCTCTTGAGAGAATCCTCTGGAGAGTAGGAAAGTGATCCTTTCTCTCCTGAGCTGCAGATCAGCTTCTCTTTCTTTTCTCAGCCTTTCTTCTTCCAAGGCCAACCTTGCAGCTTCTTCTTTTTGCTGTTTTTGCAGCAAGGTTGCCTTTTCAAGCTCTATCAGCTCCTCTAATGGTAGCAGGAGTACATCTTCCGAGGCAGCCCCTAGACTGACAAGTCTATCAATTACCTCCACCCTTCTTCTATTGTTGATTGCCTCTTGGTTGGCTGCAGCTGCTTTTGAACTTGCAGCTAACAGTTTCCCAGTTGGCAGTCTTCCTTTCCTTTTAAGTTTCTCCAGCCTTTCTTCTTCCTGAAGCTCTTCCGAAGTCATCTTCCTTTTGCCTTTAATGTCTTCGGAAGTGCTAGACTTTGGTGGTTCTTGGGTAGAAGATTCAGGTTGGATGGTGGAGGTAGGAGCTGAGGTCAATGCAGATGTAATGGCTAGTGGTTGGCTGAGAAAGTCCTCCCTATTAACCTCAGATGCAAGTTCCAGAATTGCATCTGTGACTATTAGATCATCGGAAAGAGAGAACAGTCCTTCCGCAGCAGCAATTTCAGCTTCGGAAGTTTGAGTTGGTTCTTCCGAGGCTTCGAATTGTGCTTCGGAAGCCTGTGAAAACACACCTTCTGTCCCAACTGTTTCAGTTGCTGGGCCATCAGTCCTAGTTTCCCCTTCGAAATCAATCTCAGGTTCCACTTGGGCCTTAGGTTGACCAACTTCCTCAACAGTGGTAGGAGGTGCATTCAACCTCTGAAGCTCTTGAGCTCCAAAGTAGATCACAGACATATCCGGACTAGGTTGATCAATAAGGGACTCTAAAAGGAACTTGTTGAAGATCCTATTTAGATCCTGAAGCATCCTTTGATCCACTTGAAACACAACTGGAGGAGGCTCAGGGAAGATGGCAGCTTGTTGTCTTGAGCTCAAAGAAGTGAGAGCTTGACTGATGGAATCCTGTCTTTGGCTTTGTTCCTCAACATTCTCCCCCTTTTTGGTAGCATCATCTTGAGAGGTAGATGAGCTAGAGGAAGAGGTCAAGGAGACTTGAACTGGTACATGCCTAACAGATCTCTCAATCTGTTTCTCAGCTAGTTTGACCTTGAGACTTTCAATCTCAAGTTGCTGAGTGGCAGACCTATCCTCTAAAGTCTTAACCTTTGATTCAAGGTTTGAGACTTTAGAAAGTAGGTCTCTTATTGTGAGTTGCATTCTTCCCTCATCTTCTTTGGAAGAATCACGGGGAGATGAGGTAACATACCTAGTATGTTCATCCTCACCACCAGATGTGGTTTCTTGGCACCCTGGTTTCCCTTGCACAATGATGTCTCTTTCAGAGGCATCATAGGGCATGGTTGCCGTAGATTCAGTCTGACTATCGTTACCACTGTCCTGAGGATCCAATGAGGCTCCTTCAGTAGTGGCAGCTGAATCTACATGAGTCCCCTCCACATCAGTGGGACTCACCTCAGTAGGGCTTTGCTGGTGTGGGCTAGAGACAAGAGGTTTCTCTAGGCTCTGTTGATCCTTAATGGGGTGTTGTGGATCAACTTCATTGCCTTGGAGAGACATAGTCTCTTCACCAGCTCCGGTCAATAGGTCAGTAAAAGAGAAGGAATGAAGACCTAAGGACCCGGGACTTTGATCAATGTCAAAAGGCATTGAGCTGTCCCTTGGTGGCTGCTCAGGGGAGTATAGAGACTCACCCTGAGGGCTATCAGCTGGGGTTATGGGCTCATGGGTCTGAGACTGAGGAGACTCAAGACCCATATTGAGGTCAATAGTGAAGGATTGGGGGACCTCTGGCTGAGTGGGAGCCCCTTGTTCCACTCTAGCCTTTTTGGTTTGAAGAGGAGGGGCTTGTTCAATCAGAGTAGATTGAACAAGGGTTCGTTTGGTACGTCTCTGATAGGTGACTTTTATTGGAGGAGAAGGTAGATTTGGAATGGTGAGGGTAGTTGCTGGTGTGGGTTCATCACCTGTGGGGATAACAGGGATGTCACCAGGAGCCATTGGCTCAATCATACCTGGAAGTAGTGCGGTATCCCTTCCAGTGTAGTTGGTAGACACTCTCTTCAAAACTTTGAAGATGGTCGGCCTCATTTGAGGAGCAGACAGAGCAGCTGCACAGACAAGCTTACTCTGATCTAGCTCGCAGTTGATTATGTGCTGTAGAAATCTGGGATACATAAAGAATGTGTCCCTTTGCAGATTTCCCATGAGGTTAGTCAGCACAAACCTGGAGTAGTTGAAGCGCAGGCCTTGTACCAACCCATGAACTAGGCACCCGAGTTCATAGGGAATTTGATCCCATCCCCCGGATTTGTTAGATAAGCAGTGAAGAACCACATGTAGCAGGAACTTCCACTTGTAGGAGAAGTTGAATTTGTAGACTGTAGACCTGCTTACATCTCCACCGTATCCCATTTGGAGATAAGAGTTATCTAACTCAGACTTGGGGAATTCCGTCGGTGCGCCTTCATCATGGAGCTCAAGATGCTCCCTGATGATTTGTTCAGTAATGACCAACTCTTGGCCACAAACACTTGACCTGATAGCACGAACCCCATTTAGGGTTTCAATCCGACCATTTGCCCAGAATTCGGACATTTGGTTGGTGTAAATGGTAGGGTTTACAGTCAGTGCTGTGTAGTATGAAGATTGGGCTAAGAAAGAGATAATATCAGAGAAGTCAGCATCCCTTGAAGAGTCAAGGAGTGCGACCTGGTTGTGCTGAGGGTTTAGAGCCATTTAGAAAGATAGCAGAGGAAAAGTTCTTGAGAGAGGTAAATTGGAGAAGAAGAAAGCTTTTAGGGCAGTGAATTTGGTAAAAAGAGTGTAAGTGATTAACCGGAAGTATTTAAATGGGTGAAATGGCGGTTTAAAGGGTGGTTTGGATAAGATGATGTGAGGGTTCAGAGGATGATGTGACAGGGGCGGTAAGGTTAAGCCATTTAAATAATCCGACATCATTAACAAAATCTTTACTTTTTACAGAGTGGGGCCCAAAAGATTTCCGTTACACAGTAAAATCCTTCTTCCGAGTATAAGGTATTTCCGAAGGTAAAGTTCTTCCGAAGGCAAATGTACTTCCGAAGGTAAATAAATTGCTTCCGAAGATACATGTTGCTTTCAAGTGGAGAGTATTAAGTGCTTCGGAAGTAGATCTGAGATTACCTCAATCGCTTCTTCCGAGACTTAGTACACTTCCGAGAAGAAAATTATCCTATGAGAAATTTGCTTCGGAAGTTATACTAGATATCTTCCGAAGGCAAGTTTCTCTTCGGAAGAACTTATACTTAGTTAAATAAGAAAGGATCTTTTGTAACAGGGCTTAGATTGTATTGACATAAGACTTTACATATTGAAAAGGTTTTCAATTGAGATTAACTAGTCAATGTTTATCATCCCAATAGCTGTAATAAGATACTTAAATCTTTGTTCATCAAATGCTTTGGTGAACAAATCAGCATATTGTTCATTTGAATCAACTTTGATTAGTTTGATAAGATTTTTCTCATGAATATCTCTAATGAAATGATACCTGATGTCAATGTGCTTTGTCTTTGAGTGCTTTACTGGATTTTCAGTGATGGATATAGCACTGTTGTTGTCAATGTGGATAGGAGTGCTCATGAAGTTGAATCCATAGTCAATCATCTGGTTTTGAATCCACAGCAGCTGAGCACAGCAACTTGCAGCAGCAATGTATTCAGCTTCAGCAGTTGATGTAGAGACACAGGATTGCTTTTTGCATTGCCATGAGATGATCCTTCCACCAAGAAATTGACATCCACCTGATGTTGATTTCTTGTTGATGTTGCAGCCACCATAATCACTGTCAGAGTAACCATAGAGATTAAAATCACTATTTCTTGGATACCAGAGACCTAACTTAGGTGCTCCTTTGAGGTATCTGAGGATTCTCTTGACAGCAATTAGGTGAGACACCTTTGGAGCAGCCTGATATCTTGCACAAATGCAGGTTGCAAACATGATATCAGGTCTACTTGCTGTGAGATACATCAGAGAACCAATGATTGCTCTATACTGATGTTGATCAGTATCCTCCCCCTCAGAGTCAGGGCATAAATCATGGTTTCTGGGTATGGGTGTCTTTGCTGCTTTACAATCCTTCATATCAAATCTCTCTAAGATATCATTGACATACTTAGATTGATTGATGAAAAACCCTTCCTTCAGTTGCTTTACCTGAATTCCAAGGAAAAAGTCCATTTTTCCCATAGAACTCATTTCGAACTTCTTCTTCATAATGCTCTCAAAGTCTTTGCACATTTGGTCATTTGAAGAACCAAATATGATGTCATCGACATAGACTTGAACTAGCAAAATGTCTTTCCCAGACTTTCTGATAAAGAGAGTCTTGTCAATGGTTCCTCTAGTATAGCCATTCTTCAGAAGAAATTGAGACAATGTCTCATACCACAGCCTAGGTGCTTGGTGCAGCCCATATAGAGCTTTATCCAATTTGCACACATAGTTTGGATGCTGTGGGTCTTCAAATCCTGGAGGCTGGCATACATAGACTTCCCTATCTATATCCCCATATAGAAAGGCACACTTGACATCAAGCTGGTAGACAGTGAAATTCTTGGATGCAGCATAAGCAAGGAAGATCCTAACTGCCTCAAGTCTTGCAACAGGTGCAAAGACATCAGTATAATCAATTCCTTCCTCTTGAGTGTATCCTTGAACCACCAGTCTTGCCTTGTTCTTGATAATCAAGCCTCTGTCATCTCTTTTGTTTCTGAAAACCCACTTGGTGCCTATAGGTACTTGACCAGATGGTAGCGGACATAGGTTCCAAACCTTCTGTCTTTTGAATTGAAGCAGCTCCTCTTGCATTGATTCAACCCAGCTACTATCCTTTAAGGCATCTTCCACCTTCTTGGGTTCCATTTGGGATAAGAAGCATGAGTACAGGCAGACATTCCCATTGTGAGTTTGTCCCCTTGTTCTCACACCCTCAGAGACTTCCCCTATGATGTTTTCAGCTGGATGAGTATTGTGAATTCTAAGTCTTGGAATTACCTCCAGCTGCAAAGATAGGTCCAAGTTGGACATATTTTGCTCTGGAGCTTGAATACTTGGTCCAGCTGTTGTTTCAATCTCATTCAATGAGGACTGATTGAATGAAAGAGAAACATCATCATTTCTTTGCTGTGAAGCATCATTAACAGTTGCCTGTTCCTTCAAAATGCTGCTTCCATCAGCTTGGTGTTGTGTAGGATCACCTGAGGAGACTTGAAGATCATCAGGTGAGTCCCTTGTTGAAGTTCCACTATTTCTTGAAATGGTTATACTGTCAGATCTTTCAATAGTAGGAACTTGATTTGTTGTTCTTGGAGAACTTGGAGCAGGTCTGGGAAGCTCAAATAGTTGATCTTCATCAGAATTGCCTTGAGCACCTGTTCCAGCTGAAACATTCTCACAAGATGGTTTAGAATAGTTTGGAAACAATTCTAAATCAAAAATATGATCAGGTCCATTCCCCCTAACACAAGGAGTGTGCTCATTAACTACAATGTTGGAGGATTCCTCAAATTGTTGGTTTTTAATGTTATAAACCCTGTAAGCTTTAGAATGGGAGGAATATCCAACAAAGATGGCATCATCTGACTTTTCAGCAAATTTTGCTAAATTGTCTTTTGTGTTAAGTATGGTACACCTGCTGCCAAAGGACCTTAGAAAGCCAATGAACGGTGGCCTCTTGTTCCATAGCTCATAAGGGGTCTTTCCATGTGGCTTTACTACAAGAACTCTGTTCTGCACATAGCATGCAGTGCTGACTGCCTCTGCCCAGAATGTTAGAGGCAGCTTTGAATCAGCTAACATAGTCCGAGCAGCCTCAATAAGTGTCCTATTTCTCCTCTCAGCAACACCATTTTGTTGAGGAGTTCTAGGAGCACTGTATTGTCTGGCAATCCCTTTTGAGTTACAGAATGAGTCAAGAACAAAGTTCTTAAACTCAGTCCCTTGATCACTTCTAATTATTTTAACCTTGTGATCAACTTGATTTTCTATTTTAAGAATAAAAGATTTTAAAGTTTCAGCAGTTTCATCTTTAGTTCTTAAAAAGAATACCCATGTAAATCTAGTAAAATCATCAACTATCACAAGGCAATATGATTTCCTTCCAATGCTCATTATACTTGTGGGACCAAATAGATCCATGTGCAATAAGTGTAATGGAGTAGTGATAGAGTTAACAACTTTGGATTTATGAGAAGACCTGTGTTGTTTCCCTTTCAGGCAAGCAACACAGTTATCTTTGCAGAAAAATTCCTTTTTAGGCAAACCATGTACCAAGTTATTTTTAGCCAATTTATTCATTGTCTTAAAATTGACATGACACATTCGTTTATGCCACAGTGTTGACTCATCACTATCAGCTTTGGAAAGAAAGCATGATACTTCTCCCATTGGGGAAGCATTGTTCATATCAAGCTTGTACATATCCCCTCTCCTGGGAGATCTAAGAAGCACCAATTCCTGAGGAATTGTCATCCCAGGTTTGAGGATGATGCACTCATGTTCTGTGAAAAGCATTTGATGCTTTTGATCACAAAACTGAGAAACACTTAACAGGTTGTGTTCAAGCTGTTTGACAAAGTTAACTTTGTCAACTTTTAATTTTCCGTTGGATATACTTCCTCTGCCAGAAATATATCCTCCGGCCTCACCTCCAAACTGGACAGGACCTCCATCATAATGTTGAAATTGTTGAAGGAGAGATCTGTTCCCTGTCATGTGCCTGGAGCATCCACTATCTACTATCCAAATGTTGTTATTCTTGTCATATGGATGTCCCTGCACATAAGGTGAGATAATTAGTTTTGATTGGAAACCCAAGCCTTTTTGGTCTTGGGTTCTTCCAATGAAAGTGACATGATTGAACCAAAATTTATGCATGGGGGTTCAATGGATGTCTTTGAAGAAGAGGTTTGGGCTACAGCATCTTCCTTGATCTTCCATTCCATCCCTTGGTTGATCATAGAAGATGAGCTTGATGAAGCTTTTGTAGCTTGGCATTCTTCCGAAGCTTCTTTCTTTTCGGAAGAGACCTTCACCACCTTTTCTTCCGAAGCAGTCTTCTTCTGGGATGGTTTCAAGGGGACTCTTTTGTGAGTCTTTGCAGCTTTCACTTCCGAAGCCTTTTTCCTCTCGGAAGAAGAGTTTTCTTCCGAGACAAGCCTTGCTTCGAAACAAGCTTTCCCTTTTTCAACACTTGAACCATCTGATATGGTCCAAATGTGAAACCTTCCCTGACTCCTTCTCTTTTAACATTATTTGCATAATGTGTGCTAGCAGGATTGTAGTAACAATCTTTAGCCATGTGGTTTTGCAGACCACACATTATGCATGCAATGTTAATTTTCTGGGAATTGGAGGGTTGCTGTTTCTTGTTCTTTTTCTCCTCATCAGCAACCTTTCCCTTTAACTTCTGATCCTTTGGTAGGACAGGAGTACTGGTATTATACTCCTTTCCTGAATCAGAAGGTCCAACCACCTGGAATCCTGCTGATATGAATACACCCTTTTGCTTTGGGTCTATCTTCAGCTTGGATTCAGCCACCTTCTTGGCAGTTTTTCTGGCTGCTTTAGCCCTGCTTCTTCTGGCTTTGGTGGTCAGGGATTGATCATCATTGGTCTGGGAGGGCTCAATTACCTGTTCCTTCCCTGTGATGGTCATGGTCTCCACAGTTGCATCACTCTTTGACTCTTTACAAGGTGGGTCAACAGATGGAACCTCTTGCTCTTCAGTACCACATCTTGGTTGTCTTACAGACTCATAAGAGTGTGGTGGAGCAATTTCATTGGTTCCCAACCCACTTTTGTTTTGATAACAAAGTTTGGAGTGAGAGGATGATGCAAGTATGGCTTGGAAGTTTTGCTCAGCAATAGCATACTTCCTGGCTTGAGCCTCAGCTGTGACAAGCTGGGCTTGAGCCTCAGTCAATTTGGATATTAAATCCTTGATTTGAGTCTTGTAGTTGGTGTGTTCATGTTTTAAAAGAGATACAGTTTTCTCTAACTCCTCAATTTTCTTTTGGTAGTCAGATTCAGCTCTTTTAAAGTCAGATTTTAGCACATTTAAAGACTCAATATCGGATTTAATTTCCATATTGTAGTCCTGGTACAACTTAACCTTAGCAATACAAGCAGGGGTACAGAGATGTTCATATACCTTATTTTCATCTGTTCCTGCCATGAGTGCTTGAGCAGGAGTCACATCTTGAACCATAAAGCTCCAGTCAACTTCTTGAGCCATAGCTGCAGTTTCAGTTGACTTTCCATTGGGCTTTGGTGTAGAAGGATGTGTGGAGGCCTGTGAGGTTCCCGGGTTGGACTTGGGAGCCTTGCATTCCCTTGCAAAGTGGCCAAGCTGGTTACAGTTGTAACACTTAGCCTTGCTCTTGTCAAACCCAAACTTGCTAGTGATTGGGTTTTGAGGGAATTGCCTTCCAGTTCTCTTAAAGAACTTCTTCGCTCTGTAGGTAAGGAGAGCCATTTGCTGGACAATGTCCACATACTCTATGTCATCTGGACTGAAGCACTCAAGATCATCAAAGCAAAACTGATGATCATTGGAGTGTCCACTCCCTGAGACAAACGCACAGCCCTCCTGAAAGGAGCTTTGCTGAGCTTGATGAGACCTTGGAGTCTCAGGGAATGTGATGTAAGGCCCAGATGAACAAGATGGCTGCTGGGTGTATGACAGGTACTGCTGAGACTGAGAGATACCTGAGCCTTCAGCAACCATTAAAGCGTTGCTAGCAGGAAGGCTCAAGGGTCTGCTTGCTTGGTGACCCTTCTTGCTTTCCATTTCCAAACGGTATCCATCAAGGATCCCATAGAGTTCGGTCATGGTGAGAGTGTTTAAATTCTCTGTTCTCTTAATGGAGACACAGTAGAAAGTCCACTCATTGGGTAGAGCACTCATGAACTTTCTGGTAAGGTCTCTAAGTTCTTGAGTGATTCCCACAGATTGGAGGGAGGAGATAAGATCCATATACCTGAAGTATTGCTGGCTAAAAGTTTCTCCAGCAACATAGGTGAAGTTCTCGAACTGCTGCTTCAGTGAGTCCTTCTTTGAATCATTAGAGCTCGAGTACATTTGAGCAAGTGCATCAAAGAGTTCTTTGGCTGACTTGCAATGCTCAAACCCCACCATGATGGAGTTTGGGATTGCAGTCATGAGAACAGTCATAGCATTGCTGTCAATGTCGAGCTTCTTCCTGTCTTCATCGGAGTAGTCTTCAACAGCCTTCTCGATCATGGCACCGTTTCCACCAGCAACTTTTGGCTTGTACGGGCCATTCACGATGGACTGCCACATCTTGCTATCCTGGTATCTGATGAAGCCTTCCATTCTTCTGCTCCAAGACCTGAAGTTTTCAGGATCGATGATGGGAGCTTTGGTCATCGTTCCCATTTCAACTTCAGATTTGATGAGGGCCATTTTTGAGTGAGGTATAAGGAGGAGTGAAAAACTGGTTGATTAGGATGGTAAGATCTCACAATCAAGAGCCTAAAAAGCTCTGATACCAATTGCAGGATCGGGTTTTGTCACTTAACACTTGTATTTCTCTCAAACTCACTTATAATAGTCACTCAAACAAGATGAAGCAATGTCTTTGACAAGAGTTGATAATAATATAATAAGTAATCAAAGCAACAAGCAGAAATATTTTCAAGGTACTTGTATATATTACTTCTCAACTCAAGATTACAAGACACTTACAAGCATAGAACATGAGTTACAATGAGAAACTATATATACTAGATCCTACAGCCGGTTATACTTGATACCAGCTGGAAACCTACGACTAAAGCATATACTACAATGCTATAGTTAAGGTATCTTAGATAAAGTATTATCTAAGATATGGTAGTCATGACATGTCCATGACTTACCTTTTGTCACCAACTAAAGATGGCAACTGTACTTAACATAAAAAGGTAAACAGTAGATTAAAGTATGGTCAACTACATGGCTTTTGAGAAAACGCCATGCAGTATATCAGAGATTTGCAGCGGACTGTCAGACAGACCATACTTATGTCTACTGGATAATAGAAGTGTCTTCCGAAGGTTAACTGGCTTCGGAAGAACAAGTTCTTCCGAAGCCACTTATACTTCGGAAGATGCTTCTATGCTTCCGAGGCTTTAAGGACTTCTCTATACTTCGGAAGTTGACTTCAGAACTTTGTCTTCAAGTCTTGAACCTTCGGAAGTAGCTTCTTTACCTTCGGAAGTTGGAGTTCTCCTTCGGAAGTGTATTTTACACTTAGACTTCGGAAGAGCTCTTTCTTCCTTCGGAAGTCCCACACTTGGCTTCGGAAGTTCTTTGTATGTAGTACTCAAAATCTTCTAAGTGATATGGTTTTGGTTGCAACAGCCTCTTATGATCCAACAAAGGACCAGATGAGCTAGACACAAATGCAGTCTGAAGAGGTGCTCTAGACGTCTTAACTTGAGGAGTGGCATTGTACAAAGCTGGATTCTGAGTGTATGAAGACTTCTGAGCTCGGTACTTCATCCTAAGTGCTTCTTCTCGTAGCTTTAGAATGAAATCATTGATATCCATAGTGGCTAGCAATTCATTCTGTCTCAGGTTTGAAACAATCGAAGCCCAACTTTCTGGCAATCCGTCTGCGAAATTTGACACTTTATCTTCCATGGTAGTTTTGACACCATGTGTATGCAGCTCGCTCATCAAATGATAGAATCTATCAATGACATCGTCTAAACTCTCATTTCCCATCGATGAGAAGTTGTCAAATTCTTTCTTCAGCTCCTTAGCTTTAATGGCCTTCAACGAAGCATTCCCGTCATATCTTTTCTCCAGCTCATCCCATAACTTTTTGGCTTGTTTATTCTCAGAGTACTGGTGAAAAATGTCCTTAGGGATAGACTGTGTTAGCAATGCATATACTCTCTTTTCTGCATTATATTTAACTTTCTGTGCATCAGTCATTCCTCCCAAAGTAAGTTTCACCCCATCTGCTCCCACCGGCATGCTATATCCCGTCTCAATAGCTTCCCACATATTTGGATCCACTCCATTGAGGTAGATCTCAAAACGTTGTTTCCAGTGGGGAAACTCATCCAACGTTATAAGCTTCGGGGGTTTATTATGATTCCCCACCTCACTATCCAGTAGCAGTAAGTTCTGAATCGGTGAGTCCTTCCCGGCTGTAAACGCTGACAACTGATCCTCCATCTTGGTTAACTTTAAGTCTCTTAAACAATCTGTTAACTGGTGCGAATGAAGTGATGCGAATGGGCTACCCGTGCGAATGAACTATGCGACTGGTTCAATCGTGCGGCTGAACTAAGCGATTGGTCCAGTCGTGCGAATGAAACTGATGCGGATGAACACTGCGAACGGTTTGCTTAGTTGTACGAATGAAGATGCGACTAAGTCCAATCGTGCGTCTGGAAGATGCGAATGAAGTCCAGTCGTGCGATTGGGTCAATCGTGCGACTGAAGCTGCTGTTTTTCGAAAATTTCTAGGTTTAACGTGTTTTGGCCGTAAAAACCCGAATTTTCACCAACCCTAATCGCCTAATGCCGTAGAAACCAAAACTTGATGAGCAGGGGATGTCCAAGACAACTTTTGACACAAAAAGATTGCGTTTTTAGTGAAAAAACACAAACTTTGTATCAAAATTGATTGAATCACACGTAATCAAGAGCCAAGGCTCTGATACCACTTGTTAGGATCTGGTATTTGAACGAAACACCAACTGATTAACGTGTAAACCAAACCAAATAGTGCAAAATCCTATTTGATTGGCGATCCAATCAGTGAGAACGCACGTAGAATCAATAAGGTATTGAATCTAACGTTAAGAATCGATTAGGAATCGATCTACAACGTTCTATGAACTTGGAGTATGAACTTGGAGGCTTCTGGACGGCTAGGGTACGTCTGGAGTCGAATTGGAATGAATGCTTACGTTTTTCCACGAATTGGGTGGTATTTATAGGTTAGGGTTGCTCATTCGGGCGACTGAACCATTAGCATGGTTCAGTCGTGCGATTGAGCCATGCGGTTGATCCATCCGCACGACTGAGTGTTCAGTCGTGCGACTGAGCCAATCTCATGTTACAATCATACGACTGATCCAGTCTCCTGGTTCAGTTGTGCGACTGAGTCATTCGCCTGAAGTTGTTCATGCGTATGGTCCATTCGCATGGGCCATTCGCATGAGAACTTCATTTTGTTAAGTTTGAATGTATTCACTTATATAACATTATGCTTATCAATTCAAACAATCACAAACCTATATAACCAATTCAATATCAACTCATTAATGAAATATTAAACATTATAAGTCACAAACAAACAATCTCATTTCATTAATATTCCAACCATTACATCAGTGTAAGGAAACAAGACATATAACATTCATATCAGGATCTAGGTACATATGTATCAACACTTTCCATTATAGATTTGGGTAAGTTAATTTGTAGATGATGATTTATGCATGTTTGATGAGATGTGGCAATTGTTATATGATATTTAGGGCATAATAATAGATTGGGAATAATCGAATGTTGAAAAGCGCATCGTATGAGCATGCTTGCTATTTATGGAAACATTTGTGACTTGATGTGATGAATGATTAATATGATATGTGTAGAATATGTTATGGTGATGTGATTGATGTTGGAATGATCATAGGAGCATGTTAGGAGATCTTGGATAAAATTTGGGAAAGTTGTGTTCTTATGTTTTAATTTTGGAAACTTTGGGCATGATGAAGTTTCTAGGTTATGTTAACATGTAATGGATGATTGTTGGATGTGTTACATGTATAATTAGGATGGTTGTTATGGTATAACTCATAATCTTTAAATGGATTGCACATGTGTAACGATGTCATACTTTCCAAAAATAGATTTCCAACATGAAACTTTATATGAATCCTTATTTGAGCTATTTGAGCATGAATAAACATGTTTTTACTTATTTGAGTCACCAACGGGTCGTCAAGTTAGTCCAGTCAACTTTGGTCAACAAAAGTCAACTTGGTTAAACTTGTCAAACATTTCTCGAACACGCTAATAGTTACGTTGTTTGGATACAAAGGGGTTCATTTGACCATCATGTATACACACTCATGGACATATATTTGTTAGGTAACGATTAGCCGGCTGTTACTCTTCATGTTTTTACTACGCATCAATGGTGAGTATTAACGACCCCACTTTTACTTACTTTCTTTTTTGGGGGAGAAGCATGTAAACTATTGTTATCTGGTTTTAGTGTTATTGGTATATTGCTTGTTAGTGTAGTGCAAACATTATCACGCAAGTCCTTACACACTCGAACCATTAATAACGGGATAGCGAGGTAATTTTGGTAGTACTACTAGGTTTGACAAACCCCACCCGCATTAGTCGCGACTCAATTGGAGGTTGAATGGGTGTTTAATTGACCTAGATAGTTGCCATTGTTCTGTGATAAGACATGGCGGAAGGCAAAACAACTCACAAACAGTCAACTTTGGTTCGAAACGTTAAGTAACTTGATATATAAGCTAGCTACCTATGGTATACCTTTGTTTAGTTTTACCGTAAAGCTCAAACATATTTACTGATTTAAACTTATGAACTCACCAACCTTGTGTTGATATATTTTAGCATGTCTTCTCAGGTTGCAGGCACGTTTTAGGCTAGAGTTGCATATTTGAGGGTCAAGCATCATCTTTTTCATTTGAAAGCAAGTTCAATTAGATTTACTACTATTCATTGGGCGACTTGTTTTGCCCATCTATTACTTATGAATTTATAAACGAATCTTCTTCCGCATTGATTGCATTTAAAACTATGTTTTATTCTGATTTAAGATCAAACGTTTATTAAAAAAACGCATATAGTGTGGTTTGATATGACTGTGTCTGAGATCCTGGTTTGTCACGCGCCTCGCGGTAGAATCCCGCTGGTCGATTTTGAAGGTGTGACACATACCATCTGTATGGGTCTGGAAAATACACCCAAGACATGATGATCTCTCAGCAGCTAGAGGCTCTACAACTAAGGGAGTTGGTTCAGCAGCCTCTTTTGGTTGACCCTCAGGATGTTCTGACTTATCCTGAGGTGTAGAGGTGGAGGCCTTAGACTTCTTCTTCTTCTTCTTTGTCTTCAAGTCTCTTCTAATGTCTATCATTTTCCTCTTTCTATACTATAACTTAGAAGGTTGGTCTTGATCACCTTTTCTTTGATATTCCTTCTCAGTCTAGTCCTTCCCCTTACATGTTCAAAAGAAGGTTCATGACCTTACTGTGAGTTAGAAGATAAATCTGGTTGTGGATTAGTAGTAGGTCTTGGTCTTGTTATCTGGTTGGGTTCAAACTTAACCTCAGCTTCAGGTGTAGCTTGATTTGGTGGAGAATGCAAGTCTTGAAGCTCACCTCTCTTGATCATCTGCTTGATCACCCTGATGTGCTCATCCATTGTGGTTAGAGACATGGGACCAAGCCTTATTCCGGAGAACCCATAAAAATTCAAGAAGCTCACCATCTTTTTTATGACTTTAGACTTTTCCTTGTTAGCTTTGATGGTGGCCCTTGATTTTTGAGCTTCATCCCTTAATTTTCTCTTAGCAGCTTTTCTTTCTTTACTGGCTTCTTGTTCTAGTTGCTTAATATACTCAAACTCTATATAATCATAAGATAGAGGGAGTAAAGAATCTGCCAGTTAGAAACCTGTGGCACTCAAGTAGTTGATCATATTTTGTTTGTCTTGTTCTTTACCTATTTGAGTTTCTTCCTCTACAGCCACAGTTTCTACCTCAGGCATCTCTTGAACTAGGGAGAGGACAGGAGCTTGATATAATTTTCTTTTCTTTCTTTCTTCTTTGATTCTGAGAAGCAAAGCAACATCCTCAGCCTCCTTCCTCTCTCTAGACACCTCTGTGTCTACCAGTTCATTTGATCCATCAAAGGGAAGAGAGATTAGATCATTAATATTTCAATTCTAGTTCCCAGGTAGTTCAATCTGGCTGCCCTTAACTCATCTTCTTGATTGTTTGTCCTTTGGGCAGCCTTGATTGCAGCCTGTATGAAACTAGGAGTCTCTCTTTGTCTTTCTTCCACTTCCTTCTTCTTCCTCTCCCTTTTCTCCTCCTTAATCTCCGTTAGTTAGAATTTTCTTTCCTTTGTCAATCACTGGCCTGTGTGACTCAAGAAAGAGAAAGCTTTGGCATTCTTGAACTTGTTCTTCACTTGAGCTCTAGCCAGGGAGAGGCTGTGAGACACCTTCACCAAATGATGTCTCACTTAGAATGATTGGTGCTAAAGGAGTAGGACTCTCAAGGTTCACAGAGTCCACAAATGGGCCTTCAACTGAGGTTCCCCTTTGAAGCTAATCTTAGGGTCCAACTTAGTATCCAGTTGACCAATTGTTTTCCCTGGTAGCCTTTGTCTATACATGCTTGTTCTTCTTTTGAACTCCTCATACACCCTCATTTGTATCCTCTCTACTAATCTATCAGCTTGTTTGTTTTGACTTCGGTTGACAAGTGGTAGGATTGCAAGAGGGAAGCTTTCATAGAATCCCAGGTTGTAGATGTTGAAAATTTCTTGTTGATTCTGGAATCTATAAAGCCCCTTTTATCGATGTCATACCTCTATCCTATGATTGGATTTTCAGCAGTATGGGATGGATGTGACTTGTCCCTTGGTACGGAACCCTTCTGAATTAGGCTTTGGAAGATGGCATCCATATTGATGTGGGCTAGAGAAGGTTTTTAACTTTAGACAGTTGCAGTGAGGGTGGTGAATCCTCAATGTCTATTCTCTGGTCAGTGCTCCTATGTCTATGATTGTAGTGACTTTCTCCCATTTTTTGGTAGCATCAGTTACTTGCACAAGTGAGCTGGAGGTTAGGTCTACTACATCCATAGGTTCTTATGGACATGGTTGAGTATGTCTGACAGGTCTCTCGGCTAGCTTACCCTTGAGATTGGTGATTTCAAGTCGCTGATTAAGCACTTGCCTTTGTAAGGTAGCCACATGAGATTCAAGATGACTAACCTTTGAAACAAGATATGTGCATGTATCCGTCAATTTTTGCACCTTTTGTTTTATGCTTCTGTCATCTTCATCAGAAGATTTATGGGGGATGATAGTATATAACCAGTGTCATCTCTCTAACCACTAGATGTTTGTTCTTGGTCTCTAGATTTCCACTGCTTTGTGTCAGCTTCATAAGAAGTGTCAAGAGGCTGGGTTGTCGTGGTTGAGGTCTGAATAACGTAATCACTTGCAAAATTGAGAGCCTCTTCCATATGAACCTCTTAAACATGTTTAGAGAGGTCCACCTCAGTAGTGGGTGGATGATCTAAGCTAGACATGGGAGTGTTAGGAGCACTCATCTCTTCTTGAGTGGGGGAAGAGTAGAGAGACTTATGGTACTCATTGAATCCCATGACTTCATCATCATAAAATTGATTGTTAGGAATTGGTTGGCTTAGATCTAAAGGTTGGGGATGGTAGCTTTCCCATTAAGGTTGATCATAAAAGTGTTGAGACTAAGGATGATGGCTTAAGGCTAGTGTTGTGAGCTTCATAAGGCTGAGCATGAGGAACCTCAGAACTGATTGTTTAAAGAATAGGAGTGGTCTGCTCCTCAAGAGAAGTAGGAGCTCTTGTTTCCACTTGCTCCTATATGGGTGAGTATACGGGACTAGGACTTCTCACGCAAGAGGTTTTGTAACTGACTTTTGCGATAATCTAAACTTTTCGTGCGATAAAGAATCTTTCTGTAACTACCTAATGCGATAAGTAGAACTTCTTGTACAAAATACCAACTTTTCACGTGGTTCAATGAACTTCTTGCAGATTCCTTTTGCCCAATTCAAACTTTTTCACCCTGAATCCAATCACCAATTCTTCCAAAAATAAAAATTGAGCTTTGATTTAGGGATTTAAGTTTAATCCTAATTATCACTAACTGATTCAATTTAGGCCATTATAACCGTCGAATTTACTTAAATCTTCAAATAAGGCTTCTTAAACTTGTCTTTGATCTCAAACACCTTAAATCAAATTCAAATTCAATCAAACCAATCCATTCTTCAATTTGAAATTGAATTTAAGGCTTGAAATGTCTTTCAAAACACTTCAAGTTCAATCAAAATTGATCTAGAGCACACCTTGCTCTGATACTAATTTTAAGATAGTGAGATTCTAATAAGATCGATCTCATGAATGAAACACGGAATGAATCAAACACGGATAATTGATTGAACAACATGAAATAGATCAACATTGAACACCAACACAATGTAAAATAACTTCAATATATTTCATTCTGATAACTTTGATTACAAGTGTATGATTTCAAGCGTTTTAACAACTAAACATCAAAAACTATATTTATATATAAACCAAAAGCTTGTTTTGATTTTCCGAGCCTCTAGGTTTAATTCTACAATTTTAGAAAGTTTTTATTGAAATACAATTTGATGCCAAGTTAATAAAAACATATAACGGGGAACGTACATAACAACAACCTCTTGATGGTTGTCTATGGTGCAAATGAAAAATAACTAAAGTTATACGTCTAATAGCGTTAATATAATATGTAAAATATATTATCATGCGATAAATACATGATATAGAAAATAAAAACCAAAACCAACAAAACTTGATATCATAAAGAAAACGCTAAAACATTAGTTGTCTTAAAGATTTGCATGAACTAATAATACGGAAACAACAATTAAAAAACGAAGGCATGATAAGGTTCTGGAAATTATATACTTCTTGACTTTTGGAGTTAACACTTTTTTAGTGCAAGGGATGGTGTCCTCATCTTTCTTAGAGCTCATTCTTGGTTTTTTCGCAAACTGAGATGAACCCTCATCGACATCATAAACTGATTGAAGGTTACCTTTAAGATCTTAAATTAGAAAAGTAGAATATGGAGTTGCTTCATCAGGTATTAGGAAGATATGTTTACTATTATCAATTTTTGATAGCAGTGTTGGTAAAGAATATCGGTGTAATTAATATTTAAAATAGTATATATTAAAAAAAAGAAAACAAAATTCTAACCTAAAGGAGATAGCATTTCAAGAATTTCAGGATCATCTAGTTAACTTAGAAATTGTGTACTAGTCTTTGTTTGTTTCCAAGTTGCACTAAGAAAACCTTATTTTTATTGCAAACCTTTTATCAAGGAGTGAGTTAAACTCAACGGCAACAATTTCTTCATTACGAAAGAAGAGAATCTGGGCTGACTTGTTGACGATTCTAACATTGATTGTGAGATGAACCTACAAAATGTATAGGTAATAACAACAATATATATATATATATATATATATATATATATATATATATATATATATATATATATATATATATATATATATATATATATATATATATATATAATATATATATATATATATATATATAGGAGATGGTTCAAATAAGAACCACATTTTTTTGAGAACTCTAGGAACCAATTTCAGCCACTAATTTTTTATCACACGCAAATCACATGCCATTTTCCTCATTTTTTTAAAACTTTCTTAACTTTTTTTCATGACATCATTTTTTCAAAAAAAAAATTCACCATAAAATTCAGTATTTTTTTATCTTTCCAACGCCTACCATATTGATATACTTTTCTAAAAAAATCGTCAATCCATTATTTACATATGTGTAAATCTAGTTATACACATGTGTAGTACTGGATTTACACATGTGTAAATCCGATATTACACATGTGTAAAACGAATTTTATTAAAAAAACGGGAATTTTTTTTATTTTTTTATAAAATTTTTTATGTTTTTTATAATTTTTTTTTATTCTTTTATGAAAGAGGGAAAGTAGGGGAACATTTTAGTGTGTTTATTTTTTTTATTTTTATGTTATTTTTTGATTTATATATTTTTTAAATATGTTTTTATTAATTACAATTTTGCCATTGAGAACTAGTGGTTGAGATTGGTTCCTAGAGTTCTCACAAAAAAACCTAGTTCTCATTTGATCACTCCCCTATATATATATAAGGGAGGGTTCAAATAAGAACCACCTTTTTTTGTGAGAACTCCAGGAACTAATCTCAGCCACTCATTTTTTATCACATGCAAATCACATGCCATTTTCCCCTTTTTTTTAAAACGTTCGTAACTTTTTTTTACGACATCATTTTTTCAAAAAAAACATCACCATAAAGTTCAGTATTTTTTTATCTTTCCAACGCCTACCATATTGATATACTTATTCTAAAAAAATCAAACATCCGTTATTTACATATGTGTAAATCTAGTTATACACATGTGTAGTACTGGATTTACACATGTGTAAATCCGATATTACACATGTGTAAAACGAATTTCGTTAAAAAAACGGGAATTTTTTTATTTTTTATTAATTTTATTGTATTTTTTATGAAAGAGGAAAAGTAGGGGAACATTTTTGTGTTTTTATTTTTTTTATTTTTATATTATTTTTTGATTTGTAAATTTTTTAAATATGTTTTTGTTAATTTCAATTTTGCCATTGAGAACTAGTTGTTGAGATTGGTTCCTAGAGTTCTCACAGAAAAGCTAGTTCTCATTTGATCCCTCCCCTATATATATATATATATATATATATATATATATATATATATATATATATATATATATACATATATATATATACATATATATATATATATATATATATATATATATATATATATGGGATGGATCAAATGCGAACTTTATTTTTTTGTGAGAACTCTACGAATCAATGTGACACTCTAGTTTTTAATGGTAAAATGGTAAATAACAAAAAATAATAAAAAAATTATAAAAAAAAAATAACATGACAATAAAAAAATAAATACAAAAAATTTTTCTATCATTTCCCCCTTTCATAGAAAAAATAAAAACAAAATTTTTAAAGATAAAAAAAAACTTGCTTTTTATTCGAAATTCGTTTTACGCATGTGTAAAACCGGATTTACACATATGTATAACAGAATATACACATGTAAATAACAAGTGGACGATTTTTAAAAAAAATAATAATATAGTAGGCATTGGAAAGATAAAAAATATTGAATTTTATGGCAATTGTTTTAAAAAAAATAATGTCGTGAAAAAAGTACAGGATCAGTGTTAGTTTATCAACACAACAATTATCTCTCAGACTCACTTGGAGACACTCAAATGCTGATGAAGAAAACCTTAAATAAGTTGATAATAATATATTAAGTTAATGAACACAAAAGATAGTTTTTCAAGATACTTGCATATATTACTTCTCAATTCAAAGATTTACAAGACTCTTACAAGCATTACAAAATGAGTTACAATGAAAAACTATATATACTATTATCTACAATCGGTTATACTTAGATTACTAGCTGGAACTTACTACTAAACAATTGCTACATTGTTAGAAGTAAGGTATTCAAGATAATATATTATTCTAGATTAGGTAGTCATGACAGGTCCACGACTTACCTTTTGTCACCAACTAAACATGGTAACTGTACTATCTGATAAAGGTGAACAGTGGAATAAAGTATGGTCAACTACATGGCGTGGGAAAGCACCATGCAGTATATCAGAGATGGCAGCAGCTTGTCAGACCGACCATACTTAAGTCTACTGGTTCGTAGTTGGTTCTTCCGAAGGTTAATTTGCTTCGGAAGAATAAGTTCTTCCGAAGCCAATTTATACTTCGGAAAATAAAGTTCTTATGTGGCTTTACCAAGTCTTCATGACTTTATCTTCGGAAAGCTTTGTCTTGAATCTTCTAAGTGTTTAGCTTTGGAAGAGAATTCACTTGGTCTCGGAAGACTGAGTTCCATTTCGGAAGTTTTTTAACTTCAGGCTTCGGAAGATCTTTAACTTAGCTTCGAAGTTTTGGTTTGTCTTCGGAAGACTTTCTTCAGATGTTCCAAATTTCTTCTAAGTGTTTGTTTTGGTTGCACCAGCCTTATCTGACCCAACAAACTCCCCCTAGGCTAATGCTACCAAAACTTCACTTATTTATGCTTCTCAAAACTTTTAGAACCAAGGAAAGAAGATATTTGTATGTTTCTTTGTTCTTTTTAGAGGTGGTGCTGAGAAGTTTGTACAAGTCATTTGTAGTCAGCAAGTCCAACCTGTTACTCTGAATGACATGTACCCTTTGTGTCCCTCTGTAGAGAGTCAATTGACGGGAGTTGTATTCATACTCCCATCTAACTATGGGTTCCAAAGCTGTGGCTTTTCAACTATCTGCAGGAATGCCTGGCCTTTAGGGTTGACCGCGTTTTTTCTCCCTTGCCTCTAACTTCACTCTTCTTCAATCTTTCCATGTAGTGACATCTGCAAGATGAAGACTGTTCAGATGGTTTCTGATTTTGTGAGCAGCTACTTGAGAGGTGAATGGTTAGAAGAATGGTTTCTCTTGTTCACTCAGGCAATATTAAACCTGCTTGAAGTGTAGTTAAGGATGGTGTATTCAGTTGGTTGACTTCACCATTCTCTCCCTTTCCCACGAAGTTGTGAGAAGGTTCTTCAGCCTCCACTATAAAATCTTCTTCCAAGGGAAAAGAGGTTGAGATGGCAGTTTTATCCCCCTTCTTGGTGTCCAGCAGAGTCAATAGTCTTCTTCTCTTCTCACTTCTTTTCTTCTTCCTTGAGGGAATCTGAGTTTGTGTTAGGAGTTGAAGGCTTGGTCCAAGTTCCCTAGGGAGATCAAGGAATGCCTCTCGGTGAGGGAACAGGAAGACGCATCAATGTATGACAGTTCGATAGACTCCTCCTCACAAAAGATTTCACTCAGGGTGGTGCAGTTAGTGAGCTTCCTCTTGACTCCTTAAATCTTACAAGGTTAGAGGCTTTGATGTCATAAGGATGACTAGGTGGTTGATGGGTAAAGGGTGGTTGAGTTCTGGGTAGTGTTTTAGGCTTTAGGATAGGTAGTGGTGGTGGTTGATGTGATGCAATGGTGATGATGAGGGCATGGTTGATGGTGTGGGTTCATGAGTGTACAGCTTAGATGTGGGTCCTGTTTGATGGGGAAAGGAAAGGGTGTTTGTTCAAGGTTGAGATGAGGTTTGGTGCAGTTTTGGTGTCATCCTCTGTGTACTGTAATTTGGAATACCTCCTTTCTTCTTCCAGAGCGAATGTCACTTTGATGTCACTAAGATATCTCTGCAAGGGTCCTTTTCAAACACATGGGACCAACTTGTTTACCTGAGAACCGTGGGCTCTGAGATATGCCTTCATCCAAGCTTGTCTCCTACTTCTTGGCACCTATTAGTTGGGCTTTCCTTTTCCTTCTTCTTCTTTCCGTTAATTTCTCCCTTGTTCTTATTTTTTCTCGTTTTCTCTCCTTACTGATATGATCCTGCTCTTTGTGAAAAAGCCACAGGATCGTATTATTGTCATGAGGAGTCAATTCCTCCTGAGAATAGCCTCTAAAGTACATAAAGGGCTATCCTCTTACTTACTCCTCAGTTGTTGCTAGCTTCTTCTTTCTTTCTCCTCCTCTCCTCTTCTAAGGCCAACCTTGCTTCTTTCTCTTTTTCTTTTTGCAGCAGATTGCCTTTTCCAGCTCTACCAGCTCCTCAAGTGATAGGAGAAGCATCTCTTCTTCATTTCACTTCCAGGTTGACAAGTCTGTCAATCACCTCCACTCTTTCTTCTTGTTGTTGATAGCCTCTTGGTCTGCTACAGTTGCTTTGCTACTCGCAGCAAGTAGCTTCCTAGTAGGAGTCTACCTTTCTTTTTTAGTTTCTCCAATCTTTCCTCCTCCTCTAGAAGCTCTTCCGCAGTCATCTTCCTTTTTCCTTTGATGTCTTCTAAAGATTGAGCTTTTGGAGACTCTACTTTAGAGGATTCAGGTTGGTGAGTGGGGAGTTGAGCTTGTGGTGATGAAGGTGTTTGAGAGAAAGAGGTTTGAAGAAAGTCCTCACTGTTTATCTCAAGGCTAGCTCAAGAATGGCCTTTGTGATAATCAGATCATCAGACACGTAAGATAACTCAATGATTCCTCTCGCAACTTGGATCTCTGCTTTGAAGATTGGATCCTTGCTTCGGAAGAGAAGGAATTGCACTACATGTCACAGTTAAGTCAGTTGCTGGGCCATCAGTCCTTATATCCCTTTCAAATCAATCTTAGGTTTAATATGGACCTTAGGTGGACTAACTCCCTCTTCGGTGGTAGGTGGTGCATTCAACCTCTAAAGCTCTTCATCTCTAAAGTAAGTTACAACAACAATTGGACAGAGTTGTTCAAGTGAGGACTTAGTAGGAACTTGGTTAAGAACCTATTGAGATCAATCAACATCATTGGATCCACTTGAAAGGTGATAGGAGGAGGCTCAGGGAAGATGGCTGTAAAGTGTTGTTGGATAGGGTAGTATGAAGACAGGGTTGAAAGGGCTAAGCTTTGTTCCACATGTGCTTGACTCTGTACATTCTTCCCCTTTTTGGTAGCATCATCTTGAGAAGTAGATGAGCTAAAAGAAGAACAAACTTGAATTTGTACATGCCTGATAGACTTCTCAATTTGTGTCTCAGCTTGTTGAGCCTTGAGATTTTCAATTTCAAATTGCTGAGTGGCTGACCTATCCTCTAAAGTCTTAACCTTTGATTCAAGGTTTGATACTTTAGAAAGTAGGTCTCTTATGGTGAGTTGCAGACTTCATTTATCTTCTTTTGAAGAATCATGGGGAGATGAGATAACATACCTAGTATGTTCATCCTCATCACCATATATAGTTTCTTGGCACCCTGGTTTTCTTTACGAAGTGATGTCTCTTTCATTCAGTCATCAATAGGAAAATTTGCTATTGACTCAGTCTTAGAGATGTTACCACTATCTTGAGAGTCTAATGAGTCACTCTCAGTAGTGGCAGTTGGGTTTAGATGAGTCCCCTCCATATCAGTGGGACTCACCTCAGTTTGGCTTTGCTGATAGGGGCTAGAAGTCAGAGGTTTCCTAGGGCTTAGTTGATCTTTAGATTGGTGTGATAGATCAACATAATGGCCTTGAAGGAACATGAAATCTTCATCAGAACCAGTTAATAGTTCAGTGAAGGATATAGAAGTTTTACCTAATGACTCAGGACCTTGGTCAATGTCTAGTGGCATTGAGCCAATTATTTGGCTATCTTTTTTTGGTTGCTCAGGGGAGTATTTGGACTCACCCTGAGGGCTGAAGGTTTGGGTTTAGGGCTCATCAGGTTGAGACGGATGAGACTCAACACTGATATAAGGTCAATAGTGGAGGATGGTTGGACCTTAAGTTGAGTGGGAGCCTATTGTTACACTCTAGCCTTTTTAACTTGAACATAGGGAGCTTATTCAATTAGAGTAGATTAAACAAGGGTTCGTTTGGGACTTCTTTGGTAGGTGAAATTTATAGGAAGGGAAGAGATGATTGGCAATGAAGTGGTTGTGTCTGATGTGGGTTCATCACCTGTTAGGCTCACAGGGATGTCACCAGGAGTCATTGGCTCGATCATACCTAGAAGGAGTGCATTGTGTCTTCCAGTGAAGTTGGTGGACACATTCTTTCATCTCACTTTGAAGATGACCTGCCTCATATGAGGGACAAAAAGAGTGTCTTCACATAAAAACTTGTCTTGATCCAACTCATAGTTGATGATATGCTGAATGTATCTGGGATACATGTAGAATGTTTCCCTTTGGAGATTTCCTCTGAGATTATTCAGCACAAACTTGGAGTAGTTGAATCTGAAGCCTCTTACCAACCCATGAACAAGGCATCCTAGATCATAAGGGATTTGATCACATCCGCCTGATTTGTTTGAGAGACAGTGTAGGACTATGTGTAGCAGGAACTTTCAGTTGTAAGAGAAGTTGAACTTATAGATAGTTGACCTGCTTACATCACCTCCATATCCCATTTGGGTATATGTGTCTTCCAAATCAACGTTGCGAACTTCTGTGGGAGTGCCTTCATCATGAAGCTCTAGATGCTACTTGATGGTCTGTTCAGATATGATCAATTCTTGTCCATAAATCCTTGTCTTGAGAACCCTTACTCCATTTAGAGTATTGCTTTGACCGTTTGCCCAAAATTTGGCCATATGGTTGGAGTAAACAGTAGGATAATGGTGAGGGCGGTGTAGTAGGTAGATTGGGTTAAAGATTTGATGATTTCGGCAAAGTCAACATCCTTTGAAGAATCTAGGACTGCGACTTGGTTATGCTGAGGATATAGGGCCATTGTTTTGAAAGTTCAGTAAAATTGAAACAATTTGGGAAAGCGAAAGAGAAGATGAAGGAAATTTAGGGCTTTTGAACAGGTAAAAGGATTAAAGAGTGTAACACCCGGATATTTATTATTTTGAAGCCGGCGAAGGGAGAAAAAGGAAATAAAGTCCAAAGTCGAGGGACCAAACTCGCCAACAAAAGAAAGTCGGGTGAGCGGAGTATATAAGGGAGAGGGCAGCCCTTACCCTCTCCCCCATACACAAATCTTCAGCTTTCAAGAGCGGAGAAGAGGGAAGGAGAAGAAAAAGAGAAAAAGAGTGGTTTCGGGTAATTTGGGTGGCCAAACTCGTCGTGTAGCAAGCCAAATCGAAGCCCTTGACGTTGTGCTCGTTTGTGTGAGTTCTAGGACCCCACTTTTACTTGTTTTCAACTATTTTAGGGCTGGAAAATGTTAAAACCCGTTTTTGGTGTGAGTATGTGTCTGACCCATTTGGGTGTGATGTGTATGATGCATTTCGTGTATGATTCCGGGCTTGTGTGTGCTTGTATGGTGTTATGGTATGCATTCCTAAGGTCCAGGAGGATTAATTTAGACTTAGAATGGGTTTGGATGAGCTTGGAGGCCAAAAATGGCAGATTGGGTTCGGGATGAACTCCATTCTGCATCAGCTAGGGCTAGGCGACAATGAAGGCCATACGGCCTAATGAGAGGCGATTGAGGATCATTCGCACGATTTTGATTCATTCGCACGATTGAGGGTTCAATCGCACGACTAAGGCTTCAGTCGCACGACTGGGAGTCCAGTCGCATGGGAGTCATACGACTGAGGGTTCAGTCGCATAGATGCTTAGTCGCATGAGTCCATTCGCATGAGGTCAGTCGCATAGGTGCCCATTCGCAGTAGTTCCATCCGCATGAGGTCCATACGCACGATTGAATGTTCATTCGCATAGATGTTCAACCGCATGAGTCCAATCGCATGATGTTCAGTCGCATGGAGGCCATGCGACTGAAGGGTGTCCATACGCCCGAATAGGGCTGTTGCACTCGAAGGAAAGTGTAGTTTGACTTCTGGCCTTCGGGGGAAGGTGCAGATGTAAGTTTTGACGTCAAGATTCTCGTAAGAGCATGTAAGGTGACTGTTATGGCCTTAGAGAGCATGTAGGGCATGATGATGATGATGTTGCATGTTTATGCATGTTATGTGTGTATGATGTTGCCCTGTAGGATGATGATGAATGTGTATGATATGTTGCTTATTATGATGTATGCTTATCTTTCTTGTGGCTTTACATGTCATGTTAATGAATGAATGAAGTATTATGTAATGTAAAGTGAAAGATAATGAAAGAGGAACATGAAGTAAGAATGCATGCATTAATGAATGATGAATGAACGAAAGAAGGCTTGCAAGCATATATGGGGTGAGCGACTTTGTGTTGCAAAAGACTCGGATGAAGTGCAATCATTGAGATTGCCTATGGGCTGAGCAACCTTGTCGTTGCAAAAGACTCGAGTAACGTGCTATCGTGATGTTGCCTTGAGGTGAGCAAACTTGTTGTTGCAAGGACTCGGATAGCTTGCTATCATTAATAAGGGCAATGAGGTGAGCAACCCTATGGTGTAACAGACTCGGATAGCGTGCAATCATTGAGATTGCTATTGAGGTGAGCGACTATGTTGTCGTAACAGACTTGGAAGAATGAACGTATGAAAGGAACGAAAGATAATGAATGAGATGAAGATAATAATGACATTATCTGTATATACGTATGTTGAATGATCGCCTGATAAAAGGAATAGTTTTAATGAAAGTAAAGTATGTTTATTTATAAAACTAGAACTCACTCAGCAACGCTGACTTTTATATGTTTTTCCAGTTGGCAGGTAATGGTTGCTAAGGATGGCACGAGATGGCTACTCAGCTCTATTGGGATGGCATCCATTTATAAAGCTTTTGTGATGTAATGCATACATGTATTTTGTTATCGGAAATGATGTATTATTTGGCAAAAGTGTTTATAATGAAACGAGATGTCATTTTTGAATGTTTCCGCTGCAATGTTTTCCTAAGGCAAATGTAATTATATTTTATGTGCGATGAATGACCAACTGTAAGCGTCCCGGGAACGGGGCCTTACAAGTTGGTATCAGAGCCAAAGTTTAAGTGAAATGGGTAAATTTCAAAATAAACCTTAACTAAACTGAAAATGGGACGAAAAGAGAATGGGATGCACTGAGTAGCTGCGTGCCATCAGGTATTTTCTTAAGTAACCGGTTTAATGTGCGCATGGTATGTGGTTATGTGTTGTATGTAGATTTTAAATACTGATGTAGTCAGGACAGGTATACTTGGGTAATCTAGAGTAAAGCAAGTGCTAATCACAACTGGCCAGTAATTAGGGACTTACTATACTTGACATAAACTGAGATGTTTCCTGAATGACCGTGTTTGGTGTTTGAATCTTTGTAGGGTTTGATAGAACATAAAATCCATGTTTAACCTTTAAACATTCTGAAAAACGCAGCGGATATAATGCTTTTAAAAACGATTTTTAAAGCTGAAATTCCATATTCTTAGGTGACCATTTTAGGTGAAAACAAACCCAAACATAAGGATCTTAAATATATGAATGGACAAGCTATGAACAAACACTAATGTACATAAAATCACAGCCATATGAGGCTGTGAATGTTACCTTTCTCCAGCAGAAAAGTCGACTTAGAGGATGTTTTGGATGCTTGAATCGACCAAGAACTCAATGTAGAGATCCTCAAGCTTCGTATACCCAAGCACTATTACAAAACACCTTGTATGCTAGGATTAAACACCAAAACAAGCTGCTGAAAAAAACTCCTTCTTCCTGCCTTGTTTTCGAAACTAGAGAGGGGAGAGAGTGAGAGTTCTTTTGCATGTGTATTCTTCAAATGGCTGGTCCAAGAGAAGTGATAAGACCCCTTTTGTTTTTGTATCTAATCAACAAAGTGGTCCAATAGGAACACAAGAAGGGGGCGGCCAAAAGGGGTTTGAAATGGGTTTTCCCCCTTTTATTTTTAGACACATTACAATGTTACATGGTCTTATAACTTGGTATCTCTTAGTAAATGTATACAACTAACCAATTAATTGTATAACATATGTAGCCATTTTAATTTGTAATGTCATCTAACTAATACAAATAACATTACAAATAATATAATTGAACAAAATATCCTAATAAATTGTTCCATGTCATATGCAACTTGTTTAGAAAACCCATTTTCTAAATTGGTGTAATATTTTATTGCATGATCACATCATCAATTAAATATTATTTGGTGTTTGCTAAGCTTGTTATTGGTATAACCCGACTTGGATCATGACGTACTAACCACATCAATATTCTAAGTGTCTTGGGCACACAGAATCCTACAATCTCCCACTTGCCCAAGATTCATAGAAGATTGATGCAAGCAGTAAATACCGCCTAACAACGGTTTACTACCCTTAATACGCATGACTTATAGCCATTCAATAACATCATCCCTTTCAAGTGCCCTACTTGAAATGATTTAGGTGAATTAATCATTTATCCTTTTGTTACAGATGTCATGTTAAATCCAAGGACACAGAATGATCATTCCTTTGTTGATTTAACTTAATCAGGCCTTAGACATCTAACTCTCAACGAATAAGAGGAACAAATTCCATCTTGACTACATACGTTTCTCACAAACACCTCGTGTTATACCTGAACATATCCTTATGTACTGTCCACTATTTCAGGACAGTGAAGAATAGGCTCAAGGTGTAATACTTGGTGAATATCAAAACCCAATATGTGTCTCAGGTCTGAGGATACCAAATGATATTCGCCTTTACTCAAATTTACTTATGATCAATCAATAAGATTCCATGTAGTAAAATTTGAGATGCGGGTTAGTCCAATATTTGTATCCCACAAATATCTATGAACCTTGGTAGCAACCCATTGCTCTATATTCATCCTTATGAATATCAACCAATCCAAGTTCATAATAATCTTACTTTCACACTTGTTCCCACAAGTATGAGCGACTACGGACATTTTAGAGTAAACATTTTACTCATGGATAAACATGCTAATTTGGAACATTAATTGAAACATTATAACCAAATAATTTTATTCAAATAATAAAGAGTTCCACATATCCAAATACAAAATGTACAGATCAAATCCAATCACTAGAATATCGAAGTCCCATGGCACAAGTATGACATTCATGCTTTGCCTTTTCAAGGAGCTTCGTGAGAGGATCCGCAATATTTTGATCCGTGTGAACTTTGCGAATACATATCTTTCCCTTTTCAACTTCATCTCGTATGTAGTTGAATCTCCGCTCAATGTGCCTAGTCTTTTGATGAGCACGGGGTTCCTTGATTTGTGCAATCGCACCCTCGTTATCACAAAAGATCTCTAGGGGTCCTGAATGGAAGGGACTACCCCTAGATCGGCAATGAATTTCTTCAACCATGCAGCTTCTTGAGCTGCCAATGAGGCGGCAACGTATTCTGATTCTGTAGTCGATAGAGCCACCACATCCTGCTTGGAGCTCTTCCAAGAGACCGCTCCTCCATTCAGAATGAAAATGTATCCCGATTGTGACCGAGAATCATCACGATCGGTTTGGAAACTCGCATCCGTGTAACCTTTTACAACGAGTTCCTCGTCACCAGATCCATAGATTAGGAACATATCCCTTGTCCTCCTTAGGTACTTAAGTATGTTCTTAACAGCCATCCAATGACTGTTTCCAGGATTTTGCTGGTAACGGCTTGTCATGCTCAAAGCGCATGACACGTCCGGTCGAGTGCATATCATTGCATACATGATGGATCCAATAGCAGATGCATATGGGATTGCCTTCATTTTATCTTGCTCATCCTTTGAGCTTGGACATTGAGTCGTACTCAATATCGTTCCTCTTTGAATAGGTACGGTACCTTTCTTAGAGTTCTCCCATCTTGAACCTTTTCAAGATCTTATCAATGTATGCACTTTGATTCAAACCAATCAACCGCCTTGATCTATCCCTATAGATCTTTATTCCTAGAATATAGGCGGCTTCACCAAGATCCTTGATGGAAAAACAACTTCCAAGCCAGGTTTTTACACCTTCCAAGGTTGGAATGTCATTTCCAAATAGTAGTATGTCATCAACATACAATACTAGGAAAGTTACTTGTGCTCCCACTAGCCTTCTTATACACACAAGCCTCATCAGCGTTTTTGATGAAGCCAAATTTCTTTACTTCCTCATCAAAACGGTGATTCCAGCTTCTCGATGCTTGTTTCAATCCATAGATTGATTTCTTTAACTTGCATACTTTATTAGGATGTTTTGGATCGACAAAACCTTCAGGCTGAACCATATAGACATCTTCCTCAAGATATCCATTTAGGAAAGCGGTTTTGACATCCATTTGCCAAATCTCATAATCATAATGAGCAGCTATGGCAAACAATATCCTTATAGACTTTAGCATCGCAACAGGTGAGAAGGTTTCATCATAATCAACCCCTTGAGTTTGAGTGAAACCCTTTGCTACAAGTCTAGCTTTATAAGTATCCAAGTTTCCATGCATATCGGTTTTCTTCTTGAAAACCCACTTACTTCCAACTACTTTGGAATTAAGAGGTGGTACAACAAGTTCCCAAACTTGATTGTCATACATGGATTGCATCTCAACTCAACGTTCATGGCCTCAAGCCATTTGTCACAATCCAATTGGACATTGCATCATGGTATGTGGTTGGTTCATCTGAATCTACCACATAGCATCCATCCATGAAAAATCCGTATCTTTCAGGTGGATTACTAGTTCTACCACTTCTGCGAACGTTTGTGTGTATTGATCAACCATTTGATCATCTTCAACATCCTCATGTTGAGTGCTAGTTTCAACCAAACGTGCATCGGGTTGTGGTTCTTGATCTTCCTCAAGATCCACTGTTCTACTGCTAGCTCCTTCCATAAGGAACTTTGCTTCTAAGAACTCACCCTTTCTGGCAACAAACACCTTTTGTTCCAGTGGATCATAGAAATAATATCCCATAGAATCTCTAGGATATCCAATAAAGATACACTTGGTGGATCGGACTTCCAATTTGTTTGGGGTGGGAGTCTTAACATAAGCCTCACAACCCCAGACCCTTAAGTATGATAGGGATGGAACTCTTCCATGCCATATCTCAAAAGGTGTCCTTTCCACCTTTTTGGTTGGGGCCATATTTAAATACGGCGCCGCGGAGAGCAAAGCGAAACCCCAAAATGATAGAGGTAATGTGCTTCTAGCCATCATAGATCGAACCATATCCAATAAGGTTCGATTCCTCCTTTCAGACACACCATTATGTTGTGGTGTTCCAGGTGGAGTGAGTTGTGAGACAATCCCACAACTCCTAAGATGATCTTGAAAAACATCACTTAGGTATTCACCTCCTCTATCGGTACGGAGAACTTTAATTGACTTGTTGAGTTGATTTTCTACTTCATTCTTGAAGATTTTGAACATTTCAAAAGCTTCATCTTTGTGCCTTAATAAGTACACATACCCATAGCGACTATAATCGTCGGTAAAGGTAATGAAGTATCTTTCACCATTCCCATTCATTTGGCTTAAAAGGACCACATACATCCGAATGTATGATTCCTAATAAATCTTTTGCCCTTTCGGTAGTCCACTAAAGGGTGCCTTAGTCATTTTACCTTGTAAACAAGATTCACACACATCAAATGAATCACATTCACTTGTTTTTAAAAGACCATTCTTTTGAAGTGTTTGAATTCTTTTCTTGTTTATATGACCAAGACGACAATGCCAAAGATAGGTATCACTCAAGTCCAACTTGAGTTTCTTGGTGTTTGTTTGGTACAATGAACTATTTAAAGTATTTTCATGAACCAATTCATAAATACCATTAATGGGTATAGCTTTAAAATAGAACATACCATTTAAAGAAACATGAATATCATTTTCAATAAAAGATAATACATAATCATAATGTCTTAATTGAGATACAGAAATAATGTTCCTAGTCAAACTAGGAGCATACAAAACATTCTTCAAAATAACATCCAAGCCACTTGGAAGTTTTAGGATGTAGTCCCCACGAGCTTCAACTTGGACTTTGTTCCATTGCCCATGAAGAGGCTAACATCCCCTTGATTGAAGTCCCTACTTCTTTGAACCCCTGCAACAAATTGCAAATATGAGTTCCACATCCGGTATCCAATACCCATGTGTTTGAAGATGTAACATTAAGATCAATATGAATCATGTATATTGTACCTGAGGTCTGCCCGGCATCCCTCTTGGCTTTCAACTCTTGGAGATGGACAGGACAATTCCTTGCCCAATGTCCTATCTCCCCACACTTGAAGCATGGGTCATTTGTAGCAACCTTTTGCTTCTTCTCTTGTGGTTTGGGTGGTACCCTTACCACCCCTTTCCCCCTTTCCCCACGGGTCCCTTACCCTTGGCAACCTTTGCCTTGGGTGCGGGATGAGGCCTTTTATTGTTCCCACCTTCATTGATGGTGAGAACGGGTAAAACCCTTTTACCCATGGCCGCCTCGGCCGTTTTGAGCATTGAGTGAAGTTCACCAATGCTTTTGTCCCATGCATTCATGTTGTAGTTCAACACGAATGTCTCGAACTTCTTGGTTAGGCCATTTAGGATCAAATCCGTGGCCAACTCCCTTCGAGACGGGCAGTTAAGCCTCTCGAGGCGGTCAATATGACTTTTCATCTTAAGTACATAAGATGAAACAGATTGGTTGTCGTCCATACGACATGCATGGAGTGCTCGAACCGTTTCGAAGCGCTCAACCCTCGCTTGCTGTTGGAACGTTTCCTTCAGCTGGGTTATCATGTCATAAGCTCCGTGATGTTCATACTCCTTTTGGAGATCCGGAGTCATGCTCGCTAGCATGAGACAAGACACTTGGACGGAGTCCTCAGTGTACTTCAACCAATCGTTGAAGGCCTCCTGATCATCCTCAGTAGGTTGATCGGGGATAGGGTCGTCTAAAACATATGATCGTTTCTCTTGCTTGAGAACGATTCTCAAGTTTCGATACCAATCAATAAAGTTGTTATGATTTAGACGTTCCTTTTGGAGGATCGCTCGTAGTGATTGGTTTGACGCGGACGAGTTATCGTGATTTTCATTATTGGTGGCCATCTACAAAATTTAACAAAGTTTTATTTAGTATTTTCGATATTGTAATTTTAATAATAAATGCCTTTTAAGGTCTTTTCATATTAAAATCTAGAACCCAACATTACATTTAAATTGTGGTTAGGTGACCTTTATCCCACTATTTAAATTAATAAGGTGGTCAACGATTGACGATTGCAACCATTTGCAACTTCTAGAAATATGGATCGACTTGAAACATCATATGTAAAGTCGGCATGTTAATCCCATCAACACCATTTGGAAACCACATCGTAGGTGATCCATTTGACATGATTTGCAAATCAAGACACCCTACTTACACCCACGTGTGAGTTTGCCAAAACAAGTGGTTAGGTGACCTTTATCCCACAAATAAGGCATTCTCACCTCAAGTCACAAGTTCCCTCAAAATGGTTAGGTGACCTTTATCCCACTAAGAGTTCCCAAGTGACTCAAGTGTTGTGTAAAAGGACGGTGTTGATCTTGTTTGTAAAAAAATTTTAGAGGTTTCATAATTCTAGTTTAGAAAACTCTATGTACTTGTATTTGCATGCTTTCAAATACAAGGTACCTTATGGTTCTTTGATTAAAACCTATTTTAATCTTTAAAACTTTAAATCATTTTAATAACCTTTTATTAACTTTTAAGAACCATCAATTTTCAGCTTGTTAAGTTTGTAATGAGTTTGTTATGAATATCCAAATATCAACCAAACAATCAAACAACAAACAATCAACCAAGCATAAACATAAACAACCATATGTGCATAACCATAGCCCTTATGTTGACAACACTTGTTTGCCATCACAAGTGTTGTCTATGGTCTTTCTAAGGGTCAAACATATCATAAAAGTTCCAAGAACCTCCCACTAGAAACCGCATCCAAATGCTCCATGTTTCTTGTGTCTTTGTGTCCATCTTTGGGTCTTGATCTTGTACATCTTCCTTTTACAAAATGTATCCTAATACATTTTTCTAGTAAAGGAAATGAACCTAATCTATTATTACATAACCAAATGAATGAATAATTACAACCCAAATGAATAAACACAAATATTACAACTAAATTGAATGAATAAAACAACCACTTGAATCATCCAAACAACACAAGGCCACAAGCTAGGTTATGCACTTTAACAACCAATGATCAAATCATCAAAATATATCATTAATCCCCACTTAAAACCTTCAAATTTCAGCCAACATAAACTGAAATTTTGGTTTTAAATATTGTCCAAACAATCAACATATCAACATACATATCTTTCAAGGTTTAATCACAAGCATGTGTAATGTAACCTTGAAAGTTGGGGATTTCAACAAGACATAATGTACCAGCCCAAAAACAGCCTATAACATGTCTAATATCATCTTTTAAAACCAATTTCAAAAGATGAATCAAGCAAGCCATCCATATAACCGGCTCTTGATGCCATTGTAGGGTTTGATAGAACATAAAATCCATGTTTAACCTTTAAACATTCTGAAAAACGCAGCGGATAAATGCTTTTAAAAACGATTTTTAAAGCTGAAATTCCATATTCTTAGGTGACCATTTTAGGGAAAACAAACACAAACAGAGGATCGTAAATAGATGAATGGACAAGCTGAACAAACACTAATGTACATAAAATCACAGACATTATGAGGCTGTGAAATGTTACCTTTCTCCAGCAGAAAAGTCGACTTAAATGGTGTTTTGGATGCTTGAATCGACCAAGAACTCATGTAGAGATCCTCAAGCTTCGTATACCCCAAGCACTATTACAAAACACCTTGTATGCTAGGATTAAACACCAAAACAAGCTGCTGAAAAAAAAAAACTCCTTCTTCCTGCCTTGTTTTCGAAACTAGAGAGGGGAGAGAGTGAGAGTTCTTTTGCATGTGTATTCTTCAAATGGCTGGTCCAAGAGGCAAGTGATAAGACCCCTTAATTGTTTGTATCTAATCAACAAATTGGTCCAATAGGAACACAAGAAGGGGGCGGCAAAAGGGGTTTGAAATGGGTTTTCCCCCCTTTTATTTTTAGACACATTACAATGTTACATGGTCTTATAACTTGGTATCTCTTAGTAAATGTAATACAACTAACCAATTAATTGTATAAATATGTAGCCATTTTAATTTGTAATGTCATCTAACTAATACAAATAACATTAAAAATATAATTGAACAAATATCCTAATAAATTGTTCCATGTCATATGCAACTTGTTTAGAAAACCCATTCTAAATTGGTGTTAATATTTTATTGCATGATCACATCATCAATTAAATATTATTTGGTGTTTGCTAAGCTTGTTATGGGTATAACCCGACTTGGATCATGACGTACTAACCACATCAATATTCTAAGTGTCTTGGGCACACAGAATCCTACATCTTTCAGTGTGATAGAGAATGGCTGGTGGTAGATCTTCTAGAGCTTCTAGGGTGGAGGCCGTGGTGGTCCTGATGCGGAACACGCCCTAAAAGAGGAAGGCCTAGAGCTGAGAAGGAGGTTCCTGAAGAACCTGAGACCCCTCATCCGGAGGCTGGGGATGAGAGTGCAAAACTTGAGGGCCTCGGTAATGGAGGCTGTTGTCGAGGAAGTACATCAGGTCATGCAGACAATCTTACCGTCTGTGGTGACCGAAGTCATCAAGGCTGTGAAAGAGGGAGAAAGGAAGGAGAGAAATAGGTCCTCAGGGGAGCAACCGGATCCTTAAACAATTTTCTCCGATAATGAGGAGGAGGAAGAAGATGAGCCCGTGCAAGGGGTGGTACGGGGCTGCAACTATGGGGCGTTTATGAGGTGCAAGCCCCCAACTTTTGATGGAAACGGCACTGCTGCTGGTGCTCACCGGTGGGTGAGGGAAATGGAGGCCGTTCTGGATATCAGCAAATGCCATGAAGACCAGAAGGTGAAGTTCGCTACCCACTCTTTTGTGGATTCGGCTCTATGTTTGGGGACAATATTGTCCAAGCCGAGGGTAGCAGGGCCATTGGGAGAATGAGATGGTTTGAGCTGAAAAAGGTTGGTGATTGAGGAGTTTTGTCCTCATCGGGAAATGGACAAGGTTGAGAGGGAGTTCTTGCAACTGGAGGCGGGAACCATGACACACCAACAGTACACCACGAAATTCAACGAGATGGCCACGTCTGGTGCCGGATCAGTGACACCTCTGTCCCGAAAGATCAAGAGGTATATACAGGTTTGCCAGCGGATATTCGCAGGCACATGATCGCTGCCAGCCGAGCACGTTTAGGTCGGTGGTGGATCTGGCAGGGAGACTGTATGATGAAAAGAACGGTGGTGGGACTGATGGTGGCAGGAAGAGCGGTGGTGATTGGAAGTGGCAGAGGAAGAGGTTTGGTCAGGGTGATGCCTCGACGGGTAATAAGAGGGCACGGGTGGACGACCGCCGTGTGGTCACGTCAAGTGCGGGTCGAGAAGGTGTGGTAGTGTGGACGGGAACATAGGGGGAGTGCAGGTTGGGGTCAAACTTGTGCTTCAAGTGTGGAAAGGCGGGGCACATGGCAAAGGACTGTCGTACGGTCCGGTGCTTTAACTGTGATGAAGAGGGTCATGTGCTCAAAGATTGCAAGAGGCCGAGGGCTAAGAGCTCTGGGGCGAAGAAGACAGGAGGGGAAGGACCGAGGGCGAGCGCCATGTGCATTCACCTGACACAAGGGAGGAAGCTAGAACGGACCCTGATGTCGTGTCCGGTCGTTTCTGGTGAACGAAACTTTAGCTTCTGTGTTATTTGATTCGGGTGCCAGTAAAAGTTTTATTTCTGCTGCTTTCTATGCTAAGCTGCCTGTTAGTAGTAGACGTGTTGATGCGCCCTTTGATATAGAAACTGCCATAGGTAGTCTACCAGGATTTCTGAGATGATAGAAAACTGTGATGTGGAACTTGAGGGTCATAAGTTTCCTGTTAGACCGTTCGTGATGACCTTAGGTGGTTTTGACTTGGTGCTTGGGATGGATTGGTTAGCGGACTTCGAGGCAAACATTGTGTGTCGCAAGAAGATGATTCAGTTGTCGGCGCGCCTGACGGTAGTTCAGTGACGGTTTATGGTGATCGGGTTACTACGATTCCGAAGTGATCTCGATGGCGGTGGCGGGAAGGTGTATGAGGCGTGGATGTAGTGCCTATTTGGCCTATGTAAAGGATGTGGATACGCCAACACCACAACTAGCCGATGTACCTGTTGTGTGTGACTTTCTAGATGTGTTCCCAGAAGACTTATCAGGAGTGCCACCTGACAGAGAGATCGAGTTTCAGATTGATATGATACCGGGTGCCCAACCTGTCGCCAAAGCACCGTATCGGTTGGCTCCGACCGAGATGAAAGAGTTGATAGAGCAGTTGCAAGAGTTGCTTGATAAAGGGTTATTAGACCGAGTATCTCTCCTTGGGGTGCTCCGGTCCTGTTTGTAAAGAGAAGGACGGTAGTATGAGGATGTGTATCGACTACCGCGAGCTGAACAAGTTGACAGTGAAGAACCGATACCCCTTACCGAGAATAGATGATTTGTTCGATCAGCTTCAGGGTGCCATTTGGTTTTCAAGAGAATAGATCTTCGATCTGGTTATCATCAGTTGAAGGTGAAGGAGCAGGATATTCTTAAAACAGCTTTCCGTACGCGCTATGGTCACTACGAGTTTCTTGTCATGTCTTTGGCTTGACCAACGCGCCAGCTGCTTTTATGGATTTGATGAACCGAGTGTGTCGGCCTATGTTGGATAAATCAGTGATCGTGTTTATTGATGATATCCTGATTTACTCAGGAGCGAGGCAGAGCATGCCGGTCACATTCGGGAGGTTCTAGAGACGTTGAGAAGGGAGAAGTTGTATGCTAAATTCTCCAAGTGCGCGTTCTGGTTGCGCGAAGTTCAGTTCTTGGGTCACGTGGTGAATCCTGACGGGATTATGGTGGACCCCGGCAAAAGTGGAGGCGGTTATGCAATGGAAGTCACCAAAGACGCCATCCGAGATTCGTATTTCTTGGGTTTGGCGGTTTTATAGAAGATTTATCCAGACTTCTCCAAGATTGCTTCTCCACTAACTAAGTTGACCCGAAAAGATGTGAAGTTCGTATGGGGTCAAGCTCAAGAGAAGGCGTTTGAAGAATTGAAGGCGAGATTGACTCAAGCTCCTATTCTGTCGTTACCCGATGGAAGTAAAGATCTGGTGGTTTATTCCGATGCTTCTTACTCGGGGTTGGGGTGTGTGTTAATGCAGAGAGGAAAGGTTATAGCCTATTTATCCCAACAGTTGAAGGTTCATGAGGTCAATTATCCTACTCATGACTTGGAGCTGGCAGCCGTGGTCTTTGCATTAAAGATTTGGAGGCACTATCTTTACGGGACGAAGTGCACCATTTTCACTGACCACAAGAGTCTGAAGTACTTCTTCGAGCAGAAGGATCTGAACATGAGGCAGAGACGGTGGTTGGAACTTATAAAGGACTATGATTGTGAGATCCACTACCATCGGGCAAAGCCAATGTAGTGGCTGACCCCTTAGCCGGAAGGAGAGACCCGAGCCAATCCGGGTGAAAGCATATCTGCTGATTATGACCTCGGATGTGATGAAGCAGGTGAAAGAGTTCCAAGATGAGGCATTGAAAGAAGATCATCTTAACTCTGAAAGGATGAAAGGTCTGGTCGCGGAATTGGGTGAAAACACACTCGGTGTTAGGACCCGTTTCGGTCGTGTGTGGATCCCTCGTTTTGGGGATCTACGGGTGAAGATCATGGATGAAGCTCACAAGACTCGATACTCCATTCATCCTGGTGCCACGAAAATGTACCATGATATAAAGAAAAATTATTGGTGGCCAGGTATGAAGCGTGATGTGGTGGAGTATGTGAGTAAGTGCCTTACTTGCTTACAGGTGAAGGCCGAGCATCAAAAGCCGTATGGGCGGATCCAACCTTTGGATATACCGGAATGGAAGTGGGAGCACGTCACCATGGATTTCATTACAAAGCTGCCACGTACCCCGAAAGGGTATGATGCCATATGGGTGATAGTTGATCGCTTGACGAAGAGTGCTCACTTCCTTCCGATCTGCGAGACATATTCATCTGAGAGGTTGGCTGATCTATTCATCAAGGAAATTGTAACTCGTCATGGTGTGCCGGTGTCTATTGTGTCGGATCGCGACACCCGGTTTACATCTAAATTTTGGAAGAAGTTCCACGACGCTATGGGGACGAGGTTACATATCAGCACGGCTTATCATCCCCAGACTGATGGTCAGTCAGAAAGGACCATTCAGATGCTGGAAGACATGCTTCGGGCATGTGTGATTGATTTTGGTGGAAGTTGGGATGACCACCTACCGTTAGCCGAATTCTCATACAACAACAGTTATCATGCCAGCATTGGTATGCCTCCTTATGAGATGCTATACGGTAGGAGATGCAGAACACCCGTATGTTGGGGTGATATTGGTCAAAGGAATTGGGGAGCGTCGAGGTAATCGAAGCTACGACTGAGAAGCTTGAGAAGATTAAAGCCTTCATGAAGGCAGCCAAAGACAGACAGAAGTCGTATGCTGATAAACGACGCATGCCGATATGAGTTCCACAGGTGGGTGACCGGGTTTGTTGAAGGTCTCATCTTGGAAGGGATCATTCGCTTCCGAAAGCGGGGCAAGCTGAGCCCCAGGTATATAGGCCCTTTCCGAATCATTGCTCGAGTAGGAGAGGTGGCCTATAGACTGGATTTACCGGATGAGTTAAGTGGAATTCACCCGACATTCCATGTATCTCATCTAAGGAAGTGCTTAGCTGATGAAGATATGATTGTTCCCTGGAGATATCGAGGTAGACGAACGACTCAATTATGTGGAGCAACCAGTGGCAATCATCGACGAAAGGAGAAAAGCTAAGGAATAAAGTGGTTCCTCTTTGCGTGTACAGTGGAAGCACAGGAAGGGATTCGAGTCAAGTGGGAGACTGGGAAGAAATGTGTTGGACCAAAAGAACCAATGAGCCTGATCAGAAATACCTCTAAGTCCCACAGACATTACAACTGCTGAAGAAGATCACAACAGCTGAAGACATCAGCTGATTACAAAGGTCTGAAGACAAAGTCTGAAGTAAAGAACTGAAGACAAGTCTGAAGGTGAAGTACTGAAGACAAAGACTGAAGACCAGAGTGATCAGTAGTTGTCACAACAGCTGAAGTTGTTAACTTCAGTAGTTGTGATGGTTTTACTTTTCAGTACTTGTAATTTTACCTTTCAGTAGTTTATTGTTTCAGTAGTTTTAAGTCAGTAGTTTTATGTATTTGTACTTAGCATTCTCTGAGATGTGATCAGTTGTTGAGAACATTTCAGTAGTTTGCTTATTTCAGTTGTTTTGTAAATTCTGTTAGATGTCATCAGACGTCACATTCCTCTATATAAGGGATGTTGACCTAGCTGTATTCTAACCGAAGCATTACGCGTGAATGAAAACATTCCTTTAACAGAAATATTCTCTCTATAATTGTGATTGAGTGTTTTGCATATTCATTACTTTTCTTGCTTGAATTCGATCTTATTTCGTGATATTCCGCTGCATAATTCAAATCTAATTGATCCGATCCTATCAAATGGTATCAGAGCTGGTTAATCATTGATCGATCTAACAATTGATCATTGAAACTGCTCTTTTGATAGCGAAGGTTGATCGAATTAGCATTTTTGCAAGAATTGATTATAGAGATTGATTTTCTGTTGCTTCCGGTTAATTAATTGAGATTCTAATTGTGTTTTTCAAATTGTGTTGTTGAGTTTTCAAACTAGACCGATTTTAATCTCAATGAATTCGATTGAATTAGTGAAAATGACTACTTCAATGAATGATCCTCACAATACTGGCTCCTCAACTAAGCCTCCAATGCTTGTTAGGAGTGAGTATAACATATGGCAACGCCGAATGCTCCATCACCTGTCTGTTAACAGTTCAGGTTGTTGGAAGTCTGTGGTTCATGGACCATACAAGCCTATGGTGAGTAATCCTGAAACCAATGAGATGGTTCCTAAAAGGAAGGAACAATATTCTGATGAGGATTTAAAACTGTTTGAGATTGATGCTAAAGCCCATGGAATTCTGGCCATGGCACTGCCTAATGAAATCTATTCTGGGCTTATGCATCATGAAACTGCTTATGATCTCTGGGTTGCTCTGAAGGAACAATTTGGAGGAACTGATGAGGTCTTAGCAAACAACAGAGAAATCCTTGCCCAGCAATATGAGACATTCTCTCATAGGAAGGGTGAGACATTGACTCAACAGTTTGAGCGGTTTTCATGTTTGATCTCTGAGCTTAAAATGGTTCAACATGAATACACAAACAGCCAGATGAATAACAGATTCCTCAGATCCCTGCCTGAGAGATGGGACACTTACACCATTGTCCTACGCTCTAGTGCAAATCTTGATACTCTATCTCTCACCCAACTTCATGGGAAACTCTTAACATTTGAGAGAGAGATAGAACAGAAAAGGAAACTATCTTCATCTGGAAAGCTCACTGATGACTTTGTACCAGGTAACACTGCTCTGGTTGGTCATGAGTCTGAATATGCTTCATCTGAAAGTTCATATGATGAGCATATTGATTTCTCTTCAAACAGTGGAAATCATGCTTTTGTTGGAGTTGAGGGAAACTCAGGTTTTAATGTTGATAATTTGTGTTTTATGATGGATGATTTGAAAGGAATTGCTGATGATGATCTGGAAGAGATGGATATTCTGAGCCAAATGGCATTGATAATATCAGATCTCAAAAGTTTTATAAAAGAACAGGTAGAAAATTCCCTGGTCTCTCTGGCAAAACCAAGGTTGGTTTTGACAAGAGTAAGTTGAGATGTCACAAGTGCCATAGACTTGGACATTTTGCTAGAGAGTGTAGATCATCTGGATCTAACTCATCTGCACCCTTTGTGACTTTTCCAAGCAATAGCTCACAATCCAAAGGGCAACATTCTACCAGTTCTGATCATCATTCACACATCAATCATCTCCTGCATACTTTGTCCCTCAAAGCCCAATGCCATATCCTTATCCATGTTTTACATGCCTCAGTCTGGTCAAGTTTCTGTACCCATGGCTCAACAACCACATGCTCTACCTGATCCTCAGCCATCTCAAACAAATCAGCAATCTCAATCTCAATCTCATCAGAGCTTTTTCACCCTTGAGGTTGTTGACTGGAGCAGCCTACCAGATGATGTCTCTGGTTATTCTGAGCAATTTGCTGGTGCTGGTCAACATGGTGGTGAAAACCCTTTTGGAAATCTTGCTTTAATGGCCCTGGAATCTACTGATGAAAATCCTTCATCATCACAGGTACCACAGGTATCTTCTGAGGCTAAGGCCAAGTTATGTTCTGAATCATGCATAGCTGCTTTTGTTTCTATTAGGGAAGCAAATGTAGCTTTAATTAATCAAAACCTTGACCTAGAAAAAGCAATTTCCAAAAGAAAAGCTGAGTTTGAGTCTGTTTTAAAAGAGAAGGATGAGGAGATTTATAAACTTAAGTGTCAAATTACTGATGAAAAAGCAAAGGTAGAGGTCATTCTAGAAAATCACAAGAATCTCAAAGAAACACTTGCAGCTACCCAAGTTGATTGTGAACGCTGGGTAACATCATGCAAGGGATTTGAAATGCTTCTCAGTAAGCAAACTGCTTCCAATGTGAAGTTTGGGATTGGGTATAATCATACCATACCTCCCACAGATTTTACTCCCAAGTTAGAAGTACAATCTGAGGTTGAGTGTCATTCCCAAACCACATCATCAGGTGTTTCATCCTTAAATGATAATTCAAAATCTGAGGATGAAGATAGTGTGTGTACCTCAGTTAATCAAATAACTGATGGTCCCACTGCTTCGAAACACTTGATCAAGAAGAGGCTGAGAAATTCAGGTGTTGTTCCACAAGGTACTCAAAGTACTGAAGGGCAAAACACAACACCTGAAGAGCATTTTAAATCAGAGGAAACAAGCATTCCTTGACAACTGCTGAAGAATCTATCAGGAAGTACTGATAGAAAACCACTGAAGAAGAAATCTTCAGTTGTTGAAAATCCTTCAGTACTTCCCAAAAGTACTGAAAGGAAGAAAGTACTGAAGAACAAAGCTTCAGTAGTTTCATCAACTTCAGCAGTTGATCAAGAAAAGATGAAAAGAAAGCCATGTGAAATATGTGGTTTGTTCAATCATCTGACTGATGAATGCTGGTATAACAAGGGTTTAAAATTCAATAAAGAGAAAATCATTAAGAAGGAAATGCATAAAATGAAAAATGAATTTCAAACCAAGTTTGTACCACAATCATCTCATTCTGATAAACCTAAGCTTTCTCAAAAAGTCACAAAGAAGGAAGGGGTTTGTCAAACAACAGCTGAAAATATTCCTCAGGGAATATTAAAAACTCAGACTAAGTCTGTGTCTTTTCAAAAGAAGGATGTAGTGAATCACAAGAACAAATCATCTACAAGTACTGATGTGTCAACTGAGTTGAAAACTCTGTCAACCAATCAGACACAACTTGTGATGATGGTTCAACATCTATTGGGGAGAGTTAACCAATTAGATGTTTCTGTGATTAAACCACTGAAAAGGACACCTAAGCCAAAATCCAAGGAATCCTTTTCAGCACCATCTACATCTTCAAAAGCTGTTAATCATGCACAACCTGTTAGTTTAACATCTGTTGATGAAAACAGACCCAAAACCAAAAAGGTTTGGGTCTCAAAGGCTAACTAATGTTTGTGATAAATGCAGGGTTCTTCAACATGCCAAAGAAGCATCTGGTATGTGGACAGTGGAGGATCCATGCATATGACAGGGAGCAGCTCTCTTCTTCATGACTATTCCCAAAGGAAGAAGGGATTTGTTTCTTTTGGAAATGATGCCAAGGGTTACATCATTGGGAAAGGTTTTGTCTCAAATGGAGAGATAAGATTTGATGATGTTAACCATGTGGAGAACCTCAAATACAATCTTTTGAGTGTCAGTCAAATGTGTGATAAAGGGCATGTTGCACTTTTCACAAGTCAAAACTGTAGGATTCTGTCTTCCAAAGTTTTGCACAAAATTGACAAGATATTGGATGAGTATACTCTCCTGAAGGCCAACAGGATTGGAAGAGTATATGCTTTAGATCTATCAAAGAAAATTGATCTAAAAGGCCATCCATGTCTGTTCTCCAAAGCCTCTCCTCAAGAATCTGAACTATGGCATAGAAGGCTTGGTCATGTGAATCTTAAGAACATGAATCAGCTCATTCATCATGGTTTAGTGAGAGGTTTGCCATTAAAGGAGTTCAAGTGTGATGATAACTGCCCAGCTTGCTTAAAAGGAAAGCAACACAAAGCTTCATTCCCTCCTATAGAAGAACCAAAGTCCACTGCCTGCTTGCAATTACTGCATATGGATCTCTTTGGTCCTGTGAGAGTAATGAGCATGGCAAAGAAAAAGTACTGTCTGGTTAATTGTGGATGATTACTCCAGATATGTATGGACTTTCTTCTTGCATTCCAAGGATGAGGCTGCTCAAAGTATCATCTATTTTGTGTTACATGTGGAAAAGCAACATTCACTTCCAGTCAAATGTGTGAGAAGTGATAATGGGACAGAGTTTAGGAATCACACTCTTGATGAATTCTATTTGTCTAAGGGAATCAAAAGACAATATAGTATTCAAAGAACTCCAGAGCAAAATGGAGTGGTGGAGAGAAAGAACAGGACCCTTATTGAAGCCGCAAGGACAATGTTGGCTGACTCTGGTTTGCCACTAACCTTTTGGGCTGAAGCTGTCAACACAGCTTGCTATGTTCAGAATAGAGTATTAGTGAATCAGAGGTTGATGAAGACTCCTTATGAGCTCTTACATCATTTGGCTCCTTTGATTTCATTCTTTAGAGCATTTGGGTGTCCATGTTATATTCTTAACACAAAGAATATACTTCAGAAGTTTGAATCTAAGGTGGATGCAGGGTATTTTGTTGGGTATTCATCTACTTGCAAGGCATACAGAGTTTTCAATTGCAGAACAAAGATTGTTGAAGAGACTTTGCATGTCAAGTTTAATGAATCTCCAAAAGACAAGATTCCTCAAAACCCTGTTGAGATGTTTGACTTGGACATACTGCAATATGTTCCATATCAGCCTCCACCTGTAGTTGTTTCTGAAGTTCCATCCTCTCCATCTGAAGATACAAATGCAAGTTGTAGTGATCATCTGCCTGTTTCTACTACACTTGATGTTCCTGTAGCCTCAGCAGCTCCATCCACAACAAATGCTGATGAAATCTCTGAATCCTCTACTTCATTTGAACTGCCATCTCAGTCTAGGTTTCAAGAGTCTGAATCAACATCTGTTGCTGCTGAATCTCCTACAAACACTTGCACAGATATTATTGCATATCAAGAATTGAAGAATCATCCCATGTCCCAGATCATTGGTGACATTAATGCTGGTGTTTCAACAAGAAGTCAATTGTCCAATTTCTGTCTCTATGCTCTCTTCATCAGTCAGCAAGAGCCAAAGAATTATCATGTGGCCTTAAGGGACAATGGATGGGTTGAAGCCATGCAGCTTGAGCTTCTTCAATTTCAAAAACAGCAAGTGTGGGAACTGGTTCCTCTACCCCAAGGTAAGTGTGCAATAGGCACTAAATGGGTGTTTAGGAATAAAACTGATGAAAAAGGCCAAATTGTCAAGAACAAGGCCAGACTGGTTGTACAGGGGTTTTCACAAGAAGAAGGTATTGATTATGATGAAACCTTTGCCCCTGTAGCCAGACTGGAGGCAATTAGATTGTTTTTAGCTTATGCTGCTTTTCATAATCTTAAAGTTTTTCAAATGGATGTCAAAAGTGCATTTTTATATGGTAAAATAAAAGAAGAAGTTTATGTGTGTCAACCACCAGGTTTTGAAGATCATAAACACCCTGATTGGGTGTATAAGCTTGATAAGGCTCTTTATGGGTTGAAACAAGCACCCAGAGCCTGGTATGAAACATTATCTAACTTTCTTCTTCAAAATAATTTCACTAGAGGCTCCATAGATAAAACTTTGTTCATAAAGAAAGCAGGCATGCATAAGCTCCTTGTTCAAATTTATGTTGATGATATTATTTTTGCATCATCTGATCCACAGTTGTGTGATGCATTTACAAAATTGATGCAACAAAAGTTTGAAATGAGTGCAATGGGAGAATTACAGTTCTTTCTGGGTTTGCAAATCAAACAACTGACTGATGGAACTTTCATTCATCAGTCAAAATACACAAAAGATTTGTTAACCAAGTTTGATTTACAAAACTGTAAACCCTGTTCTACTCCCATGTGCAGCAACACACAACTGGATGCTGATCAAAAAGGTAAAGCAGTTGATGAAACTCTTTACAGATGTATGATTGGTTCCTTGATGTACCTAACAGCTTCTAGACCAGATATTATGTTTGCAACTTGTGTCTGTGCTAGATTTCAGGCTGCTCCTAAGGATTCCCATATGATTGCAGTCAAGAGGATCTTTAGATATTTGCAAGGAACTAAATCTCTAGGACTATGGTATTCCACTGGGCACTCTTGTAAATTGGTTGCTTTCTCTGATAGTGACTATGCAGGGTGTAAGTTAACCAGAAAATCAACTTCTGGTGGATGCCAATTTCTAGGCAACTGTTTGGTCTCTTGGCAGAGTAAGAAACAAACTTCAGTTGCTACATCCACAGCTGAAGCAGAGTATATTGCAGCTGCAAGCTGTACATCTCAGGTACTCTGGCTTCAAAATCAGTTATTGGATTATGACATTACAGAGACTAAGACTCCATTATTAATGGATAGTTCTTCAGCTCTTTGTATTGTTAAGAATCCTGTCCAGCATTCTAGGACCAAACATATTGAGATCAGACATCATTTCATTAGGGATTGCTATGAAAAAGGTCTGATTGATCCAAAGTTTGTGCCTAGTGCTGATGAGCTTGCAGATATATTTACTAAGCCTTTGGATAGTGCAACTTTTCATAATCTTGTACTCAGGCTTGGTATGCTGCAACTAGAATAATTTGACAACTACTGATGCTCTTAGTCAATAAATACTGATGAGCATTAGTATACTTTTGTCAAAAATAAGTGCTGATAAGTCATCTTATCTTCAGTAGTTTTACAACTACTGAAGACTAAATTACTTAAAAGTACTGAAGTACTTCATTTGTTAGAAAGTACTGATGTAGTTCAAACTACTGATGTCTTTTATAATAAATAAGTACTGATGACCAATGAAACATCTGAAAATCAGATGATCTGATGAGTAAGTGTTAAGGTCATTGAAACAGCTGAACTTTGTGAATTGACGACAACTACTGTTTCATTTCCAAAAAACTGAAGCCAAAACCAAGTCTTCAGTAGTTTTACAACTACTGATGACCAACACCAAGTCTTCAGTTGTTTACAACATCTGAAAGTTAAAACCATGTCTTCAGTTGTTTTCTAACACCTGATGACTAACACCAACACTTTCAGTTGTTTTCTCTCAGCCGTTTCATAACCTATATATACCTAACCCTAACTTCAAACTTTTCATAACCCACTTTCCAAACGTTCATCTTCCATTAATGGCGACCATGCAAATCAAACCTCGACACAACTGTGTTGCTCACCTTACCAAATCACCCTTCTGGAACAAGTTTGATGCTGCTATTGACTTGATGGTTGATTCCCAATACCGCACAGCCTTTTCTTAAATCCTACCATCTACCCCGATACCCTGTGCCAATTCTGGACAAACGTTACTGTTCATACTGCTGAGAATGATGACACCATCACTCTCCAGTCGTTTGTCAACCAGAAACGGGTGGTCATCACTCCTGAGATCATTCGTCAAACCCTAGACTTGAATGATGCCACCTATCCCACCAAATATCCCAAAGGCACCATTGATCTATCCTTTGCTAATCATGGTTATGAAGGTGACCTAAGTGCTACTACCATCCTGAAGAAGCACTTCCATGATGCCGAGCGACTTATATTCCACATGATCAATGTCTGTCTTGCTCCCAAAACATCCTCTTGGGATCAAATGTCCTCCAGATGGCAACAGGTATTATACTCTATCCTTGAACATCAAAATCTAAATTTTTCTGATATTATCTTTTTGGAATTGAAAGATTTGGCAATGAAACCTGTGGCAAATAGATGGATATTATATCCAAGGTTTCTTATGGCTATAATCTTAAATCAATTAAAATCTGATGGCCTTGTTGGCCTTGGAGTCCCTGCTCTGGTGGTTTTGCCAGAGGTATACTCCAGGCACAACTCAAACCCACAACTCAAAGAGGCTGCCAAACTGCTCAAACCCAAGCAGAGGGAACCCACAGCCTCCACCTCCAAATCTAAAGTCCCCTCCAAACCAAAACCAAAGAAAACCAAAAAGGCTACTCAGGGAGTTGAGTCCCCTGATGATGCCCCTGCAGCACAAACGCAGGATGAGACTACAAGCCTTAATCCCCTTGTAGTTTCAATGACTCCACCAGCTGAAACCGCTCAGGTATCCTCTCAACAGGATCCTGATGAACCAACATTGGGGAAACCACATTACTGGAATCTATCTCACTTGAGAAGATTGCCATTGAAGAGCACCACTCTTCCCAGGTGCAAACCTTTTCACCCCCATCTCCCACTGATACCACCCCTACAAGCCCAACTGCAGTCATTGCACAAGTGCTGACTCAGCTACATTCCTCTACCCCTCCCCAGAAACCTGTTACTACTGGGAAAACCTCAACAGCTGAGGGAGAGGACCAAAATGTAGTTGATAACCAACAGCATAGGGATTCTAAAGTTCAGTCTCCTAGTGTAGATGTGGAGACTAGAACATCTGGTGAGGCTACCTCTTCCCCTGTTTCAACACATGAACAGGATGAAGCAGGTATCATCTCTAAGACCTCACCAGAGGCAACTGCCAATGAAGGACTTGCTCCTGAGGCAGGAAGTCCCCAGTTCCAAGACAAAGGGGCACATGTGATTACTGATTTACACTCAGCACATGTTCATCCTGATTCACTCAGGAGGTCAGCTGATTCAGCTTATACTGATGATGACTTGGGATTTTTCTTTGACGTCTTAGCCCAAAACCCCATTTGAGACTGAGGTTTGTAGATTAAAAGAACTGCTTACCAACATGTTTCAGGAATCAAGTCCATCTGCCCCAATAAACCCACAGATGGCAGCTTCTGTTGAAGCTTTACCAAACACTGAGCCACTTCAAATCAACTAAGCCACCAACCTCTGTTTCAGGCACCATTTCTCAGGGAGAGAACCCCTCTGAGCAAATGGCTGCTGTTTTCAAATCCTCCTTACCTCTCATCACCCCCATCATCACATCTATTGTCCATCAAACCATTGATGAGAGGATCTCCTCAGATCTTAAATTCCTTGTGACTGATGCTGTGTCAAAGCACCTTTCTGACATTCAAACCCCTGAACCCAATGCAACCAAAAAAGGGGAGTCTAAGTCAGTAAAGGATGATAAAAGGAAAAGAGTTGAAGAAGAAGAAGCTAAGCAGGAGAATAAAGGCAAAGAGATCATCACCTACAAAAGAAAGAAGAGTGTTGGTGAACAAACTGAAGATGAGAAGAGGTTGGATGAGATGATCAAAGAAGCTGATGACCAACATAGCAGATCCATGGACAGGATCATTGATCAGCTCTTCAGGCAAGGATTTGATACTGCCAAACTTGATTCAAAGATCAGAAGACTTGAGGTTCAGGAGATTGAGAATCGATGGGCAAGCTGCAATGAAGAAGAAAGGGAGAGACTGGAGGCTATGATCAGATTCCTATCCAAACACTTGGGAAGACCTATCATTGAGATCAAGTCATGGTCCAGAGATAGCATTTTGGAGATAACCACTAAAATATGCTCATCTGAAAGCTTCAACAAAGGCTTAATCATTGAAGCTCTGGATGAAGCTGGTGCTGGGAAGAGATCTGATATGGCCAAGTTATCCAAATCCACCCTCACCAACAAAATGATAGAGCAGCCCTTAAAATCTCCTTTACCAAAACAACCTTCAAAGCCAACCTCACAACCAAAACAACCAATCTCAAAACCTTCAAAACAACCAACCTCTCAACCTCCAAAACAATCAACCTCACAACCCTCTAAACCAACCTCTGTACCTAAGAAACCCATTCAAGATTCCACCAGTGAAGCACCTAAAAGAAAAAGAAGGCTGCTGAGGATGGAAGAAGAAGAAGAAGAGGATGAAGAGGATAATCTGCCAATATCTGCTATTCTTGAAAGGAAGAAACTTAAGCCTAGGAGTCAATCACAAACAATAACTCCTGAAACTCAAAGGCAGATGGTTAAGGTCAAAATTGAAAAAGAAGAACAGCAGAAGCAACATGATGAGCAATTTCTTAGAATGGTTGACAAGGACTTCCCTCAGTCCTCATCCATTCAAGCAATAAAGAAACAAGCTCAAAGGCTGTACACTCTTAGACATACCTTCCAACATCAAAAAGAAAGAGTGAGGATTTGGCCAGATCCCAGGGTAAGTTCCAGAATTCACAAGAAAAACTTACCAAGTAGATATCATGGCCAAGTAAGAAAGACTTTGAATGCTGCAATCATGTTGGCCATGGTAGTCTACCCCTGGGAAATCATTGAAGAATTTAAGAGAGCTCACACCTCCAAATCAACCCCTATGTCTATTCTTGAGAACAAAATGATCAAGAATGGGTTGTTGTACAAAAGACTTGAAGATCTTCAAAAGAGTGAACTCCAGTTGCTACTTGAAGGCTCTCATCTAGATGAGTTTGCATACAGAGAGATCACAACTGTTGAGTTGAAGAATGGGAAGACAGTGAGGTATCTGTCTGAATACTATGGGCCTGAGTTCTTCTTTGAGGGAGAATCAGAAGAACTCACCAAGGAGGAACAAGTTGTTCTCCTTGAGGCCTATGCAAGGGAGTCTTACAGACTCATCAATGGGAAATAGGTTTCATGGTTGGGGCAAGACTCTGTGTCCAGTTTCCCCAAGACAGAGTTCCCTTCCATACTTAGCCAATCAAAAGATTAGAAACCTTTTCCCGGTCTATGCTTATCTATCTACCTCTAAAGCTGATCAAGAGAGTATTTTTGCCAAAGAATAAGTGGGATCTTCAATAAAGTTAGAGGTTTTGGCTGCACTGGTTCAGGGGGAGTTTGTTGGACCAAAAGAACCAATGAGCATGATCAGAAAAACCTCTAAGTCCCACAGACATTACAACTGGTGAAGAAGATCACAACAGCTGAAGACATCAGCTGATTACAAAGGTCTGAAGACAAAGTCTGAAAGTAAAGAACTGAAGACAAAGTCTGAAGGTGAAGTACTAAAGACAAAGACTGAAGACCAGAGTGATCAGTAGTTGTCACAACAGTTGAAGTTGTTAACTTCAGTAGTTGTGATGGTTTTACTTTTCAGTACTTGTAATTTTACCTTTCAGTAGTTTATCATTTCAGTAGTTTTAAGTTAGTAGTTTTATGTATTAGTACTTAGCATTCTCTGAGATGTGATCAGTTGTTGAGAACATTTCAGTAGTTTGCTTATTTCAGTTGTTTTGTAAATTCTGTTAGATGTCACTATCAAGTGACATCAGCAGACGTCACATTCCTCTATATAAGGGATGTTGACCTAGCTGTATTCTAACCAGAAGCATTACGCGTGAATGAAAACATTCCTTTAACAGAAATATTCTCTCTATAATTGTGATTGAGTGTTTTGCATATTCATTACTTTTCTTGCTTGAATTCGATCTTAATTCGTGATATTCCGCTGCATAATTCAAATCTAATTGATCCGATCCTATCAAAATGAGACGACATTATCCACGTTTGTTCGAAGAATAACAGGTTTCGGGGACGAAACCTATTTAAGGGGGGTGGACTTGTAACACCCGGATATTTATTATTTTGAAGCCGGCGAAGGGAGAAAAAGGAAATAAAGTCCAAAGTCGAGGGACCAAACTCGCCAACGAAAGAAAGTCGGGTGAGCGGAGTATATAAGGGAGAGGGCAGCCCTTACCCTCTCCCCCATACACTAATTTTCAGCTTTCAACAGAGGAGAAGAGGGAAAGGAGAAGAAAAAGAGAAAAAGGAGTGTTTCGGGTGGCCAAACTCGTCGTGTAGCAAGCCAAATCGAAGCCCTTGACGTTGTACTCGTTTGTGTGAGTTCTAGGACCCCACTTTTACTTGTTTTCAACTCTTTTGGGGCTGGAAAATGTTAAAACCCATTTTTGGTGTGAGTATGTGTCTGACCCATTTGGGTGTGATGTGTATGATGCATTTCGTGTATGATTCCGGGCTTGTGTGTGCTTGTATGGTGTTATGGTATGCATTCCTAAGGTCCAGGAGGGTTAATTAAGACTTAGAATGGGTTTGGATGAGCTTGGAGGCCGAAATGGCAGATTGGGTTCGGGATGAACTCCATTCTGCATCAGCTAGGGCTAGGCGACCGAATGGAGGCCATACGGCCGAATGAGAGGCGATTGAGGGTCATTCGCACGATTGGGATTCATTCGCACGATTGAGGGTTCAATCGCACGACTAAGGCTTCAGTCGCACGACTGGGAGTCCAGTCGCATGGGGAGTCATACGACTGAGGGTTCAGTCGCATAGATGCTTAGTCGCATGAGTCCATTCGCATGAGGTCAGTCGCATAGGTGCCCATTCGCAGTAGTTCCATCCGCATGAGGTCCATACGCACGATTGAATGTTCATTCGCATAGATGTTCAACCGCATGAGTCCAATCGCATGATGTTCAGTCGCATGGATGCCATGCGACTGAAGGGTGTCCATACGCCCGAATAGGGCTGTTGTACTCGAAGGAAAGTGTAGTTTGACTTCTGGCCTTCGGGGGAAGGTGCAGATGTAAGTTTTGACGTCAAGATTCTCGTAAGAGCATGTAAGGTGACTGTTATGGCCTTAGAGAGCATGTAGGGCATGATGATGATGATGTTGCATGTTTATGCATGTTATGTATGTATGATGTTGCCCTGTAGGATGATGATGAATGTGTATGATATGTTTCTTATTATGATGTATGCTTATCTTTCTTGTGGCTTTACATGTCATGTTAATGAATGAATGAATTATTATGTAATGTAAAGTGAAAGATAATGAAAGAGGAACATGAAGTAAGAATGCATGCATTAATGAATGATGAATGAACGAAAGAAAGGCTTGCAAGCATATATATGGGGTGAGCGACTTTGTGTTGCAAAAGACTCGGATGAAGTGCAATCATTGAGATTGCCTATGGGGTGAGCAACCTTGTCGTTGCAAAAGACTCGAGTAACGTGCTATCGTGATGTTGCCTTGAGGTGAGCAACCTTGTTGTTGCAAGAGACTCGGATAGCTTGCTATCATTAATATGGGCAATGAGGTGAGCAACCCTATGGTTGTAACAGACTCGGATAGCGTGCAATCATTGAGATTGCTATTGAGGTGAGCGACTATGTTGTCGCAACAGACTTAGAAGAATGAACGTATGAAAGGAACGAAAGATAATGAATGAGATGAAAGATAATAATGACATTATCTGTGTATACGTATGTTGAATGATCGCGTGATAAAAGGAATAGTTTTTAATGAAAGTAAAGTATGTTTATTTATAAAACTAGAACTCACTCAGCAACGCTGACTTTTTATATGTTTTCCAGTTGGCAGGTAATGGTTGCTGAGGATGGCACGAGGTGGCTACTCAGCTCTTTTGGGATGGCATCCATTTATAAAGCTTTTGTGATGTAATGCAAACATGTATTTTGTAATCGGAAATGATGTATTATTTGGCAAAAGTGTTTATAATGAAACGAGATGTCATTTTTGAATGTTTCCGCTGCAATGTTTTCCTAAGGCAAATGTAATTATATGTTTTATGTGCGATGAATGACCAACTGTAAGCGTCCCGGGAATGGGGCCTTACAAAGAGAGAGGTCAGAAGTATTTAAATGGGGTGAAAAGTCAGATGGATAAGGTGAAATGACAGTTTGGGGTATGATATGATAGGGGCGGTAAGGATAACCATTTAAAATATTCCGATATCATTAATAAAATCTTACATTTTTACAGAGTGGGGCTCAAAGATTTCCGTTACACAGTAAGGCTTTCTTCCGAAGGTAAAAGTTTTCCGAATGTAATTTCTTCCGAGGCCAAATTTACTTCCGAAGGCAAATTATATGCGAAGAGAAATTTGCTTCCGAGAGTAGAGTGGTCTTCCGAGTGAAGAAGTTTTGAGTGTTCGGAAGTATATTTGATATAAGATCAAATATTCTTCTGAGACCAGAAACTCTTCCGAATGAAATACTTGTTCAAGGGAATTTTCCTTAGGAAGATAGATAAATATATCTTCCGAGGGTAAATTTCCTTTCGGAAGAACTCATACTTTTGAAGAAAAACCTTTTGTGACAGGGCTTAGATTGTAATGAGACCACACAACAAGACACACTTTAAAAAGGTTTTCCAAAGAGATAAACTAGTCAATGTTTATCATCCCAATAGTTGTAATTAGATACTTAAATCTTTGTTCATCAAAAGCTTTGGTGAACAAGTCAGCATATTGTTCATTTGAGTCAACTTTGACTAGGTTGATTAAGTTTTTCTCATGAATATCTCGAATGAAATGATACCTGATGTCATTGTGCTTTGTTTTGGAGTGCTTTACAGGATTTTCTGTAATGAAATGGCACTCTTGTTGTCAATATGGATAGGAGTCTCCATGAAATTAAAGCCATAGTCTAACATCTTATTTGAATCCACAGCAGCTGAGCACAACAACTAGCAGCAGCAATGTATTCAGCTTCAACAGTTGATGTAGATACACATGATTGCTTCTTGCATTGCCAGGAGATAATCCTTCCACCAAGAAATTGACAACCTCTTGATGTTGATTTCTTGTTGATATTACAGCCATCGTAGTCACTATCACTGTAGCCATAGAGATTGAAGTCTTGATTCCTAGGATACCAGAGACTAAGTTTAGGAGCTCCTTTGAGATATCTAAAGATTCTCTTGGCAGCAACTAGGTGAGACACCTTTGGAGCAGCCTGATATCTTGCACAAATGCAAGTTACAAACATGATATCAGGTCTACTTGCTGTGAGATATATCAGAGATCCAATAATTTCCCTATACTGATGTTGATCAGTATCCTCCCCCTCAGAGTCAGGACAGAGATTGTGATTTCTGGGTATGGGTGTCTTGGCTAGCTTACAATCTTTCATCTCAAATCTTTTTAAAATGTCATTGACATATTTAGATTGATTTATAAAGAACACATATTTCATCTGCTTCACCTGAATTCCAAACAAAAAGTTAATTTTTCCCATGGAACTCATCTCAAACATCTTCTTCATAATGCTTTCAAATTCTTTACACATCTGGTCATTTGAGTAACCAAATATGATATCATCAACATAGACTTGTACTAGCAAAATGTCTTTCCCGGACTTTCTTATGAATAATGTCTTATCAATGGTACCTCTGGTGTAATCATTTTTCAAGAGAAACTGAGACAACGTCTCATACCACAGCCTAGGTGCTTGATGCAGCCCATAGAGAGCTTTATCCAGTTTGCACACATAGTTAGGATGTTGTGAGTCTTCAAATCCTGGAGGTTGGCACACATAGACTTCTTTGTCTATATCCTCGTACAAAAATGCACACTTGACATCAAGTTGGTAAACTATAAAGTTCTTGGATGCTGCATGAGCAAGGAAGATTCTCACAGCCTCAAGTCTTGCAACTGATACAAAGACATCAGTGTAATCTATCCATTCCTCCTGTGTGTATCCTTGAACTAACAGTCTTGCTTTGTTCTTGATTATCAATCCTCTATCATCCCTTTTGTTTTTAAACACCCACTTTGTGCTAATGGATACTTGTCCTTTGTGTTAAGTATGGTGCATCTGCTGCTAAAGGACCTAAGAAAGCCAATGAATGGTGGCCTCTTCTTCCATAGCTCATAAGGGGTATTCCATGGGGCTTAACAATAAGAACCCTGTTTTGCACATAGCATGCAGTGCTGAGTGCCTCTGCCCATAATGTTAGAGGCAGCTTTAAATCAGCTAACATAGTTATAGCAGCCTCAATAAGTGTTCTATTTCTCCTCTTAGCAACACCATTTTGTTGAGGAGTTCTAGGGGCATTATATTATCTGGCAATCACTTTTGAGTTACAAAACGAGTCTAGAACTTGATTCTTAAACTCAGTCCCTTGATCACTTCTTAAGATTTTTACCTTGTGATTAATTTCATTTCAATTTTAAGAATAAAAGATTTTAAAGTTTCAGCAGTTTCATCTTTAGTTCTTAAAAAGAGTAGCCATGTAAATCTTACAAAGTCATCAATAATCACAAGGCAATATGATTTCCTTCCAATGCTCATTATACTTGTGGGACCAAATAGATTCATGTCAAATAAGTGTAATGGAGTGGTGATAGAGTTAACTTCTTTGGATTTATGAGATACTCTGTGTTGCTTTCCTTTCAAACATGCAACACAATTATCTTTATAGAAAAAATCCTTTATAGGCACACCATGTACTAAATTATTTTTAACCAAATTATTCATGGTTTTGAAATTAACATGACACATTCTTTTATGCCACAGAGTTGACTCATCACCATTGGCTTTGGAAAGAAAGCATGATACTTCACCTAGTGGGGAAGCATTGTTCATGTCCAGCTCGTACATATCCCCTTTCCTGGGAGATCTAAGAAGCATGAATTTCTGAGGAATTGTCATCCTAGGTTTGAGGATGATGCACTCATGTTCTGTGAAAAACATTTGATGCTTTTGATCACAAAATTAAGATACACTTAGGATATTGTGTTCAAGCTATTTGACAAAGTTTACTTTTTCATCCTTTAACTTACCATTGGATACACTACCTTTACCGGAAATGTATCCTCCGGCTTCACCTCCAAACTGAATAGGACCTCCATCAAAAATATTGAAATTGTTGAAGAAGAGATCTGTTCCCTGTCATGTGCCTGGAGGATCCACTATCTACAATCCATACATTGCCATTTTTGTCCAGTGGATGTCCCTACACATAAGGTGAAATAATTAGTTGCTATTGGAAACCCAAGCCTTATTGGTCTTGGGTTCTTCCAATGTAGATCATATAATTGAACCAAAATGTTTGCATGGGGGTTCTTGTGAAGAAGAGGTTTGGGTTGAAGCATCTTCTCTGATCTTCCATTCCATCCCTTGGTTTATCAGTGTAGATGAGCTAGTTAAAGCTTGAGCAGCATGGCTTGCTTCTGAGGCTTCTTTCTTCTCGGAAAGTTTCTTTTTGTTCCTTTTCTTTTGTTTTGTCTTGTCTTCCGAAGCAATTTTCCTTTCGGAAGAATGAGTTTCTTCCGAAAGCAACTTAGCTTCGGAAACAAGCTTCCCTTCTTAACACTTGAACCATATGATAAGGTCCAAATGTGAAACCCTCCTTGACTCCTTCTTTCTTAACATTGTTTGCATAATGTGTGCTTGCAGGATTGTAGTAACAATCTTTAGCCATATGGTTGTGCAGACCACACATTATGCACTCAATGTGATTGTTCATGGGGCGTGACAACTGTTGTTTCTTGCACTTCTTTTCATCTTCAACGGTCTTCCCCTTCAATTTCTGATCCCTCAGCTGGATAGGAGTGTTGGTATTACACTCTTTTCCTGAATCAGAAGTTCCAACCACTTGGAATCTGGCTGAAATGAACACACCCTTTTGCTTTGGGTCTATCTTTAGTTTTGATCCAGCCACTTTCTTGGCAGTTTTTCTGGCTGCCTTGACTTGTGTTTCTTTTGGCTTTGTTGGTCAGAGGTTGATCATCATTGGTGGGATGGGATTTTCTACCTTATCCTTCCATGTGATGGTTACCATTGTTGTATCATTCTTCTTCTTATTGGGTAGTGGGTCAGCAGTTGGAACCTCTTGCTCTTCAGTACCACATCTTGGCTGTCTCACAGACATAAAAGAGTATGGTGGAGCAATTTCATTGGTTCCCAACCTATAACATCTGCCCATTTTGGAAAATAGAAACCCAAACCCGAATCCGTTTGAGTCAATTTTAGAAATCAAATTCATTAGTTAGCTATTTAACTTAATTTAATCTTTCAAATACAATAATTATACCATTTATTTAATTTAAATTTTATAATTTACGAAGTGAAATTTTCTTTATAATCTTATAAGGTTTTCATAAATAATTGTGAGAATTAAACCATTTGATTTCAAACAATTCAACTCACATGTTTTTTACAAACATTAATAGAGTTATAATAAATAATTAAATTGAAAAGCATTATTAAAGATTTAAAGGTTATAAAGGCCTTATAAAATAAAATTTTATTTATTAAATATGGTTTTACAAAGTTAATGGTTTAAATTTCAAATTTTAAAACTTAAATTAAAAGAAACCTCAAGGACCAAAGTGGAAAATAAATTAAAACCTAATCCCCCCTTCCCGTCGCCCCTCCCTGTATTCCAGCCACCTCCTCCGGCCGAGCTCCGGGAGCCCCGCACATCCAAAACGCGCGATTAAAACGCAATTAAACCATATTAAACATCTCTTGAGACCGTTTTGAACCAAAGATCCGTTGGAATTCGAATAAATTGGTTGTTATCTTGATCAAACTTGAAACCAAACCCGTATTAACAACATTGAAACCAATTGATTTGAAATGGACTAAATTGAGCTTTTATAATCAAGGGAAAACAATGAAATCGACCCTTAAATCTATACCAACATCCAAATTCATATGGAAATCACCCAATGACCCCTATTGATCATCACCATTTGATCGACCTGCAACTATACGGTTTTCCTTCTTCTGGACCTTTTCAAGTCCAATTGATAGATGGTTTTTGTTAATTATCATCCAAGGAAGCTTACCCTTCAAGCAATCGAGATATCATCAACAAAAGCACCTCGATCAATCTCCTCCTCTGTCGCGGTTCAACTCGATCTTATACCATTCAATAAACACTGATACAGGTAAATTAAACACGTACACAAACTCGATCTCACATGGGGAATGAAAGCCCTAAGTTTGATTTGAATATCGATTTCAGTTTCATGTCCAATTGGATTGATTCTTAAACTAGGGTTCATATGGACTTGAGAATTTCTAAAAGTATGGTTTTTTAATATATAATTGGGAAATCTTAACAGGAATTGGGCTTTGGCCCACCGGTTTATACCTTATACATATGCAGAGGAGGTCCCGGGTTCGACCCCGGGCACCCTTAAATGTTTTTTAATTTATTTCAACTATTTTTAAATTCCAAAATTATTAAAATGTTATTAAATTCATATAAAAACCATTTTAATACTAATTCAAAATTGAATTAATAGTTTTTGAAATATTTCAGAAATTATAATTTGATACTTACTTTATTTTTAAAGATGTCAAATATTATAAAAACATATAACTTATTTACAAGTTTAAATATTTATAAAATTATTTTTAAAATCTTTATTTAATTTCTAAAAATTCTAAATCATATAATTTTCTAGTTCTTTGTTTTTTGTAATGTTTTAATTTTATAAAACATTTATAAGAATTACTCAAAAGTTTAAAAACATTATAAATCAAACCTAAATACCTTTAAGCTATTTTGCAAGTCATTTAAATAATTAATTATCCAATTAATTATTTTGATCAAGTTTCAAATAATTAATTTTTAGATTAATTATTTCTTTTCATATTTTATACTCTACCATTACTTAATCAATTATTATTAATATTTAAGTAATACTTATTGTTCAACTTCACTAATGATTCATTATTGTTTCAATCTTAATTATTTAATAAATTTATTCATCTTTATGGAAATAAAATATAATTGGCTATATTATTTTATTTAACCTAATTATCAAAACTCCAAATTCTAATTGAAAAACTTTAATCCATGTTTAGTCGTTGATCATATATTTATTCTAATTCTGAGACATCAACCCTTAGGTTGAATCGTGAAGGAACTGTTGGACCAAAAGAACCAATGAGCCGGATCAGAAAAACCTTTAAGTCCCACAGACGTCACAACAACTACTGAAGTCCACATCAGCTGAAGACAACTGAAGACAAAGTCTGAAGACATAAGTGCTGAAGACAAAGTCTGAAGACAAAGTCTGAAGACACAAGTGCTGAAGACAAAGTCTGAAGACACAAGTGCTGAAGACAAAGTCTGAAGACATAAGTGCTGAAGACAAAGTCTGAAGACACAAGTGCTGAAGACAAAGTCTGAAGATGTTGTCACAACAGCTGAAGAGGACTTCTTCAGTAGTTGTGACGGTTTGTTTTCAGTAGTTTTTATTTTCTATTTTCAGTAGTTTTGTAAAACGACTGAAGAGTTTGTTCTTCAGTCGTTGTAGCATCAGTAGTTTTCTTTTTCAGTAGTTTTATGTTTTATACTTAACACTCTGACATGTTCTCAGTAGTTGTGAACATTTCAGTAGTTTGTTAAGAAGTAGTTATTTTCGTACTGGATCTGCTAGTAATCACCACCCCGTGATTACAGCAGTGATTGCACTCTATATAAGGAGTGCCAACCTTATTGTAATTATGAATGATTGAGCAATAATATTGAGCATTATTGAAACATTCCAAATCACAGAAAATATTCTCTCGCATTTGTTACAAATAACACTCTCTTGCTATAACTTGACTAATTCATCTCTTCATTCCGCTGCATTACATTATTATACCTCAAACTTGTGATCGTTGATCCTGTCAAATGGTATCAGAGCAGGTTAATCATTGATCGATCTAATAATTGATCATTGAAACTGCTCTTCAAGATCCAAGTTTGAGTGAATTAGTATCCTTTTGCAAGAAACTGTTAAAGAGAGTGAATTTTCTGTGTTTTAATCATTCATCCTGAGACTTATTCTCGGTTTTCATTGAGTTTGTTGTGGTGTGTCAAATTTTTGCTTGAATAAAATTGTTTTTGGTGTCAAAATGACTACTCCTTCCAATGATCCTCACAATACTGGTTCCTCAACCAAGCCTCCAATGCTGGTTAGGAATGAGTATAACATATGGCAACGTCGTATGCTCCATCACCTGTCTGTTAACAGTTCAGGTTGTTGGACATCAGTGGTACATGGTCCACACAAGCCTATGGTGAATAACCCGGAAACCAATCAAATGGTTCCGAAGAGGAAGGATCAATACTCAGATGAAGATAAGAAATTATTTGAGATAGATGCAAAAGCTCATGGAATTCTAGCCATGGCGCTACCAAATGAAATTTATTCTGGGTTAATGCACTATGAATCTGCCCATGACCTCTGGAATGCCTTGAAAGAACAATTTGGAGGAACAGATGAGGTCTTGGCAAATAATAGAGAGATCCTTGCCCAACAATATGAGACATTCTCTCATAGGAAGGGTGAGACACTGACTCAACAGTTTGAGCGGTTCTCTTGTTTGATCTCTGAATTGAAAATGGTCAAACATGAGTACACTAATGTTCAGATGAATAACAGATTTCTCAGATCACTGCCTGAGAGATGGGACACATATACCATTGTCCTACGCTCCAGTGCAAATTTGGACAAACTATCTCTCACCCAACTTCATGGGAAACTACTCACATTTGAGAGAGAGATAGAACAAAAGAGAAAACTGTCTTCATCTGGTAAGCTCACTGAGGACTTTGTACCAGGCAATACTGCTCTGGTTAGTCATGAGTCAGAATATGCTTCATCTGAATGCCAGTATGATGAGCATATTGATTTCTCTTCAAATATTTCTGATTCAGCATTTGTGAGTGTTGACAGTCAATTTTCTGGATGTAATAATGACAATCTATGCTTCATCATGGATGATCTCAAGGGGATTGCTGATGATGACTTAGAAGAGATGGATATTTTGAGCCAAATGGCCTTGATAAATATCAGATCTCAGAAGTTCTATAAAAGAACTGGAAGAAAGTTCCCAGGACTCTCTGGCAAAACCAAAGTTGGTTTTGACAAGAGTAAGTTGAGGTGTCACAGATGCCAAAGGCTTGGACACTTTGCTAGAGAATGTAGATCATCTGGATCTAATTCCTCTGCACCTTTTGTGACTTTTCCTAGCAATAGTCAACAAAACAAAGGGCAACATCCTGTCAACTCTGGTCATCAGTCTCAACTACAATCTCCTGCATACTTTGTTCCTCAGGGTCAAATGCCTTATCCTTACCCGTGTTATTACATGCCACAAACCAGTCAAGTTCAGGCTCCTATGGCACCACAACCTCATGCACTTCCAGAACCTCAACCATCTCATCAACCCCCTCAGCCTCAACAACACAGCTTTTTCACCCCAGAAGTTGTTGATTGGAGTAGCTTGCCAGATGACATGTCTGGTCATGAACAATTGTTCACAAGTACTGATCAACATGGTGGTGATAGTCCTTTTGGAAATCTGGCACTTATGGCTCTGGAATCAACTGAGGGTTCCTGCTCAACTGCATCATCTTCACAGGTAACTCAGGTATCTTCAGAAGCCAAAGCCAAGTTATGTTCTGAATCTTGCATTGCTGCTTTTGTCTCTATTAGAGAGGCAAATGTAGCATTAATAAATGAAAAACTTGAGTTTGAGAAAACTATTTCCAAAAGACAAGCTGAGTATGAGTCTGTGATTAATAATAAAAATGATGAGATTTATAAGCTTAAATGCCAATTAAATGATGAAAAGGCTAAGCTAGAGGTTATTCTGGAGGACCAGAAAAGTCTTAAAGAAACCCTTGCAGTCACCCAAGTAGAGTGTGATCGATGGGTGAAATCATGCAAAGGTTTTGAGATGCTTCTTAGTAAGCAATCAGCTTCCAATGTGAAGTTTGGCATTGGTTATAATCACACTGCTCCTCCTACAGATTTTACTCCAAGAGTAGAGGTGAAATCTGATGGAGAAAGCAATAACCAATCCACCTCATCATGTGATTCACTTTTTGATAAAGCATCATCAAAAGTTGAAGTCAGCAATAAGTTCTCTCAGAACTTATCAGCCAATATTGATAGTTCAATTGCTGACACTCACATGATCAAAGAGTTGGTCAACTCAGGAGTTATGTCAGAAAGTCCTGAAAGGACTGGAGAGCAAGATTTAACTCCTGAAGTTCAAGCTCCAACTACTGACAGCACTGAAAAGAAGAAAACTGTCAGTAGAAAGAGTTTGAAAACTACTAGAGAGGAAGCCAAGAAAGCAAATAGTGCTTCCAAAGTACTGAAGAGCAAGTCTTCAGTAGTTATATCCTCTTTAGTTGATGATCAACAAAAGATGAAAAATAAACCATGTGAAGTATGTGGTTTGTTTAATCATCTCACTGATGATTGTTGGTACAAAAGAGGATCCAAACTCAAAGATAAAGATGAAATTAAAGAGAAAATGGTAAAAATGAAAAATGAGTTTAAAGCCACATTTGTACCAGCAACATCAAATCCTGTAATCCCTAAGTCCAAAAAGAAATCCAAAAAGGAAGGGGTTAAACAGGTAACAGCTGAGGTTGCTCAAAAGAAGAAGGTGCAACATAAGAACTTATCAAACTCCAGTCCTAATGTGTCTGAAGAGCTGAAAGCTCTATCACAAAATCAGACACAGCTGGTTATGATGGTTCAACATCTATTGGGAAGAGTCAACCAATTAGATGCTCCTATGTTGAATCCACAGAAAAGGATCCAAGCCAAAGGATTCCTCTTTTCCACCATCTTCTTCCTCTCAAGCTGTTATTTCTAGCAAACTTGTTAGTCCACCATCTGTTGATGTGAATAGGCCCAAAACCAAAAAGGTTTGGGTCTCAAAATCTAACTAATTTGCTTTGTTCTGCAGGGTTCTTCAACATGCCACAGAGGCATCTGGTATGTAGACAGTGGAGGATCCATGCATATGACAGGAAACAGATCACTTCTTAATGACTACTCTCAAGGAAAGAAGGGATTTGTATCTTTTGGCAATGATGCAAAGGGTTACATCATCGGCAAAGGCTTTGTTTCCAATGGGGAAATAAAGTTTGATGATGTTAACCATGTGGAAAATCTCAAGTACAACCTCTTGAGTGTCAGTCAAATGTGTGACAAAGGCCATGTTGCTCTTTTCACAAGTCAGAACTGCCGGATTCTGTCATCCAAAGTTCTGAGTTTGATTGACAAGGTGTTGGATAAACACACTCTCCTTAAGGCCAACAGGACAGGTAGAGTGTATGCCTTAGATCTTTCTAAGAAAATAGATCTAAAAGGCCATCCTTGCCTATTTTCCAAGGCTTCCCCTCAAGAATCTACACTATGGCATAGAAGGCTGAGTCATGTTAATCTCAAAAACATAAATCAGCTGATTACCCATGGTTTAGTAAGGGGATTGCCCATGAAGGAGTTCAAATGTGAAGATGACTGCACTGCTTGTCTAAAAGGAAAACAGCACAAAGTTTCATTTCCTTCCATAGAAGAACCTAAGTCCACAGCCTGCTTACAACTTCTTCACATGGATCTCTTTGGTCCTGTGAGAGTGATGAGTATGGCTAAGAAGAAATACTGTCTAGTAATTGTGGATGATTACTCTAGATTTGTATGGACTTTCTTCTTGCATTCAAAGGATGAAGCACCTCAGAAGATTATCAACTTTGTGTTGTATGTTGAGAAGCAGTATTCCCTCTCAGTCAAGTGTGTTAGAAGTGATAATGGAACTGAGTTTAGAAACAACACACTTGATGAGTTCTTCCTCTCAAAGGGAATCAAGAGGCATTTTAGCATTCCAAGAACTCCTGAACAAAATGGAGTAGTGGAGAGAAAGAACAGGACCCTTATTGAAGCTGCAAGGTCCATGTTGGCTGACTCTGGATTGCCAATGACTTTTTGGGCTGAAGCTATCAATACTGCTTGTTATGTCCAAAATAGAGCTCTAGTGAATAAGAGGTTGATGAAAACTCCATATGAAGTTCTTCATCATTTGGCCCCTCTAATTTCATTCTTTAGAGCTTTTGGATGTCCTTGTTTCATTCTCAACACAAGGGATCAACTCCAGAAATTTGATTCTAAGGTGGATGCAGGATATTTTGTTGGTTATTCATCAACTTGCAAAGCATACAGAGTCTTCAACTGTAGAACAAAGATGGTTGAAGAGACTCTACATGTTAAGTTTAATGAATCTCCAAAGGACAAGATTCCACAAAATCCTGTGGAGATATTTGATTTGGACATACTACAATATGCTCCTCATCAAACTCCTGCTGTTGCTCATGTCAACAGTTCTCCACCTGGTGGTACTGCTGGTGCTGATGATGATGATAGCAGTACTCACCTCTTCAGATTTACTGATCAACTGCCTGATTCAGCTAGACCTGATGTTCCTGCAGCTCCAGCAGCACAATCCACAACAAATGCTGATGAGATTTCTACAACTTCAACTTCTTTGAACTACCATCAACTGATTGGTTTCAAGGAAATTCTTCACCATCACCATCTGTTGCTGCTGAGCCTGCTACAAACACTTGCACTGATCTCATTGTGTATCAAGATCTGAAGAATCACCCTATGTCTCAAATCATTGGTGATATCACTGCTGGTGTATCAACAAGAAGTCAATTGTCAAATTTTGCTTCTATGCTCTCTTCATCAGTCAGCAAGAGCCAAAGAATTATCACATTGCATTAAAAGACAATGGATGGGTTGATGCCATGCAGCTTGAGCTTCTTCAGTTCAAGAAACAGCAAGTGTGGGAACTTGTTCCTCTACCTCCAGGTAAGTGTGCAATAGGCACTAAATGGGTGTTTAGGAATAAGACTGATGAAAATGGGCTTATTGTTAAGAACAAGGCCAGACTGGTGGTTCAGGGGTTTGCACAAGAAGAAGGTATTGATTATGATGAAACCTTTGCTCCTGTAGCCAGACTGGAAGCAATTCGATTGTTTTTAGCTTATGCTGCTTATCAAAATCTTAAAGTTTTTCAAATGGATGTCAAAAGTGCTTTTCTATATGGAAAAATTAAAGAAGAGGTTTATGTATGTCAACCACCAGGTTTTGAGGACAACAAACATCCTAATTGGGTGTATAAGCTTGATAAGGCTCTTTATGGGTTGAAACAAGCTCCTAGGGCCTGGTATGAGACATTATCAAACTTTCTTCTTAAAAATAATTTTACTAGAGGCACCATAGATAAAACTTTATTCATTAAGAAAGCAGGGCAGCATAATCTACTTGTTCAAATTTATGTAGATGATATTATTTTTGCATCCTCTGATCCACAGTTGTGTGATGACTTTACAAAGCTGATGCAACAAAAGTTTGAAATGAGTGCAATGGGGGAATTACAATTTTTTCTGGGTTTGCAAATCAAACAAAAGGCTGATGGAATTTTCATTCATCAGTCCAAATATACAAAAAATCTTTTGGAAAAATTTGATTTGCAAAATTGTAAACCCTGTTCTACTCCCATGTGCAACACCACACAACTGGATACAGATCAGAAAGGTAAAGTGGTTGATGAAACACTTTACAGATGTATGATTGGGTCCTTGATGTACCTAACAGCTTCTAGACCAGATATTATGTTTGCTACATGTGTTTGTGCTAGATTTCAGGCTGCACCTAAGGAGTCTCATTTGATTGCAGTCAAGAGGATCTTTAGATATTTGCAAGGCACTCCATCTCTAGGTTTATGGTATTCTACTAGACATTCTGGTAAATTAGTTGCTTTTTCTGACAGTGACTATGCAGGGTGTAAATTGACCAGGAAATCAACTTCTGGTGGATGCCAATTCCTAGGCAACTGTTTGATTTCTTGGCAGAGTAAGAAACAAACTTCAGTTGCTACATCAACTGCTGAAGCCGAGTACATAGCTGCTGCAAGTTGTACATCTCAGGTATTATGGCTTCAAAACCAATTATTGGATTATGGCATAACTGAGACTAAGACTCCATTGTTAATGGACAGTTCTTCAGCTCTTTGTATTGTCAAGAATCCTGTCCAGCACTCTAGGACTAAACATATTGAAATCAGACATCACTTTATTAGAGATTGTTTTGAAAAAGGTCTGATTGATCCAAAATTTGTTCCTAGTGCTGATGAGCTTGCAGACATTTTTACTAAGCCTTTGGATAGTTCAACTTTCCACAACCTGGTGTTAAGGCTTGGTATGCTGCAGCTAGAATAAGTGACAACTACCGATAATCTCAGTAATAAATACTGATGATCATTGGTAACCATGTCATATATAAGTACTTCATTTGTTAAAACAGCTGATGTAGTTATAACAGCTGATGAAATCACAACAGCTGATGTAACTACAACTGCTGATGTCAGAAATGCAGATAAGTACTGATGACCAATGAAACATTTTAATGTGGAGGTCAGACTGAAACAGCTGAAAAGCTAAGAATTGACGACAACAGCTGATGAGCAATTCCTCTTCAGTTGTTTTTCTAATTGCTGTTTCTAAACAACTGAAGCCACAGCTATGTCTTCAGTAGTTTACAACTACTGAAGACTACCGCTAAGTCTTCAGCTGTTTACATCAACTGATGACAAAACCACTGTCTTCAGTAGTTACACAACTACTGATGACAAACACCATGTCCTCAGTTGTTTCACCACCTGAAGTCGAAATTGTCCTCAGTAGTTTTATAACTACTGAAGACTAAATCAAAGACTTCAGCTGTTTCAATGTCTGACAGTTAAAACCAAGTCTTCAGTTGTTTTATAACAACTGATGATCACACCAATACGGTCAGTCATTTCAACCTCAAAAAGTTAATGCCACGTCATCAGTTTCAGCAAATGATGACTCACCAAAACCTTCAGTCGGTTCATAACCCTACCCTATAAATCCCTTATCTCACCAGAGTTTTTCTTACCTTCACTCTCAAACCTAACGTTCAAAAACTCTGCACCCTCTCTTCATCCATGGCGACCATGCAACTAAAACCTCGACACAACTGTGTCGCTCACCTTACTAAATCACCATTCTGGACCAAGTTTCACAACGCCATTGATTTAATGGTCCAGTCACCTTACCAAACAGCCTTCCTAATAAACCCCACCATATATGCCGAATCCCTTAGCCAATTCTGGACGAACGTCACTCTTGTCTCTGAGGAGAATGACACAGAGTCACTTCATTCGTTCGTCCATAACCAAAAGGTGGTTATCAATCCAGAGATTCTTCGACAAACCCTCAACCTGGATGATGCCACTTTCCCAACCAGCTATCCAAAGGGCACCACTGATCTATCCTTTGCCCACCATGGATATGAAGGCAATCTGAGTGCCTCTACCATATTGAAGAAACATTTCCAGGATGCTGAACGGCTTATCTTTCATATGGTAAATGTTTGCCTGGCTCCAAAGACTTCATCATGGGATCAAATGTCCACAAGGTGGCAACAGGTATTGTACTCTATCCTTGAGCAACAACCTTTAAATTTTTCTGAAATATTATTCTTAGAGCTCAAGGATATGGCTCAAAAACAACTTTCTAACCGTTGGATACTATATCCTCGGTTTATAATGGCCATAATTGAAAACCAGCTTCAAGCTGAGGGACTTGTTGGCCTGGGAGTCCCTGCTATGGCTGTATTGCCTGAAGTATACTCCCGGCACAACTCTGACCAATCACTTAAAATGGCTGCCAAGCTGCGCAAACCCACGCAGCTGGAACCCACAGCCACCACCACAAAATCCAAAGTCCCCACCAAACCAAAAACAAAACGAACCAAAACAGCTATTCAGGAAGATGAGTCACCTGAAGATGCTCCTGTACCACAAAGACAGGATATACTCACTGGTGTTAACCCCCCAGTAGTATCAGAGACTCACCCAGCCACAGCCGCTCAGGATTCCTCTCAAAAGGAACCTGAAGCAACCAATAAAGGGGTACCCACAAATCTGGAATCTTCCTCATTTGAGGAGATTGCCATTGAAACTCACCATTCTCCCCAGGTGCATAATACCCCATCTCCCAATGAAAATGCCCCCCAAAGTCCAACACTTATAATTGCAAATGTGCTGACTCAGCTGCATGCCTCTCCTCCTCCCAGACAACCACTTAAAGGGAAAACCACAGATATGGAGGAAGAGGATCAACATGCTTCTGACAACCCACAGCACAGGGGTTTAAATGTTCAGTCTCCTAGTGTAGATACGGAGACAAGAATATCTGATGAGGCTGCCACCTCTTCTGCATCAGCACATGATCAGACTGAGGCTGGTAACATGGCTAAGACCTCATCAGAGGCAACAGCTGATGAAGGACATCGTCCTGAGGCTGGAAGTCCCCAGTTCCAAGAAAAAGGGGCACATGCTACATCTGGTCTACACCCAGAGCATGTACATCTTGCTACTAGCAAGAGGTCAGGTGATTCAGCATCTGCTGATGATGACCTGGGCTTCTTTTATGATGTTCTAGCCCAGAACACAATTCTTGAGGAAGAAGTCAGTAGACTACAAAGACTACTTGACCAATTCTCTCAAGAAGCAAGTCCATCTGATACCACCATACACCCACAGATGGCACCTTCACCTGAAGGTCTCCTAAACACTCAGCCACTACAAACATTCAATCCACCAGCCTCTCCTTCTGGCACTGTTTCTCAGGGACAGAACCCCTCTGAGCAAACAGCTGCTATATTCCAAAAATCCCTACCTCTCATCACCCCAATGATCACCGACATTGTGATCAAAACCTTGGATGCCAAACTTCCCTCAATTCTACAGCCACTAGTGGAGGAGATTATGAGCACAAGCCTTTCTACTACTCAAACCCTTGCAACCAATGCAACCAAAAAGGGGGAGAGTCAGTCAGTGAAAGACAAAGGGAAGCGCATACTGATAGAGAGAGACCAAGAGGAAGAAGAGGTTGTTGAGAAAGAGACTGAGAAGGAGAAAGAGTATGTGAAGGGAGCTGACACTGATCAAGTGAGTGAAAGTCACAAAGACTTTCACATCACATACAAGAAGAGGAAGATAGAAAGGAAAGAAAAAGAACTCCAGCTTGATGAGATGGTCAAAATGGCGGATGCTACACATAGCAAATCTATGGACTCCATTATTGACCAACTATACAGACAAGGGTTTGACACTGCACAGCTTGACTCAGAGATTAGAAGACTTGAAGTTGAAGAAATTAACTCAAGATGGGCAAGCTATGATGTGCTAGAAAGAGAAAGACTGGAGATCATGATCAGATTTATTGCTAAGTATCTTGGAAGATCATTGATAGAGATTAAGTCATGGACCAGGGATAGTATCTTGGCTATAACCACCAAGATCTGTACGTCTGAAGCATATACAAAGGGATTAGTGATTGAAGCTTTAAATGAAGCAGGTGCTGGAAAAAGAAATGAACTAGCAAAATACTCCAAAGCCTCACTCATTACAAGAATGCTAGAACAACCTGCAAAACCCACAACTTCAAAATCACCACTACCACAACCCATTAAACCAACTCCTTTACCCACAAAACCAACAGCCGATGATGCATCCAAGAAGAAGAAGAGAAGGATGTTGAGGCTAGAAGAAGAAGAAGAGGAGGATGATGAGGAGGAAGATAGGCTGCCTCTTTCTGCAGTCCTAACTTTACCCAAAGCCAAATCTATGCCCATCACTCCCATCTCACAGATGGAAACTGTGAGGGTAAAGATTGAAGAAGAGCAAATGCAAAGGCTTCATGATGAGGAGATGCTAAAAAGTATAGATAAAACTTATGCAGCCTCCTCATCAATAATAAGTATGAAGAAAGAAGCTCTGAGACTGTACACCCTCGCCAACACATTTCAATATCAGAAAGAAAAGGTGAGGATGTGGCCTGATCCTAGGGTGGCTCACAGAATTGTGAAGAAGGATGTTCCTGCACGATACAAGGGCCAGATAAAGAGGATCGTAGATGAAGAGATCACAGTGGTCCTTGTAGTATCACCCTGGGAGATTGTTGAAGACTTCAAGAAAGCTTATGAGACTAAACAGCCACCCCAAAAGATGTTAGAGAACAGAGTGATCAAGAAGGGGTTAGTCTACAAGAAGCTTGAGAACTTCAAACAGAATGAGCTCAGTCTGTTACTCGAAGGTAATCATCCTGATGAGTTTGCCTACAGACAGATCACAACGGTTGAGCTCAAAAATGGCAAACAGGCCAAATACATCTCAGAGCTGTATGGGCGTGAAGGATTATTCGATGGTGAACCAGAGAATCTCACTATGGAAGAACAAATCATGTTTCTCAGAGCATACACCAGAGAATCCTACAGGCTCATACATGGGAAGTAAGTTTCATGGATGGGAGAACAGCTCAGTGTCCAATTCCCCAATACAGAGCTCCCATCCACACTTTGCCAACCAAATTATCAGGGACTTACTTCCAGGCCGGTGCTTATATGGGTCATCTTCTCAACTGATTAAGAAGGAAAAAGACCATCCATTTTGCCAACAATAAGTGGGACCTCAATAAAGTTAAAGGTTTTGGCTGCATTGGTTCAGGGGGAGTTTGTTGGACCAAAAGAACCAATGAGCCGGATCAGAAAAACCTTTAAGTCCCACAGACGTCACAACAACTACTGAAGTCCACATCAGCTGAAGACAACTGAAGACAAAGTCTGAAGACATAAGTGCTGAAGACAAAGTCTGAAGACACAAGTGCTGAAGACAAAGTCTGAAGACACAAGTGCTGAAGACAAAGTCTGAAGACATAAGTGCTGAAGACAAAGTCTGAAGACACAAGTGCTGAAGACAAAGTCTGAAGATGTTGTCACAACAGCTGAAGAGGACTTCTTCAGTAGTTGTGACGGTTTGTTTTCAGTAGTTTTTATTTTCTATTTTCAGTAGTTTTGTAAAACGACTGAAGAGTTTGTTCTTCAGTCGTTGTAGCATCAGTAGTTTTCTTTTTCAGTAGTTTTATGTTTTATACTTAACACTCTGACATGTTCTCAGTAGTTGTGAACATTTCAGTAGTTTGTTAAGAAGTAGTTATTTTCGTACTAGATCTGCTAGTAATCACCACCCCGTGATTACAGCAGTGATTGCACTCTATATAAGGAGTGCCAACCTTATTGTAATTATGAATGATTGAGCAATAATATTGAGCATTATTGAAACATTCCAAATCACAGAAAATATTCTCTCGCATTTGTTACAAATAACACTCTCTTGCTATAACTTGACTAATTCATCTCTTCATTCCGCTGCATTACATTATTATACCTCAAACTTGTGATCGTTGATCCTGTCAGGAACCGTTGGAGAATCTTATTTTCTTATTTTTATTCAAAAGTGCATCTTATATATCATGTGAGTTTTCATGTCCCTTTTTTACTTTATTTCACACCTTTTGGGGTGAAACATGTTAATCTTATAAACATACACTTGTAAACCATCTTGAAACTTATAATGCACTAGCAATTCGTTTATAAACTTGTCATGGTTATTTGAAATATTTGTGAGCCTTATATGATAGTCATCTTATAAAAACATTAACTATTGCTAGCCTAGCGACGTCATAGATCTATGGGCTTGACAAGCGTATTTAGTGCTAAAGCCAAGGTTATTGCCGGTTCCTGATGACGTATGCTTGTTCATCATGGGAACCAAGTACACTTAGCTAATCGTTATAACTTGTAATAGATATCTTTTGTCAAGGTTTGATTGTATCAGTATGCTATCTATATTCTTGCAATATTTCTTAACCTATGACATGAATTTCCTCTTAATGTTGCTTTTATACGTATGTACAAATTCATGAGAACTCACTAACATTATATGTTGACCTTATTTTTTAACATGTTTCAGGATTGCTATTTTGAGAACTTCTTCATACTCATATAGGACTTGGATCTAGTTTAACTAAAGATTTTTATGTTTTTATTTGAATCTTAATTTTATTGTAATGATCTATTTGTTTAGTATTATTCAATGAAAAATAACATTTAATATTATTCCAACTTATTTAATTCCATGAGCTATGAACAATCGTTTCACATTCGTCCGCCACGATGATTCCGCCATCGGTCGGGGTGTGACACCAACCCACTTTTGTTTTAATAACACACCTTTGAGTGGGAGGATGATGCAATGATGGATTTGAAGTTATGCTCTTCAATGGCATACTTCTTTGTTTTAGCCTCAGCTATTACTAGTTGGTCTTAAGCCTCAGTTAACTTGGAGATTAAATCCTTTATTTGAGCCTTGTAGTTTGAGTGTTTATGTTTTAAAGAAGAAACAGTTTTATCTAACTCTTCAATTTTGAGATTGTAGTCAGATTCTTCTCTTTTAAAATCAGATTTTAGTATGTTTAAGGACTCAATATCAGATTTAATTTTCATGTTATAGTCCTGATATAGTTTAACCTTAGCAATACAAGCTGGAGTATAGAGATGTTCATATACCTTGCTGTCTTTAGTTCCAACCATGAGTGCTTGAGCAGGAGTAACATCTTGCATTATAAAGCTCCAATCAACTTCTTGAGCAACAACAGCTGTCTGTTGTTCAGTTGGCTTGGCAGCAGCTTTTGGTGTGGCAGGATGTTGGGAGGCTTGAATGGCTCCTGGGTTAGATTTAGGAGCTTTACATTCCCTTGTAAAATGACCAAGTTGGTTGCAGTTGTAGCACTTGGCCTTTGATTTGTCAAACCTGAATTTGTTGTTTATTGGGTTTTGAGGGAATTGCCTTCCAGTTCTCTTAATGAACTTCTTTGCTCTATAGGTTAAAAGAGCTATTTGTTGAACAATGTCCATGTATTCAACATCATATGGGCTAAAGCACTCTAGATCATCAAAGCAAAACTGAAAATCACTAGAGCACCCATTTCCTGAAACAAAGGCATAATTATCCTGGAAAGGATTTGGTTGAGCCTGTTGAGACCGGGGTGTCTCAGGAAAAGTGATGTATGGTCCAGAGGAACATGATGGCTGTTGGGAGTATATCAGATACTGCTGGGCCTGAAGAGTTCTTTGGCAGACTGACAGTGCTCAAAGCTTACCATAACGGAGTTTGGTATGGTTGTAAGCAATACTGTCATGGCTTTGCTATCGAGATCCATCTTCTTAAAGTCTTCATCTGAGTAATCTTCAACAGCTTTCTCTATCATGGCTCCATTACCAGCCGGTGACTCCACCTTTGGCTTATAAGGTCCGTGAGTGATAGATCTCCACATCTTGCCGTCTTGATGCTTGATAAAACCTTCAATGCGTTTGCACCAAGATCTGAAATTATCAGGGGTGATGATAGGAGCCTTAGTCATCGTTCCCATCTCAGATTCAGAAGATTTCTGGTTGATGGCCATTTTTGAGTGTAGTGAGTGAATGAGTGAAGAAACAAGTTGATTTGGATGGTAAGATCTCACAATCAAGAGCCTAAGAAGCTCTAATACCAATTGCAGGATCGGTGTTAGTTTATCAACACAAGAATTATCTCTCAGACTCACTTGGACACACTCAAATGCTGATGCAAAAAATCTTGAATGAGTTGATAATAATATATTAAGTTAATTAAAAAAAGATGGTTTTTCAAGATACTTGTATATATTACTTCACAACTCAAAGATTTACAAGACTCTTACAAGCATTACAAAATGAGTTACAATGAGAAACTATATATACTACTATCTACAGCTGGTTATACTTAGATTACCAGCTGGAACTTAGTACTAAACAAATGCTACATTGTTAGAAGTAAGGTATCTAAGATAAAATATTATCCTAGATTAGGTAGTCATGACAGATCCATGACTTACCTTTTGTCACCAACTAAACATGGTAACTGTACTATCTGATAAAGGTGAACAATGGAATAAAGTAAGGTCAACTACATGGCGTGAGAAAGCACCATGAAGTATATCAAAGATGGCAGCGGCTAGTCAGACCGACCATACTTATGTCCAGTGGTTCATAGTTGGTTCTTCCGAAGGTTAATTGGCTTCAGAAGAATAAGTTCTTCCGAAGCCAATTTATACTTCGGAAAATCAACTTCTTCCAAGGCTTTACCAAGTCTTCATGACTTTATCTTCGGAAAGCTTTGTCTTGAATTTTCTAAGTGTTTAGCTTCGGAAGAGAATTCACTTGGTCTCGGAAGACTGAGTTCCTTTTAGGAAGTTCTTCTAACTTCAGGCTTCGAAAGATCTTTAACTTAGCTTCGGATGTTCTGGTTTGTCTTCGGAAGACTTTCTTCAGATGTACCAAAATTCTTCTAAGTGTTTGTTTTGGTTGCACCAGCCTTATCTGACCCAACAAAAAGGTTATGAACGTTTTAAAAAAGGTAGAAATGACATGTGATTTACATGTGACTAAAAATGTGTAGCTCATATTGGTTCCTAAAGTTCTCACAAAAAGGGATGGTTCTCAAGATAACGCTACCATATATATCTATAACATCTAACAAAAGACTACCTATTGATACACGTGGCATCATACTAGCATGTCCACCTATGCGCCACCTATACATTGCCACGTGTTGCGCTCTCCTTCATTCCAGAAAAAACACGCGGGTCAGACCCGCATACCCGTTTTCTAATTGTTTAACCCGTAACTAGGTGTCAAAACCCAAAACAATCTCTTATAATCGGTCCTTCTCTTAGGGTTTCCTCCGCCGCTTCCATCACACCCACAACCTCCATCGCAGGTTGCTTCTCCGATCACCAAGCCGAGATCCAAAGTCGTTCATCCTTTGGCTTGTTATACTCATCCTCCTCTCACATTGTTCTTCTTTTTATCTTTTCCAAATTCTGTTTTTCTTTGTCGAATCAAATCTCAAATCGATGAAATCATAGTAAATTGGGTGTATATGAATTTTGTTAACATCAGTATACTATATTGCTCTTCGATTAACAACTGGTTGGCTCTATTACTTTAGGGTTTTGCTTTTATTTTCAGTAGTTAAATGTTTGATTTTTATGTCATATGTTGTTTTCATACAATGAGACACGTATACTTAGATACCGCGGTTCTCTTGATTTAAAAATATCGTACTTTTGAAAATGCTAATGCAGAATATTTTCTTCAATATTCCTTCTTTTGAAGAAATATTTTACTTTTTATTATATATATACATATTATACATATATATAAAAGTTTTTAAATGGTTTAAAATTAGAAGATCATAGCTATTTCTTAATTTCCGTAATTGTTGCTCAAATTCCATATATAATTTAATAATTTACTCAATTACCGTATATAAACTTTGAGTTTCCTGCAAAAACTTTTTATATAATCAAAAAAAGTTATCATAACCAATATTAAATATAAAGATTCTTAACAATAAATAATTTTATCATATTTTCTTGATAATTAAGACTTTCTTTTTATAAAATTTTAAATTTATTTGATTATTTATATTTTCGGTAATATGTATTATTTAGCAGGTAACACTTTCCTTCTTAAACTAATATCAGTATGTGTATTATAACTGGTATTAAATTGTTGACTTCTAAAATCATCTCTAAATCTTATTTCCTATTATAACATTAATCTAATAATTAAAAACTATTAACTAATAATATTTAAATTATTTGACATCTTTCCAAAACTTTTAAAATATATTTACTTACTTAACTTACTTAATTATGTTAACAAATATAAATTTACTTATAATTAAAAAACAACAGTTATCAATTATTCTTACTAAATTGTTTTCTTTTTAATTAATTCATTCTTGATATAATTATATTTTCGGTAATAATTTTTTTAACCACCTTCCATTTATATGAATTTTATTCGTATTATATAACCATCAATGGTCTGACACAATTTACCTCATCTATACAAACACACAAACGAGAAACGATATGGATCCATCTGGTGTTACGATGCTAAATGAACTTGATGTTTGCAAGGATGACTATATTCTTAAGGTTAGAATTGTTCGTTTATGCCGCTTACCTAATAGAAGGTCACCAAAAGATGATTACTCTATTGAGATGGTTCTCATAGATGAACAGGTAACATTCTATACATCTACTGGTCTTTTGTTCACGTTCCTTTATATATTCTTCCTTTTACAATTTTTTTATATTAATCAATGGGGTAATAGGATCCACGCTAATGTCTTAAAGAAATGGTTTATCAAATTTGAAAGGTATTTGGATGAAAACGCATGTTTGTTCATTAACAAACCAAGTCTTGGCTTAAACAACTCAAAGTACAAATATGTTGACAGTCCAAACAAAGTGTGTTTGATGTACAAAACATCTGTTTCCAAGTGCACTGACTTTTATGGACCTCTGTTTGGTTTTTCCTTCTGTCCATTTCTAAGTATCCGTGAACAACAGATTCCAGAGACCATAACAATTGGTATTTCTGTCTCACTATCTCCTTTATCATTTATACTCTTAAAATATGTACTTATTTATTTTTGCTCTTTTTTTTGTTTTCATAGATGTTATTGGTCACGTTACAAGGTTTATAAAGAACCAGAATCCAAGTATGATGGATGAAAAAAAGAACATGAAACTAATGATGGAGATCGAAGATCTATAGTTGTCATCTTTAAAACATCATATTGTTACATATTCACTTGATTCTACCTTATCCTTATTAGTATTCATCATTTGTTACTTACTTTTGGATTTATTTTAATTTAAATACTTTAGGGGGCTTAACATTTTTTTGACTCTATGGGGTCAATATGCAAACCAAGTCTCAAAGTATGTCGCAGATCATCCCAATGAGGATTATATAATACTCATTGTTCAGTTTGAAAGAGTCAAGGTCTTCAATGGTTAGTCATTATTATTTATCTTTTTTCTAATTCATTCATATACTTATTTTATTTACATATACCTGTATCACATTTCTTATTCATTTTCCAGATAACGCTTATGTTTCGAACTCATATGGAAATGATATGACTAGAGTTTTTATCAATAGTGATATCGATGATATCACTAAATACAAAGAAACGTATCCGTCAATCGCCTTTTCAATTTTATATCCTATATATTTTTATCTATCTTTATACCGTCTGTTGACATCTTTATTTTATGTTTGGTACAGCTTGCTTCAGAAGGCAGCTGGTAATCCATCTTCATCTTATCGTCCAATTGGTTCAGCAGTTCTACTTTCCTTGGAAGACTAGTATCTCAAGCAGACTACTTTTTCTTTTGTTGCTGAATTATGTGAGATAATCAAGGTACTTTTTTATGTTGTAATGTTTATTTTACTAAAGCTACCATACATGTATACAAGCGTCTATTGAAAACATGTTATTAAATAACCGTCTTGCAATAGGTTAAGTCTGTTATTCTTCTTGCAACAATAAACGCTATTTGCAAGGAGGTTGGGTGGTGTTACATGGGCTGCAAGAGATGTCATCGTAAACTCACAACAGACTACATCACTCGTGACAAACAAGATGGGAGTGGTGAATATGAAGAGGAAAAGGTGCTTGAGTGTAACACTGATGGTTGCAAGAATAAACCTCTTACAATACTTCCTAGTTATTAAAAATAATAACCAACAACTAACATATACTGTATGAATTCAACACTCCTACTTACTTCCACTCATGCTTTTATCTTAACACAAATCTGCAAGTCCTTTCCTTTAATAGTTTCAGGAGGTATAATTAATGTAGATAAATTAGTAAATGGACAATTTAAGTTGTTTTTTCTTAATTAAATTTCCTAATACTTGTGTTCTTTTAGGTTGATGACATTAATATTTTTCCGGACGAGATTAGCTGTTTGTTCGAAAAAATAAAATATTATTTTAAGACTTCATTAATTAACTTTGTTAAGTTGTTCCTTTATAATGATATATTTTTATTTACAAAACACTTATTTTTATTTGTCGTATTGTCTAATGTTTTTTATTATTGTATGTAGCTGTTTATACTGTGGAATTTCAGAAGCGTGGCTTACCTCATGCTCACATTTGTTTATTTATGCACGCCGACCACAAACTTCCAACTGTTGAACATATTGATTAATTCATTTCTGCTGAGATTCCAGACAAGAATGAAGATCCAGAATTGTATTCACTTGTACAAAAATTCATGATTCATGGTCCATGTGGTGCTAATAATATGAAATGTCCATGTATGATTGATGGAAAATGCTCAAAAAACTTTCCAAAAAAGTTCAACAATCAAACATCAATTGACACTTATAGCTTTTCGATGTATAAAAGAAGTGACACGGGTTCATATGTTGAAAAGTCTACGGTCAAGCTTGACAATAGAAGTGTGGTTCCATACAACAAAGTTCTCCTCAAAAGATACCAAGCACATATAAATGTTGAATGGTGTAATCAAGCTGGCTTTATAAAATATCTGTTAAAGTATATTAACAAATGACCTGATAGAGCTACCATTTCTCTTACAGAGTAAGAATACAAATCAACAAGATGAAGTAGTAGATGAAATAAAGGGATATTATGATTGTAGGTACCTATCCGCATGTGAAGCATCTTGGAGAATATTAAAATATGATGTTCATTATTTGTTGTGCGACTTCCTTTCCATTTGCCAGGGCAACAACAAATTATATACGGTGCAGATGATGATATAGATAGTGTTATGGACAAAAACTCAATGTCCACCTCGATGTTTGATGCTTGGATGAAGTGCAATCAAAGATATCAGGAGGCTAGACAACTTACGTATGTAGAATTTCCTACAAAATTTGTTTGGAAAAGTAAGCCACGTATTTTGGAGCCAAGGAAAAGAGGATTTTCAATCGGTAGAATTCATTCTGTCTCACCTTCTACTGGTGAAGCATACTTTTTAAGAATTCTCTTAAATAAAGTCAAAGGGCCAAAGTCATTTGATGATCTTCTAACTGTAAACGGAAATAAATGCTCTTCGTTTAGAAATGCATGTTATGCTATGGGGCTATTAGACGATGATACCGAGTATGTTGAAGCAATTCAAGAGGCAAGCCATACAGGAACAAGTTACTATTTAAGAAGTTTGTTTGCAACGTTGTTGATGTCTAACACTTTGTCGAGGCCTGATTTTGTCTGGGAAAATACATGGCAACATTTTTCCGAAGACATCCTCTACAAACAATAATGCCTTTTAAAGTACCTAGGTATAATTACTTTCATTTCACTTTTCTAATTTTTTATATTTTCAACTTTCTTTTAAACCATTGTTTTCATTACTTATAATAATTGTTTGTGATTAAAACAAAAACTTATTTTTGTTCCTCAATTAATTTTAGGTCTGACACTTCCTGAAGATCAACTAAAGAATCTGACTCTACTTGAAATAGAAAACATTTTGTTTTAAAATAGCTCCACCCTAAGAAACTTCTCAACATTGCCATTTCCAGATGACGAGTCTATATCTTCGACATTCAATCGTTTGATAAACGAAGAGCTTTGTTATAACAAAGAATCCCTTAGTGATGAATTTAATCAACTTTTCCTTTCACTAGCTGACGAGCAACAGACAATTTTTAATAACATAATCTGTTAGAGACCGTGTACGTACGGAGTACTAACTGATTCTGTGTTTATACAGGATCATATAGTGCGGAATCCTATTTGATTGGCGATCCAATCAGTGAGAACGATTACCCGATCAATATAAGATTGAACTAAACTTGAAGAACGAGTAGGAATCGATCAGGAACGAACTATGAACTTGGACAGGCTGTTTGGGACGTTCTGGACGGCTAGGGTTTATGTGTATTTGAAATATCTCTTCAAGTGTTATATTTTTCCACAAATTAGGTGGTATTTATAGGTTAGGTTTTTTCATTCGTACGACTGAACCATTCGCATGTTTCAGTCGTGCGACTGAATCATGCGATTAAGTCATACGCACGACTGAGGTTCAGTCGTTCGACTGAGTCAATCTGATGTCTCAATCGTACGACTGATCCAGTCTCCTGGTTCAGTCGTGCGACTCGTCCATAGGCATGATTTATTCATGCGTATGGTCCATTAGCATAAATAATCACCCGACTAGGTTGAACATAATACTCAATCTCTATTGACTTAAAATTGTGTACAACCACCTCAAACCTATATAAGAAGTTCATACATATGAATCAAAGATAAATAAACATCAAATCATATATCATATTTTATTGAACCATTTCATTGCTTATGTGTAAGACATGAAAGACTTTTACATTTAAGCTCATAAAATAGGAACAACATGTATCAACAAACTCCCCCTTGGTCCTAGTTTACCCTATCGTCTAACATTCTTCACATGTTCGTGGAACTTCTTGTACTTCTCCTCTCTTGTGACTCCTGTATGTATATCAAATGCAAAACAGAGTCTTATGACATGTTGGAACTAGAGAGCTTGTACAATATCCTGCGTGTCATAGAACAGTGGCCACTTGTATAATGTGTAGACATCTTCGGCCGACAAGTTTGTAAGCCACATTGGGTCAAATACTCGGATAGTATCAATCTTTCCATCTCTTTTCAATACTATGACAGCTTCGCCCGTCCTCCAATCATAATACCACCATTTGAAGTGGGGAGTGAAGTCCTGAGGCATTTTCCGTAAGGGAATCTTTGACATTGTGTGCGGGGGACTCCACTTCAGCACCACCTTCGGTCTTCCAGATATGGGATCCACTTCAGACTTATGAATGAACCTTTTAGGTTGTTGAGGTCTGAAGTTTACCCACCTGGTGTGGTATTCCTTCTTTAATGCTGCCTCGAACCATCCTAACATCTTCCTCGAATGAGCATACAGAAGATCTAAACATGCCAGATGGTTGAGCTCAAAACCAGGAAGAGTCTTCAGATCATGAGGATATCTGAAATACTCGATTCCTTTCTCCTTCTTAATATCATAGACTTCCAAGTCCTTCAAAATATGCCCACGCTATAATCTTGCCTGACACTTTCTGATGTCTTTTGACTTTGTAGAGCTTTGTGTAGGCATTCTGCTTTGGTGGCACGCGTTGGGCTTTCATTTCTGCAAAACAATCCACCCATTCAGCTTTCTTCAAGTCGACATTAGCGTCAGAAGCTTGGGCTAAGCTTTCTTCTTTCTCCTTTTCTTTCTCCGCTTCATCCAGCTTCTCAAATGTAGCACTGCCGAAAGTATCACCCAAGTTGGGTATAACATTACCTTCGTGGTCAGTGTACTCTGGATAATATTCAACAGTGACGTCCTCGATCTATCGTTCAGCTCATCGTCACTAGCCACATCAACTTTTGGAGCATCTTTTACCAGCTCATCAGAATTCAGCCTGAATATTTCAGCAAGTTGTTCATCCGTTAAGTCATGTATGATCTCTCCCTCTTCTGGAGTGTAGCTCGCAGATTTCTTGACTATCCCTTGCAAGTCAAGAATCATGGTTAATTGAGACTTGACCTGCTGAAGGGGTTGGACATCATACTCATCTTCCAGTTGAGCTTCATCTGTTTGATTAAACATTAATCACATCACACATAAGTCATCATATAAAGCATTTAAACATAAACACACATAGATGATGGTTAATTACATTAATGTAATATATAATTCAAGTACAAAAGTTTTTACATACAAAAACATCTAATCATTAATTTTGTCTTGAATAGTGGGTTCTTCAGCTGGAGGAGCGGAGGATAAGGCTCCTTGATCTTGGTTTCTTTTAGTTCGCCTCTCTTGAGCTTGGGGATGTGATGCTGTTGCAGATGCACTACCTTCCTGATCATCATCATCCTCTTGATCTTTTCCGCTCGATCCTCCCTCCTCAACATTTTCTTCAGAATCATCTTCATCCTCATCATCATCATCATCATCACAATCATCATCATCATCACCATCACCATCATCATCACCATCACCATCACCATCCTTGATCTTTAGAGGCTCACTCTTTGACCCTTTTAGCTTTAGCACTATCTTCTTATTTTTCTTCTCAAGCTCCTCAATTCTCTTCACCGAAGCCAACACCAGCTCATTTTGACTAGTCAGCGCATGGTGAGCTCAACCTAAAGCCCTCTCATACTGAGCACTCTTCTCAGTCAGCTGATCGGTCTGCTTGCCTTGGGCGTTGTTGATCGCTATCAGCTGGTTAATCTGATTTGCTCTCATGTGATCTGTAGCTAACAGCTTTAGCACCAACCTGTTATAATTTGCCAGATGTTCCTCTAACTTAATAGTGGGTAGAGTGGAATCATGGGTCATTGGGGCTTGGGTGGATATCCTGGCTTGGTGGGTGGTGGTAGTGGTGGTAGATGTGGTGAATATGGGAGGTGGAATGTGAGTGGGGTGTGGTGGAGTGGTTGTGGTAGTGGTAGTGGGAGGAGTGATAGTGGTAGTGGGAGGAGTGGTGGTGGCTGTGGTAGTGGTGGTGGAAGTGGTAGTGGTGGTGGTTGTGGCAGAGCAGGAGATGTGATTACTGTAATCCTCGGCCTCTTGCTCTTCTTCCCGTGGGGATGAGCCATCCTCTTCTTCCTAGAGCCCTTAGGAATAGGCGCTCCCCCTTGGCTGTTGGACTGGTCAGGGCTGTATGTAGGATCAGTAACGTCATCAGCAGCACCCCTAGACTCAGTCTGGCGTCCCCCTACCGCCTCTATGCCTTTCCCTGTGGCCACGAACCTACTTCCAACAGTCCTCACCAGAGGCTCTTCATCTAACTCCTCATCCTGATCAACCAAGAAGTCTTGGTAGAAGGCAGCCCCTTCAGTTTCACCAGGTGCATCACCACCTTGACCTTGGTCATCATCGTCGTCGTCGTCATCTTCTTCAGTGGGTGCCATGATGGGCTCGATGTCGGAGTACTATCCTCATGACGCCACTTCCTTCGAGCGGGCGCCATATAGTCTTCTCTTTCTAGGTGCCCAAATAGTCTCCTCACCGGGGGTTTCACTTGCTTACCCCGGTAGACCTTCATTCTACCCAAAGTAGTATCATCCATTAACTCGAGCACCACTGCATCATCTTTCTCTTTTGGCAGCATAGGAAGCTTCTCATCAATAATCATCTGCATAAATCATGGGTACATGTGGAAGCGTTCCTTTCCCTTTGCCTCGAGGTTCTCTATCAAGTAGGTGATAATCATGTGTGAAAAACTGAACGGATGGTTCGGTACCAGTGCAACGTATGCATTCTGGATTTGGTCGGACATTTCGTCAAAACCTCCCCTCCCGGAGGCTATACACTTGATGATCACATGTGCCAAATATTTGAATTGTGGGCACATGTTGCTCTTGTTCAGTACATCGTCATTTATGCCACCAGCGTACTGAATCCTCAGAAAGCATCCCCGGACCGTGAGGGGATGTAGCTTAGTTGGGTGGGCTTCGTCCTCACCTAGACCTAAGACCCGTCTCAAGTCATCCTCTGTAATCTCTATCTCTTGACCGAATATAGAGCTCCGTATACAGTGTGCCTCAACTGATCTGTCAACCCTGGCACTTTCCCAGAATGCCTGTTGTACGGATCTGTACGGTGTGCATGGTGTCGAAATGGCTTTGAAGATCCTCGATCTCCGAAGAAATGCAATGATCCCAGCAAACTCGGAAGCATTCCGAGTGGTGGCATCCAAGCGAGCATAGATGTTGTGCTTTGGGGTCATTGTCCATCTATCAGCCATGGTTCCGTAACACAATAAACATATACATTAGAGATGTGTATTAGAGAAGACACTTGAAGTTTAAGCTGTTTTATATCAAACTGGTTCAATCGTGTAATTGAACCATACGACTGAGTTCAGTCGTGCGAAAGAGCATACGGCTGAGTTCAGTCGTGCGATTGAGCTTGCGACTAAACTTAGTCGTGTGTTAAGCCATGCGGTTGAGTCAGTCGTGCGACTGAGTCACCAAATGATTCAATCGTGCGAATGAATCTTGTGCCTGGCTCAATAGTGCGACTGAAGTTCATTCGGAGTGTCCATTCGCAGAAGGCTCTGTACGACACTCTGACCCTGAATCTTGGTCAAATCTTGATGTTAAACGTCGTGTTTGGACTCATTAGATTCACAGGAACTCTAAATATCACTTAATGTCCTTTATTTCAACGATTATGTCCATTTAAGTGGTCTATTTTAAGAGTTTTACTAATTTCTTGATTTTAGGCAATATGGTCATTTAGGGTTTGATTTCACCAGTCATTTTGATCAATTTCAGTCCCACAATACCTGTAGATGAACAATAGATCGGTTAGTAACACAATCGGAAAGAACTCAAGGTGAGATGAAATTTTGGCAGGGTGTCTACGTATGAGCAGGTTTTGAACAATTTGAGGGGTGGTGAGAAATGCGACCGACTCACCCCTCTTTTTATACTGTCTTAATGTTCAATCGTACAACTGGACCCATACGCATGCTCCAGTCGTGCGACTGAGCCCATACTCCTTGATCCATTCGTGCGATTGGTTCAGTCTTCTAGTCCAGTCGCATGGTTGTTCCATACTCATGGTCCAGTCGTATGACTGGCTCATACTTATGGTTCAATCATGCGATTGGCTCATACTTCTAATCCAATCATACGAATGGCTCATACTTATGATCCAATCGTGCGATTGGCTCATACTTATGAGCTTGACCCCTTTACACTCTTTAAAATGTTAACATTTGATAAACATTATGACCTTTTAACACCATTTGATCACCTCAGACGTGATCCTTTTAATTTGAAACTGATTTGTCACCTCAGACATGACCCATTTAATTAAGACTGATTTGTCACCTCAGACATGATCCTTTTACTTCGAAAACTTTTGATCACCTCAGACGTGATTCTTTTACTTTGAAAACATGTGATCACCTCAGGCGTGATCCTTTTTAGTGAGTGATTCACAGAATTCATCTAGTTATATAGTCCAACTTCTACACTACAAAAGACTAGAAAAATAGAAAAACAACTTGAGATTAAAAAATAAAACAAGACATATTTTTGGGTTTTTTATTAGAGATGGATTGAAATCTTTTAGAAAACTGTCTAGCAGATTTTTCTTCCTGAACAACACAGCTTCGAGTTAGTTTGATCATTTCTGGAACGATTCATTATGGAATCATACAGGTGTATCAGAATCATTTAGGACATTTTAATAAAACATTTTGATGCTAGATTCTTGTTTTGACCGAGCGTCAATAGCAATTTTAGGAAATCATACTAGAGCTATAAGATGCACACAATGATTTTGACTGTCAAGGATTGCAGCCATGATGATTGTCAATATATTTATCCTCTTAAATCCATACACAGATTTTTGACTCACATTGGTGATGAGTTAGGTTATATTATGTCAACAAGCATTTGTGGATCTCACACTTATATGGTAATCAACATTCCTCAGGAGATTTTTGAGCGGTCTACGGGTATTTGACAAGAAGAAACTGTTCTAAGAGCTTTCAAAGAGATGCTAAGCCTCAGGTCAGTGCCATCGCACGGCAGAGAGGCGCAAACAACAATGAATTCTAGAATATTTAGGTTATGCTTATCCTCAAGTCAATGCCATCGCACAGCAGAGAGGCACACAACCTGTCCTCTTGTGAGAGCATTTTTCTTTTCTTTTTGCACGTAACGCACCAATAACATTATTCATTAGCTTGATTGCGCTTAACATTTTTTTCATGTGCTTTGCTCAATTTTATGGTCATCCGCACACATTTGTGGCGTTTATTTTGCTCGTCACCCCTTATTGGAACTACGTTGATTGTGTTAACCAGGGATAAGATGGAAGCCCATAGCAGGTTGAACAATTTAGTTTGAATTTAAATCACCAATGAGGTCTACTCATCTATTGTGTTGAATCTACCGACACATCATACAATGGACTAGCAACCATAGGTCTACTTTCTCTATGTTACCTCAGTAGCAGACTAGTTTTACTATCATTTTTCCTTTTATTTTGCTTAGACTTCTCAGACTTATACTTTGAATTTGGCATCTTAATCATTTAAGTGCTATTGAGGTCCCAAACAATTTGTTCCCTGTGTACTATCATTTTCAATAAGCGTTGAATCAGAATCACAGATTTGATTTCATTTCTTTTAGCTAAGCTGCCCTCCTCCGTCGGTTTTTTTTAAGTAATTAAATACTGCACGGATTAAATACTAAACTAACCTATTCTCCCCCTAAAATTCTAAAATCGAAAATCTTTTTATGTTATTGGATTTTAATAGACAGGAAAATAAAATAAATAAAAGAAAATAAAAAGAAACTAAAAAAATGTCGGACTACACACTTTCTTCTTCTAAAATCACATCACTTTTCTTTCTCACGCCATTTACCTCTAAAAGGTATAAAAACCGCGGTTTATCAAATGCTTTTGTGTAGAGGTCGGCGCGTTGAAAATCCGTATTAATTTTAACAACATCGATTAATTGCTTTTCAAACAGTCACGTATAAATTGATATTTAATACCGATGTGTTTAGTTTTAGGATGTTGGACTGGATTTTTGGTGACAGCAATACCAGCAGAATTATCAACAAAAATAGGGATGTTAGAAAATTGCAAACCGTAGTCGCGCATTTGCTGTTGAATCCAAATGATTTGTGAACAGCAACTTGCAGCAGCAACATATTCAGCTTCACAAGTTGATAGAGCAACTGATGTCTGCTACTTACACTGCCAGGTGACTAACCGTCTACCAAAGAACTCACATCCCGCAGATGTTGACTTGTAATTCATCTTGCAACCACCATAGTCTGAGTCACTATACGCTGTAAGCTCAAAGTCATCATCATGAGGATACCACAACCCGAGTGTTGGAGTACCCTTCAGATAACGAAAAATCCGTTTAACTCTGATGAGATGATTCACTTTTGGTTTTGCCTGATATCTGGAACAAAGACACGTTGCGTACATAATATCAGGACGAGAGGCTGTGAGGTACATTAGGGATCCGATCATTCTCTGTACATTGTAGCATCAACCAGATCACCATTTTCGTCGGGTGCCACATCATGGTTAGTGGCAAGTCGAGTTCCAGCAACTGAAGCATTTTCCATGTCGAACCGACTGAGGATATCACCTACATATTTGATCTGATGCAGGAATATTCCTTTAGGTGTCTGATCCACCTGTAAGCCAAAAAAGAACTTCATCTCCCCCATAGCACTAATCTCAAACTCTGCTTTCATTACAGATTCAAATTCTTTACATAATTCTTCATTCTTGGAACCGAAGATTATGTCGTCAACATATATCTGTACCAGCAGTAAATCACCATCTTTTTCTTTGATGAATAACGTACAGTCAATAACGCCTCTGCGAAAACCATGTTTCACTAGATGAGTTGAGAGTTTCTCTTACCAGGCTCTAGGGGCTTGATGGAGCCCATAGAGAGCCTTGTCCAGTTTGTAAACTCTATCCCGATGATAAAGATCCTCGAATCCTTTGGGTTGACTGACGTAGACTGTCTCACGGATTTCACCATGAAGGAATGCACTTTTTACATCTAGTTGATAGACATTAACCTTCATGTAGGATGCATAGGCTAGAAAGATACGGATTGTTTCCATCCGAGCCACAAGTGCAAACACTTCAGTGTAGTCAATGCCTTCGACTTGTCTGAACCCTTGAACTACAAGCCTAGCCTTGTTTCTGATTATGACTCCTTGGTCATCTTTCTTACACTTCAAGACCCATTTCGTGCCAATCACCTTAGCACCTTTTGGTTTGTCCACCAGGGTCCATACTCCTAACTTCTTGAACTGTAGGAGTTCTTCTTGCATTGCACTGACCCATGCCTCATCGTTTAAGGCTTCACTCACATATTTTGGCTCAAATTGAGACACAAAACATTGATATGCACCATCGTGAAGATATCCTTTTTCCATGACTGAGGCATAATCAGCCGAGTATAGCTGATTTCTTGTTTGTACTCCTGATAGAACATCTCCAATGACATTGTCCAAGGGATTATAAACATTAATCCGGGATCTAGGAGTGGTGGGAACAACTACCTTATTATCCAGATTGTGAAACCCAGGTTCAGTATCTGAAGCTGTTGGAGTATGAGGTTCCGAAGTGTCAGAGGCATCAGGATGTGATGCTTGTGTACTTTCATTAGTGGGAACCTGTTCCTCCTGTTCCACATTTGCAGTCTCAACTGCTTCATCATCAGAAGATGAATCACTTACTTCAAGCTCTCCCCCTGAAGGGCTAGAAGTATCATCTAATGGAGTCGTTGATGTTGAGTCAGGTAGTGGAGTGTTCAGAACATCGTACATCATCCTACCAGAAAGCTCATCATCCGTATGAGAAGGTGGTAGATTGAAGGACTTGAGGAATCCATCATAGTCAAAGAAGAATGAGGGTCCTTTTCCAGCAGGGGGGTGGTGTATCTTTGAACATCTACATTGCACCACACTTCTACCTGACCCGTTGAGTTGTTATAAACTCTCTTGTCTGGTATGCTGTATCCTAGAAAGATACCTTCTTCTGCCTTCTCACTAAACTTCCCAGTCTGAGTTTTCTTCAACAACATGCATGGTGCGCCAAACGGTTCTATATACTCCAAGTTGGGTTTACGTTGCTGGAGCAGCTCATAACATGTTTCCCATGTCGTTTGACCACTAAGACTCGATTGAGCGTGTAGCACGCATTAGCCATTGCCTCATTCCAGAATTGAATAAGCAGTTTCGAGTCAGCTTGCATTATCCTGGCAGTCTCTATCAAGCTCCGATTTTTCCTTTCAGCAACGCCATTCATCTGCGGAGTGTAAGCAGAGGTAAATTTATGAACGATTCCTCTCTCTCTCTGCAGTATGCCTCCATCCACTGATTCTTGAACTCTGTGCCGTTGTCAGATCGAATCTGCCTTACTTTCAGCTTGTAGAGTGATTCCAAAGTAGTAACAAGATGTTTGAATGATTCAAAAGTTTCTGATTTGGCTTTCAGAAACATCACCCAAGAGAATCTTGAGTAATCATTTGTTACTACAAAGCAATACATATCTCCAGCAATGCTCTTTATACTGACAGGGCCAAACAGATCCATGTGTAGAAGCTTAAAAGGTAGATCAATTGAATGATATTTCTTTGCCTTATGAGACTTCTTGGTCTGTTTCCCTTTCTTACATGCTACACAAAAATCCGGAAGTTGGAAGTTCTTGACATTTACTCCATTCACTAAATCATTTTGAACTAAATGATTCATCTTCCTTGGATTAATGTGTCCTATTCTCCTATGCCAGGAGATTGAATCTCTCTCAGTTGCCTTTGACAAGAAGCATTGAACAGTGTGATCAATTGTGGAGGCTTTTGATAAATCCAAGACATACAAGTCGTTATATCTTGAAGATGACATAAGAACTTTATCTCCTTAATCACATAGTCCTTCTTCAACATGTAGCACTTCTTGTTGCTAAATACAACTTTAAATCCTTTATCACAGATTTGGGAGACTGAAAGTAAGTTGTTCTGTAGTTGTTGAACGTAGTAGACCTTGTCAAACTTCACTTTCTCGTTTCCCACTTCGCCTTGAGCGGTGATGTATCCTCCTTTATTCCAGCAAATGAAACATGTCCCCCTTCAATTTTTCTGACGTTGAAAAGAAGAGACGAATTTCCTGTCGTGTGCCTGAATGCCCCGCTATCAATAATCCAGGTATTAGTAATAGCACTGTAGCGGACACCTTGCACATACAAAGGAAATGATTAGTTCAGGTTTGGGACCCAAGCCTTAACTGGCTTGGGTGACCCGGAGGAATCACACATCATAAACTCAACCCATTGTCATTTAGAGGATGAGGGCATATCTTTCTTCTTAATCTCCTCACTATCTGACACTATACTTGATATTTCTATTCATAAGCCAGTTTTGTGTAAGGCCTGTTTGTGATAACCATTGTTTGAACTTTAGATTCACTAATACTCTTAGGTGGAGTAGTAGATCTCGATTTAGAAAAACCTGGGTTTGCATCAAAAAGGTCAATTTCTTTTTGGGCGTCTGATAATAAGGACAATTAGGATAAATATGTCCTCGTTTTCCACAATTATAGCAAGATCTCCCTTCTACAGATTGAGGAAAATATTTATGTGAGTTTGAGTTTGGTAAAGGTGTGATCTTTGTCTGGTTGGGTTTTGTCACTTCCTTTTAAGATGTCTCAGCTTTATTAACAAAATTAATTGTTTTAACGTTTTGAACATCTTTAACTTTCATTTTATTTGGACTTTGATGATTAACACGTTTTTGGTTAACTGATTTAGTCAATTTGGGTTCTGAAGTAGACGTTTGTGACCCTGACCTTACATTAACCCTTTTAATTTCATCATCCAAATTCTCAACTAGCATTCTTTCTTTTGACTTTAAGGTTGGCTCCTTCTGTTTAGTGATAGAGTTCACAGGTTTACTTGTAGAATCGGGATTAGTAACCAGAGGAGTGGACACCACATGATCCTTTACTGGGTTGTTATTGATATGTCTACATTTTGTATTCAAAAGGATTTCATGTGGTGGGATAACTACTTTGTAACCCAAACCTTCCCCATTGTTTCGTTCTTTCACTAAGTTTTGAACTATGTGAGAAGAACTAGCCCAACTATGCAGTTTTTGTTTTAAAGAATTAACCTCGACTCCCAAACTGCTTTTTTTTCTTTTTGGTTTCTTCTAAAGAATTTAGATAGAACTTTATATCATTTGATTGATTTAAGGCTACAACCTCGGTTTCCCTTAGTTGTTTCCTTAAAAGTTCAATCTTCTCTTTAAAACTGCACTCATTTTGTTTTAATATACGATTAGCTTCAGTGCATAGTTGTAAATCATTTACTAAGTTATCATTGTGTTCTAATAACCTAGAAAATTTCAAATCAATGCTTTCTCTAAATTTGTCACATTCATTACAAGCATGTTTTTCAAACAGTTGGTCTTTAGAACATACCTGTGAGGAATCAGTTGAATCAGCCATCAAAGCAGATTTAGACTCTTCAGAGGCTGGAGATTCTGAACTTGTTGCTCTAAGCTCTTCATCAACCAAGTGATTTACCATGTTCACAGCTTCTTCGGAATCTGACATCGCTTGCTCAGCTGCATTTTCACCTTCACTAGCAGACCCATCATCTACAGCTTCGACAAAAGCAATATTTGATTCTCCAGGAGAAACATATTGGAAGGACCAGTCTTGTCCTTCATCACCTTGAGCAGTTAGAGCCTTTGTCTCTTTGCTTGAAGAAGTAGTTCCAATCACGTCCTTGTCTTGACGGTTGAATGTGGGAAATGGGTTTCCATTTCTAGTTTTCTTGGGCTTTACACATTCACGTTTAAAGTGCCCCTTTTCACCACAGTTGAAGCATGTGACTTTGGTTTTGTCAAAACCAAACGTTGTATCCTTTGTGGCTACTAGATTTTGTCCCGTCTTCTTGACAAACTTTTTAGCTCTTCTTACTGCACTTGCCAAGGCCCATATGATGTCCATTCTCTTTAGCTCATTCTCATCAACTTGCTCGTAATCTTCATCTGCAAGATGACAATTTCCAATCTTCCCAGAAACTAAACCATCATACGATTGAACAATAGCTACTAGAAGATCCATGTGCTCCTTTGCAACTTCCACTGTGATAATACCAAGATTCTCGGTCTTCAACTTTGTAGTGTTGGCTTCAGGCACTATGTAGTGGGTCCCTAATGACCCTGACATTTTTGGTCCTGAAGTAGTGGTTTGGGAAGCAGCAGATGAACTAGACACGAATGTTGATTGTAATGGTGCTCCTGAAACAGCTGGAGACGAAACTGAGTTGTAGAGTGAAGGATTCTGAACGTATGACTTCTTTGACTTGTACTTCATCCTCAGTTCTACCTCTCTTAGCTTCAAGATGAAGTCAATTATGTCTAATGTAACAAGAATGTCGTTTTGTCTCAGATTAAACACAAATGAATCCCATCTCAGGCAACCCATCGGCAAAACTTGAAACTTTATCTTCCATTGATGTGGTTACACCATGAGTGTGCAGCTCACTCATGAGATGATAGAATTTGTCAATAACATCATCTAAGCTCTCATTCCCTATCGAAGAAAAATTATCAAACTCCTTCTTGAGAGCCTTAGCCTTTAGTGCCTTTAACGTTGCATTTCCTTCGTATCTCTTCTCCAATGCATCCCACAACTTCTTAGCCTGCTTGTTCTCAGAGAACTAATAAAGAATATCCTTTGGTATCGACTGAGTCAACAAGGCATACACTTTCTTCTCAGTACTGTAGAGAATCTTCTGAGCTTCACTCATTCCTCCCAAGGTTAACTTGACTCCATTAGCACTAACTTGCACCGTATAACCAGTCTCGATGGATGTCCAAAGATTGGGATCAACTCCATTTAAGTAAATCTCAAACCGTTGTTTCCACTGAGGATAATCATCTAACGTTATCAGCTTCGGTGGTTTATTGTGATTTCCTACCTCATTCTCCATAAGTAGTAGATTCTGGATGCGTGAATCCTTCCTGGCAGTAAACGCAGCAAATTGATCTTCCATTTTATGAACTTGGTACTTGGAGAACAGAACAGGTTCAATCGTACGAATGGACAATGAGTATAAGTCAATCGTGCGAATGAAGGGTGCGAACAAATTCATCGTGCGATTGGATTCAGTCGTCCGTATGAACAGGACGAATGGACTCAGGCGACTGGAGTTGTTCAGTCGTGCGAATGAGTAATGCGACTAGGTTCTGTCGTGCGAATGAAGTATACGAATGAGTTCAATCGTACGAATGAGCTAGTCGTGCGACTGAAGGCTGCTGTTTTTGCAAAATCGAAGATTTTGACACTTTGACACAAAATACGATTTTTCTAAGAACCCTAATATGTCGTATAGTGAAAAACCAAAACTTTAATACCAGAAAACGTCAAAAACACCTTTAGATGCAAAGTGGTGACTCTTTTGATTAAAACGTAGGTTTTTGACACCAAACCTAATTGAATCAAACGCAAAATCAAGAACTTACGCACTGATACCACTTGTTAGGGATCATGTACATACGGAGTACTAACTGATTCTGTGTTTATACCGGATCAAATAGTGCAGAATCCTATTTGATTGGCAATCCAATCAGTGAGAAGGATTACCCGATTGATATAATATTGAACTAAACATGAAGAACGAGTAGGAATCGATCAGGAACGGACTATGAACTTGGACTGCTGTTTGGGACGTTCTGGACGGCTAGGGTTTATGTGTATTCGAAATATCTCTTCAAGTGTTATATTTTTCCACGAATTAGGTGGTATTTATAGGTTAGGGTTTTTCATTCGTACGACTGAACAATTCGCATGTTTTAGTCGTGCGACTGAATCATGCGATTGGTCATACGCACGACTGAGGTTCAGTCGTGCGACTGAGTCAATCTGATGTCTCAATCATACGACTGATCCAGTCTCCTGGTTTAGTCGTGCGACTAGTCCATAATCATGATGTATTCATGCGTATGGTCAATAAGTATGGTCCATTAGCATGAATAATCATCCGACTAGGTTGAACAAATACTTAATTATTATTGACTTAGAATTGTATACAACCACCTCAAACCTATATAAGAAGTTCATACATATGAATCAAAGATAAATAAACATCAAATCATATATCATATTTCATTGAACCATTTCATTACATATGTGTAAGACATGAAAGACTTTTACATTTAAGCTCATAAACTAGGAACAACATGTATCTACATAATCAATGCAGTTCAACAAAATAAAGGATGTGGTTTTTTGTTTATGGCTATAATGGTACCGGTAAAATTTTTCTATGGAAGACGTTATATGTGGCCATAAGATCTGAAGAAAAATTTGTCTTAAACATTGCTTCCAGTGGGACCGGTGGTCTGACCGCACGTTCTCGGTTTCTAATTCCTTTGAACTTAAATGAGGATTCTTTGTGTCATATAAAACCAAACAATGTATTGCATATTACTAAAAAACTGATTTGATAATATGGAATGAAGCTCCAATGGTACACAAATATGACTTTGAAGCATTGGATAGAAGTCTCAAAGATATAATGGGTTACGATATTATGCATAACTCTCAAATGTTATTAAGAGGCAAGGTTATTATTTTTGGAGGTTTTAGACAAATTCTACCGGTGATTCCAAACGGAAGTAGACATGATATTGTAAATGCATCTCTAAGTTCATCGTACATCTGGCCACAATGCAAAGTTCTTAAATTAACAAAAAACATGAGGTTAACAACTTGTATTGGTAATTACAATGTTACGTAGACAAAGCTTTTTTCAAATTGGCTTTTAAATATAGGAGAAGGGAAGTTTGGCTCTCCAAATGATGGCGAAGAAATCATTGACATACCTGAAGATCTTCTCATCTCTAATTCATCTGATCCTATTTCTGCTTTTATTGATTTTGTATATACTTCAATACTACAAAATTTTCAAAATGAAGGTTTCTTTCAAGAAACAGCAATATTGGCACCAAAGAATGAAGTTGTTCAAGATATAAATGGCAGATTACTCTCATTGTTTTCCGGTGATCAAAAGGAATATTTAAGCGTCGATAGTATCTGTCGATCAGACCGTGTTGACTCTAACTTTGATGAGTCCTTATACTCACCCAGTGTTTTGAATGGACTTAAAAATTCATGATTGTCGAATCATAGGTTGGTTTTAAATGTTGGAGTACCGGTTATGTTGCTGAGAAATATTGATAAAAAGGTGGTTTATGTAATGGAATAAGACTACAGATCATTAGCCTTGGAAATAGGGTTATCAAAGCAAAAGTTATATCTGGAAGTAATATTGGGGTGCGGATTTTCATTCCTAGGGTTAGTTTGATACCCTCGGATAAGAAAATTCCTTTTAAATTTAGAATAAGGCAATTTCCACTTGTAGTTTGTTTTGCAATGACAATCAACAAAAGTCAAGTACAATCACTTTCTAAGGTTGGCTTATATTTGAAAGATCCTGCTTTTACATATGGTCAGTTATATGTTGCATTATCCAGAGTTAAAAGTAGAGACATATTGAAATTGTTGATTCTAGATAAAGAGGGCAAGGTCACAAATAAAACTTCAAATGTTGTCTACAAATAAGTTTTACATCTTTATGAATAATTACTTATTCATTTTAATTATTCATTCTCTTAGTTACATATGATTGTTATGTCATTTGTAAATTTTATCAAGTTTGTTTATCGGTTGATATTTTTTTCCTATTCAACTATTCTACCTTCATTTGTTTCTATTGTGAAAGAGCATAACTTAGTTGATACTATTATATTATGATAGCCTTCTTATTTTAATTTATCTCTACAACATCATATATATCACTATGAATTTATACTAACTTATTTACAAATGTGTCATATTAAACATTTGCCTACCCGTATAACACACAAGTCACTAACCTAGTATATACTATTGTCATTGCCAAAATAGTATATCTTTTGAATAGAAGTCTCCAATCTTGAACCATACAAATAAGATAAAATGAAAATAAATTAATGTACATATATATGGTGAAATGTTTTTAATACATCTAAAGTAAAACAAGAATTATAGTGTATGAATACATTTTTCATCCATGATTATTATTTCATAAGAGTAAACCTTTCTTAGATTCTTGAATAGTTGTATCATCCAAAGCTTGATGATTCGAACCTTTATGGTATATTATTCCTATAAAACATTTAGGTCGTTGAACAATGTGATTCTCTTGGACGTCATTTTACTACAATATTTGAAAAAGTGTGAAAAAATTATGAACTTAACAATTATAAATTCAACAAGGGTTTTGTATTTGAAAGAGTCGTAAAACTTCAAACCTTATTTAGAAGTTAGGAATGTAAGTTGAATGTAAATTTTGAAATGAATGTTCGATTAATTTATAGTATTTGTGAAATACACAACTATGGAAGGTTAAATATGGTAGGCAATTTACAGTTATTAAAACGTAAAAGAGAAACAGTTTGAACTGTAATTAGAATCAACTGTATTAAATGACTTTATTTTAGAGAAATTTAGAGCGAGGAGTGTTTACAAGTTGACTAAAATAGGTTTAAATGTATGATTGATAATTTATATAAAACCAGGTTAATAACCCGTGTATTACACGGGTTGAATAAATAAAATATTAAATAATTAGTAATAAAAATTTATTAATTTTACATATAACTAAAAATATATAACTAATAAAACAATGATAACATTGTTTTAAAATTTTGTTTTTTTAACCTTTATTGTTTTTTAATTAAACATTTTGTTACAATACAAACCGTTTTAACAAATGTCAATATTAAAAATTTTCTTATTATAACTTTGAATTTTGATTATTTTTTAATTAAAAATCAATTTATAAAAAACCATTTTAAAACATTTCATATTTTTAAAAATATATGATGTGTTTAGAAAATTTCCTTATTTTTAAAGTTGTGTTTTTTTAGAAATCTGTTTCTTAATTAATTAGAAAACTATATTTTAATCTCAAAAGAGAATTAAATAATATTATTAGTATTTGATGCAATTATTTAACTTATAAATACCGGATATGGTGGGTTTCATTGCAGCGGTAGGCCGCCGGAGTAGGAGGGCTGCCATAATCAATTGGAAAAGACAATGGTACAAATCGTGTTGGCTTTTGAGTGGGTCCCAATTTGAGAAGTAATTTTTTTAATAAAAGGGTATTTTGTGTTATTTTTAAAATATTAATTGAAAAACTTAACGGACATCCACTTTAGGGACAAAGTTTGTTACGTTTGTGTCAACTATTAGACCAATCTTTTAGTTACTAAGAGTTAGTGACAAAAAATAAAAATGGCCTAACCATAGGGACCACCCCTGTAATTAAGTCTACTAATAACAATGATTTTAATAAGTTTCATAATATAGTAAAATAAAAATGCAAATTTAGGGATTAACTTTATTGTAAAACCAATTTTATTTTAGAAGTAGAATATATTCAATTATTTATCCATCATATACTATGTTTTATTCCTTAAAAAAGGAATGTAAACGAATCTTGTTACTGAAGAGGGTATTGAAATGGGAAGGGATGGATATTTATATGATTTATTTGTAAGTTTTATTCCTGGAAAAAGGAATGTAAACGAATCTTGTTACTGACGGGATGTATGGTAATGTAAAGAAAATTTCAGAAAAGGAAATAATAAAAATATGGAATTAGAGATAATTTTTAAAATTATTAGTGAATAATATAAGAGATTAAATGGAAAGTGTTGAATATTATGTAAAATTTCAAATAATATATTGAAGCTTAAAAGCTGGAATAATATATTTAAGCTGGAATAATCTTATGATTAACAGGATGTATGTTAAATTGTCAAAACCGAATTTATATGAATATTGAAATACAGGGGATTAATAAATTATGAGTAAACGAGAAAAGAGTTTAAAAGCTGGAATAATATATTTAAGTTAGAAATGGTATTAATAAACATTTAAATGAGTATGGTATAACTTTATAATAAATCTTTATCTTTTATAGTAGATATTAATGTATTAAATTATTTAACCATATACTATTGTGTTTGATGATTGTGAATCCTTTAAAGGCGTACATCTTAATAATTATTAATTACTAGTATAATACATGCGCGTTGTAGCGGAAAAACGACTCAGTTTTGTATAAATTAATTAGCATATAGCAACGACTCAGTAAAGAATTTAAATCAATGTTAGCATAAAACTAATCTGAAAGGTTTAACGCCAATTTACTAAATCCATAAGTAATCTTGGAAAAAGTGGCAACGTTGAAGTTGCATCTAGAAACAAATAGATAAAAATGGTTAAAACCAGTTTGGTGCAGATAGTCTAGTTCCTATTCTAAAACCATCAATTGACAAACCAGACGCTCAATAGGACAAATGAAAGATAATGCAATAAATTATCATCAAAACAATTTACTCTGAAGTTAAATCGCCATAGTAGACAACCTTAACATTCGTGTTAAAGCGATATTTAATAGAATGACAAAAAAAAAACTTACTTCAACAATGGAACATAAGTAGTTATAGGCTCATTAAGAGTACTTATTCATTATCACCATACATATTGCAACACGTCTTAGTTTTTAAAATATCTTCACTATGTAGAGGCTTTTTTATGTTCATTAACTTATCAATATATATCATCTTTACAAAAAGTAATTATTTTGACTTTAATTCAGGTGCAAAACACTTTGAAGATGACAATATGCAACGACATTTAATATTTGTATAAACACAAACTTAGCATCATTTATTGTGTTTTTCTCATCCCTTCAAAAACAAATTCACATCACATGATCTAAATAAAATCTTTTTAAAAGGAAAGGAAAAAACCATAGCCTACATTCAAGAAATCAAAGAATAGCATTATATACCTTGAAAGTATTCTTATCTAAAAGCTCCCATCCTTCACATACCTAAATATGATGTTTTATATCAACACATAAGCTAAGAAAGCATACCATATTAACATTATTTAAAGTGTATGTCTCATTAATCTAAATAATCTTTAAATAGACAAGTTTATAAATAGCAAATCATACATATAAATGCAGTCATTCAGAGAGTAAAAACAAGTACAATCTTTTTTGCCATTTATTAACTTAAACATATGTGTTCGTAGAAGTTAGTTATCTTTAGATGTTAGATGTATATGTATAGATAGATACATTAAAAAGGTTTGACTTTTTGGGTCAATCCCCACAAAGACATTAGCTATTGAGGATGATTTTTAAACCAAAAAAACCTACTAATCAAACCTAAGTATGAACCTAATTTGGATTCGGCTTTCCTTTTCTAAACCAAAAAGCCAACTAGACGGTAAGCATAAGACTTAGAGATAAAACTTAAGGGACGTTTGGTTCGCGAAATTTATTAAAATTGAAATTAGAATTGAATTAAAAGAATTTGTAATTGAAATTCAATATTTTTCAAAGAATTTGAAATTCAAGGGAATTGAAATCTATAAAGTGAATTTAAATTCTAAATGTATTTCTAATGACAAAATACTTATAAAGGAATTTGAATTTATCACCCGTTGCAAACCGCCACCATCTCAATAACCACTGATCATCGCCGCTACATACCACCGACCACCGCCGACAATCGACCGCGGCCATCAACCCCGCCCAACGACCGCACCGGTTGCCAAAAACCGACCGTACCCTACCGTGGCCACCAACCGATAACACCCGTCGTCGAGAACCGCCAGTCTCTGGCGAGCGCGTCTAAACCGACACGGTCCGGCAACGGCGATTGGCGACCGTCGACGGTTAGGGGTGACGGTGGTCAGGCCAAACAGTGGGCGTCAGGATTGTGCGACGTCTGTGGCGGCCGGTGGGCGGCGACGGTGGTCTGTCGGCGACAGGCATCGGGGAAGGTTACGGTCGGGGTCTTCGGCGATTGGAGGCGGCATCGGTCGGGGTCAGCGGTGGTCGGGGTGGGGGTCAGCGGAAAACGGCAGCGGTCGGCGGTCGGGGGCGGCGTCGCGGTTGGTTGGCGGTGGGCGGGGTGGTAGGCGGTGGTCGGGGCGGCTTTCGGCGGTCATGGGCGTCGGTGGTTGTGGGTTGACGGCGCGCGGGTCGGCAGTCGGGTTCGTCGGTTGGCGGTTGGCGGTTGGCGGGGCGGTAGGTGGCGGTTGGTGGTGGAGGCGAGGTCGGTGGAATTTGAAATCCTTCAATATTTGTAAGGATTTTGAAATCCTTCATTTGAATGAGTTTGAGGGAATTAATTACAATTCCAATTCAAATTCCTTTCTCAACTAAACAGGTTAAGAATGAAATTCAAATTTCAATTTCAAAGAATTTCTACCAACCAAACACAATAACCCATGAAATTCAGATTCCAATTCAATTGAATTCTACTAAATTCTTACATACCAAAGCCCCCTAAGTATTTTTGCATAAATTATAAATGTTAAATATCTTGCTCTACTAAATCCAATCAAAATTACATTTCCGTCAAGCATCTCCGTATATCTCGCATTTTGAATGAAGCTGCTTATAACAATAAAAAAAAAAAAAACAGAGCAAAACTTGCAATTAAGAAACGACTTTTGAATTGTGAATGATTCATAAACATGAAGGTGATCAAAAGGAAGAGAATTGATGGAAATACGTGTAGCAACCAATAAACCAGCTGCCAAATACGTGTATAGCAACCGAAAAACTCTTTATCAATCTGTGTATCAAAAACCAATAATTTAACAGAAAATGATTAAGAGTTTTTATAAAAGACTTTGAGTGAAAAACAATTTATCAGATGGGTGTTAAATATTCACCAAAGTTATGTTGAGTAATTAGTTTATTTTGTATTTTTAACTAGAATATTTTGCAACCAAATAAGAACTTTAATGAGAGAAAGAGTCGACATTTTTTAAAATGAAAACATAAAAATAGTTCCAAGTAATTTACACCAAAACTGGTGATAAGCATCAAAATGCATATATATTTAGTAAAATTAGTTTGCGGATTTTAACATGAGAACATATATTTGCTAATAAAATTGTTGTAAACTATAGTTATATTAATAAATAAAAAGTATATAATAATATAAATTTTATATGTATACTTTATTAGCTCATATATAATTAAGGATTTTTTTATGCAGTGAGAACTTAAAATTTAAAAAAAAAACTTAAAATGTTTTCAATAACTCCTTATAAGTAAAAAGAAAAAGAAAAAGAAAATCTACGGCAATCTAGTTTGGCACATATTTTTTTTTAATAATAATCAGGGGTTATATTTCTTAAGTAATAGTTGATTACAACTTGAAAAAAATAAAAAATTAATAAGCAGGTAGTGGGTTTTTAAATGACTGAAGTGTAATAAATAGTTATAAAGTAAAATAATAAATGATTATGAAATAGGATGTTAATAGACTAGGGTGCAAAGAGCAACACACTTAATATAATAACAAACAATTTACTAAATTCATAACTTACTTCAATAAATTATCACCATACATATTGCAACACGTCTTAGTTTCTAAAATATCTTCTCTATGTAGAGGCTTTTTTATGTTCATTGACTTATCTATATAAACCAAAAAGCCAACCAGATGGTAAGCATAAGACGTAGAGATAAAACTTTTGGGACGTTTGGTTCGCGTAATTTATTAAAATTGGAATTAGAATTGGAATTAAAAGAACTTTTATTTGGAATTCAATATTTTTCAAAGGATTTGAAATTCAAGGGAATTGAAATCTATAAAGTGAATTTGAATTCTAAATATATTCCTAATGACAAAATACTTATAAAGGAATTTGAATTTATCACCCGTTGCAAACCGCCACCATCTCAATGACCACCGATCATCGCCGCTACATACCACCAACCGCCGCCGACAATCGACAGCGGCCACCAACCCCGCCCAACAACCGCGCTGGTTGCCGAAAACCGACCGTACCCTACCGCGGCCACCAACCGATAACACCCGTCGTCGAGAACCGCCAGTCTCTGGCGAGCGCGTCTAAACCGACACGGTCTGGCAACGGCGGTTGGCGACCGTCGACGGTTAGGGGTGGCGGTGGTCAGGCCAAACAGTGGGCGTCAAGATTGTGCGGTGTCGGTGGCGGCCGGTGGGCGGCGATAGGCAACGTTTGGGTCTTCGGAGATTGGAGGCGGCAGCGGTCGGGGTCAGCAGACAACAGCGGCGGTCGGCTGTCAGGGGCGGCACTAGTAGGGGGCATCGCGGTTGGTTGGCGGTGGGCGGGGTGATGGGCGGTGGTCGGGGCGGCTTTCAGTGGTAGAGGCGTCGGTGGTTGGGGTTGACGGTGCGTGGGTGGGCGGGGTCGGCGGTCGGGGTCGTCGGTAGTGTCGGTTGGCGGTTGGCGGGGCGGTAGGTGGCGGTTGGTGGTGGAGGCGGGGTCGGTGGAATTTGAAATCCTTCTTTGTAAGGATTTTGAAATCCTTCAATATTTGTAAGGATTTTGAAATCCTTCAATATTTGTAAGGATTTTGAAATCCTTCATTTGAATGAATTTAAGGGAATTAATTTTAATTCTAATTCAAATTCCTTTCTCAACCAAACAAGTTAAGAATGAAATTCAATTTCAATTTCAACGAATTTCTACCAACCAAACACAATAACCAATGGAATCTAGATTCAAATTCTATTAAATTTCACTGAATTTTTGCATACCAAACGCCCCCTAAGTATTTTTGCATAGATTATAAATGTTAAATATCAGCTTGCTCTACTTAATCCAGTCAAAATTACATTTCGGGCATCATTTCCGTATATCTCACATTGTGAATGTAGCTGCTTATAAGAAAAACAGAGCAAAACTTGCAATTAAGAAACGACTTTTGAATTGTGAATGATTCAAAAGGAAGAGAATTGATGGAAATACATGTAGCAACCAATAAACCAGGTGCCAAAAACATGTATAGCAACCGAAAACTCTTTATCAATCTGTGTCGAAACTTCTAACACATACAAGCTATTTATGAAATTATTAATTCTAGAACCAAAACTTCTAACACATGGAAAGGTGTTTGCCTTCAGATTACAACTTTTAAGAATGAACACTATCAATTATTAGATTCAGTCATAAGGATCAACTTTACAAACACCATGTGGAGGTCTTTGACTTTCAGATTACAACTTTACTTGATAATAATTGCTAACTACGACATATCATATCTAGCCTATCTAATTTAAGATGACATTGGTATTAACATCTACATATACATACATGAATAACACATAAGTTAACCTATCAAATTAGTTGATTGCATAGAACATTTAGCAATCAAGTAACCATACTTATTCTTTAGACTTTGCATTGTAAAGGTTTTGTTAGAAGAGTACACCAGGCTACATAATCATATATAATTAGATAATTAGAACCAATTTCACTACACCCTAACACTATACATTGATGATATGTGGCTTCAAAATCTAGTAATGAAAACATACCTAGATGATTGTTGCATTTGCAGAGGAGCTGCTGTGAACTGTAACATTGCCACACCCAAATAAACAACCTATAAACAGAGTAGTAGAAATCGAAAACTTATCTAAAACCAAAACAAAGTAAATCAGTGGAAAACGATAGCAACATCAAAGCTGGACAGTCTTGCAGCATGTGACAAGAAGAAGCTTTAAGTTGCTTATGCACCATATCAAAGTAGAGGTTCTCACACCTTCAACTGGGAAGTGGCTGATGGTCATCTATATATGGTTTATTGCTTGCATTAAAGACCAAAGAGTGAAAGCAATTGGATTTGGGAGAAGGGTAACGCGGGAGGTTTCCCTACCAATGCCTCAATCAGGTGTAACGGCCGGAGGAGGCGGAGGTGAAAGGAACCGGCCTGGGATGGAAACGGGCGCGTTGTGAATTTCCAATTTTGCCCATGTGTTTTGTCTTATATAGTATTAGACATATCAGATAATGTACAAATTTTTTTTCAAAAACATGAGAAAATAAACAAAACTAGGAGGATACAACCTCACGCGTTGCGCGAGTGTTTGAATCGCAAAAAAATACAGTTCTTGTACAGTAACATATTCGTTTAATTCTAAGAATTGTATTTTCAATCTTGAGCTCAGATTCGTTCTCGTTGTGGCTACAACCAAACACGGTCACCACGCCAAGACAGCAGTTTTTTTTTCCGGAATCATCACAGCCACAAAATCAATCCGTAGCACAACTCGCTGCTCATTTCACTTGTTTATTGAACATGTAGGTTCATACAAGATGACCATTCAACATTGCTTTGGTTCAGACCCGGTCACCGTCTCAGGCTGCAAACCATGCACGAATGGATGCCATTCCAGGAGTCCAGGACAACAACATGTTTCGATCATCACAGCCAACGAACCACCTGACATAAAGCAACAATATGTGATCCAACAAGTCGAGTCCAATAGGAAACAACCCAACAACGGTCATAGCTTTGGCTCCGACCCGATAATCGCCTCTAGCTGCAAACCATCCACGGATAGTTGCCAAGCTAAGACAACCGCCATTTTTTGTCAGATTATCACAGCCATAGAAAACCAGACACGAACTAAAACTGTGGGAAGATGTCCATCATAGACATGACACAATCACCCTAAAGAAATGGAAAACCCAAATTAGTATCGTGGAACATAATAATTCATTAACAAATGTCTTATACTGACGAACTAATCAAAAACCCAAAATAATATCATATGCCAGGAGATCACCATCATAAAAACATCACAATAACCATCACTAACATCAAACATCATGTGTCTGCAAAAATCAAATGTCAAAAACCTATCTCATATGAAGAAGCCGTAATAATTTCAACCCAAAAAAGCAACCACCAGATCATCGGTTACTCACAAATCATCGCCACCGACAGACCGACGGCTACTGTACATGCAAGGCAACGGGAGAGGTTAGAGAGACAACAAATAAAACAACCACATAAACACAAATAATACAACAAACACCTCGCCACAGGTTAAAGCAGCAACACGGCATTGCGTAAAAAAATCTTTATTAAGTAACCACGGGACGGCCGACAGGCCACCGCCACCTAGGGCTCGTAAAACACAGCAAGGGCGTGAATACACCACAACAGCCAGGCCATCGCCACCTAGGGCACGATAAATAGAGCATGGCCGTCAATCGTGTGCACATACCCGATGATGGTGGTGGAGGTGGGTTACCAGAGACTACAACCCCCCTCTCCGAATTCCCTCACAACTCTCTTCTCCTTGATTTGGGGGTTTCCGTGATCAGGCATCGTCGGAAAATGGATGGTCACCGAGTCCACCCAACGGAACCCACCGACTATAGCAACGGATTAAATCGGATTTGCCGGAGAGGCAACCGCCTCCGTCTGACCGCCACCGTCACAACACCTGTCACATGAAAACCCCAATCTCTCCAAACAGAGGGACCATAAAGGAAATTACACAAAGTTCAGTGGCCAAAATTAGATCAACCAGAAGCCTCCTGCTTATTCATTTGCTTTTTAAATATTTAGGGTAATAACGATGGTACATGATATGATTAATTATTTAGGAGAAAAAGTATTAAAAGGACTAAAACAAACTGAAAGTAGAAAAAAATTGATTTTTGGTTTGGTACTAAAATAAGTGAAAGCATTTAATCGCATAAATAAAGAAGGTTAATCAAAGTAAAAAATGTAAATATAAGTACCTATGTGTTAAATATCTTTTATATATTTTTAAGTTTTTTTCATATATTTTGTCACATTCCGGCGGAAGCGTGAAATGCTTAGGGTGTGACTTGTTTGTTCAGAACTCATTGATCCATTAAAGTTTTAACAGATAGCACGGCATCATAAACACAACATAATTCATAGGATAAAATTTAAGTATAGGATTACATTAAATCATGATAGTCAAAATTTGAAATAATATAATCCTATTACATCATAAAGATCTAACAGCTACATATTCAGAGACGATGGAAATAAGCATCCCCCGATACATTGAGGTCGTAGAGGTTAACTGTCAGATTCACACAAACTTTCCCCATTATCTCTCCCCAGCCATTATACACATCAAAACAGAACATTAAGCTGTTAGTCATGATAAATTCTTGAAAAAACATACTTAAAATAGTCAACATAATGTTGGTGAGTTCACAGGTTTATCATAAACAAATATTATTGATGCATCAGATACAACCAAACCTTACTTATCAGATCATTCATAACTGTCATAACATAATTCATAAATCAGATAATATAGCATCACAACACACATCCTGTTGGTGCAGGAAATATTTTCCTAAGTAGCGCTACCTATATTATCCAACGGTTCCACATCCGAATTAATGGTTGTAACATAAATGACAGTATAATTCAAAAAATGAATCAATCACAATAATCAATAGTATGGTTTTTCCCCCAAAAGTTTATAAAAATCAAAATGAGGCTATGAATCTTACATTTTACTCCCAATGATAACCTATAAACAAAAATATTTATAGTTTAGAAAAATGTCTTTTCTTTAACATTTTTAGCACCTCAAACTATAAAATTTATTTCAGAAATTATATTAAGGTATACATCACGAAATTTTTACAGTAAGTGGGTTCTAAAATTAGACATAATATAGTAAAATTTCATTTTCTTATTATTGGCAGTTTATTTTCTATAATTTTTACATTATTTGGATAATTTATTAGAAATACTTTAGGGACTCTAAAAATATCCAAACTTGGTCAGAATAGTTATCATAATTTTTAAAGTTTCCCAAAATTTTCTTATATCCCAAATCATAGCAGAGTCAATTTTTACAATTTTTATCATTTTATCAATATTCAGTAAAAATATCAAAATTTGTCCAAAAATTCTTGTTTTTATACAGGCTGTTTATTCTAATTTTCATATTTTTTGTAAATTTTTCATAATTTATTTCACAGTTTAAGTATTTTTTCCGATTTTCAGTTAGCAGAACATTTAAAAATTCATAACTTAGACATGTCTTTGAGTTTAATCATGAAACTTTTTCTGTAAGTCCTATAAATTGTAATAATCAATATATAATTTTTTCACACATTTTCCATGATCGGTTCTTCCAGTATGAGTTTTTCTTTTAAATACTTAGATAATTTATATAAATTATTTTACTTATAAAAATGACATCAAAATTTGCAGATCTATATTTCTTAATATAATAAACATATTTTCAATGTTTGTTCCCACAATCATAGTCAATATCACAATAAACTGAATTTAACAAGTTGTACCTAGGTTTTTAACCCTTTTGTTGATAATTTTCTTTATAAATTTTGATTATCCAGATTCACTTTATTTATTTCAGATTCTTAAAACTTCCTTACTATCTTAAAATAAGTTTGATATGTTTATAAAATTCATGAAGATCTTGAATGTTAAATTAAAAGGGTTAATCATATGTGTTTGTTTAAACACATGTATAGCCTTTGTAATCTTAACTAGTTATGGTTTAGAGATTAGAACCTTGATTTTGACAGAGGGAGAGGATGAGAAGATGGTGAAGATGGCCTCTAAGTCTTGGTGGATCCGTTTGTTAAGCTTGGTTTTGATGTTCTTGATTTCTTGCAACACAACCTTCGGAAGATGGTGGTTACACGAGGCTTGGATGTTGTTGGTTGCTATGAAAACCGAGAGGGCGGGTAAAGATGATGGTAGTAACCGAGGGTGAGGTTGGTGATTGTTGTAAGGTGGTCGAGAGAGTTATGATGAGGTGAAGATGATGATGGTAACCGATTGAAGAGGGTGACCGAGAGTGTTGAGATGGTGGTGTGTGTGCGGTTTGTGTAATGACCGAATAGTGGTTTATATGGATCTTTGGTCGGTGGCCATCAATGATGGTAATCATGAGCCTACTACTAGGTTTGATGAGTAGGCTACTCATAGGGTTATTAAGTGTCAAACAAAGGGAGTGGCTTGGTGTTCTATGGCAAGGTGGCGGTGATGAGGTGTCTTGAGCCGGTTTGATGTTAATCATCGAGCTTAGGATGTTAATCGGGTTGCTTAATTGCCTAATGAACCGAGACTTGAACTTTAATGGTGTTTAGGTTGAGGTTTGAGTGTATAGGGTTTGCTTAATTTCATTTTGATGTTAAGTTTCTTTGATGTTAACTTATATTGTGGTGTTTGATTGGGTTGTATTTTTGGTTCATTTGGTGTATGTTTTGATGTTAACATAATGAGGTGAGTGATCAAATAGTGTTTGATATCAAAACTTAGATATATTAATACATGCACACGTAAAATTTGTGCATGCATGTAGCCATGCATACGTATCATATATATATACACTAAAAACATATAACTTATAAAAGGTTACTTAAATATAAAACAATATATATGATGGTTTAGTAAAATGTTAACGTATGAAATCCTATATTTTTAGGGTTGTCACATTCTCCCCCCGTAAAAATAATTTCGTCTCGAAATTTATTTAAAGAGTAATACCTAAAGTTGAGAGGAACTTATCTGATTACTGACTTAAAATAGATGGGGATACTTTCTTCTGATTTCATCTTCCCTTTCCCACGTATATTCTGGTCCTCTCCTAGCGTTCCACTTAACTTTCACTATGGGAATTTTACTCCTTCTTAGCCTTTTCACTTCTTTGTCTAATACGACTATTGGTTCTTCCATAAAATAAAGTTTCTTGTCTATCCTTATTTCTTGAACTGGAATTTTTAATGCCTCATATGTTAGACATTTCTTTAGATTGGACACATGAAACGTGTTGTGTACATCCCTTAATTCTTGGGGTAAATTTAACCTATATGTAACTGGGTCAACTTTGTCAGTGACTTTAAATGGTCCAACATACCTAGGGTTTAATTTACTTATTTTTCTTAATGGAATGATTCCTTTTGTGGGTGATATTTTCAGATAAACCTTATCTCCAACTTGGAATTCTAGTGGTTTTCTTCTTTTATCAGCATAACTTTTCTGTCGATCACGTGTTGCCTTCAATTTATTTTTGATTTCCTTGATCTTGTCAGATGTTTCTTGAATTAGGTCAGGGCCTATAAGTTGCCTATCTCCTATTTCATTCCAACATAGTGGTGATCTACATTTTCTTCCATACAAGGCTTCAAATGGGGCGGTCCTAATACTGGAATGATAGCTATTGTTATAAGAAAATTCTATTAAAGGTATATGTATATCCCAATTGCCACCAAAATCCAATGCATAAGCACGTAACATATCTTCTAATGTTTGAATTGTCTTTTCACTTTGTCCATCTGTTTGCGGATGGTATGTTGTACTAAGGTTTATTTGGGTTCCTAAAGCTTTTTGTAGGGTTTGCCAGAACCTAGATATGAATCTACTGTCTCTGTCGGATATAATTGAGATGGGTATTCCATGTCTAGACATAATTTCCCGCATGTAAATTCTTGCTAATTTCTCCATTTTATAATCTTCTCTAATCGGCAAGAAGTGTGCTGATTTGGTTAATCTATCTATTATAACCCAAATTGTGTCATACCCACTTGAGGTTCTTGGTAGTTTAGTTACAAAATCCATAGTGATCTGGTCCCATTTCCACTCTGGAATCTTGGGTTGTTGCAGATATCCAGAAGATTTTTGGTGTTCAGCTTTAACTCTTGAACATGTATTGCATCTTTCTACAAATTCTCCGACTGATCTCTTCATGCCAGGCCACCAGTAATGGCTTTTCAAATCTTTATACATTTTGTTATTTCTTGGATGCACAGAATATTTCGACTTATGTGCCTCTTGTAGTATGATTCTTTTAAGTATATCATTATCGGGTATCCATGTTCTTTCTTTGAACTTTAAAATTCCATTTGCATCTTCTTCCAAATCTTTTATTTTTCCTTTCATCTCTAATTTACCTTTTTGTTGGGCCTCCCGTATTTGATTTAATAGGTCTGATTGTAGTTCCATTCTCATGGCATGTACTCGTAATGGTTTAACTCTATCCTTTCTACTTAAAGCATCTGCTACTACATTTGCTTTGCCCGGATGGTATTTGATTTTAAAGTCATAGTCACTTAATAGTTCTATCCATCTCCTTTGTCTCATATTTAGCATTTTCTGATCAAATATGTGCTGTAAACTCTTATGATCTGTATATATTGTATATTTTGTTTCATACAGATAATGTCTCCAGATCTTTAGTGCAAATACTACTGCTCCTAATTCCAAATCATGAGTAGTATAATTCTTTTCACTTCCCCTAAGTTGTCTGGAGGCATAGACGATTACTTTATGTCACATCTTGTATTTTGTTAAATTAAAGTTAATGCTGTTATCTTCTTGTAAGGATCATCGTTGTCATTCATGAAACATATGGGTTATTTATGCTTGCTTCTTAGTTTGATTTTAATTCTTAAAAAAAATATTTAAAGTTAATAACTTAATTATTTTGAACATAATAATAAATAATAATAATATTACTAAAAATAATAATAATAATAATGATAATAATAATAATAAATAATAATAATAATAATAGTAATAATAATTTATAAAAGCTTTTAAACTTAAAATAAAGATTAGTGTTTAAAACTTGGAGTTATTAACTCAAGGGGAGTGTTTTGTTATTTTGGAAACTTGAAATGGGAAGTTTTGGCATAAAATGATAAACAATTAAATCACAGGGACTAAACGTGTAAAATCTTAAACTCAAACCCCAAATCTCTTTCTCTCTCCCCGCATTTCCGGTGGACTCCGGCCACCCTCCGGCCGAAGTCCGGCGACCCCCAAACCGCCTAGTTTCGTCGTTTCTTGATCCAAAACCGTCCCCAAACCTTTCTAGAACATGATTCGAACCGGTATACATCGTTTAATCAAGTTAAAACATCCGTTACTAGTCGAATCGAGTACATAACCGAAGCAACTTAAATCCATAGCCGTTCGAGCATTAAAACCTAATAATAATCTAATTAAACTCACCTAAATAATCATCTATCAATCGCTAATCGAATACAACATTCAATTACATCTGAAACAAACCCAAATATCAAATTAGATCATCCTTTCGTCGCTAACCTGCAACTGGTCGAACACCAACATCTGGAGTTCAAAATCCGAAATTGATTAAGGGCTTTGATTTGTGATTACCCTTTGAAGCTTCGCATCAAGTTAATTTGGCTATCATCGTTATTTGAGCATCAAACAAGTCGTACGAAGTCACGACCTGTTCATCACTCATTCTGGTGTCTAACACTTTGATATCAGGTAATTGATCACAGTTACACGTTCGATTATACATGGGGAACAAAAGCCCCAAACTTAATTCGGTTAATAACATAGTTTGATGCTTCGATTTGGGATCAATCGAATTAGGGTTCTTGGATTTGGGGGTGTTCATTTGATTTAAGTTAAAACAATTTAGAACCATTACAAACCGCGGCTGAGAGCCTTGGTTCACTGGTCACGCACACACCCTGTAAAGCAGGAGGTCCCCGGTTCGAACCCGGGGAACCTCATGTAATTTTTTTGGCCTTTTTGGCCTTTAAACTAAATACTACAAAATTTCTAAAAATTTCTAAAAATTATTAAAAAATCATTTTTTAAACTTTGAGTATTTTAAATTATTTGAACATTTTCTGTAAATTGTTTATTTAAAAAGAAATGCTTTTAAATTTCATTAAATATTCTAAAAAGAGATATAAATAGTCCAATTTTATAAAAAGTAGACTTTAGATAATATTTTGTTCACATAAATATTATTTCATCCAATATCTTCAAATTATTGTTTTAAATTGAGATTACTAAATTTTATTTAATCATTATATATGTATACAAATTGTTATAAATATTATATTTTACACATATGATTTTACATAATATGTAGCAAATTTCTTTGAGTTCAATAAATATAATTGATTCCATTTTGTTAAACATAATTATTTGACAAGCCCCAAATCCCCATCGAAACCCTAGTTCGCGTTATAATGTCAATCTTACAATTAAACTTTAACCTTGTAAATATATATTTATTTTAGGTGCATTGTGAAGGACCACGTTGAAACGTTGCTTATTATATTTCTTGTTAATCGTCAATTATATATTTATTGACCATGTGAGTATTTCTATACCCCTTTTTGCACATTTTTACACTTTGGGGTGAAACATGTTACCATATAAACATTGCACTTGTAAACATGTTTGATGCTTGTAAACTTATGGCAATTCACTTGTATGTTATGGTTAGTTGATCTTTGTAGCTACCATGTAATGTCGAATATATGTACAATCATTAACTATTGCTAGCCTGGCGACGTCATAGATCTATGGGCCTGACAAGCCTGCTTGGTTTATCCAAGTACACTTAGCTAATCGTATATGCTTGTAAACGTTTGAGACTTGTAAAACTTTGTCAAGGTTTGATTGTGCATTCTGTCTTACATCCCTAGTTACTTTGCTCTCTAACTTATAACATGAATTGCCATCTTTTATATATCTATGTATTTCAAACTATGGAAATCTCACCGGCATTATTGTTGACATTTTTATTTTTAACATGTTTCAGGAAACACTCAAGTTTGATTTCTACTCATTGAAGCTTGCACATCTAGGAATGGACCTAGATAAATAAATGAAATAAGAATGACATGTTACATTTTATGTTATGCTTTTAATTTCTTTGAGACAAATGATTGTAATGGTACAATTGGAACTTATGTTTAATATATATTTGGGTTATTAATAGCGTTATGTGGCTGTGAACGATTTTAACTCTCACTCCTCGACGTTTCCGCCGTCAAGGTTGGGGTGTGACACTTTACTCCATTGCATTAACACGCATCCAAATCCTTGACGAGACGCGTCACAATATACTATAAAATCATCAGTCCCTTCTCGTAATGACAAGATAGGTGCACTACATAATTTACTTTCTAGGAGTTCGAATGCAGCCTTTTGCTTTTCTCCCCAAATGTATGGCTTATCCTTTTGAGTTAATTCTGTCAGAGGTTGAGCTATTCTTGAAAATTTTCTATGAATCTCCTATAATATCCGGCCAGTCCTAAGAATTGGCGTACTTCTGTTGGTGTTTTGGGATCTTTCCATTTCTTAACAGCCTCTATTTTTGCTGGATCTACCTGTATACCTTCTTGGTTAACTATGTGTCCAAGGAATTGCACTTCCCTTTTCCAGAATTCACATTTTGAGAATTTTGCATATAATTTTTCTTTTCTTAACAATTCCAATGTCAACCTTAAGTGCTTTTCATGATCCTCCTTATTCTTGGAATAGATTAAAATGTCATCTATAAAAACTATGACAAACTTATCTAAATAAGACTTACATACCCTATTCATTAAATCCATAAATATTACTAGAGCATTGGTTAATCCAAATGGCATTACAAGAAATTCATAATGTTCGTACCTAATTCTGAATGCTGTTTTTGGTATGTCCTCATCCTGCACTCTCAACTGATGATATCCTGATCTTAAATCTATCTTTGAAAAGTAACTAGATCCTTGTAATTGGTCAAATAGGTCGTCTATTCTAGGTAGGGGATACCTATTCTTCACAGTTACCTTATTAAGTTCCCTATAGTCTATACACATTCTAAACGTTCCATCTTTCTTTTTAACAAATAAAACGGGTGCTCCCCAGGGTGATACACTAGGACGTATAAATTCCTTATCCAGTAGTTCTTGAAGTTGGCTCATTAATTCCTTCATTTCTATGGGTGCTAAACGGTAGGGTGCCTTAGCAATAGGGGTTGTTCCTGGTATTAACTCAATTTTGAACTCTACTTGACGAGGGGGTGGTAAACCAAGTAATTCATCAGGATATTCATTGACAATAGGAACATTTTCTAGGTTTACTTTATCTATCTTGGTGTCAACAATATGAGCTAGGAAAGCTAAACATTTCTTCCTTAAACATTTTTGTGCGTTCTTACAGGAAATTATCTTCATGACACCTCTAGGTTTTTCACCATATATACAAAGTGTTCTATGTTCATTAATCAGAGGAATTCTTATCATTTTCTTGCCACATACTATTTCAGCCTGATTTTTACTTAACCAATCCATTCCTACAACAATATCAAATCCTCCTAAATCAATAGGAATCAAATCTATATTGAAATAATTTTCATCTAGATTTATAGTACAATTAGAAATGATTTCATAGGCTTCAATTATCTTACCATCAGCTAGTTCTATCATATATTTTTGATTTAACTTTTCTGAGGTTAGGTCAAGCAGTGGTCTAAACGTGTTTGAAACAAAACTACGGGTTGCTCCAGTATCAAATAGCACAGTAGCGTACTGATTGTTTATAGGAAACGTACCCGTTACAACCTCCGGTTCGTGTCAAGCTTCTTCAGCTTGCATCACAAATGCTCTTCCTCGAGGGTTGTTTTGGTTGACCGGAGCCTTACCCTTCAGTTGTGGACATTCATTTCGAAAGTGGTTTTTGTTTCCACATTGATAACAGACTGGTTTTGGGTTAGTGGGCTTTTTACAATCTCGGGATATATGTCCTTTTTCTTGCAGTTGTAACAGATTACCATTGCGCAATTGCCCTGATGATATCTTTGACGGGTACTGCACCATGGCTGGTTTTCACCTTGTGGTTTCTTTTCCTGTGTCATTCCTAAAAAGTTTCGAGTGGGTTGTCGGGCTATCCTTTTCTGGGAATTTCCTTTAAACTTTCCTCCTGAGTTATCATCATTCCATTTCCTTTTCTCTCCTGATCTAGGGTTACTTAAAGATCCGTTTCTTATCATTTCATCAGTCAAGCTTCCTGATAGGCTTACTGCATCTTGGAAAGGTTTAGGCATAGCAGATTTCACTAGTCCTCTTATTTGTGGTACTAATCCCCAAATATATCTCCCTATTCTTTTTGCTTCTGGGTCACCAGGTATGGTACTGGCCTTGAGAGTTCATTATATCTATCGGTGTACTCTCGATGTGCTGCCCCTTTCATTTCTGATGCTAAGAATTCAGTCTCTAATTTTTCTATTTCATTGTAGGGACAATATTTTTCTATTACTAAACCCCTAAATTCATCCCAACTTAATCCATTCATAACATGCCTACCTTTAGTGTGCATTTCCATTTTCCACCAGGATTGTGCCTCCCCCTTTAGTGAATGCGAAGCAAACAAGGTTTTGTTGTTGTTGGCACACTTACTGATTTCTAAGGTTGATTCCATCTCATCTAACCAGCGTAGGGCTTGTACAGCTCCGCCTCTTCCATCAAATTCCCGGGGCCTACATGACATAAAAGTCTTATAGGAACATTCTTTTTCAGTTATAGTTCCTTCTTCCAGTTGTCATCTTATGGTGTCGTCTACGGGTATTTCGTTGCCTGGTGTCGCTGTTCCAAGGTTTAGGTTTTGCTGAAGCTGGGTTACTAGTATGGGTATAGCAGCCTCTATTTGCTGTGATACTAATCGTGAGATTCTATCATCCTCATTGGTGGTTGTGTTTACAGGAGTTTTTTCTCCAAGTTTGGTTCTAGGTCGTCCCACTCGCGCCGTTCTTCTTACGGGCTGTGTGTTTCTTCTTGGCGGCATGATTTTCTGTAGTTAATTGTAGTCAATGTTAAAAGAATTTTAAATTCCTAATAGTATTTTAACTAACACATAACATATAATAATTCCAAGCACAAAAGATATATTTCATTTAAGTTCTTATTAAGGATTTTTTTGCATGTTAGAGTTAAAAGATAATTCTAATTTCCATGAACCCATTTCTATATCCTTGAAAAGATGTTTTTTTTGTGTCTTCAATTCTTTAACATCCTTCTGAATACTCCTGATTCCTTGTTGAATTTTCTTAAGCTGTTTAAGAGTCTGTTGAGCTGTTGTTATTTGGTCCTCATCCATCTTTTGTCTTTTAGTTTCTCTTTTCTCGTTCTTGGGAGAGTCAACATTTTGTATTTCTGCATCCTCATCTTGCTTAGCCTTGAACTTGTTTCCGGGTCGTACCTTTTTCCTGGGAGTTTTAATGGTATATCCTCCTACTGTTACTGGTGCACGTCGGACATAAAATTTTGGCTTATGGTTATTTTCAATTTCAGTTTGAGGAGTTTTCAGGACTTGCTAAGGTTCAGGTTCAGATGTGATTTCTTTATAATTGCTATGGTCCGAATATTCAGACGAGTCAGTCTCATTGAGATAATTATCAGTGCTCATAGCTGCAAAAAGTCTTTTCATAATTTTAGGCAAAATAGTTAGTCACTTATTTCCACATATTATAAATAAATCTTTTACCTCTAAATTTTATTAAGAGGTAATGTTAGAATATTCATGAAATCACAAAAATTCACGTATACACATAATCATACAGATATGAGCTTATGGTTATAGTCTAGGCATTTTATGATACCTAATTCTCTATAACCAATGGCTCTGATACCAACCTGTCACATCCCGACGGAAGCGTGAAATGTTTAGGGTGTGACTTGTTTGTTCAGAACTCATTGATCCATTAAAACTTTAACAGATAGCACGGCATCATAAACACAACATAATTCATAGGATAATATTTAAGTTTAGGATTACATTAAATCATGATAGTCAAAATTTGAAATAATATAATCCTATTACATCATAAAGATCTAACAGCTACATCTTCAGAGACGATGGAAATGAGCATCCACCGATACACTGAGGTCGTAGAGGTTAACTGTCAGATTCACACAAACTTTCCCCATTATCTCTCCCCAGCCATTATACACATCAAAAGAGAACATTAAGCTGTTAGTCATGATGAATTCCTGAAAAAGCATACTTAAAGTAGTCAACATAATGTTGGTGAGTTCACAGGTTTATCATAAACAAATATTATTGATGCATCAGATACAACCAAACCTTACTTATCTGATCATTCATAACTGTCATAACATAATTCATAAATCAGATAATATAGCATCACAACACACATCCTGTTGGTGCAGGAAATATTTTCCTAAGTAGCGCTACCTATATTATCCAACGGTTCCACATCCGAATTAATGGTTGTAACATAAATGACAGTATAATTCAAAAATTGCATCAATCACAAAAATCAATAGTATGCTTTTTCCCCCAAAAGTTTATAAAAATCAAAATGGGGCTATGAATCTCACCTCTTACTCCCAATGATAACCTATAAACAAAAATATTTATAGTTTAGAAAAATGTCTTTTCTTTAACATTTTTAGCACCTCAAACTATAAAATTTATTTCAGAAATTATATTAAGGCATACATCATGAAATTTTTATAGTAAGTGGGTTCTAAAATTAGACATAATATAGTAAAATTTCATTTTCTCATTATTGGTAGTTTACTTTCTATAATATTTACATTATTCGGATAATTTATCAGAAATACCTTTGGGACTCTACAAATATCCAAACTTTGTCAGAATATTTATCATAACTTTTACAGTTTTCCAAAATTTTCTTATATCCCAAATCATAGCAGAGTCAATTTTTACGATTTTTATCATTTTACCAATATTCAGTAAAAATATCAGAATATGTCCAAAAATTCTTGTTTTTATACAGACTGTTTTATTCTAATTTTCATATTTTCTGTAAATTTTTCATAATTTATTTCACAGTTTAAGTATTTTTCCCGATTTTCAGTTAGCAAAATATTTAAAAATTCATAACTTAGACATGTCTTTGAGTTTAATCATGAAACTTTTTCTGTAAGTCTTATAAATTGTAATAATCAATATATAAGTTTTCCACACATTTTTAAAGGTCGGTTCTTCCAGTATGAATTTTTCTTTTAAATATTTAGATAATTTATATAAATTATTTTAATTATAGAAATGACATCAAAATTTGCAGATCTATATTTCTTAATATACTAAACATATTTTCAATGTTTGTTCCCACAATCATAGTCAATATCACAATAAACTGAATTTAACAAGTTGTACCTAGGTTTTTAACCCTTTTGTTGATAATTTTCTTTATAAATTTTGATTATCCAGATTCACTTTATTTATTTCAGATTCTTAAAACTTTCTTACTATCTTAAAATAAGTTTGATATGTTTATAAAATTCATGAAGATCTTGAATGTTAAATTAAAAGGGTTAATCATATGTGTTTGTTTAAACACATGTATAGCCTTTGTAATCTTAACTAGTTATGGTTTAGAGATTAGAACCTTGATTTTGACAGAGGGAGAGGATGAGAAGATGGTGAAGATGGCCTCTAAGTCTTGGTGGATCCGTTTGTTAAGCTTGGTTTTGATATTCTTGATTTCTTGCAACACAACCTTCGGAAGATGGTGGTTACACGAGGCTTGGATGTTGTTGGTTGCTATGAAAACCGAGAGGGCGGGTAAAGATGATGGTAGTAACCGAGGGTGAGGTTGGTGATTGTTATAAGGTGGTCGAGAGAGTTGTGATGAGGGTGAAGATGATGATGGTAACCGATTGAAGAGGGTGACCGAGAGTGTTGAGATGGTGGTGTGTGTGCGGTTTGTGTAATGACCGAATAGTGGTTTATATGGATCTTCGGTCGGTGGCCATCAATGATGGTAATCATGAGCCTACTACTAGGTTTGATGAGTAGGCTACTCATAGGGTTATTAAGTGTCAAACAAAGGGAGTGGCTTGGTGTTCTATGGCAAGGTGGCGGTGATGAGGTGTCTTGAGCCGGTTTGATGTTAATCACCGAGCTTAGGATGTTAATCGGGTTGCTTAATTGCCTAATGAACCGAGACTTGAACTTTAATGGTGTTTAGGTTGAGGTTTGAGTGTATAGGGTTTGCTTAAATCATTTTGATGTTAAGTTTCTTTGATGTTAACTTATATTGTGGTGTTTGATTGGGTTGTATTTTTGGTTCATTTGGTGTATGTTTTGATGTTAACATAATGAGGTGAGTGATCAAATAGTGTTTGATATCAAAACTTAGATATATTAATACATGCACACGTAAAATTTGTGCATGCATGTAGCCATGCATACGTATCATATATATATACACTAAAAACATATAACTTATAAAAGGTTACTTAAATATAAAACAATATATATGATGGTTTAATAAAATGTTAACATATGAAATCCTATATTTTTAGGGTTGTCACATATTTATGTAAAAGAACATATGTAAGTATTTTTTTATTAAGTGTTTTAATTATTATTTATCTCAGAAAATATAAATTTGATTGAAGAACTGAGAAAATAAACCAAATAATAATGTTACATGATGTGTATTTTTAGAAGAAAAATAAAACAAATTGAAAGTAGGCAAAAAGATATGATTTTTTATTTAGTACTAAGATAAGTGAAAGCATTTAATGGAATAAGTAAAGAAGGTTAATAAAAATGGTAATATCAAGTACATATGTGTTAAATATCTTTTGTATATTTTTTAGTATTATTCATATATTTATATAAAGGGTTTTATGTTACATACATCACATCCGTCTAAACTACAGTTTACAAATGGGTAATTAAATGAAAATTCCAAGTTTGTTTTGTTACGCAAATTGTTTGATATGTAGTTAAAAGTTAACTAACATAAAGTGCCCCTTTAAATATATACTGTTTTATGGTAAAGAATAAAGTTATGAGGATTTAATATAAGAACTGCTTAAATTTAGAAACATCAAAATGGAATTTATCAAAACATTGAACACAACATATTAGTTAAGAAATTAGCATCATAATTGACTCCAAATTAATCCAAAACCAAACATCATTGAGACAGTTTTGTTTGCTACCTACATTGCATCCGCCACAATTTTCTACATACCAGGATTTCTCGTAATATAAACCACACAGTATTTAGTCTACCCAAAAATAAAGTTTCCCAAGTAATATTCATACCTTACTAACATGCATCAAAACTATGGGGTGTGCAAGAAACCAAAATAACCGAACTGCAACCGAAATAACCGACGCAACCGGACCAAAAAAACCGAAACCAATAAGAAACCGACGGTTTGGTTTTATGATTTTTTAAAATCGATTTTCTCGGTTCGTTTTGGTTTTGCTTGTAACAGAAACCGAAAAAGCCGAACCGAAACCATAAAACCAAACTTGTAATTTTAGATGTGTATTCATACATATATAAACATGATTAGCCTATAAATTACTTATTTAACTTATGCTATCTAAAATAGATAGATATTTACGTTTCGAGAATAATCTTTAAACTTTTTGTTTGACAGATTAATTTTTTTTATTGAATTTTTTATTCTATTTTATTAATTGCAATAAATTTCGTGTTAGGTAATTTATAAGAATATATAGATTATGTTTAAAGATCAACAAAATAAATTAAGTCTAAACTTTCTAGCTTAAATTCATTACTTTGGATCAATTTTTTTTTTAAAAACAAAAAGCCCAAACACAAACCAAAAAAACCAAAACCAAACAGAAACCGAAATGAAAACCGAAAACCAAAAAAACCGAAACGAACGGTTTTAAAAACCTAGAAACCGATATATCAGTTTTTGGTTTTGGTTTTAAGCGGAAACCAAACTAAACCGACCATGCATACCCCTAATCAAAACCAACATACATTCATTGACTAAATACTGGAATGTGCAGGTGTCCTCGTACAGAATGCCATTTGCTTTCATAAACCTTCCCCATGACCTGAGAGCATATTGTTTGTGATTCCTTGAGGGCTCTGATCTAACCAAGATTTGAGTAACATGGCTTTGAAGATTTCTAACGTTCAACGTTGCATGGCAACGTTGCATGGCAACGTTGCATGGCAACGTTGCATGGCAACGTTGCATGGCAACGTTGCATGGCAACGTTGCATGGCAACGTTGCATGGCAACGTTGCATGGCAACGTTGCATGGCAACGTTGCATGGTTGTCAAAATCATTAAACATAGCAACCACAGTAGGAAGCCTCTGCAAGAAATTGATATTTACTTATAAAATGCACAAATAAAAAAATATAATAAGACACCTGTTAGAAATATTATAAATAAGTAAAAACAAAACAGTCTCTAGCAATAAGAGTGAAAGTGATAAAATTGTCATGTGTTCCATCAGTAGCATCTTCAAAACAGGTTGATTGTGCATTAGTACATCGGACCACCATCAACATGCACATCAGTAGAACAAAGGAAGATGCTCTGACGAAGGATCACCATGGACAGGGGTGAGAAACTAGATGTCAGGCTCAACGGGACAGGCAACGGCGTAATCATTTTTGTGTAGACGCATGTGTAGTGACATCGACGCCCGACTGGTAGTCAATGCAGTCTGGCCATTAACGATTCAGTGGAAATGTGCCAAACACTTTCGTGATCAAGTTCAGTGGAACAATCCCCTTGTATTTGTAGTAGTGCTAAACAAAAGATTTTGGAAGTTACTAATAGTAGATAAAAAGTTTATGTTAGATAAATGCAATACGCGTAAAGTAACAATCAACGAATTTTATAATTGTAACTTACCAAATAAGTGTCATCAAGATAACTAATAAGCATGACAAAACCTTGTTGAATGGCCATTTCACAGCAAATGCAAACCTATTTTCGATAGAAAAATAACCTTTACCATGTGTTAATCATTTAGTTAGAATCCAACTATTTTTAAAATATCGTTCTATTATTCTAACTATTTATAATAGTATATACATTTAGTTTGAATCCAAAACAATCAATTATTGCTCAAATATAAACAAAATTCATAACATATGTCTGATCTAGAAAACCCACCATAAAGAATCAAATGTATAATCAGATTTACGAAACAAAACACTACAGATTAACGAAAAACATGTTGGTAGTATGAAATCAATCATAAATGTATAACCCACAATTAGAATACACCACATCAGCATATATGGATGGAAACAAAACATTACGCATTAAAGAAAAACATGTTCGTAGTATGAAATCAAGCATAAATTACAATAACATTAGGAAGATAAAGAAAATAAAAAATAACCCACAATAAGCAATCAAAAATATCAATTATTTCTCAAATATATACAAAATTCATAACATAAGTATGATCAACAAAACCCACAAGAAGCAATTAAAGGTATAACCACATCCAGCAGATTAAAATAATACATTAGCTTATATTGATGTTAACAAAACATTACAGATTGCGATGGAAAAATAATAAAACGATAAAACTTACTGAAACTTAGCAATTGAATCGGCCCACCTTATTAGCATAATCGACACATGCAGTCACACAATTATAACCAAAAACATCTTGTTAGTATGAAATTATCAATAAATTAAATAAATTAGGAAGATAAAAAAGACAAATAAAAACCCTCACATCCAGAACATGAAAGAGAGTCCAAAGATTGAGATATGGATAGAAAAACAGATCAAAGCTTATAATTGAAATTGGGATTAAACTTAAGAATGATTTGTTCCTGGTTGAAGCAGCTAACCTTGAATTAGTATGTAGATCTAGGGTTTTTTTGCATAAAACAAAAATAGTGTGGGATTATAAAAACAGTCTTAATGTTTTGAAGGAATCAAACATAGATTTAAAGAACATTAAGACGAAGATGTCAAACATAAAACAAAATCGAACTTGAGCGTCAATAGAAAGATAATGAAAAGGAACATAGTTGATGTTGATTTAGATCTAGAGTTTTGGTTTAGGAAGAAGATTGAAAGATTGTAGGGAAAAAGTCAACCTTCTAATCCATTGTTGTGAATTGAGCGCCGATGGACCTTAGATCTGGGGTTTTGATTTAGAAAAAAGAAAAATGAATCGGTCCGATCAAGGAGATAAGAAGATCATTTGTTATAACTGAGCTTATACTAAAGCAACTGAATTACATCATGTTATTCATGTTCATAGAATTGCATATATCAAAACATCATTTGTTATAATGTTTCAGTGGCTTCATTAAAAGAGCAAGTAGACTCTTTATATTGTTTTCAAGATAATAATCAAGTAGAAAAAGTCAACCTTCTGATCCATTGTTGTGAATTGAGCGCCGATGGACCTTAGATCTGGGGTTTTGGTTAAGAAAAAAGAAAAGTGAATCGGTCAGATCAAGGAGATAAGAAGATCATTTGTTATAACTGAGCTTATACTAAAGCAACTGAATTACATCATGTTATTCATGTTCATAGAATTGCATATATCAAAACATCATTTGTTATAATGTTTCAACGGCTTCATTAAAAGAGCAAGTAGACTCTTCATATTGTTTTCAAGATAATAATCAAGCAGTTGAGATAGGCTGATCACAAAAAGAGATATCAAGAACAAAATTCTACATGAACACGATAACATTCTATGTGTTTTAGGTTTATCTCATTTGGAATGCGCATCACTCTTGATTAATATAAGAATGTACATATGCATGAAGCTCAAGAAAAGCGCACCCCAATGAAATGCTTCGAAAGTAGTATCGACAAAGTTGTGGACATACACTTCATAGTTAAAAATTTTATGCAGATTTTGCATTGACCTGAACCAAATATTTGGTTTTCCATGATTGTAAATGGCATTAATCCAAATGTCCAAGTCATCTTCATCTCTCAAGCAACCTTACCCTAGGCATTTGTGCGAAGTTTAGTCTACATGAAAACATAAAAAAGAAAATTAAATAGCACCTGGAAATGTAGGGATTAATCCTAGAGTGTCACATCCCGCCAAGGCGATAAACACGAGGTGTCACACATATAGTACATAGCTCATGTCATAAAGAACTATTAAGGCAACATAACTTTACTAGATTTCATAGTTTTACCAACACTTGTTTAAAAGAAACAAACAACCAAAACATAACAAAAGAAATAATATTTTTTTATTCTTGGTCTTTAAGCATTCCTAAGTGAAGATCGAAGTTCCTAGTTATTATACCTGAAACATGTAAAGTAAGAAAGATCAACATGTAAAGTAAAAAGATTAACAATATTATTGGTGAAAACATAGATTTATAAAAATATAAAGGTATGTTGGCATAAAAGGTTACAAATTCATACAAGTTAATCAAATGTGCAATAATATTAACACAAGATATATGCAATCAAACCTATTTTGTCATTGTTATATTGCATCCACAAAAGATTGTGCCGTTGTTATCATTAAATCCACAATTCTCAAAGATTGTGCCGTTGTTATCATTATGTTCACAATCCCCATGTAACACCCGGATATTTTCCTTTAAAGTCAAAGAAAGAAGAAAAAGAAAGGAAAGAACTAAAGCTCAAGTGGAGGGACCAATCTTGCCAAAAAGAGGAAAAGTTTGGAAGAGTGGGTGTAAAAGGGATGGCAGCCCATTCCCCCTCTCCCATACTCATTCAATCGGTTCTAAGGGTGGAGAAAATGGAGAAAGGGCTAAAACTTAGGGTTTTTGAAGAATCGAGGTGCAAAAGTCGAAGTCAAGCAGGTTTGTAGGAAGCTCTACTTGAAGGGGTTGTTAATGTGAGTTCTAAGACCTCTCTTTTACACGTTTTTGACTGATTTTAGGGCTGGAACACATAGCAAAATCGTTTTTGGTTGTGTTGGGGTGTGGAACCCGTTTATGTGTATGTTTGTGTGGGTGTGCGATCGGGTGGGCTCATGGATGGGTTTGTGATGTTTGAATGAGGTTAGGGTTGTGTTTCTAAGGCTTAGGATGGATGGTTTGAGCTTAGAACAGGTTAGAAAAGGGTCGGAGGCTGAAATTTGCAGTTAGGGTTCGAAGAGGGGCTGCATTCTGCACCAGCTAGGGCTCATGCGACTGGAACCCATGAGACCGAATGGCATGCGACTGGAGGCCATACGGCCGAAAGGCATGCGACTGAAGTCCATGCGCCTGAATGGCATGCGACTGAAGCCCATGCGCCTGAAGTCATGCGACTGAAGGCCATACGCATGGAAGTTATGCGACTGAAGCCCATGCGCCTGAAGTCATGCGACTGAAGGCCATACGCATGGAAGTTGTGCGACTGAAGCCCATGCGCCTGAAGTCATGCGACTAAAGGCCATACGCATGGAAGTTATACGACTGAGGGCTATGCGACTGAGAGTCCATACGCCTAAATGTTCATTCGCCCCATAGTGCCAATACGCCTAAGTGTCCTCATGCGCCTGGAATGGCCATGCGACTGAATGGTGCCTATACGCCCAAATAGGACTCATGCACCCGGTAGAACTTAGTTTATTATCTGATTCTTGGGAGAAAAGAGGAAATGTAAGCTTTGACTTAGGAGACTCCTGGGGTTTATGCAAATTGACTTTTGAGGTCATAGATGATATGTTGGGCATGTATGATGTATGATTGATGCTTATGCATGATGGTATGTTATGTATGATTATTTTCTCGTGGCTTTACGTTGAATGTTAATGAATGAAATGAAAGGTATTATTTAATGTAAAGTGGAAGATAATGAAAAGAGAAATGTAATGAAAGAATGCATGCATTAATGAATGAACAAAAGTAAGAGAGGCTTGCAAGCAAATGTATGGAGGTTCACACCCAATGAAGGGTGTTAGCTCAACCGTGTGCGGGTTAGCTACCCTAGAAGGATGCACACTGGGGCTTAATCCGTGTGATTAAGAAAATGTATGGAGGTTCACACCCAATGAGGGGTGTTAACTCAACTATGTTCGGGTTAAATACCCCATGAGGATGCACACAGGGGTTCAATCTTTGTGATTGACCATATGTATGGGGTCCTTGTCACTTAACCCTAGATGAATTGCTTGGTGCTCGAGAGGGGGGGGGGGTTAAGCACATGACAGGACCTAGATGGAAACGAAAGATAATAAATGTACGAAATGAACGATGATGAAGATAATAACTATTATCTATGTGTACGTACGATGTGTGATCACATTCTAAAGCCTGGTATGATTTGAAAGAAAGTAAAGAACGGTTTTAAACGAAAGATAAAGTATGTTTTATATTATAAAACTAAAACTCACTCAGCAACGCTGACTTTTATGTGTTTCCAGTTGGCAGGTAAGGTTGTTGAGGATGGCACGGGGCGGCTACTCGGCTCATTTTGGATGGCATTCTTTTGTTTAATGTTTTTGCATTGTAATGCGAACAAACGATGTTTTGTAACGAATGTTGTATTAACTTGCAAAAACATTTATATTGAAATGAAAAGTTATTTTAATGTTTCTGCTGCAAAGTTTATTAAAGTTAATGTAATTATATGTTTTATGTGCGATGATTGACCAGCTGTAAGTGTCCCGGGAACGGGGCCTTACAAGTTGGTATCAGAGCCAAAGTTTAAGTGAAACAGGTAAATTTTCAAAATAAACCTGAACTTAAACTGAAAATGGGACGGAAAGGGAAGTGATGCCAATGTGAGTAGCTGCGTGCCATCAGGTATTTTCATTCGGTATTACGTGCGCATGTTATGTGGCTTATGTGTTGCTTGTAGATTTAGATACTAATGTAGTCAGGATAGGTAATGCTCGGGGTATGAAGAGTAAAGTAAGTGGTTAATCACAACTGGCCACTGTAATTAGGGACTTACTATACTTGACATAAACTGAGTTGTTCCCTTGAATGACCGTGTTGGTGTTTGAATCTTTCAGTGTGTTAAAGGATGGCTGGTGGTAGATCATCTAAAGCTTCGCGTGGTGGAGGTCGTGGTGGAAGTGGTGCTGAACCGCGGCCCAAAAGTGGAAGACCTAGAGTCGAAAAGGTGATTCAAGAAAAACCCGAGACCCCTCATCCGGAGGGCGGTGATGAGAGTGCTAATTTGAGAGCCTCAGTAAAGGAGGCTGTTGTTGAAGAAGTTCATCAGGTCATGCAGACGATCCTACCGTCTTTGGTGACCGAAGTGATTAAGGCTGTGCGAGAAGGAGAGAGAAAGGAGAGGAACAGGTCCTCGGGAGGACGTGAACAGCCGAAAAGACGGTTCTCTCTGATGATGAATAAGAGAAAAAAGAGCCTGCGCCGGAGGCGACACGAGGCTGCAACTACGGGGCATTTGAAAGGTGCAAAAGCCTCCTACTTTCGATGGTAATGGCACTGCTGCTACTGCTTACCGATGGGTGAGAGAAATGGAGATGGTACTTGATATCAGCGAGTGCCGAGAAGACTAGAAGGTGAAGTTTGCTGCCCACTCGTTTGTGGAATCGGCTCTGTGTTGGTGGGACAATATTGTCCAAGCCGAGGGTAGTCGGGCAATTGGGAGAATGAGGTGGTCTGAGTTGAAGAAGCTAGTAATTGAGGAGTTCTGTCCTCACAGGGAAATGGATAAGGTGGAAAGGGAATTCCTGCAGCTGGAGGCGGGAACAATGACACATCAACAATACACCACCAAATTCAATGAGATGGCACGGCTGGTGCCAGATCAAGTGACACCCTTGTCACGAAAGATCAAGAGGTACATCCAGGGCTTGCCGGCGGATATCCGTAGGCACATGATCGCTGCCCGACCGAGCACGTTTAGGTCGGCGGTTGATTTGGCAGGAAGGTTGTATGATGAGCGAGAGGTGGTGGTGGCTGAGGTGAGCAAGAAGGGTGGTGGTGACCGGAATTGGAATGGGAAAAGGTTTGGTCGGGGAGGTGCCCCGACGAGTAACAAGAGTGCACGGGTGGATGACCGTCGTGTGGTCACATCTAGTGCAGGGTTGAAGAGGTGTGGCAAGTGTGGGAAGGAGCACAACGGCGAGTGTAGGTTGGGATCGAATTTATGCTTCAAGTGTGGAAAGACTAGGCATATAGCAAGGGATTGTCGTGTGGCCAGATGTTTTAACTGTGGGGAAAGTGGTCATATGAGTAGGGACTGCAAGAAGCCGAGGGCTGAAGGTTCGGGAGTGAAGAAGGCTGGAGGGGAAGGACAGAGGACGAGCGCCAGAGCGTTTACGATGACGCAGGAGGAGGCTAGGACGGACCCTGATATTGTGTCAGGTACGTTTCTAGTAAACCAAACTTTAGCCTCTGTATTATTCGATTCTGGTGCTAGTAAAAGTTTTATTTCTGCTGCTTTATGTGCTAAATTGCCTGTTAGTAGTAGGAGAGTTGATGCGCCCTTTGATGTAGAAACTGTCATAGGTAAGTCTACCAGGATTTCTAAGATGATAGAAGGTTATGACGTGGAATTAGAAGGTCACAAGTTTCCTATTAGACCATTCGTGATGACCTTAGGTGGTTTCAATGTAGTTCTTGGGATGGATTGGTCAGCGGACTACGAGGCGAACATTATGTGTCGCAAGAAGATGATTTGTTTAATAGCGCCCGACGGGAGTTCGGTGACGGTTTATGGTGATCTACACTACGATTCCGAAAGTGATTTCAATGGCGGTGGCGGGAAGGTGCATGAGGCGTGGATGTAGTGCCTACTTGGCCTACGTAAAGGACGTGGATACGCCAACACCACAACTATCCGATGTACCGGTTGTGTGTGATTTTCCAGATGTATTTCCTGAAGACTTACCAGGAGTGCCACCTGACCGTGAGATCGAGTTTCAGATTGATTTAATACCGGGTGCCCTACCTGTTGCCAAGGCACCGTATCGGTTGGCTTCGACGGAGATGAAAGAGTTGATGGAGCAATTACAAGAGCTGTTGGATAAGGGGTTCATTAGACCGACTATCTCTCCTTGGGGTGCTCCGGTCTTGTTCGTGAAGAAGAAAGACGGTAGCATGAGGATGTGTATCGACTACCATGAGTTGAATAAGCTGACAGTGAAGAATCGATACCCGTTACTGAGGATTGATGATTTGTTTGATCAGCTTCAAGGTGACAGTTGGTTCTCAAGGATAGATCTTCAATCGAGTTATCATCAGCTGAAGGTGAAAGAGCAGGATATCCCTAAAACAGCTTTTCGCACGTGCTATGGACACTACGAGTTTCTCGTTATGTCTTTTGGTTTGACCAACGCGCCAGCTGCTTTTATGGACTTGATGAATCGAGTGTGTCGGCCGATGTTGGATAAATCAGTGTCGTGTTTATTGATGATATCATGATCTATTCAAGGAGCGAGAATGAGCATGCCGGTCACATTCGAGAGGTGTTGGAAACGTTGAGAAGGGAGAAGTTGTATGCTAAATTCTCCAAGTGCGCGTTTTGGTTGCGTGAGGTTCAATTCTTGGGTCACGTGGTGAATCACGAGGGAATTATGGTGGAACGGCAAAGGTGGAGGCAGTGATGCAATGGAAGTCTCCAAAGACGCCATCCGAAATTCGTAGTTTCTTGGGTTTGGCGGGCTATTACCGAAGGTTTATTCAAGACTTCTATAAGATCGCTTCTCCATAAACCAAGTTGACTCGTAAGGATGTAAAGTTTGCGTTGGGTCAAGTTGACTCGAAGGTTTATTCAAGACTTCTCTAAGTGCGCGTTTTGGTTGACTCATGGTCTAACAGATAACATGTTTACCCTTCATTTTTTGGGATCTACGACCTTCATAAGCCCATAGCTTTGCATTACAGATTTGACATATAATGCTCTGGTCTTCGTGATCCAAGTACTTTGAATGATAAGTTTTGTGCATGATTATTTGTGTCAACATAGCATAAAATTGCTTTTATGGTGTGTACGTATAAAATAATAAAATCTTGCATAATTGTTAATAAGAGAAATTTAATTACTATTTTGATAATAAATACCTTTAGAGATTCCTTGAAAATGGTCTTTAATGACATGTTGAATGTCAACTTCATCTTCAGATGTCAAGTCTACCATAGGTGTATTTCGGAGTTGATTTACTTAATAACTTACGCTTTCCTGACGGTAGCTTTGGTAAAGATCCATTATGCGTAAGTGTTGAAGCAATAGATGAAATCTTGATAGGCGAAGTAAAAGTATAAGATAGATTGTTTGTTGATGGAGTGTCATTGTTGTTATTGACGGTAGTAACACCTGAGAAAATAATCATTTAATAGAGTACAAGAAGAATCATTAATTTGTTAAAAAGTTATATTTGATATACATCTTAGTAAGATCAAGTTATATAATAAAATTTAATAACGTACCATGGGTATTATGAGTAAATGGTTGTTTGGAGATTGGATTTTTACATATATCATTTTGGCTCGTAATTTGAGTGTCATTTTGAAGATGAGATGCATTTAATGCATAATTAGATATATACGGTGAAATGTTTGTAAATGATGACGCTGATGTGCTTAGTCGACGCCTCGAATAATTCAAATATTGTTTTCTAAACTTCCTTCTTTTAGCGGCATTGGCATTGCTATCACACGTGTTTCCTACTGTTTTAGAAAAGGAAATCTAATGAAAAGACAATTATCATACTAACTTATAAAGATAAAACAAATTCTTTTAATAATCATTTAATAATACGTAAAAGTGTAGTTACGTAATTTTGTAGGTTTGTAGGTTTAATAATCATTTAATATAATATAGGATTTTGTAGGTTTGTGTTTTAAGATATTATTTATTTCATATTTTATTAAAGTAACGTGTACATATACACATAATTTTTTTATAAAAATAGTAATATATATATATATATATATATTTGATATACATCTTATCAAAATCAATCTTTATAATAGATAAGATAACGTACCATTAGTAATGTCAGAAAACGGCTGTCTGGATAGCGGATTTGTACATATAGCACTTTGGTTAGTAATTTGGGTGTCATTCCGAAGGGGAAATGCATTGGATGGGTAATTAGCCATATATGGTGAGTTGTTTGTAAATGTTGATGTTGATGCATTTCGGCGGCCACTTGAATGATCAGAATATATTTTTCTGAGCTTTCGTCTTTCAGCATTACAATTGCTATCATATGTGTTACCGGCTGTTTTAAAATATGAAATGCAATGAAAACACAATCATCATACCAATTTATAACAATCAAGAAAAATTACTTAACATTAGGTAAAATTTTGTTAGGAAATATTTTATCATTTTGTGTATTTGTTTGAGAAAAATTAGAACAGTCTTCAAAAAATAGAGCTTTAGTACAACCATGTAAACGTACACAATTATATGTTACGAATGTAAACGGTGCACGACATTTTTCATTTAACTACAAGCGTTCGACAATTGTTTTTCTTTCAAACTTCCTGGAATTAATTAGTATAAGTAAACATATAACTTTCAACCATAAACATTATGTACTTCGCCTTGGCTAATTGGTAACACTATGTATATGATTGCGTAGATGTACATAGTTGCGCGTTGTTTTAGGACATATATGTTAATGTGAAAGGCAAAAAATCATCGTAAAGGGGTTTTATTGTAAAAAAATATTTGTATTCGAAGTTCTGATTATCTTTTTTTCTTGTTCCAAAACATACTTAGAAACATATTTTGTTGATGTAACAAAAAGATTTGAGATTAAACATAGAATGGGTTAAATGTAAGATTAAAGTTTAGCAAGATTACATAATTCCACTTATATGGTAATGACTAAAAATAGTTGTCTGCTAATCTACAAATCGTGTTTAAACATGCAAAAGTTAAATGATATTTCCTTTTTCACATAAGTATATAGAGAAACTAACATTTACAATTAAACAGCAATTAATCTGGATTAATAAGAAAAGAACTTTATCTACTTTACGACTTACAATAGACGTATGAGATAGTGCTTGTGAAGTTATGTGATGTATCTATTTTATATAATAAAAGAAAGCCTAAGAAAGCCTTTTTGATTAGGTGTCATCTATCCTTTCCCATAATTTTACACGTGTCATTACACCCCTCCATTTTATTCCACATGGCAGCTTTTTAGTATGTCATTTCCACGTGTCTATTGCTAATGACTACTGGTACGTTCCAAAAAATACACGCGTACCTACAATTAAGACCCGGTTTCCTGTTCGGGTCTTCACAAAATGCATGTAACCCTAATTCAATTTATCACACTCTTTGCAACCAACGGCTGTGACATTCGACGGCAACTCCGATCCACCGATCGGTTGTTCTATAATCTATGTTTCCATCTGTGAAGATTCAGATCGATGATTAACCAGATGGTTATAGCACAATCGGTTGTTTTTTCAGGTTGATCTTACTTCAGCATCTTCTTTCTCATGGATTTATTTGTGAGACTCTTGCTTTTTTGAGTTTTAAGAAGTCCGATTAACAGGGCTTGAGTTAGTGTTTATGTGTTCGTGGTTTGCTAATGAATCAATCAACGATTCATTGTGTATTGTTTGGGTATTCAGATTAAGAAGAAGATGGCCGGCGAGTCCGAGTCCACCCCCACCACCATCAATGCTGTAAACCTCTAGCAAAATCCAGCTCTGTTTTGATTTGATCTTTTGATTTCAATCAGTTCTTTTAGAGCTAATGACAAAGACCGGCTCTACCATATACATCGATTGGTAAAAGCTTTAGACCCCAAACCGGAAGGGCCTCAAAATTTAGAACAACTCATGACCCGGATTTGATATTGGTTGTTCCTCCATCACACATATCCTAACATAAATATAGCAGCATGTTACAACACTTCTAATTCTGATTTATTTTACATCACCTTATGAGTGTGGGTAGATATAACTAAGCTTTCTTCTTTGGAATTTTGTTGATTTGGATGGGAATTTTTGTTTTATTGCAGCTTTATCATGAGCCTTATTTGACAAAAAGCACTGGATTGATGTTTGGAAGAACACCAACAAGAAACTTTCCAAGCTCATCATTATTTCTCACCTCCAGTAATAGTACATGCATGGGTATGATTATGTTCATCTTGGTATAATTATGTTCTACTTGGTAAGATTGAAACTAGAAATAAATCAACAATACTTCTATATACCTTTTGTTTAACCCTTTTAACTGTATCTTAAACAAAAACGATGTTATGCTTGAGTTTAATTAAGTTTAGTTCATGTGGCAGGTATTTCATGGTTAATTATTTGTTTTGAGATTTACATGTATAATCACGGTACCCAATTATTTGTTTTGAGATCTACATCTACATGATTTTTAAAACTTATAGGAAGTCAATTTATTACTGATTCTAAGCTATATAAGATGAAATCAAACATATGTTTGGTACCTTTACGAATAACCATGATTTCTGAAACTATTTGCTGATGAACTGCTAATAAAAAGTTATTAGAACATATGATGAAGGTTAGTAGATACATTGATGATAAGTAAACAAAAGCTTAGAAGGATAATTTATATATGTTTGTAATGTTTTTCCAGACATATATTTAAGGGGTGAATACTATGACAGTTGTATGTTCATATGTATTTTGAGTAGATATATGGAAGTTCTAGTTTGCTCATAGTAGTATAAGCAAGCTACCATCATTTAAGAGTAATAATGCATCTTTTACTTTTTTCACAGTTTAGTAAGTTTATGACTTAAATAATTGTTAAATTGCAACAAACGACAATGCTACTGGTTTTTGCATTTTGTTTCACCCTCATTTGCTTTTTTTTTTAAACTTAATTATGTACACATTTCTATATAAGTTGGACAGAAATAGATTTTCTGAATGAAGCTAAGGTTTGGTATTAATTTTTTGTCTTTTAATATACTTATACTTTCGTCCCTGTACTTATATTATTTTTTGTGTTTATGTGTACTCTTGATGTTTTAGTATGTAGGCTTTGAGTTTTAAGTATAAAATTGCACTTGAGAAGCAGGTTTGCTTTTTATTTTCTTTTCATATTATGGGCTTGCTGTACACATCTATTATATGGGATGAAGCACCTATAATACACAGACATGGTTTTGAAGCTTTTGATAGGAATTTGAAAGACATATTGTCCTATGATGATTCTAACAATTGTCAATTACCTTTTGGAGGGAAAGTAATTGTATTTGGTGGAGATTTTAGACAAATTATTCCTGTCATACCAAGTGGTACTAGGCAAGATATTGTTAATGTTTCTTTAAGTTCTTCCTACATCTGGGATGATTGCAAAGTAGTTAGGTTAACCAAAAACATGCGGTTAACAATAGGAGGTGAACTATATGATATTGAACACACAATGATATTTGCAGAATGATTGTTGGATTTAGGTGAAGGGAACATAGATGGATCTAATGATGATGAGGCAGTTATAGAGATACCGAATGATCTTTTAATTATGGATTCAACTGATCCTATTTTTGATCTTATCGATTTCGTTTATCCTTAGATTATTGAAATTTTTAGGGTTTTGAATTTTTTTTCAAAAGCAAGCCATTCTTGCACCAACAAATGAAGTAGTTGATGAAATAAATGCTCGGTTGCTATCTATGTTTTTTGGGGATGAAAAGGAATACTTGAGTTCGGATAGTATTTGTGAGTCCGAGAAAATCTACATGACGGTTCTCATCAAAGCTTATACTCACCGGATGTACTAAACGGACTAAATATTCCAGGGTTGTCACATCATTAATTAGTGTTAAATGTTGGTGTTCCGGTCATGTTACTACGAAACACTGATCAAAGACAGGGGTTATGCAATGGAACTCCATTAAAGATCTTATCACTAACACCATGTTATAGAAGCTGAAGTAATATCAGGAAGTAATATAGGTAATCAAACATTCATTCCAAGAATTTCTTTAGCACCATCAGTCAAGAAGATTCCATTTAAATTAAAACGAAGTTAATTTTCTATTTCTGTATGCTTCACCAAGACGATAAATAAAAGTCAAGGGCAATCGTTATCTTGAATTGGTTCGTGTCCGAGACAACCAGTCTTTTCACATGGTCAGCTCTACGTCGTTTTGTCCAGAGTTAAAAGGAGAGATGGACTCAAACTCGTAATTGTTGATAAGAATTGTATTCTTACTAATAAGATGGTTAATGTTGTATATAAAAAAAGTTTTTAGAAATCTGTAATTTGCATTTATAGCTATAAATTTATTAAGTGTAAAAGTATTATCAACATGTAGTTATAAATGAAACTTTATAAAATATAATATGTATCTGTTTATTATAAATATTTATTAATAAAAAAATTTGTTTGACTCGTATCCGTGTACCCACACGGGTTCATAACCTAGTATCTATTATAAAAAAGAAGGTTTTAAAATGACATTTGCACAATTTTAGACTATCTAATTTTAATTTTTCCGCTTCTCTGTGATATTAAATAACTACATTAAATACTAAAATATTATTTAATTTCTTTTGAGATTAAAAATTGTTTTTCAAATAAATTAAGAAAGATATGTTATTATAGTGTAACTTCTAAATAAACAAAATTTTAAAAATAAGAACATTTTTTAAAATAGCAAACATTTTCAAAAATATGAAATATTTTAAAACTGTTTTTTAAAAGATTTTTTATTAAACAAGAAAACTAAAATTAGGAATTATAATAAGGAAATTTTTAATATTGATATTTTTTAAAACGGTGTATTTTGGAACAAAATGTTTATTAAAAAAAAGTAGTAAGGGTTTAAAAATAAAAGTTTAAAACAATGATATTATTATTTTATTACTTATATTTTTACTTATATGCAATTTTAATCATGTCATTTGATAATTAATAAATAAATTTCATACTAATATAAAATTTATTATTATTAAACATTTATTATTTAACACGTGTAATACAGGGGGTACTAACCTATATATATATAATGTTTCAAAAAGTCAAATACATAGTTTGAATACCATTGGAAATGTTAGATAAAGGAGCTCTTTGTAAAACACCTACAAGGAATGAATAAGATTAATAATTGAAAATGTTAAATAATTCTTTAAATATATAAATTTAAATTTTTTAAGTTTACAATATGCAGGACCGTTTAAGGGCTTGAACACAATTACAACACAACAACACAATGAGGAGAACAACTAAACTTTAATCAAACAGTGAACTGGATTAACCAAGGTAATACAAAGAACACAAGTAAAGTAAAGAGACAGAACAAAAGATATGGGTTCAAGGAGGCAGTATATTGCTTTCTCAAGTTCTTTTACAAGTGTTACAAAACATAAAAAAATATACAAGAACTTGAAATACTTATACTACAACCTACAGCCGGCTATACTTTAAGAGCCAGCTGGATACAATTGACTAGACACTAACAAAATCAATTGTAGGATCAAAAGGCATATCTGCCTTTTGACCTTGTGACTATGACATGCCATAGCTCACATCCTTATACATTACAAAAATGATAAAGTACATAAAGTAGAAAGTTACAGACTCAAGACCTCAATGTACAGTCACCAAAAGCATGAACCTTTTCACCAACTCATGTAAGTTGGTGACTTTACAGAGATGCAGTGGAAAAGGTGCTTTATGGAACAGTACATCAGATAAAGCATGTATACTAAAATTCTTCGAAGAAATCTGTCTTCATAGTTGAAGCTTCGGAAGACTTTGTCTCTGAGGCTTCGGAAGACTCATGTTGGCTTCGGAAGATTTTGGTCTTGGCTTCGGAAGATTTACACTTAGAGTATTTTCTAATGTATTGTGTAAAACTTCCGAAGCATTCTATACTTCAGTACTTAGTGCATGTTGCAGAGACACTTTGGATGTTTTGGGTTGCATCAGACTTAAGGAATCCTTACACAATAAAATCTGAAAAGCTATTTAGTTACCTGGCGAGTTAGGATCAGTGTCAAGGACCGCAGATGAGGATGACCGTTGTTTGGTTGAAAATTTTCACATATCCTTGGATCTTTTGTATGTCCATAAAAAAACCACATTGATATTAGAAATCATAAGTTAAAACGAAGTAAATGAATGATAGAATAAGAAGTTAATGATATGGGGTAAAATATAAAATAAGAAAATGTTAAAGATAAAAAAAAGGTGAATATCATTGTTGCTATTTTTTTGTTTATACAAGAAATTTTTTCGAGTAATGAAACTTTCTGTGGACATATTTTACAAACATGGGAAAATCGGAATTAATACCGAAGTTAAGTTTTGTCTTAAATAAATTCATTGGTAAATTGAAAAGCATAATTTGAGTTAGATAAAAGTGGTAAATAAAAGAGTAAATTTTGAAATAATGCAAACCTGTTAGGAGTACAAGTTTAATAGTGGATCAGTTGTTGAAAACACATACATTCATTCGGCGGAGACGGCGTACCGGGAGGAAAAGAAAACAAAAACACCGAAACTATGAACCGCATCTGAGATCGGAATAATAATATTTATAAGCATTTAATTGGAAGTATAAAAAGAAGGTTTGGAGCATTAAACTTCAATTGAAGACGTAATCTTGTTTTATTTTAGTGATATGGCTAATATATATGTAATTAATAATTACAATCAATTCCTTTGATAGTTTTATTTAGTTGTCATTATTTATATTTGAAGAATAAATAATTTTAGGCTATTTAATTAATTAGGTTACGAAGGGTGAAATTTAAAATATGTATTGAATTGAAAATTGGTAAAAAAAGAATCGATCTTTTATCCCGATGATATATGTATTCTATTTTTTTTAAAGAAAGTATAATGTATTTATGGTAGGCGATATCACATTGAGTAAGGTATGTTTGTGTGTGGTACTATAAGTTTGTCCCTATAAATGAAATATTTAAGTTGACAATTTTTTTACAACCGCAAGCGAAAAAGTCATACAAAAAATTCTGTAATATTTCAAAAGAATTAAGGATTAAAAAGAAACACAAGAACACGGAATCGACAAGCGAGATGGAGAACCAATCAAAGTTGCTTCTAGAATGGCTGGTTGACATACTACTCTACTAAATTGAGTAGACTTCAAAATTTTAACTGAAAAAATAAACATGTAATTTGTATGATAAGGACATGTATTCAGAAATTATAATAAAATTATATTAAAAATGTATTTACCTGACGGAAAATGAACTAATTTGACACGAGATGCATATAAGATTGACTTTTTTCTGATTGCGGTAAAAATTTGTACATAATTTAAATGAATGTCGTTATACAGATTATTTTGTATTATGTGACCCCTGTAAAACAACCTATATTGTTAATCTTTGATATTAATTATAAAAACATATATAAAGTGTGTACAACACACTATGGTGAATTAAAAACCCACTTACGTATAGTCTTGAAGGAAAATCTTGAAGTTAGCTTTACTGAAAAAATTTTGCCATATATTATTCTACCAACAACATCTACGTTGTTAAAAACCAAGTAAGGGTATGTTTATACTTTTAAATATATTTATATTTAATAGCTGGTGTAAGATATATAAGGTACGTACCAATAAATAGTTTCTGTGACCTTTTGTCATGTGTTAAGGTTTTGATACAAGGTACCAATAGGTACAGGGTAAAATATTTTGGAGGCTTAATCATAAACGGAATAAGCTTTGTGTGTTGGTAAAATATAATTTTTTTCTCGCCACATATAAAGGCGTAACCTTCGTACTTTGGATATTCATCATATGTAAAGCATTCAATTTTAAAATTAAATAGCGAAAAACATCCACCAATTAATTTTTCGTTGTTGTATAAGCTTATCAAATCTTGGGGTACAAGTGCAGGTAACTTTTTACGCTTCAAACAAAAAGGGATAAGAACAAAGACAAATAATATAAAATTAAAAAAGGGGAAATATCTTACTTCTTGGTCAAGAAAAATGACAATTAGTCTTTGGTTTTCTGTATCATGCCAAATAAAGTCAACAGTGACAAATATTAAGTTATACCATGTGTAACATCCTGTATTTTTCTATTAACTAAAAGTTAGCACGGGAGGAGGGGAAGGACGAAAGGGGCAAGCGTGGAACAGAGGGGGGAGGGAGGCGGAGGGCGGAAGGGGGGAGGAAAGGGGGGAAGGAAGAAAGGGAAGAAGCAAAAGAGGAAAGGAAGGGAGAAGAAGAGGAAGAAAAAAAGAAGAAGAGCAAGAAAAAGGAGGAAGGGAGAGGAGGAAGAAGAAGACGAAAAAGAAGAAGAAAAAGAAGAAGAAGAGGAAGGAAGAAGAAGAAGAACAAGAAAAGACCGAAAGAAGAAGAGAAGAAGAAGAAGAAGAAGAAGAAGAAGAAGAAGAAGAAGAAGAAGAAGAAAGAAGAAGAAGAAGAAGAAGAAGAGAAGAGAAGAAGAAGAAGAAGAAGAAGAAGAAGAAGAAGAAAGAAGAAGAAGAAGAAAGAAGAAGAAGAAGAAGAAGAAGAAGAAGAGAGAAGAAGAAGAAGAAGAAGAAGAAGAAGAAGAAGAAGAAGAAGAGAAGAAGGAAGAAGAAGAAAAGAAGAAGAAGAAAAGAGAAGAAGAAGAAGAAGAAAAGAAGAAGAAGAAGAAGAAGAAGAAGAAGAAGAAGAAGAAGAAGAAGAAGAAGAAGAAGATAGAAGAAGAAGAAGAAGAAGAAGAAGAAGAAGAAGAAGAGAAGAAGAAGAAGAAGAAGAAGAAGAAGAAGAAGAAGAAGAAAGAAGAAGAAGAAGAGAAGAAGAAGAAGAAGAGAAGAAGAAGAAGAAGAAGAGAGAAGAAGAAGAAGAAGAAGAAGAAGAAGAAGAAGAAGAAGAAGAAGGAAGAAGAAGAAGAAGAAGAAGAAGAAGAAGAAGAAGAAGAAGAAGAAGAAGAAGAAGAAGAAGAAGAAAGAAGAAGAAGAAGAGAGAAGAAGAAGAAGAAGAAGAAGAAGAAGAAGAAGAAGAAGAAGAAGCAGAAGAAGAAGAAGAAGAAGAAGAAGAAGAAGAAGAAGAAGAAGAAGAAGAAGAAGAAGAAGAAGAAGAAGGAAGAAGAAGAAGAAGAAGAAGAAGAAGAAGAAGAAGAAGAAGAAGAAGAAGAAGAAGAAGAAGAAGAAGAAGAAGGAAGAAGAAGAAGAAGAAGAAGAAGAAGAAGAAGAAGAAGAAGAAGAAGAAGAAGAAGAAGAAGAAGAAGAAGAATGAAGAAGAAAAGAAGAAGAAGAAGAAGAAGAAGAAGAAGAAGAAGAAGAGAAGAAGAAGAAGAAGAAGAAGAAGAAGAAGAAGAAGAAGAAGAAGAAGAAGAAGGAAGAAGAAGAAGAAGAAGAAGAAGAAGAAGAAGAAGAAGAAAGGAAGAAGAAGAAGAAGAAGAAGAAGAAGAGAAGAAGAAGAAGGAAGAAGAAGAAGAAGAAGAAGAAGAAGAAGAAGAAGAAGAAGAAGAAGAAGAATGAAGAAGAAGAAGAAGAAGAAGAAGGAAGAGAAGAAAGAAGAAGAAGAAGAAGAAGAAGAAGAAGAAAGGGAAGAAGAAGAAGAAGAAGAAGAAGAAGAAGAAGAAGAAGGAAGAAGAAGAAGAAGAAAGAAGAAGAAGAAGAAGAAGAAGAAGAAGAGAAGAAGAAGAAGAAACAAGAGAGAAGAACAAGAAGAAGAAGAACAAGAAGAAGAAGAACAAGAAGAAGAAGAACAAGAGAAGCAGAAGAAGGAGAAGAAGAAAGAAGGAGAAGAAGAAGAAGGAGAAGAAGAAGAAGGAGAAGAAGAAGAGAGAACAAGAAGAAGAAGAACAAGAAGAAGAAGAACAAGAAGAGAAGAACAAGAAGAAGAAGAACAAGAAGAAGAAGAAGAAGAAGAAGAAGAAGAAGAAGAAGAAGAAGAAGAAGAAGAAGAAGAAGAAGAAGAAGAAGAAGAAGAAGAAGAAGAGAAGAAGAAGAAGAAGAAGAAGAAGAAGAAGAAGAGAAGAAGAAGAAGAAGAAGAAGAAGAAGAAGAAGAAGAAGAAGAAGAAGAAGAAGAAGAAGAAGAAGAAGAAGAGAAGAAGAAGAAGAAGAAGAAGAAGAAGAAGAAGAAGAAGAAGAAGAAGAAGAAGAAGAAGAAGAGAAGAAGAAGAAGAAGAAGAGAAGAAGAAGAAGAAGAAGAAGAAGAAGAAGAAGAAGAAGAAGAAGAAGAAGAAGAAGAAAAGAAGAAGAAGAAGAAGAAGAAGAAGAAGAAGAAGAAGAAGAAGAAGAAGAAGAAGAAGAAGAAGAAGAAGAAGAAGAAGAAGAAGAAGAAGAAGAAGAAGAAGAAGAAGAAGAGAAGAAGAAGAAGAAGAAGAAGAAGAAGAAGAAGAAGGAAGAAGAAGAAGAAGAAGAAGAAGAAGAAGAAGAAGAAGAAGAAGAAGAAAGAAGAGAAGAAGAAGAAGAAGAAGAAGAAGAAGAAGAAGAAAGAAGAAGAAGAAGAAGAAGAAGAGAAGAAGAAGAAGGAAAGAAGAAGAAGAAGAAGAAGAAGAAGAAGAAGAAGAAGAAGAAGGAAGAAGAAGAAGAAGAAGAAGAAGAAGAGAGAAGAAGAAGAAGAAAGAAGAAGAAGAAGAAGAAGAAGAAGAAGAAAAGAAGAAGAAGAAGAAGAAGAAGAATAAGAAGAAGAAGAAGAAGAATAAGAATAAGAAGAATAAGAAAAGAAGAAGAAAGAGAATAAGAAGAAGAATAGAAGAAGAAGAAGAATAGAAGAATAATAAGAATAAGAAGAAGAAGAATAAGATAATAAGAAGAATAAGATAAGAAGAATAAGAAGAATAAGAATAAGAATTAATAATAAAATAATAATAAATAATAATAATTGAATAATAATAATAATAATAATAATAATAATAATAATAATAATAATAATAATAATAATAATAATAATAATAATAATAATAATAATAATAATAATAACAATTTGTAAAAGTTATTAAACTTGAAAAGTTTTAAAACATAAGGTTATATAAGTACAAGGGTTTATATGTCATTTTACAAACTTTAAAAAGGAACTTTGTGTATAAAATTATAAACAATCAAAAGTTAGGGGGGCCATTTGTGTAAATTTATAAAATCAAAACAAACACCCCTTTTCACCGCCGCAAATCCGGCGGCCTCTCCGGCCACCTCCGGCGAGGGTTAAAAACCCAAAATGTAACCGTTTTAACCAAATTAAATCGGTTTCGCCTCGAACTTAACCATGGATCAAACCCGTGATCGGCAATAAATCAACCAAAACACCTGTTTCGCTAAGGATTCAGTCGGAACTGATAGCCGCAAGCAAATTCGAACCGTTCGACAATTAAAACATAATAATAATCCAATTAAACGAGTTCGAACGTTCGGCTCAACGTTCTGAATTCGCCAATGATTACAATTTCAGTTGTAACGATGAATTAAACTTTGAATTTAACTCATTTACAATCAATTCAAATCACAACTGTTTGGGTTTGTTCACATCAAATGGAAGCTATTTAACAGAGGGGTATCGTTACATTCGATCCTTTTAAACTTCTTATACACCCAATTGCTTGAAAAACACAACACAAACTCGAAATTAAAACCCATGTTCATCGTGAAAGAACCGAAGCTAAATCAAAGTAAATCATAGCAATTCATACATAATCGGGTAAGTTAATCACATCTACACACTCGTTATGACATGGGGAACAAAAGCCCTATGGTTAATTTGAGCAAAAACATCGATTTGATCTTCAATTTTGATTCAAATCAGATTAGGGTTTATTTGATTTGGGGCTATTTTGTATTACAAGCTTTTAAGAATTAGGGGCTGAGACCTAACACGGCCATGACCCTTGGTTCACTGGTAAAACACAACTCTCCTGAACAGGAGGTCCCCGGTTCGAATCCGGGGAACCTCATGTTTTAGTTTTAAGGCTTTTTAGCCTTTAATTTAAATCCAGATTTTTTTTATAATTTATAAAAAAACTCAATTTATGAACTTGTTAATTTTTTAGACACCATACTATTTTCTGCAAATTTATTTCATAAAACATCTTAATATTTTATTTAAATATTTTATACAAATAATATATTTAGTTTATTTTCTTATAAAATAGACTTTAAATAATGTCTTAAATTACTAAATTATTATTTGTTCAACTATTATCTATATATATTATTGTTTAAATGATGGTTATTTTTAAAAATTATAAAAGTTTATTTATACTATACTTAAACTTTATTACAAATGGATTTCTGTTCATTTCTTAATATTAAAACGATTAAATAGTATATTTTATTTCCATTGGCTCAAAACATAATCAAATATACCATTTTATTGGATTTAGTTATTAAAACCTCCAAATACCAAATTGAAACCCTAGTTCTTGTAAATTCGTTAAACTTATTATTAGACGTTAAAATCTTGTAAATATATATATTTAGGTACCTTGTGAAGGATTTACGTTGGAACGACGTTTATTATTACTATTATTCTCCCAATTATATACTTATTGATCATGTGAGTTTCCTTGTCCCATTTTTTATATTATTTTACACCATTTTGGGGTGAAACATGTTAACTTATTAAACTTACACATGTAAACGTTTTATACTTGTAACACACTTGCAATTCATCTTTATTTTTTGTCATGGTTATTTGTGTTATTGTGAGCTTTATATGAGATACATTATATGTTGACAATCATTAACTATTGCTAGCCTGACGACGTCATAAATCTATGGGCCTGACAAGCCTATTTGGTGCTAAAGCCGATGTATTGCCGACTCCTGATGACGTATGACTTGTTCATCATGGGAACCAAGTACACTTAGCCAATCGTTATAAACTTGTAATCTTAATCTTGGTCGAGGTTTGATTGTAGCTATATGTGTTCTATAAACTTGCATAACTCATAACCTTTGACATGAATTGCTACTTGTAACCTTTTGATATATTTATGTATATTAAACCCTTGGAAACTCACCAACTTTCATAGTTGACCTTTATTTTTAACATGTTTCAGGAAATGCTCAAGCTTGAAGTTATCTTTTGATGTTTGCAAATCTAGGATTTGGACCTAGAATAAAGAATAAAACGCTTTGGATTATTTTGGCTTATGTTTTGTTTATTTCATGTTTTGAGACTTATGTTGTAATTTACATTTGAAACTTATGATAATAATATTTGAATTAAATGATAGCGTTATGTGGCTGTGAACAATATTAACCCTCACATCTCGACGATTCCGCCGTCAAGGTTGGGGTGTGACACTATCGTTCGTGATGATGGAGGGATGAAAACGAATCAATGGTATAATGATGTCGCATATCCTAACAAAAAAAATACTGTAAATTATATAAAAATAGATATTTAAATCGAAATATTGAACTGTTTACAATTTGATGTTTTATCTTTTGTAGATTGAAATTGAATTTAGGAAACGTTAACGATATCGCATATCCTAACAAATATAAAAAAAATACTGTAAAGTATATAAAATAGATATTTAAATCGAAATATCAAACTTTTTACAATTTGATGTTTTACCTTTTGTAGATTGAAATTGAATTTAGGCAACGTTACATGGAGTTGTCTATTTTTAAACGTAGAAATGTTACATGGTTATGATTATCTTTTCGTTTTAACAGTTAGGTTCTATTTCCATAGCATATTATTAGTTTTAAGTTTTGATAAGGTGAAATAAGTTTGAAGCATGTAAGATTAATTCGTAGTATATTTCCATTTCCATAAAATAATATTTTAAAATTATAATATTGGATCACAAATGATATGTGAATTGAATGTCTTAAACATATAAGATTATTAAAATAAAAAGTATAACCATGCGTCGTAAAGTTTGTGACTTTGTTTTGTTAATGTTGTTTAGATAATAAATATTTTGTAACATCAAAAGTCATAGTAACAAACTACCATTTGAATTGAAGAAAGATTAAAACAACGGTAATTAAATTGCGTAAAAAAGTAACAAAACAAAAATAACAGTTTTAGAAAAGAAACCACAAAACGTTGCATGAAACATAAAAACGCAAATACAAGATTTCTAAAGTAATACGAAAACTACTTCTCAATTTTTGGTGTTAGTAGTGTTTGCTTCTCAGGACCCTTGTCATCATCTTTTTTGTAGCTTATCCTTGGTTTTGTGGAAGAGTGAGATGAACCTTCTTCAACATCATAGACGAAGTGAAGGTTACGCTTAAGATCCTGACCAACAAACATCAAAGAAGGTGTTTCTTCATCATCTATAGATGAAAATTGTTTGCTTTTAACAATGTTTGACTCCGGTGTTACTTCATCTCTAGTCCAACAAACAGATTCCTACATAATAATAATAAATAATAAGGAAGATTTTATATTTTTTTATAAAATATTAAAACCAAAAAACTTAATAAGTAACTAATTTAAACTTGACCGCGACAACAGTGTTAACTTCGATATAGGACCTCGTACGATTTATAAATTTGAAACAAAGGGAGCAATTATATGATGAAATTAATATATGCTTGGTTAAACATATTATAAAAATAAATATATTTTTAAGGTAAACCTAAGTAAAGTCAAAAATATAAATCACTAACCTGTAGTGGTTCAAGCTTTCTTTCAAGCTTAGAAACAATCTCAAGATCAGTGGTTAATTTTGCAACAATCTCAATCTTGAACGCAAACTTCATGACAACGATGGAGTTGAACTCGATAGGGACATTCCCACTATAGATAGCTGATTGATAGAGATAAGTATCTCAAGCTTAGAAATCAAATAATATTCCTTGTTTGTTTCCAGATTATATTTTGCAACATGAATCTTGAACGCAAACTTCATGACAACGATGGAGTTGAACTTGATAGGGACATTCCCACTATAGATAGCTGATTGATAGAGATAAGTATGTATTAGAATTATATCAAAGATAGGTATAGTGAAAATATGTTAGTTTTAGTCAACATTATACCTCTTCATTGTTGTCTAGTAAGTGGCTTGGTGAAACCTGAAGAACTTTACACGCCTTTCGATAGAGTGACAGTTTCGGTACAATCTTGAACACGTATAGGTATCTTACACCTAACAAAAATTTAAAGATGGTTAACATTATGCAAGGGATACTGGTACATAATATAAACAAAAGAATAGAAGGTAATATAAAGCAAGATTAAGGTTGTGACATTGTATAACTTTGGTACTGCGGTTATGACATCATCCTTGTAAATTTTACAACCAATAACACTACACTCATCAAATTATCCGGATCCATCAGGTTTTAGGGTACAAGTAACTTTTTTGGTGACCTTGCTGCTGCATTTCTTGCATCCACTATAGGGTTAACGGTTCCAACGATAATCAAGAACTTTGGCTGTAAACATACAAAGGTATTTAGAGGTTAAAATATCAGATGTTGATATTTGATAGTTATGTCTTAAAAATTTTGATATAATAAGATTACTGTTTTAGTATCATGAATCTCTCCGATTATGAAGAAGTCATTATTCTTGAGAAAGTCGTCATCCATAGTGGATGTAATGATGGATGTTGTAAACCCAGATTTAGATGATGACATCTGATCTTTTGATTTTTCAATGAACCTTTACAGAATTACATTATAATCAATGTATATTACATGATATAAAGTACACAAAAATAATAAGTACAATTAGAAAAGTATAAATTTTATTTATGTCTTGGAAGATTAAAATTAATAAAAAGTGGACCAAGTTTATAGTATTAAACCTTTGTTTGAAAGTACTTATTTTCTCAATGTCAAAATCTATAAAGAGCTTAGTAACATTGTAAGCGTTTGAAACTTGCGGACATCCTGCAAAAATTAACATCAATTAATCAACCAAACAGTTAAACAAAATCAATATATCTTAAACTTCAAAGTGACTGTTTAAAAACTTGTAATAATATTAATTACCTTTGAAAGTCCTATATTTTCCGAACTGAATAATGATATCCAAACTTCGATCATGTTCATTCTGATTGACATAAGTTTCAAATTGCTCAGCAAATTGGTCCCACAGAGTAACATCGACCTCTTTGTCTCTGTGCAAACATTGTAAATTGTGTTAGTAAGAGTAGTATAATGGCATTTATGGATAATAATTACAGGTGAATAAGCATTCAGACTCTAGATCATTGAGTTTGTCACACCCTCAAAATCCACGTGCGGAGTTTTACCACGAGGCATGTGAACAAACTAGGATCACAATCACTAGTTACTCAAAACGACACTATATGCCACATTTAAAACAACCCAAACAAAGTTCAAACTTTAAAACCATGCGGGAGCGTTTAGTAAACAAAACAAACCCAAAATATAAAAATACATAATTTGGCAAAACACACGCCAACACAATAATTTAAAATCCATAAATGAAAACCAACAATTATGTCTTTAAAATAGAGTCTTAGAATGCATGCTGGACCCGTGTTGTGCTCCTAATGGCAAGCTGAGTTAGCGACCTGAGAATAGCATATTAAAATGTCAACACAATGGTTGGTGAGTTCAATAGTTTGCGTTTATCATAAACAATAACATTTGCATAACATAAGAAGTGTATAGAAATAGATAGCTAGTCTATGTTCACAAGTAATAACGATAGTGATTTCGCGAGCGAAGCTGACTGTGTTGCGTTTATTGCCTCCCGTCACAACTTACCAGGTCGTGATGAATGTTTGTGTTTAGGACAATATTGCACCCGTTTGACCTCAAGTCGCACAGGTGAGGCTTGTCAAACCCAGTAGTACTACCCAAGATTTCCTGCTAGTTACCATTATTAACGATCCGAAAGTGTGAGATCACAATCACTAGTTACTCAAAACGACACTATATGCCACATTTAAAACAACCCAAACAAAGTTCAAACTTTAAAACCATGCGGGAGCGTTTAGTAAACAAAACAAACCCAAAATATAAAAATACATAATTTGGCAAAACACACGCCAACACAATAATTTAAAATCCATAAATGAAAACCAACAATTATGTCTTTAAAATAGAGTCTTAGAATGCATGCTGGACCCGTGTTGTGCTCCTAATGGCAAGCTGAGTTAACGACCTGAGAATAGCATATTAAAATGTCAACACAATGGTTGGTGAGTTCAATAGTTTGCGTTTATCATAAACAATAACATTTGCATAACATAAGAAGTGTATAGAAATAGATAGCTAGTCTATGTTCACAAGTAATAACGATAGTGATTTCGCGAGCGAAGCTGACTGTGTTGCGTTTATTGCCTCCCGTCACAACTTACCAGGTCGTGATGAATGTTTGTGTTTAGGACAATATTGCACCCGTTTGACCTCAAGTCGCACAGGTGATGCTTGTCAAACCCAGTAGTACTACCCAAGATTTCCCGCTAGTTACCATTATTAACGATCCGAAAGTGTGAGGACTTTCAAGGTATCAAGCACTATGTTAAAACATACACAACTTAAAGTAATAAAATAGCAGTTGAGTACAAGTATGCTACCTCCCCTAGAAGAATGTTTATAAAATAGAGGGGCATGAACTCATCTGGTGTGCAAAGATAATGACAAAAGAGAACTGATGATAGGTGCAAGACAACCCTTCAAAGGTTACCTTGAACACACAAGTACATAAGTACGTGTACACAGAGAAACTTAATAATCCTAGGTTAACCTAGTTGACCCGTTTGACCCGTTGGTGACATATTAATTGAAATATCGTTTAATCATGTATATCAACTTAACATACAAGAATACCATAAAAATTATCCACGAGTATTACATCATTAACCCAAGTTCTACCTAGGTCATCATACAACATTAGATCATCATACAACTCATGCAAATCTCAAACAACCAACATGTTCAACACAAATATATATATATATATATATATATATATATATATATATATATATATATATATATATATATATATATATATATATATATATATATATATATATGTATATGTATATATATACATCATAACCATTAGTTCATATGTGAAGTCTAATCATGCACTAAATGCCATGTGAAGCCACTCACGACTTCACATCCTAAACCCTGCCAATCCTACTAAGTAGGGGCCTCAGATTCGCACGCGTGTATGACAATCATAATCACATTCATTCACTTAGTTCATTCCAACTAACATACACAGTGACAATCAATCCAATCCCAAACATGATATCCTAATCACTAACCATAATTCATCATCATGTATGATCACCAAAACCTAATCTCCTTACATAATCAACCAAGCATCCATACAACTCAATTACACATTCTATCACATAAAACATCATCAACAAGCATTTCTAATATGATCCTAACATCATAAGCATGCCTAATTCATCATATCCAATGTTCTTCACAAATAAAGTTTCCCTTTGGGAAAGTAACACCCAAAAAGCAATTTAGCATCCAATTCAATCATAATTTCATCAATTTTATACCTAATTAAGCTCATACATTCGTTTTAACATGCTAATCATCACTAACTCATCCAAATTCCCAAACATCATTCACAAAAGTTTATAATTTTAGTAAGTCATGATCAACACCTCAAATTCATGGATTTTCTTGCACATATCAATCAAACTAACATCCAAGCATTGTATCTAACATCATAACATCATCAAATCATGAATTCTAAGAACAAAAAGTTTACTCTTATGACAATGTATGAACTAGATGATCAATCCATGGATTTCTTGCATAATCAATATAATCTAGCATTCATACAACCTAACTAACATCATATTAACATCTAACAACCATCACTTTCATGTTTTTATCACCAATTTCGGATTTAGGGTTCATCAAGATCAAAACTATGAAAAACCAATCAAAACTAACCTTTAGATGTGTAGAAATCAACAATTGAACTTGTAAAACACCTTGTAATCACTTGAATCACTCAAAAATCAAATTGTATGTGTGTTGAAGCTTGAATTTGCAAGGGAGGGGGTGTGGGGATGAGGTTGCGGCTGAATGAAGGGTTTGGGAGGCTAGGGTTGGGTTAACTTTGGTAATATTTGGTTTTAGAATAATTACAATGTAACCCCTTTATTTTATTTTATAAAACTAATCTTTTTAAAACTTTTTGAATAAGTTTAAAAACTAATTATAAGTATTATCAACCAATAATAATAATCATCAACATTTACAATAAGTTACACAATACATGAAATATATATAACACGTTGTCACGTTATCGCGTAAAATTTATAAAACAAACATTTAAAATTCTATAAATTCATGCATCATATAATCACAACTAGTAACCAACATTATTAATTATATTATCATTGTTTATCATAGATTATTATTATTAAGTCACCAACGTTCAACGACAACTAGTGTGTGCTCATGACACATGTATGCAAGACCTAATGGAACTAACGGAGTTTGGTAACGGAAAATTACCGGATGTCACAAAGTTGAAGATCGAGTCTTTTTGACAATTTGCCATCAAGCTGCTCTAACTTGACCATTGAATAATATTTGATGACAGCACCAATTAAAACTATGAAAAAGTAAACAGTGAAAGTATTTTAAAAGTGATATATTGGAAAATAATAGATGAAAAGATACAAATAAAGAAAAGATTAAATTAAAATACCAATTGTTGTATTTTCTGCGAGTTTCTTATCCTTAACACGTTGAAAATCTGTAAAATCAAAACCGTACTCGGAAGCTACAGGCTCTGGACTTCTTGTAACAACAGTTTTTTCAAGAAAACAGATTTTGTGTGGTATGTGATAAACTTTATATTTATAATGATTCTCTGCCATGGTTGGCTTATAGATTAGCAGATATTTTTTTTCCTGAAGCAGCAGTTGATACGATGTACAATATTTTTTTTAAAACAGTTGCCTCCATTTTTGCATCCTGTAATATAATGAAATCATAAAGTTAAAAACTGAAAAAATGGTGTAGGTGTTTAGAATTTGAATGATTCAATTGACGTGAGCATACTGTTTCATCCATTATGATCATGTCATAAGAGTACACTTTTGTTGCATCATTCAACATGGGTCTAGTCCAAAGTCGGATAATGCGGACCTTCAAAGTGTATTTTTGAGTTAAAACACTTAAGTCCTTGAACAAAGTAATCTTGGAGGGAGCCATTAACAACTATGATTCTAAGAACCAAAACAAAGATTAAAGGTATAATGTTAGAGAATATAGGTTGTATAAGTAGTAGAATGTATTTAAGCAAAAATACCTTTCGAAGTTAGCCTAAGCGCGTTAAATTAGAACTGAATAATTTAAAGTTATACGGTTGAATGGGTAATTTATAAGAGACGATTCAGATTTTATTATAGAAATTATCTTTATCAAATATAGAAGTGTTTAATGTGGGTAAATATGTATAAGAAATAAATTGATTGATATATTATGGAATTGACTTTTCTGTTTTAAAAAGTTTATAAATGGCAATATAGTTTTGATTTAGAATATATTAAAAAAAGGAAATGAAATCACATGGCAATATAATTTATTCAAAACTTGAATTTATAAATTTAATTATGGTTTGATATTATGCAACAAATAAAGAAATAAATTACAACTTTTAAAATATTATGAAAAATTAGCTAAACCACCCATATTCAACTACATTAGCAAAATAATTTAAAAAAAATAAAATGTGAAGTACATTTTCGTACCCCATTTTAAGCTCCTTTTGATCCACGATAAAGCAAAATCGAATGTGATTTAACTATGGATTCTGGTATGATATAAAATGTGATTTAAGCTTCTTGTGTCTTCACTTTCAAGATCGCTTCAAAAACACATGATGTTATATAATTGTATAAAATTAAGGGGGTGAAAGGGTTAAATTTACTTTTATGATTGTATCACCTTGTTCTAGAGTTCGCTCATGGTTTCAAGCTTTCCATTAGACAGTCGAATCTATTGAAGAACGTGCAACACAAGAAAATCAGCTTCAACAAATTGTTCCAATGTAGCATGAAACGCTTCGAGTGACTGTAATATTAATATTAAGCTTTATAATCTAACAATAATGCAAAATCGAATGTGATTTAACTTTTTTCATAGAATTACTTGCAAGGGTAGGTATGATATAAAACCTATAGTGTCACTCATAAGGATTCGTTACGGATGTTGTTTTGTAAACACTAACCTCATTAGGATTCAGGGCAGGGAAGTACCCTACATACTTCATTGTTGCAGGCTCATAGCACTAGATTCTGTCAGTTTGTGTTCTTGAAGATCTATATAATATGAAAATACCTAAAAGAAAACAAAGACCATTCATGACCTTGAAAATACATACAGATTGAACACGCATATATTGATAATCATATTAATATCCCCAAACATAAATAAGAAACTTACAAAAATGAAGCTATTCACCTTGGGATGTACATCATGTAAAACTGTTTAACATCCAATAAAAGTAAATTGTTAAGAGCATTGACAACATAAACACATCCAAAGAGCAACATATGGTGGGATAATGAAGGTATACTTGTTATGAATAGAGATTCAAAGAAGTATCACAAACACATATTAACTACATACGCAGAAAGATGCATGCATCTAAAATTCAACAAAACGTATTTAAAATAACCCGGTCCACTACTTCATTTATCCAATGCATAATACTCCATGTATCAAACTATATCATGCTGTTATAGTATGATAGAAATAGATCGTGTAACATAATCAATTAATACACATAATTTCATCCAACATTTACACCATTAACACGAATTCATAGTATAGCATGCTTAATATGTAAAGTTGTCTTTGGGTTTAAGCTAACTACTTCCTTTTGTAACTAAATACACATGTCCATTTTTTCTACTTGATATTTAAAACCCTTAAACTCTGAACACACAACAAAAGAAAGGAAGTATCCCATTCTAACAATAGCTACACTTTGATTCCTAATAGGCAGGCCTTCAAATGCAGAAGCGAATAAAATGATACCTAATCGATAAACTAACAACAACATTAACCTATTTGTAGTTTATGTTATAAAGTTTATGTCACATCCTGGCGGAAGCGTGAAATGCTTGGGTGTGACTAATTAGCTCAGATCGCATTGACTATAAAGTAAAAATGCAATACACATATAAACATAATACATTAATATATTCCATTGATAATATTAGTTCGCGTTACATCATAAGTAGTATTCAAATTTTAATATAACCCTATTACAAAATGTTTTATTTAACTGCTACATCTTCAGTAGCGATGGAAATGAGTGTCCACCGTCAGACTAAGATTGTACATGTTAACAGTTAATTTGACACAAACTTTACCCATCACCTCCCCCTAGCCATTGTAAACATCAAATGAGAACATAATAGCATTAGTCATTATGAATACTTGAAAAAACATACTCAAAACAATCAACAAAGAGTTGGTGAGAACATAGGTTCATTTTCTAAACAAAATATATATTGATGCAACTTAATAAGATTACAACCAAACCTACTTATCAGCCAAGTGATTTATAACTATCACAAATACAAATCACAAAATCAGATAATATTACATCACAACACTCATCCTTTTGGTGCAGGAAATATTTAAGTAGCGCTACCTATATTACCAAATGGTTCCACATCTGAATTAATGGTTGTAACATAATGACAGTAATCTCAAATCTTACTTATAATAGCATCAATCATAAACAATATAATTTTTCCCTAAAAATTATAAATATAAAAAAGGGCTATGAAACTCACCTTTTATTCCTGCATAAATTCTGTAAGGATTCCTTTAAGTCTGATGCAAAACAAAACATCCAATGTCTCTCTGCAAGTAATGGACTAAGTACTGAAGAAGAATTGCTTCGGAAGTTTTACACCATACACTAGAAATATTCTAAGTGTAAAATCTTCCGAAGCCAAGACCAATATCTTCCGAAGCCAAATATGAAGTCTTCCGAAGCCTCAAAGACAAAGTCTTCCGAAGCTTCATCCTATGAAGACAGATTTCTTCCGAAGACTTTTAGTAACATGCTTTATCTGATGTACTGTTCCATAAAGCTGGACACCTTTTCGCTGCATCTCTGTAAAGTCACCAACTTAGATGAGTTGGTGAAAAGGTCCATGCTTTTGGTAACTGTACATTGAGGTCTTGAGTCTGTAATTTTCTACTTTATGTACTTTATCCTTTTTGTAATAGATAAGGATGTGAGCTATGGCATGTCATAGTCACAAGGTCAAAAGGCAGATATGCCTTTTGATTCTACAATTGATTTTGTTTGTGTCTAGTCAATTGTATCCAGCTGGCTTTCAAAGTATAGCCGGCTGTAGGTTGTTGTATAAGTATTCCAAGTTCTAGTATCTTTCTTTATGCTTTGTAACACTTGTAATAGAACTTGAGAAAGCAATATACTGCCTCTTTGAAACCCAAATCTCTTGTTCTGTCTCTTTATCATTACTTGTGTTCTTTGTATCATTATCTTGGTTAATCCTGTTTACTGTTTGATCAAGTTTAGTTAATCTCCTCTTTGTGTTGTTGTGTTGTAATTGTTAAGCCCTTAACCTGTCCTGTAATTGGTATCAGAGCATTTCAGGCTCTTGATATAAGATCTTACCATCTTAAGATCCCTCACACACACAAATACTAAACTTTCAAAATGGCATCCATTTCAAAGACTGATATGGAGACTGGAACCATGAACAAATCCCCACTGATCACTCTTGATGGCTTTGATACCTGGTGTATGAGAATGGAAGGTTTCATCAGGTCTCTAGACTCAAGAATGTGGGAATCTGTTGAAAATGGACCTTTCATACCCAGCACTCCTTCTGCTACTGGTGCTGGTATGATCCCCAAAGATGTGGCCACTACTCTGATGAAGATAGGAAGAGAGTAGAGATTGATAGAAAGGCCATGACTGCTCTTCAAACTGCCCTTCCAAACTCTGTGTACAGAGGTTTCAAGAAGTGCAAAATAGCTAAACAGCTGTGGGATGCACTAAAACTAATGTATGAAGGCTCCTCTAAAGCCAAGGAGAACAAGAAGGATCTCCTGAAGCAGCAGTTTGAAAACTTCACCTTCAAAACAGGTGAAACCATGACTCAGCAATACTTTAGGTATGTTGAGATAGTGGATACCCTTGTGGATGGAGGAGTTCCTCTTGAAAACAGAGACATTGTAAGGAAGTTCATGTCCTCACTTTCTAGGCAATGGACACACTACTGTGTGGTGATCAAGAGGACTGAAAATCTCAAAACTCTTACTCTGACAGAGTTATATGGGATTCTCAGTGGCTACCAGATGGAGATGAACATGCAAGGTTCATCTGGCAACTCCAACAATCAAATGGGTTCAACCCTGCATGTGGTTGAAAGGGATAGCATAGAACCCCAACATCATCTCATATGCTACCCTAACAACTTACCAAAGGGTCCTTTCATCACCTTCCCAGAGACACCTAGGGAGAACTACACTCAAGGAAGCCCATTCCAAGAGACAAGCTCTTCTCAAGCTTGTGTGTCTTCTGATGAAAGTTGTGGTAACTCTCTTTTCACTCTTGAAGACCTGGATTGTATCCATCCAGATGACCTGGAATATATGGAAATAGTTCAGCAGATGGCTCTTCTCACTCATAGAGCCAAGAAGTTCTACAAGAGAACTGGAAGGAGGTTTCCAAGCAATGCAACCATTGGAAAGTTTGGCTTGGATAAAAGCAAAAATGGGCCACTTTGCTAGAGAGTGTAAGGCACCTAAAACAAATGGTGGCCAAGCACAAACCAGACCAAACTACACTGACAAAGCCCCTCAGAATGAGAAGACAAAGCAACAAGCTGCTGTTGCTGTTGAAGAAGGAGGCTTTGACTGGAGCTTTCAGGTGGAAGATGCTTCTCCAAATTAAGCACTAATGGCAGATCATGATGAAGCCAAGGTATTGGAACATCTCTATACTCCTGAATGCATTGCTAAAGTTAGCAGATATAGGTCCTATAACTTGGAAATGAGATCTGATCTTGAGTCCTTAAACATTTTAAAATCTGATTTTAGAAAGTTTGAAAATGATTATAAGCTAAAGATAGAGACTTAGAGAAAACCATTTCAGTACTAAAACATGAACATACAGATTTTAGGACTCAAATCCAAGATCTCATAACTAAGCTGACTGAGTGCCAGGCTGAGCTTGTGATCAGCAAAGCCAGGGCAGAAAAGAGTGTTCTTGAAGAAGAGACCTTCAAGAACATGATATCCTCATCCCTGCACAACAAAATGTGTTATCAAAATAGACAGGGACTGGGATCAAATGAGATAGCTCCTCCACACACAATCTTGTCTGTAAGATCTCCTAGGTGTGGAACTTGTGAAGATGAGCTTCCTCTCATAGATCCTATAAGTGAAGAGGATGAAGAAGAGATAGTGAAGAATTCCTCTGAGAAGAGTGAAGAGGAGGATTCTACTAAGGGCCACTATCCTTCTGAGGAGAAGAAGTCTACTGTGATGACCAAGTCAAAGAGAAAGAACTTGATCAGGAAAGCAAAAGAAAGGCAAAGAAGGCTCAAAGATCAAGGCTACTTTTGACTCTAAGCAGAAACAAGTTTTTATCTCTGCAGGGTTTAAAGTAGTAAAGACTGAAGACATCAACCAAAACTCCTTAGCTAAGAGTTCTGGTTCTTGTTCAAATCATCTCAGTACCAAGAAGAAGACTGATCTGCTGTGTACCACTGCTGCACAGCCTGGACCATCAAACTCCAAGAACAGTTCACAGCCCAACAGAACTGTCTCAGCATCTACAAAGATGAAGGTGGAGAAGGGATGTGACCAAAGACAGTCTTGCTCTCATAAGGAGACTCTTATGAAGAAGAAAATGTTGTGTGTCATGTGTGAAAGTACCTCTCACATTGCTAAGGATTGTCCATATAATCCTAAAAGTACTGTCCATATGACCAATACAAAGACTTCAAAGAGTTTCAAGAAGATTCAAGCTTCGAAAGGAAAATCTGTTTCCTTCGGAAGCTCCAAATCAAAGAAGAAGGTAAATGGAAAATTACCTTCGGAAGAAAAATTGGTCTCGGAAGAAAGGAGTTCTTCCGAAGCACTGAAGTCTGCTGCAGTGACTGCAGAATCTTCCGAAGGTTCAGTCATCAAAACTTGTGAAGTCCAAAAGCTTCCAAGGTTTTGAAGGTCAAGTCCAAGACTCCAAAGGTGGTGTGGAAGTCTAAGAAAGACCAAGTGACTGAAGTTTCTCCATCAACAACAGCTGAAGATCCCTCTAGCACAACCATAGGATCTATTACTGTTGCATTACCTTCTATTATACTTAGTGAGCCCAAGACAAGTAAGGCTTGGGTTTCCAAATGTAGCTAATCATTTTCTTTGTTTAGGAACAGCTCAAGACAAACAGGAATGTCTGGATAATTGATAGTGGTTGTTCCAGGCACATGACAGGCAATAGGTCACTACTCCATAACTTTGAGAGAATTGATGGAGGACCAGTTGCTTTTGGAGGAGATGAAGGTGGTTACATTTCTAGAAGGGGCAAGGTCACAAATGGTAAGCTCAGCATTGAAAAGGTAAACTTTGTCAAGGAGCTTGGGTACAATCTTCTGAGTGTATCCCAATTTTGTGATCAGAGTCATAACATGCTCTTTACTGAGCATGAGTGCATTGTTCTCAAGCCTGGAGTGGTCATTCCTCATGAGCATATTCTGCTCAGAGCCCCCAGGAAAGGGAACATGTACAAGATGGATTTGCAAGAAACATCTCCCTCTGGAGAAGTTTCATGCTTTCTATCTAAAGCAAATAGTGATGAGTCTTTCCTATGGCATAAAAGAATGTGCCATGTAAACTTTAAGAACATGAATAAACTAATTAAACATGATTTGGTAACTGGAATGCCAAAGAAAGAGTTTACAAGTGATGATCATTGTGTTGCATGCCTGAAAGGGAAGCAACATAAGGTATCTCACAAGCCTAAGGAAAAGAACTCCATCACTACTCCCCTACATCTGTTACATATGGATCTCTTTGGCCCCACCAGTGTAATGAGTCTAGGAAGGACCTCTTATTTTTTGGTGATCACAGATGATTTTACAAGATTCACTTGGGTTTTTTTCTTAGAACTAAGGATGAAACCCCTGAGATTCTGAAGAATTTCATCTTAAAAATTGAGAATCAAAGTGATCACAAGGTCAAAACCATAAGATGTGATCAAGGGACTGAATTCAAGAATCAAATCCTTGATACATTTTGTGATGAAAAAGGTATTACAAGACAATATAGTGCTCCCAGGACTCCTCAGCAAAATGGAGTTGCTGAGAGGAGAAACAGGACACTAATTGAAGCTGCAAGAACTATGTTGTCTGACTCTAAACTGCCCATCACCTTCTGGGCAGAGGCAGTAAATACTGCTTGCTATGTGCAAAACAGAGTTTTAGTAGTTAAGACACATGGTAAGACTCCTTATGAACTTTGGCACAAGAGAAAACCTTTCATTGGTTTTCTCAGGTCATTTGGATGTCCCTGCACCATCTTGAATACCAAGGATCAAATTGCCAAGTTTGCTGAGAAATCAGATGATGGACACTTCATTGGATACTCTTCCCAAGCCAAGGCTTATAGAGTATACAATCTCAGAACTAGAATTGTTGAGGAGTCAGCCAATGTGACTTTCAATGAACACACACCCTGTGTGGCTGGTTCTGGTCCTGATTGGCTATTTGATCTTGATTTAGTTACCAACTGTTTTAACAAATCTTGTGAGAATGTTTCAGGATCTGCAGAAAATTTAAATACAGGTGATCCTGATCCAAGATTTGAGCTAGGAAGACCCTCAACTCATACATCTTCAGCTCCAGTTGGAACTACTTCAGCAAATGAGGTTTCTATCAGCACTACAATGACAAATTCAGCTGATACATCTGGGGTGCCTTCAAATTCCAGCTCAGAGGCTCCACAACCAGATAAAGATACCTCAATTGTGGAAGACAACAATGGTGATGGTGAAAGTGATCAGGAATTCCTTGATGCTAATAACCACACCATAGATGACAACATCAATGATGTCACACACTCATTGGATCAAGTTAATCTTGATAAGTGTGGTGATGTGGAGGGTGAATCATCTATGCCAGATCTAAATTTCTCAAATTTGGATCTTTCTCAGCAACTTGCTGTGATCCCTCAGCTAAGGATCCACAAGTCTCACCCCACCACAAACATCATTGGAGATGTTGTCACAGGGGTAAGAACAAGAGGACAAACCAATGAAGCAAATGTTTGTCTTCACTCTTGTTTCTTATCCCAGATAGAGCCAAAGAAAGTTGATGAAGCTCTAAAGGATGGAAGTTGGGTTGAAGCTATGCAACAAGAGTTGCTTCAATTCAAAAGGCAGAAAGTTTGGAACCTTTGTCCTCTTCCTCATGGGAAGACTACCATTGGAACCAAATGGGTTTTTAGGAATAAGAAGGATGATAGAGGAATTATCATCAAGAACAAGGCAAGACTAGTTGTTCAAGGATACACACAAGAAGAAGGGATTGACTACACTGATGTCTTTGCTCCTGTAGCAAGATTAGAAGCTGTTAGGATATTCCTGGCATTTGCTGCATCCAAGAACTTCAAGGTCTTTCAACTTGATGTAAAGTGTGCTTTCCTATATGGAGTGATTGATGAAGAGGTTTATGTCAAACAGCCACCTGGTTTTGTAGACCCTGATCATCCTGATTATGTCTGCAAGCTTGACAAAGCTCTTTATGGGCTGCATCAGGCACCCAGGAAGTGGTATGAGACATTGTCTGAGTATCTTTGTAAACATGGATACAAGAGAGGTACTATAGATGGAACTCTCTTCATCAAAGGACAGGGAAATGACTTATTGCTAGTTCAAGTATATGTAGATGACATCATCTTTGGTTCAACTAATCCAAAGCTCTGCAAAGACTTTGAGAAGCTGATGAAAGACAGATTTGAAATGAGTGCAATGGGAGAACTCAATTTCTTTCTGGGAATTCAAGTGAAGCAAGTTGAAGATGGCATCTTCATAAGTCAGTCAAAGTATGTTCAAGACATACTCAAGAGGTTCAACATGACTGATTGTAAGATTGCTAAGACACCCATAGCCAGAAACCACTCCCTTGGACCATGATCTTGAGGGGGAGTGTGTAGATGAACATTTATACAGGGCTATGATTGGGTCTCTTATGTATCTTACAGCTAGCAGGCCTGATATCATGTTTGCTACATGTATTTGTGCAAGATATCAAGCCAACCCTAAGATGTCTCACCTAATCACTGTCAAAAGATTTTAAGATACCTCAAAGGTGCCTCAACACTTGGTTTATGGTATCCAAAGAATCCTGACTTCAATCTGTATGCTTATACAGATAGTGATTATGGTGGTTGCAACATGACTGCAAAGTCTACATCTGGGGGATGTCAATTCCTTGGTGGAAGGGTTGTCTCATGGCAATGCAAGAAACAATCCTGTGTGTCTGCATCAACTGCTGAGGCTGAATACATTGCTGCTGCAAGCTGCTGTGCTCAAGTGCTTTGGATTCAAAATCAGATGCTGGACTATGGATTTAACTTCAAGGAGACTCCTATCCACATAGACAACAATAGTGCTATCTCTATCACTGAGAACCCTGTGCAACACTCAAGGACCAAACACATCAATATCAGGTATCATTTAATAAGAGATAACTATGAAAATGGATTAATTAAACTAGTCAAAGTTCATACAGATGAACAATATGCTGATCTGTTTACAAAAGCTTTTGATGAACAGAGATTCAAATATCTAATATCAGCTATTGGGATGATTAACTTTGAGTAGATCTTTTCTTAAAACTAATTCTAATTATTTCTTAAAATATGTGTGTCCTAAGTTGTCTAGTTCATCACTTTCATAAGCTCATGTTTTCTTTGGATATAAAATCCTTTTTGAAGACTTTCCTTAGATTCTTGAAAATTTTTTGATCCTTCGGAAGATATACTTTTACCTTCGGAAGAAAAACATTTCTTCAAAATAAATAATTGTCTAAGAAATTTTACCTTTGGAAGAAGTCTAAATCTCTCTTCCGAAGCTTAAATTCTTGTCTCAGACAATTATTTGTTTTTAAGAACTTTTTCCTTCCGAAGCAAAATTAACTCTCGGAAGCTTTGTTGTTTCATATACAAAGCATTCAAGTGTTTATTTCTCTTCCGAAGCAAAATTTTCAAGACTCTCAGGAAAATCTTCCGAAGTCATTTTAGCTTCAGAAGCTTTTTCATTAAAACTTCCGAAGATAATTTACCTTTGGAAGCTTTTCAAATTCCAAGAAAACTACTTTTTGAGCAAAAGTAAACTACTTTTTCGGAGGTGGGACCGACTTTCGGATTTCAAAGTTTATCCTCTTTCATTAACTTTGGTTCAAATCCCTTTTCACTACATTACACAATTCCTCAAACCTAATTTCCAAAACCGCCTTTGCTTTTTACCTTTCTTCAACTTTAAGCTTCTCAAATGGCCAACCTTAACCGCAGAAACAACCCAGATTTCTCCATGCAACTTCACAGGCAACACAACCAGGTTGCTCTGTTAAGCTCTGAGAAAGATGAAAGTTTCTCAGAGATTTGCCAATTCTTAACTCTATCCAACTATTTCACCTCCCTAACCATTGATCCTACTCTGTATGAGGATCATTTGCTTGAATTCTGGAAGACCTGCCAAGAGGTTATTATGGATGGGGAGAAGGCACTGTCTGCCACAGTGCAAGGGAGGACAATCTTCATCACTCTGGCCATCATCAACTATCATTTGCAGCTGGATGATGAAGAAGGTGAGTTGTCCTTCCCAAAAGAAGCTGTCAATCATTCCTTTGAGCAGATGGGCTATGAGGGAGATTTCTCTGTAAAGACCTTCAGGAAAGGAAAGGTCTCATCCCAGTGGAAATACCTACTCCATGTGGTTATCCACAGCTTGTCAAACAAGCATGGTGGGTGGGACCAGATTCCTGAGGATCTCTCCTTCATAGTGCATGGAATGGTTCAAGGGGTCAAGTTCAGGTACTCTCAATTTGTTTATACCAATTTATGTTGATGCATGTATGTCCCTAGATCATGAGTTGTAATGTAATAAATCTTGTCTGTCTGATCATGATGTAATAGTATCGATTAATGAAATGATATGAATTGGTTGTTACTTGTGATGTTTAATATTTCATTAATGAGTCGTGATTGAATTGATTGGGTTTATGATTGTTTGAATGATTGCATATTATGTTATATTAATTAAAACATTCAAACTTAACTTAATGAAGTTCTCATGCGAATGGCCCATGCGAATGGACCACACGCATGAATAACTTCATACGATTGACTCAATCGCACGACTGAACCAGGAGACTGGATCAGTTGTATGATTGACACATAAGATTGACTCAATCGCACGACTGAACACTCAGTCGTGCGGATGAATCAACCGCATGGTTCAATCGCACGACTGAACCATACTTATGGCCCAGTCGCACGATTGAACAATACTAACCTATAAATAGACCCAATTCGTGAAAAAACGTAAGCATTCATCCCATTACGATTCCAGACGTACCCTAGCCGTCCAGAAGCCTCCCAATCGTTCTCCAAGTTCACAGAACACATCAGATCGATTGTTAATCGATTTCTGACGTTGATTTCAATTCTTGATTGATTCATCGTGTGTTCTCACTGATTGGATCGCCAATCAAATAGGATTACGCACTATTTGAGTTGGTTTAACACGCTGATCACTCGGTATTTCGTTCAAATGCCAGGTCCTAACAATTTACTTGCAAACTTGGACTCCCTAGAGTATTACATGTTTCCTAGATATGTTCAACACATTCTTAACTATGAACTGGGCTCACAGTTGAGGGAAACAAGTAATATTCTTAAATTGGGACAGATGAAGCCCGGCATCTTTAAAATCATGAAGAAGCCAACTGTAGGCTTCTCAGGGGTAGAAACAGCCCTTGTCTCAAAAATGTTAAAGCTCATTGCTCAAGGTGACAACCTAGCAACACAAGCTAGTGTTGAACCCACACCTTCTACTTCTTTACCACTAAAAAGGCCTCAAATAACCCTCACCTACCAAAAAAAATCCAAACGAACCCCTGCTTAAACTATTGAGTCTGTGCAGGTCCCCATATACTCACCTTTACAGGAGGAAGTGGACACTAGAGCTCCCACTTCCCCTGAGGAGCAAACCACTTTCATCTCTTCAACTATCAGGGCTGAGGTTCCTCATGCTCACCATGATGAGCTCACAAGGCCAACAGCCTTAAGCCTTCACTCTGAGTCTCAACACTCAAGTGAAAGACCTTCAGGGGACAGTTACCATCCCCAGCCTTTAGATCTAAATCAACCCATTCCCAACCTATCCTTCTATACTGATGAGTACCTCTACTCAAAGAGAGATGAGTACCTCTGAGTCTCCTCAGTCTAGCCCACATCAGTCACCTATTACTGAGGTGGACACTCCTAAACCTGTTCAGGATGTCCATATGGAAGAGGCTCTCACTTCTGCAAGTGATTACATCATTAAGACCTCAACCATGGCAACTCAGCCCACTGACATCTCAACTGAGATTGCTAGTGAGCAGAGGAAAACCAGCAGCCAAGAACCTCAAGCTGGTGGTGAGAGAGAGGACTTTTGTCCAATCATCTCATCCCCCAATGATTCTTCTGATGAAGAAGAGGGGAATTTGAGACTAAAGGTGCAAAAACTGTCAAAAACATGCTCCTATTTAGTCTCTAAGGTTAGTCACATTGAATCTCAGGTGACTACCTTACAAAACAGGGTCAATGATCAGCAACTTCAGATTTCATATCTTCAGGAAAAACTAGCTGGGAGACCTTTAATAAGAGCTCAACTAGGAACACAAGAACTTGTGGATGTGATTGATTTATCCTCTAGCTCACCTATGCAAGTGGGTGATGCTACCAAAAAGGGGGAGAAAGTTATTGCAGCCACAAAACCTGGGAGTTTTTCACAGAGAATGGACATAGAGGACTCACCATCCTCACTTGCAATTGTGCATTCTCAGCAACTTCCTCAAGTTCACATTAATGTGGATTCTATAGACTCTATCATCAGGAGTCTCTTTGAGGAAGGTATACCAAGGGCTATGTCATCCCCACCTCAAGGAATTGACAACTACATCATAAGGTGGAGGTATGATGATGATAGAAGAGCCCTTATTCTTCACAGAGTTCAAGGGCAACAAGAAGTATTTGACTTTCAAAGCTTGAACTTCTATGAAAGTTTGGATCTAGTCAATATGCCACTTGTCAATCCAAGCAACTCAAGACAGGCTGACAGATTGGCTCAAAGAATCCAAGACAGGATCATTGCAGAGTTCAGCTTAAGAAGGAGACTTAGGCAATCAGGCAATGTCATCGGTCAACTGGATGTTGAGGTGGACCCTAAGATTAGTTTCATAGGGGAAACCTTGACTGAAGGCCCAGTGGCAGAACCTGAGACCCCTGTCTCATCATCATCAACTGCTGCAGAGATTCACACTCCCTCTGAGACACCTGCTGGTGAAGGTGTTTCTCAGCCTCTCTCTGGCCAGAGCATGGATGCTACACCAAGCAATGAAGGCCAAACCTCTATACACCCTGAGTCACAAAGGTCTGTGGGTGACAAAGGGAAAATGATTTTAACTCCTGAGGAAATTGAGGAGGAAGAGAGAGAGAGAGGAAAAGGAAGCTAAGGGGAGAAAGTTCCTCTAGGTCTTCAGGCTTTATGCAAGCTGCAATCAGGGCTGCCCCCAGACCAAATACTCAAGATGATGAGTTGAGGGCAGTCAGGATTACTTATCTGCAGACCAGGAACTATGACATTGATGAAATCATCTCTCTCCCCTTAGAACAACTAAACGAACTGGCTGACATGGAAGTGTCAAGAGAGATGAAAGAAAAGGAGGATGCAAAGTTACTTCTCCAATTTAAAAAGGAGAAGAGACAGAAAAGACTCTACAAGTATGCTTCCACTCTCTCCCTAGTTCAAGAAAGCCCTGTACAAGAAGATGTGGTTCCACAAGAACCTCAGGTAGACAAAGAAGAAGATAGGATCAAAATGATCAACTACCTGAGTGCCACAGGCTTCTATCAGGAAGATGCACTTCTTCCCTTGTCCTATGACTTTGTTGAGTTTGAGTACTTAAAACAACTTGAGCTTGAGTTAGTCAAGGAAAGAAAGACAACTAAGAAGAAGCTAAGGGAAGAAGCTGCAAAGTCAAGAGCCATCATCCAAAAGAGTATGAAGAAGTCTGCTGATAGACAAAGGATGATGAGCTTCTTGAAGCTATATGGATTCTCCGGAAGGAGACTTGGCCCTATGTCTCTATCCACAATGGATGAGCATATAAGGGTAATCAAGCAGAAGATTAAGAGTGGTGAACTGATTGACTTGCACTCTCTTCCAAGTCAAGTCCCACCTAAAGTGGAGGTTAAGTTTGAACAACCCGAGACAAATCAACCCGGACCTCCTGCTGAGCCTCAGCAAGCTTCATCTTCTGATCCAAAGCAGGGTCAAACTCCCTCTCCTTCTGAACCTGTGAGGGAGGAACACCCAACTGAGAAAGACAAGGATGATCAACAAGGTGCTGCAGACCAGTCTTCTCAGTTAAAGTCATCTAAGAGGAAGAAGAGGATGGCTTCTAAACCAAAGTCTAAGAAGAAGAAGCCTAAATCATCTACCTCTACACCTCAGGCTGAGTCAGATCAACCTGAGGAAGTGCATGAAGAGGCAGCCCAATCAACTCCAATGCAAGTGGCTCCTCTGGCAGCTGAGACACCCATCTTATCCTGGACCTTCTCTACCAATCCAGAAAGATAGCATGTAATCAGAGATGAAGGTGTTGAGAATGTCTATACATGGCAAGACATAATCAACTTACCTCTGCATGATCTCTTTGAGATGAAAAGATACTATGAAGGTCTGAATGATCCTGACCATCTAATGAAGAAGGGTATGGTCATGATTATGCTGAAGACTACTAACATCTGAAGATCTTCTAAATGTTTTGGTAGCATCAGTCTAGGGGGAGTTTGTAAGGATTCCTTTAAGTCTAATGCAAACCAAAACATCCAATGTCTCTCTGCAAGTAATGCACTAAGTACTGAAGAAGAATTGCTTCGGAAGTTTTACACCATACACTAGAAATATTCTAAGTGTAAAATCTTCCGAAGCCAAGACCAATATCTTCCGAAGCCAAATATGAAGTCTTCTGAAGCCTCAGAGACAAAGTCTTCCGAAGCTTCATCCTATGAAGACAGATTTCTTCCGAAGACTTTTAGTAACATGCTTTATCTGATGTACTGTTCCATAAAGCTGAACAGCTTTCCGCTGCATCTCTGTAAAGTCACCAACTTACATGAGTTGGTGAAAAGGTCCATGCTTTTGGTAACTGTACATTGAGGTCTTGAGTCTGTAACTTTCTACTTTATGTACTTTATCCTTTTTGTAATAGATAAGGATGTGAGCTATGGCATGTCATAGTCACAAGGTCAAAAGACAAATATGCCTTTTGATTCTACTATTGATTTTGTTTGTGTCTAGTCAATTGTATCCAGCTGGCTTTCAAAGTATAGCCGGCTGTAGGTTGTAGTATAAGTATTCCAAGTTCTAGTATCTTTCTTTATTCTTTGTAACACTTGTAATAGAACTTGAGAAAGCAATATACTGCCTCCTTTAAACCCAAATCTCTTGTTCTGTCTCTTTATCATTACTTGTGTTCTTTGTATCATTATCTTGGTTAATCCAGTTTACTGTTTGATCAAGTTTAGTTAATCTCCTCTTTGTGTTGTTGTGTTGTAATTGTTATGCCCTTAACCGATCTTGCAAATTCCTATAAAATATTTATAAGTTAGAAATAATATTTCTTTAAAATTTTCAACACTTATAAATAAAAATTTTAAAAAAGTAGTTACAACTATCCATATATCACCAAATTTTGTTAGCAAAAACATCCAAAAATCCAGATTAATATGTAAAAGATTCAAATAATAACTAATTACAGTTAGTTTTAAAGAATTTTTACAATATTCAAATAAATCAGTAGAAATACCATCCGGTTTTCAAAATTTACCAAAATTTACCAGGATCTATATTATGAAATTATACCATAAATTTTTAGGTTATTAACTCATAATAATAAAGTTTCTATTATTTTTACCATTTTTATAATAATTAGCATAAATAGTAAAATATCTTTAAAAATTCAATGTTTTATATAAACTGTTCTATTCAAGATACAATAGTTTATGTAAAGTTTTCATAATTTATTTCGCCTTTTTGCTATTTATTCTTATTTTATAACTACAGAAGGTTCTAAATTATAAAACTCAGTCATATCAACGAATTAAATCATGAGATTTGTCTAGAAATTCTTATAAAACATAAGTTCCGTCATATAATTTTTCCAGGTCTTTACCAGGTCCGGAGCTTCCAGATGATATTTTTCTTTCATTAACTTAAATAATTTATATAAATTAATTTACTTATTATAACTACACCAAAATTCACACAAAGTTATTTCTAACTTTTTCTAACAAGTTCCTAAATTTGTTCCCATAATCACAGTCATTTGAGTATTCAATTCAATTCATCAAGAATATTAGGTTTATTCTTTTTATTTGTAATCTTTATGTTAAAGCCTTTGCTTATAAAGAGTTTTTCTTATTTTTAAACCTCTATACTTACTGATTTAAAAGAAAATCAGAGATTATGTGTTTTCATGATTATTCTTGATGATTTGTTTTCAAGGACTTAGATCATATGTGTTTGTTTTAAACACATATGGATCCTTTAAAGATGGTTAAGAATCTAACCTTTTTGTTGAAGGAGTAACTAAGGGATTGATGGTTTGGTTGAGGGGGTCTTCCTGGTGCTTGATTTCCAAGTTCTTGAATTCAGAATAGGACTAGATGAGAAGATGATGATGAAATGGTTGGTGACTTGAAAATCGAGAGAAGAGAAGTGTTGATGATCTTGGAGGCCGGTTGATGGTTGTGTTATGGTGGTTTACGGTGATGATCTTTATGGGTGTGTTGAAAACCGAGAGAGACAAAGGATGGTTGATGGTTGTGGGTGTGTGTGAAATGGAGAGAAACAAAGGATGAAAGTGGTTTGTGTTTCCTCCGTCGGCCGAGCTTCATGTAGTGGAGCTACGCATCATTGCACCTAATGCTAGAGTGGTGAGGTTGTATCCTTAGGGTTGCTTAGTTGGTGTTTAGGGTGAGAGGTGGCAACAACTGAGTAAGGCTTAATGTAATGTTCGGATAGGTGGCGGTCAAGGGGAATGCTTAGTTGTTTAGCCGATTAATGGTGAGTTTAAAGAGTTTGTGATTTAGCTTTGTCACTAAGTTGAGGGTTAGTGCAGGACCGTTAGAGGGTATGCACTTACAACACAACAACACAATGAGGAGAGTTCTTTAGAACACTTAACAGATCAAATAGGGAACTGGTAACTTTATATGAAAAATGCTAAGAACACAAGTAAATATGTGAGACAAAACAAGATAGCAAACAACACAAGTGCATGGTTTTCAAGAATGTTGTATATTGCTTCTCAAGTTCTTTTACAAATGTTATAAAGCATAGATTGAAAGTTACAAGTACTTGAGATACTTTATACTACATCCTACAGCCGGCCATACTTTGAAGGCCAGCTGGATACATAAGATTGCACACCTACAAAATCAAATGTAGAGTCAAAAGGCAAATTGTTTTTTGACTAGTGACTATGACATACCATAGCTCACATCCTAATATATTACAAAAAGGATAAAAGTACATAAAGTAGAAAGCTCAGACTCAAGACCTCAATGTACAGTTACCAAAAGCATGAACCTTTTCACCAACTCATGTAAGTTGGTGACTGAACAGAGTTGCAGCGGAAATGTGGTCCAGCTTTATGATAAAGTACATCAGATTAAGGCATGTTCATAAAAGTCTACGGATGAAATCTATCTTCACTCTTTTGGCTTTGGAAGACTTTGTCTTTGAAGCTTCGGAAGACTTCACTTTTGGCTTCGGAAGATGTTGGTCTTGGCTTCGGAAGATTTACACTTAGAATATTTTCTAGTGCAAGGTGTAAAACTTCCAAAGCATTTCTACTTCTGTGCTTCAGTGCATGCATGCAGAGAGACTTTGGATGTTTTGGTTGCATCAGACTTATAGGAATCCTTACAAACTCCCCCTAAGCTGATGCTAAAACATTTGAAGATCTTCAGCTTTTGACAGTCCTCATTGTGATAATTACCATGCCCTTCTTCATTAGATGGTCAGGATCACTAAAACTCTCATAGTATATTCTCATCTCAAAGAAATCATGCAGAGGTAGGTTGAATAAGTCTTGCCATGTATATACATCTTCACCACCTTGATCTCTGATCACATGCCATCTTTTTGGATTAGTTGTGAAGGTCCAGGATAAGATGGGTCTCTCAGATGCAAGAGGAGCCACTTGAATTGGAGTTTATTGGGCTGCCTCTTCATGCACTTCCTGAGGTTGATCTGACTCACCCTGAGGTATAGAGGTAGATGATTCAGACTTCTTCTTCTTCTTTGACTTTGGTTTAGAAGCCACCCTCTTCCTCCTCTTTGAAGACTTTAACTAAGAAGACTGGTCTACAGCACCTTGTTGATCAGTCTTGTCTTGCTCAGTTGGGTGTTCCTCCCTCACAGGTTCAGAAGGAGAGGGAGTTTGACCCTGTTGTGGATCATAAGATGAAGCTTGCTGAGACTCAGCAGGAGGTCCAGGTTGTGTTGTCTCAGGTTGTTCAACCTTAACCTCCACTTCAGGAGGAGCTTGACTTGGAGGGGAGTGTAAGTCAATTAGCTCTCCACTTTTAATCTTCTGCTTGATTACCCTAATGTGCTCATCCATTATAGATAGAGACATAGGGCCAAGTATCCTTCCGGAGAATCCATACAGCTTCAAGAAGCTCATCATCCTTTGTCTATCAGCAGACTTCTTCATACTCTTTTGGATGATGGCTCTTGACTTTGCAGCCTCTTCCCACATCTTTCTCTTTGTTGTCTTTTGTTCTTTGAGTACTTAAAGTTCAAGCTGTTTGAGATACTCAAACTCAATATACTTAAAGGACAAGGGAAGAAGTGCAGATGCCTGGTAGAGACCTGTGGCACTCAGGTAGTTGATCATATTTTGCTTATCTGTTTCTTTGTCTACCTGAGGTTCTTGTGTAGCTGCCACAGTCTCTTACACAAGGCTTTCTTGAACTAGGGAGAGAGTAGGAACATGCTTGTATAGTCTTTTCTATCTCTTCTCTTCTTTGATTTGGAGGAGCAACCTTGCATCCTCTACTTTCTTCATCTCTCTTGACACTTCCATGTCAGCCAGTTCATTGAGTTCCACTAAGGGGAGAGATATAATCTCATCAATGTCATAGTTCTTGGTCTGCAAGTAAGTAATCCTGACTTCCTTGAACTCATCATCTTGAGTGTTTGGTCTGGGGGCAGCCCTGATTGCAGCTTGCATGAAGCCTGAAGACCCAGAGGAACTTTCTCCCCTTAGCTTCCTCTTCCTCTCTCTTTCTCCTCCTCCTCAATTTCCTCAGGAGTTAGAATCCTTTTCCCTTTGTCACCTACAGACCTTTATGACACAGGGTGGAGAGAGCTTTGGCTTTCATTGCTTGGTGTAGCATCCAAGCTTTGGCCAGAGAGAGGTTGTGATACACCTTCACCAGCAGGTGTTTCACTGAGGGAGTGAATTGCTGAAGTAGTTGTTGGTGCTAAGGGCTCTTAGGCTCTATCACTGGGCTTTCAGTCAAGGTTTTCCCTTTGAAGCTAATCTTAGGGTGTGCCTCAACATCCAGTTGACCAATGACATTACCTAATTGCTTTTGTATCCTTCTTAGGCTGAACTCTTCAGTAATTATGTCTTGAATCCTTTGTGCCAGCCTGCCAGCTTGTCTAGATTGACTTGGGGTGACAAGTGGCATATTGATCAGGTCAAGACCTTCATAGTAGTTCAAGGTCTGAAAGTTGAATACCTCTTGCTGCCTTTGAACTCTTTGAAGAATGAGGGCTCTTCTGTCATCATCATACCTCCACCCAATGATATAGTTTGAAGTTCCTTGGAGTGGGGATGATATAGCCCTTGGAATTCCTTCCTCAAAGAGACTCTGAATGAAGGAGTCTAGAGAGTCCACATCAATGTGAACTTAAGGAAGTTGCGGAGTATGCACAATTGCAAGTGAGGATGGTTAGTCCTCAATGTCCATACTCCCTGAAGAACTCCCAGGTTCTGTGATTGCAATGACTTTCTCCCCCTTTTTGGTAGCATCACCCTCTTGCATAGGTGAGCTAGGAGTTAGGTCAATCACATCCACAGGTTCTTGTGTTCCTGGTTGAGCTCTCCTTAAAGGTCTCCCAGCTAGTTTTTCCCTGAGATAAGATATCTTAAGTTGCTGATCATTGACCCTGTTTTGCAGGGTAGTCACCTGAGATTCAAGGTGACTAACCTTAGAGAGTAAATAGGTGCATGTTTTTGATAGTTTTTGCACCTTTAGTCTCAAGTTCCCCTCATCTTCATTAGAAGAATCACTGGGGGATGAGAGAATTGGACCAAAGTTCTCATTCTCACAACCAACTTCAAGTTCTTGGCTGCTAGATTTCCTGTACTCACTGACAGCCTTAGTTGAAGTGTCAATGGGCTGAGTTGCCATGGTTGAGGTCTTAATGATGTAATCACTTGCAAAAGTGAGAGCTCTTCCATATGGATCTCCTGAACAGGTTCAGAGAGGTCCATCTCAGTAATGGGTGACTGTTGTGGGCTAGACATAGGAGACTAATGAGCACTCATCTCTCTTTGAGTAGGGGAAGAGTAGAGAGACTTATGGTACTCACTGAAACCTAAGTCTTCATCAGTATAGCTATCAAGGTTAGGAATGGGTTGGTTTAAGTCTAAAGGCTGGGGATGGTAACTGTCCTCTCAAGGTTGTTCACATGAGTGTTGAGACTTAGAGTGAAGGCTTAAGGCAGTTGGGTTAGTGAGCTCATCATGCTGAGTATGAGGAACCTCAGCACTGATTTTTGAAGAAATGAGAGTGGTTTGATCCTTAGGGAAGTGGGAGCTCTAGTATCCACTACCTCCCGTATGGATGAGTATATGGGGGCCTACACAAGATCAATAGCTTGAGCAGGGGTTCGTTTGGATTTTCTTTGATAGGTGAGAGTGATTTGTGGCCTTTTTGGAGGTTGAGAGGTAGAAGGTGTGGGTTCAACACTAGCTTGTGTTGCTAGGTTGTCACCTTGAGCAATAAGCTCTAACATTTTGGGGACAAGGGCTGTTTCTACCCCTGAAAAGCTCACAATTGGCTTCTTCATGATTTTAAAGATGTCGGGCTTCATCTGTCCCAATTTAAGAATATTACCTGTTTCCCTCAACTGTGAGCACAATTCACAGTTAAGAATGTATTGAGCATATCTAGGAAACATGTAATACTTTAAGGAGTCCAAGTAAGCATGCAAATTTGTGTAAACAAACTGAGAGTACCTGTACTTGACCCCTTGAACCATTCCATGCACTATGAAGGAGAGATCCTTAGGAATCTGGTCCCACCCTCCATGCTTGTTTGACAAGATGTGAATAACCACATGTAGCAGGTATTTCCACTGGGATGAGACCTTCCCTTTCCTGAAGGTCTTTACAGAGAAATCTCCCTCATAGCCCATGTGCACAAAGGAATGATTAACAGCTTCCTTTAGGAAAGACAACTCACCTTCTTCATCATCCAGCTGAAGATGAGTGTTGATGATGACTGGAGTGATGAAGATTGTCCTCCCCTATATTGTGGCAGACAGTGTCTTCTCCCCATCCATGATGACCTCTTGACAGGTCTTTCAAAATTCAAGCAGATGATCCTCACAGAGAGTAGGATCAATGGTTAGGGAGGTGAAATAGTTGGATAAAGCCAGAAAATGGCAAACGTTTGAGAAACCAGCATCTTTCTTAGAGTTCAATAGAGCAACCTGGTTGTGTTGCTTGTGAAGTTGAATGGAGAAGTCAGAGTTGTTTCTGCGGATTAGGTTGGCCTTTTTGAGAAGCTTAAGGGTGAAGGAAGTTGAAGAGCAAAGGGGGTGTGGGTGAATTTAGGTTAAAGGAATAGTGCAGATGAAGAAGATAGTGAAAGAGGGGGGAACCGTTGGGTATTTATGTGAAAGGATTTAAGACAAACTTATTAAAGAGGATAAACTTTGAAATCCGGATGTCGGTCCCACCTCTGAAAAAGTAGTTTACTTTTGCCCAAAAAGTAGTTTTCTTGGAAGTCGAGAAATCTTCCGAAGGTTATTTTGCTTCGAAAGTTCTGAAGAAAAGCTTCTGAAGGCAAATTGACTTCGGAAGATATTCCAAAGGTTTTTGAGAATTTCGCTTCAGAAGAGATTCATTACTCAGTGTTTTTTATTCTAAGAAGAATAAAAACTTCCGAAGGTAAATTGCTTTTGGAAGAAAATTGTTCTTTGAAAACATATAAGTACTTAAGTTAATTTTAAGCTTCGGAAGATATATCAGAAATTTCTTCCGAAAGTAATACTACTTAAGTAGTTATTTGTTTTCTAAGACATAAGTTTCTTCTGAAGATAATTATAAATCTTCCGAAAGATAAAAAGATCAACAATTTTCAAAAATCTAAGGAATGTCTTTTAAAATTATTTTTCTTCCAAAGAGAACAAGGGCTTATGAAGGTGATAAACTAGACAACTTAGGACACACAGGTTTTAGAAATAATATGATTAAGTTTGAAGAAAAGCTACTCAAAGTTAATCATCCCAATAGCTGATACAAGATATTTGAATCTCTATTCATCAAAAGCTTTGGTGAACAGATCAGCCTATTGTTCATTGTTAACTTTGACTAGTTTGATTAATCCCTTTTCAAAGTTATCTCCAATAAAATGATACCTGATGTTGATGTGCTTTGTCTTTGAATGCTGCACAGGATTCTCTATGATAGAGATAACATTGTTGTTGTCTATGTGGATGAGAGTCTCCTTGAAGTTGAATCCATAGTCCAACATCTGATTCTGAATCCAAAGCACTTGAGCACAATAGCTTGCAGCAGCAATGTATTCAACTTCAACAGTTGATGCAGACACACAAGATTGTTTCTTGCATTGCCAAGAGACTATCCTACCACCAAGAAATTGACATCCCCATATGTAGACTTTGCAGTCATGTTGCAACAACCATAATCACTAATGGTATAAGCATACAAATTGAAGTCAGAGTTCTTTGGATACCAAAGGCCGAATGATGGAGCACCTTTGAGATACCTTGAAATTCTCTTGACAGTGATTAGGTGTGACATCTTGGGGTTGGCTTGATATCTTGCACAAATACATGTTGAAAACATGATATCAGGCCTGCTAGCTATGAGGTACATAAGAGACCCTTCATTGCCCTGTAGAGATGCTCATCAACACACTCCCCCTCAAGATCAGGTCCAAGGGAGTGGTTTCTGGGTATGGGTGTCTTGAAAACCTTACAATCAGTCATGTTGAATCTTTTAAGTATGTCTTGTACATACTTTGACTGAATTATGAAGATGCCATTTTCAACTTGCTTCACTTGAGTTCCTAGAAACAAATTGAGTTCCCCCATGGCACTTATTTCAAACCAGTCCTTCATCAGCTTCTCAAAGTCTTTGCAGAGCTTTGGATTAGTTGACCCAAAGATAATGTCATCTACATATACTTGAACTAGCATTATGTCATTTCATGTTCCTTCGATGAAGAGAGTTCCATCAATAGTACCCCTTTTGTAGCCATGCTGACATAGGTACTGAGATAGAGTCTCATACCACTTCCTTGGTGCTTGATGCAGCCCATAAAGAGCTTTATCAAGCCTGCAGACATAATCAGGATGACCAGGATATGCAAACCCAGGTGGTTTTCTGACATACACCTATTTATCAATCACCCCATAGAGAAAAGCACACTTGACATCAAGTTGGTAGACCTTGAAGTTCTTGGATGCAGCAAAAGCTAGGAATATCCTCACAACTTCAAGTCTTGCTACAGGAGCAAAAACATCTGTGTAGTCAATTCCTTCTTCTTGAGTATACCCTTGAATAACTAGCCTTGCCTTGTTCTTGATGACAAGTCCTCTATCATCCTTCTTATTCCTGAACACCCATTTGGCTCCTATGGTAGTCTTCCCTTGAGGAAGAGAACATAGGTTCCAAACCTTTTGCCTTTTGAATTGAAGCAACTCCTCTTGCATAGCTTCAACCTAACTTCCATCCTTTAGAGCCTCATCAATCTTCTTTGGCTCTATCTGGGACAAGAAACAAGAGTGAAGACAAACATTTGAATCATGGGTTTGTCCTCTTGTTCTTACCCCTGAATCAATATCTCCAATGTGTTGGTGGAAGGGTGAGACTTATGGATTCTTAGCTGAGGGATCACAACAAGTTGTTTAGACAGATCTAAATTTGTTAAATTCTAATCTGGCAAAGAGGATTCACCCTTCACATCAGCACACTTATCAAGATTGACTTGATCCAATGATTGTGTGACATCATTGATGTTGTCTTTAATGGAGTGGTTGTCAGCATCAAGGAATTCTTGATCACTTTCACCACCACCATTTTCTTCAACATTTGAAGCCCCTTCATCTGAGTTTTGTGCCTCTAAGCTGGATTTGTCATTGATGTGCTGGTAGAAACTTTATTTGCAGGATTAGTTACCACTGGAGCTGAAGATGTATAGCTTGAAGGTCTTTTTAGCTCAAATCTTGGGTCAGGATCACCTATAGGTAGTATATTTGTGGATCCTAAAACATTCTCACAAGATTTGTTAAGACAGTTTGTAACTAAATCAAGATCAAATAGCCAATTAGGACCAGAACCTCTCACATTGGGAGTGTGCTCACTGAAAGTCACATTGGCTGACTCCTCAACTACTCTAGTTCTAAGATTGTATACTCTATAAGCCTTAGCTTGAGAAGAGTATCTAATAAAATGTCACTAATATGATTTCTCAGCTATTTTGGCAATTTGATCTTTGGTATTCAAGATGGTGCAAGGACATCCAAATGACTTGAGAAAACCAATGAAAGGTTTCCTCTTGTGCCAAAGTTCAAAAGGAGTCTTACCATGTGTCTTAATTACTAAAACTCTGTTTTGCACATAGCAAGCACCGGTCACTACCTCAGCCCAGAAGGTGATAGGCAGTTTAGAGTCAGACAACATAGTTCTTGCAGCTTAAATTAGTGTCCTGTTTCTCCTCAGCAACACCATTTTGCTGAGGAGTCTTGGGAGCACTATATTGTCTTGTAATACCTTTTTCATCACAAAATGTATCAAGGATTTGGTTCTTGAATTCAGTTCCTTGATCACATCTTATGGTTTTGACCTTGTGCTCACATTGATTCTCAGTCTTAAAGATGAAATTCTTTAGAATCTCAGGGGTCTCTACCTTAGTTCTAAGAAAGAAGACCCAAGTGAATCTTGTAAAGTCATCTGTGATCACCAAACAATAAGAGGTCCTTTCTAGACTCATTACACTAGTGGTGCCAAAGAGATCCATATGTAATAAGTGTAGGGGAGTAATGATGGAGTTTCTTTCTTTTAGCTTGTGAGATACCTTGTGTTGCTTCCCCTTCAGGCATGCAACACAGTGATTATCACTTGTAAACTCTTTCTTTGACATTCCAGTTACCAAATCATTCTTAATTAATTTATTCATATTTTTAAAGTTTACATGGCACATTCTTTTATGCCAAAGGAAAGACTCATCACTATTTGATTTAGATAGAAAGCATGAAACTTCTCCTGAGGGAGATGTTTCTTGCAAATCCATCTTGTACATATTCTTTTTCCTGGGGCTCTGAGCAGGATATGCTCATGAGCAATGACCACCCCGGGGCTGAGAACAATGCACTCATGCTCAGTAAAGAGCATGTTATGACTCTGATCACAAAATTAGGATACACTCAGAAGATTGTACCCAAGCTCCTTGACAAAGTTTACCTTCTCAATGCTAAGCTTACCATTTGTGACCTTGCCCCTTCCTGTAATGTAACCTCCTGCATCTTCTCCAAAAGCAACTGGTCCTCTGTCAATTCTTTCAAACTTTTGCAGTAGTGACCTATTGCCTGTCATGTGCCTAGAACAGCCACTGTCAATGATCCATACATTTCCTGTTTGTCTTGAGTTGTTCTTGCACAAAAGAGATGATTAGTTACATTTGGAAACCCAAGCCTCATTGGTCTTGGTCTCATCAAAAGAAGTTGAAGACAATGCAATAGTAATTGATCCTATAGTCATGTTTTGAGGATCATTTGCTAATTTTGATGAAGAACTTTCAGCCACTTGGTCTTTCTTTGTCTTCCACACCACCTTTGGAAGCTTATACTTGACCTTCAATACTTCGGAAGTTTTGATAACTTCTAAAGTATTGATGACTAGACCTTCGGAAGACCTTGCTTTCACTGCAGCAGGCTTCAGTACTTTAGAAGTTTCCACTTGTCTTCTTCTTCATTTGGAGCTTTCGAAGGAAAAAGATTTTCCTTCCGAAGCTTGCTTCTTCTTCTCCAAACTCTTAGAAGTTTCTTTCTTGGTCATGTGGAGAGTACTCTTTGGATTGTAAACACAATCCTTAGCAAGATGAGAGGTACTCCCACACATAACACAGTCCATTTTCTTCCTTCTAGGAGTCTTCTTCTGTGAATAAGGCTGAACTTGATCACGTTCCTTCTCCATCTTCATCTTTGCAGATGTTGTGGCAATTCTTGTGGGGATAGAACTACCTTTGGAGCTGGATGGTTCAGGTTGTACAACAGTGGTGCACAACTAATAGCCTTCTTCTTAATGATGGGATGAAATGAACAAGAACTAGAACTCTTATTATTGGAGTTCAAGTTTTTGTCCTCAGCCTTAACCACTTCAAATCCTACAGGGATGAAGACTTGTTTCTGTGTAGAGTTGAAGGTGGCCTTGATCTCTTGAGCCTTCTTGGACTTTCTCTTGGCTTTCCTAATAAAGTTCTTTCTCTTAGACTTGGTCATCCCTATAGCTTTACTCTCCTCAAAGGGATGGTGACCCTTCTTAGAATGCTATTCTTCACTCTTCTCAGAGCCATTCTTCACCATCTCCTCTTCATCCTCTTCAGTCAAGGGGTCTATGAGGGGAAGCTCATCTTCACAAGTTCCACACCTAGGAGATCTTACAGACAAGATTGTATGTGGAGGAGCTATCTCACTAGATCCCAGTCTCTGCTTATTTTGATAACACACTTTTGCATGCAAGGATGGGGATATTATGTTCTTGAAGGTCTCTTCTTCAAGAACACATTTCTCTACCCTGGCTTTGCTGATCACAAGCTCAGCCTGGCATTCAGTCAACTTAGCTATGAGGTCTTTGATCTGAGTCTTGTAGTTTGTGTGCTCATGTTTAAGAGTTGAAATGGTTTTCTCTAAGTCCTTTATCTTTAGTTTATAATCATTTTCAGCTCTTTTAAAAATAACTTTTAAGATATTTAAGGACTCAAGATCAGATCTCATTTCTAAGTTATAGGACCTGTATCTATTTACTTTAGCAATACATTCAGGAGTACAAAGATGTTCTAATACCTTGGCTTCATCGTGGTCTGCCATGAGTGCTTGGTTTGGAGAAGCATCTTCCACCTGAAAGCTCCAGTAAAAGCCTCCTTCTTCAACAACAACTACAGCTTGCTGCTTTGGCTTCTCATTTTGGGGACCTCTATCAGTGTTGTCTGGTCTGGCTTGTGTTTGGCCACCATTTGTCCTTGGTGCCTTACATTCCCTTGAAAAGTGTCCCATCTAGTTACAGTTGTAACACTTTACTTTCCTTTTATCCAGCCTAAACTTTCCACTAGCTACATTGCTTGGAAACTTCCTCCTTTGTCCTCTTGTAGAACTTCTTGGCTCTATGAATGAGAAGAGCCATCTGCTAGACTATCTCCATGTACTCCAGATCATATGGATGGATACAGTCCAGGTCTTCAAGGGTGAAGAGAAAGTTGCATGTGGTTTCATCAGCAGAGACAAAAGCATGAGAAGAACTTGTCTCTTGGAAAGGACTTCCTTGAGTGTAGCTTTCTCTTGGAGTCTCTGGGAAGGTGATGAAAGGACTTTTTTGTGAGTTTTCAGGGTAGCATATAAGATCATGTTGTGGTTCAATGCTTTCCCTTTCAACCACATGGAGGGTGAAGTCGGTTGATTGTTGGAGTTACCATATGAGTTTTGCATTTTCATCTCCATCTGGTATCCACTGAGAATGCCATACAACTCTGTAAAGGTAAGAGTTTTAAGGGTCTCAGTCCTCTTGATAACAACACAATAATGTGTCCATTGTCTAGGAAGAGAGGACACGAACTTCCTCATAATGTCCCTGTTCTCAAGAGTTACTCCAACATCCATTAGAGTATCCACAATTTTAACATACCTAAAGTATTGTTGAGTCATGGTTTCACCTACCTTAAAGGTGAAGTTTTCAAACTGCTACTTCAGGAGATCCTTCTTGTTCTCCTTTGCTTCATTGGACCCTTCATACATAAGCTTCAGTGCTTCCCATAGTTGCTTGGCAGTTTTGCACTTCTTGAAGCCTCTGTAGATGGAGTTTGGAAGACTAGTCTGAAGGGTTGTCATGGCTTTCTGATCAATCTCTATTCTTTTTCTGTCTTCTTCATAATAATTAGCCATAGCCTTTGGAATCATACCACCACCAGTAGCAGAAGTGGTGCTTGGTATGTAAGGTCCTTGAACAACAGAGTCCCACATCCTGGAGTCTTAAGACTTGATAAAGCCTTCCATTCTTTGACACCAAGTATCAAATTCTTCAGGAGTGATTACTGGAGACTTTATCATAGTTCCAGTTTCTATATCAGCTTTAGTAATAGCTACCATTTGAGTTGTTAAGTATTTTGTGTGTATGAGAGATCTTAAGATGGTGAAATCTTATATCAAGATACTGGAATGCTCTGATATTAAATACTGGACCGTTAGAGGGTATGCATTTACAACAAAACAACAGAATGAGGAGAGTTCATTAGAACACTTAACAGATCAAATAGGGAACTGGTAACTTTATATGAAAGATGCTAAGAACACAAGTAAATTTATGAGACAGAACAAGATTGCAAACAACACAAGCGTATGGTTATTGTAACATCTTATATTTTTGTGTTAATTGAAAGTTAACTTTGTTAATTCTTGTAAGGGGCATTATTGCCATATATGAAACTTATGGATTGCTTATGTTCATTTTATTTGTTAGAAGGTTAATAGTCTATTATAACTAAATACAATAATACATAATGATAATGTTACTAATAATAATGATGGTAATAATAACTATAATAATAAAAACAATAATAATAACAATCTGTAATATTAATAATAATAGCAATAATAATAATAGTAATAAAAAGTCATAATAATAATATTAATATTACTAACTAAAATAATAGTCATAATACTAATAATAATAATAATAACAATAATTAATAATAATCCTAATAATAAGATTAATAATAATAATAATTTGTAAAATTTATTAAACTTAAAAAGGTTTAAAAAAAAGTCAAGTGGGTTATATTGCAAATTTTGAAACTTCAAAAGAAAGTTTTGTGCATAAAATGTCAAAATGCAAACCTCAGGGACCAAAGGTGTAATTTACCAAAACGAACCCCCCACCCATCTTCTCTCTCCCAAGCAATTCCGGCCGCCGGCCGGCCAAGTCTGACGCGGCGCCGGTGAGGCCCCAAGACCCACCAAACACCACCGGTTTTTATGCCAAATCCTACCAAACGCTTCACGAACACGATTCGAACTTGAATGCACACATTAATCTTGTTTAAACAACGGTTACCGAGCTAATCGAACTCATAACCGAACACCTTTAATCTCACGGCCGTTTGGGTATTAAAACTCAATAATAATCCAATTAAATGAACCTAAACCATCATCTAACTACACCTAATCATTCATAACTTTCGATTTCACCTGAAACACAAAGAAAGTACACATTCGATTCACTCCTCATCGTAAACCTGCAATCTAATCAAAACCCATCGTCTGACCTATCTAATTCGAAATTGATAAAGGGCTTTGCATCAAGAACATCATTCGAAGCGGTCCTCGAGTTTAATTCGATTATCATCAGTATTTGCTCATCGATTGGACCCAAGTCAACCGCGGTTTGTTCTTTTGTTCTGTTCGTCCTCTATTTATCATCTTTCGGGTAATTAAACTCATACACACCCTCGATTTGACATGGGGAACAAAAGCCCCATGTCTATTACAGTAACCATCAACGTTTTAAGCTTCAATTTGAATCGAATTGGAATTAGGGTTTATGTGATTTGGGGGAAGCTTTTAATTTGGGTTTAAAGGAATTTAAAACCAAAGTAAACCACAGCCATGGCCTTGGTTTACTGGTTACTCTCTTGCATTCTAGGCTTGAGGTCCGGGGTTCGAACCCAGGCACCCTCAAACCGTTTTTTAGGCTTTGCCAGCCTTTAAAAAATTATACAAAATTCCTAAAAATTATAAAAATCAGTTTTATAACCTTTGTTTATTTTTAAAGTTAATCAACTAATTATTTGAAAAATTATTTTTTTTAACACCTTAACATTTTTATTTTTAACAAATGTTATAATTAGTTTATTTTATAAAAATAAACTTTAAATAATTGAAATCACTAAATTATTATTAGTCATTACGTTATCTTTAAATACGGATTAATTATGATAATTATAAAATTCTATTTACATTTTATAATTAAATCATTATAAGGATTTAATTTCCTTTAGTTTCACAAATCATTATAAAAGGATTTATTAAGTTTTCTTTCATTGTAAAAAAATAAATATTCTAATTTCAATAACAAATCTTATTTATGAAAAACCCCAAAATCCGATTAAAACCCTAATTCTCGTTAACTCGTTAAACTTATTATTAATACGTAAATCTTGTAAGTATATAATTAGGTGTCTCGTGACGGTTTACGTTTGGAACGACGCCTATTATTACTCTTATTAATCGTCACTTTTATACTTATTGATCATGTGAGTATTTCTATACCCCTTTTGCTTATTTTTACACTTTGGGGTGAAACATGTTACCTTATGACTATTGCACTTGTAAACCTGTTTGATTCTTGTAAACTCTTGACAATTCACTAATATGTTGTGGTTAGTTGATCTTTGTAATTACCATGTATTGACGATTATATGTGCAATCATTAACTATTGCTAGCCTGGCGACGTCATAGATCTATGGGCCTGACAAGCCTGCTTGGTTAATCCAAGTAAACTTTGCTAATCGTATAAACTTGTAAACATGAGAACTTGTAAACTGTCAAGGTTTGATTGTGCATCTGTCTTACATCCCTAGTTACTTTGTTCACTAATTTCATGACATGAATTGCCACCTTTTATATACTTATGTATTGGAAACTATAGAAATCTCACCAATTTTATGTTGACCCTTTTATTTATAACATGTTTAAGGAAATGCGCAAGTTTGAAAGCAATCTTTGAAGCTTATTCACACCTAGGAATGGACCTAGATAAATAAATGGATGGATTTAAAATATTACTTTTTATGCATGTTGTTTTCCTTGTTTGAGACTTATGTTTGTAATGTTACATATAAAACTTATGATTATTATATTTGAGATTAATAATAGCGTTATGTGGCTGCGAACGATCTTAACCCTCACATCTCGACGTTTCCGCCGTCAAGGTTGGGGTTTGACAGTTATCAAGAATGCTGTATATTGCTTCTCAAGTTCTTTTACAAATGTTACAAAGCATAGATTGAAAGTTACAAGTACTTGAGATACTTTATACTATATCCTACAGCCGGCCATACTTTAAAGGCCAGCTGGATACATAAGATTAGACACCTGCAAAATCAAATGTAGAGTCAAAAGGCAGATTGTTTTTTGACTAGTGACTATGACATGCAATAGCTCACATCCTAATATATTACAAAAAGGATAAAAGTACATAAAGTAGAAAGCTTAGACTCAAGACCTCAATGTACAGTTACCAAAAGCATAGACCTTTTCACCAACTCATGTAAGTTGGTGACTGAACATAGTTGCAGCGGAAAGGTGGTGCAGCTTTATGGTAAAGCACATCAGATAAAAGCATGTTCATAAAAGTCTTCGAAAGAAATTTGTCTTCACTCTTTGGCTTCGAAAGACTTTGTCTTTGAAGCTTCGAAAGACTTCACTTTTGGCTTCGGAAGATGTTGGTCTTGGCTTCGGAAGATTTTACACTTAGAATATTTCTAGTGCAAGGTGTAAAACTTCTGAATCATTTCTACTTCTGTGCTTCAATGCATGCATGTAGAGAGACTTTGGATGTTTTGGATGCATCAGACTTATAGAAATCCTTACAGTTAGTCATAGGTTTAAGTATTTAACCGGGTTAGCTGTCGACTTAATGTTCTTAGGTTAAGATTCCTAGTTAGTATGTAAGTGATTAATCGGGTACCCTTGATGAACCGAGTCTCATAAGTTGTTTAGGTTTATTGATGATGTTGGGAATGGATGTTATTAGCCAAGAAACTCAAATAGGTTTAGGAGGTTTCTTCTTAGACTTATGTGTTGCATTAATAACCTTAATAGGTGTCAACTTAGTTTTTAGATTAATGTTAATGTTTTGCTTGGCCACTAACCATATTAGTTTGTAACCTAATGAACCGATTACTAAGTTAAGTTGGTGCTTTGGTTACATATTTTAAGTGTTTGGGATTAGTTTGGTTATTTTTATTATCAATGTTCTAAAAATTTTCTTATTTAATAATGTTTGGTGAAGTTTCAATCTTGATTTATTACATACTTAGGTGAAAGCATTAATCAATCAAGTAACTAATCATATAATCTTGATCACAAAATTTACAAGTTTTCGTATTCATGCATACGTAAATATTCATGCATGGATGCATGCATGCACATATATGTGCCTAACCAATTAAACATATAATACTTATAGAAAATAATCAAATAAAACTTATTCTTATAATTCCTTAATAAAGTATATATATGAATCTATTTAGGAGATGTTAGTTTGCCTAACCTTAGGGTTGTCATAGTTTTATCTTCTCACAAATATTATTCTCATAATGTTTTAGATTCATATGAATTTAATAATCAACCGATTTGCAATCCCTGGTACCCCTTTAGATCAATCTGAACCCTAAATCTTACAAATTGAGTCTCGATCGCCCAAATGCTCAAAAAACACATGTATACATTCAATTCTGAAAGCTAAAATCGCATAATCAACGAAACAAACGTTTGTCGGTCCTACATTCTTTTCGATCTCAGGAACCTTCAATGCTTTTAGATTCACCTCTCTCTTTCTGAAATTATTAAGAATGAAATGAACGTAGATTAGATTAGATTAGATATCAAAAAACAAATCACATCTAATTCAGAAGAAAATGGGAATAGAGCTTACATCTCAAGCACAGTTTGATCGAACACCTTCATGAAATCCATCTTGAGCGGGACCGACTGCCACCTAATCGACAAGTTTATATTAACATAAGAAATTAGAATCTCAATTAGAGGAAGCAACAACAACAGAGTAAGCAAACCTATAGCGGGAGAACAACAGGAAGCAACCAAAATCGAGGATTCAAAACAAAAAATAGCAAAAGAGAAGAAAGGGAAGGGCAAAAGTATCGATTGAGAAGAAACTAAACAAATCAGCATTAAAAGATGACAAAGAAGAAGAATCAGGCTACCGTTGAAGTTGGGTGGAGGAGCTTACCCGGCGATAATCGAAAGGAAGGCGGTGTTGGGTTTGATGTTAGTCGCTTGATTAGGGTTTTCTTCAGAAAAAATTAGTTTGAAGGAATAGAGAGGAAACGTAGAATGAAAGGGTATCCATGGGTCAGACCATGGACTTTTAGGATCCGCGTGAATAAAGTTTCGGAGAAGTGGGTTTGGGCGGGAAAAAGGAGAGAAAGATGCTCTAGCAGCCTGCCACGCGCCCTAAGAAACTTTTGTTTATTAGATGTATAGATTTGAGGTTTTATTTGATATTTCACCATTCTTGTCTAATATAACCATCTTTAATCCATCTCTTGTCATAACTCGTGACAATGTGACGTAAAGTTGTTCGTGTGTAAAAACTAGTTGTTTTAAAAACAAACCAACTCTTGATAAAGATTGACCTTGGCTCTTATTGTCATGGCAAAACATACAGTAAGAGAGAATTGTCTTCTTTGAAACTTAAACAGTAGCCTCTTGTCAGTTGGTATCAATGAAATTCTAGGGATAAAAGTATGTTCTCCAATGTTACTGCCAGATATAACCTCTTCTTATATAACACGATTTCCTAATGATACAACTTGTAGTCACGTTCCATAACATAACCCACTTTTTTGGTCAATGTTTCGGAGAAGCATTACCGAAACACTGACTTTTAACACTAACTTGTGATCGGGCAAACCGGTAAGTTTTATTACATTGAATATATCTAGAGAGTATAAACTTTCATCTAAATTAGAATTCAGCATTTTTGTTTGACATATAGAATAAGAACTAAGATATATTCTCTCTTCACCTGGGAAAGTTGAAAACAATTTTCATTCATCTCATGCACCACCTTAATCTTTGGATTTAAAATTTCCCCTTCATGAAATTAATTTGGTTCTTTAAAATTTTCTAAAACAGAAGGATATACAAATCAATCAACTCTGAAACAGGATCAACTGAATTTTGTATGAGAAGATCATCCGGTATGTCAATAACTGCTTCACCATCATTCTTACCACCAACGATACCTTCACCTATGCTCAAGAGCCATTGTGCAAACATTATGGTTTGCTCTATATCATATGAATCATTACGGGAAGTCAACCTTAGGTTTTTTTGTCAATTTGAGCACCTTGCCATTTTTCTAAAGGTAAGAAGAACTCGAAGAAGCATCAACAATTTGTTGCCTACAACCACTTAGGACAACGGATAGAATTTGTCTAAAATCATCTCCAAATGTTACCTTCCCACCAAATGTTAAAGTAGAGGCTGATCCTAATATAGAAGAAATATGTTTTTTAAGGATCTATCAAGAGCTTCAAATGCATGTTTATGTACCATTGATGCTTCATCCCAAATAATCAGTGAAGTTTGTTTAAGTAGACGTGCAAGATCGCTGTTTGGTTTAATGTGGCAAAAGAATCCTCAACTATTTTTAAAGGAATATGAAATCTAGAATGCACGGTCCTACCACCTTATAGAAAAAGAGATGCGATTGCGCTTGAAGCAACATTAAGTACAATCTTTCCTTCTGATCTCATAGATGCTGATACAGTTTTCCACATATATGTTTTTCTAGTTCCACCGTAACCATTTACAAAAACACTCCACATTTATTCCTTAAACCTGCAGTCATTATTTTGTCAAAAATATTCCTTTGTTCATCAGCCAAGGAAGTGTAAAGGTTATGAAATTCATCTTGCAATACGTCTTTGTTATATGCTAGTTCTTCATTAAGTAACAATTTTTTTGCAGTAGATATAAGATTAAGATCCGGATAAGGCATGGTCGAGAACCTACGTAGACTTGGATTATTACGAAGCAAAAAATTTTTAGTCTCGTACAATGTAAGGTTTTTAATCTGTTCGTCTGAAAGCACTAAACCTAAAAATAGACATATAAAACATAAAGTTGTATGAGATAATAATTAGTAACTTGAAGTAAAATATTTAATTTAAAATACAGTTAATTTATTATGCCTGGATGCTTTAAGGTAATACGTTGGTTGAAAAGTATTCCATTAGATATAATTCCATGTTCTTTCCCAAACAAATCAGGCCTAGAAAGGCTATCAGACATTAACATCGTAGCAAATAAACTTCGTAAAAAATAACATGTCCCTGAAATGCTAGCTTCCTCGGTTGCTTCAATGTACTCATAATCATCATCCAAAAGTCCCCTTGAAAAACATGCATCTCTAAACGTAGGACACACAAAACCGTTAAATTCAACAAAATTCTCAAATAATATGCTTTGCCGAGATACCGAATGTATTCTACCAATAGAAAAATCGACCTTTCTGGGTACCCAAGTATGTTTGTCAGCTTTCCATACAAACTTTGTAGGAAATTCAACATAATTGAGTTTACATGCCTGTGGGTAAATTTTATTGCATTTCATCCACTCAGTAAACATCAAAGTAGACATAGATTGTTTATCTAGAACATTGTCTATATGATCATCTGTATCATATATAACTTGTTGTTGACCTGTCAGATGAAAATGAAGCCTAATACTGAAGGATTCCTAAAATGAATATCATATCCATAAATATGCCAAGGTGCTTCACAAGCAGATATGTACCTATAGTTGTAATACTCTTTAATCTCGTCAACTGAGTCAACTGTTCCATTTTGTTCATTATTTGGAACAAAACAAACAGATGCTCTATCATTACCTTTGTTTATATACTTAAACAAATACTTGATTGAACTAGTTTGATTACACTATTCCACGTTTATATGCGCCTGATATCTTTTGAGGATCTCTTTGTTGTACGGTACCACGTTTAGGTTATCCAACTTTGGACTTGATTTTTCTACAAATAAACCAGAATTTAGTCTTTTATACATCGGAAACCCATTAGAGTCAATACATGTTTCTTTACTAAACTTTTTTGGGAAGTTTTTCGAGCATCCTCGGTCGATCATGCACGGACACTTCATATTCTTAACACCACAAGGACCATGTATCATGAACTCACTTACAAGAGAATATAGTTCTGGATCTTTATTCATGTATGGTATTTCAGCGGATATAAACAGATCTATATGTTCAACAGCCGGTAATTTGTGCTCGGCGTGCATAAATAGACATACATGAGCATGAGGCAAGCCACGTTTTTGAAACTCCACAATGTATACCACTACAATATTTTGATAAAATTGAATAAGGACTGTATGTTGTACAAATATTCCTAGAAAATACAAAAAGGATAATATATTAAAAACTTATATAATGTGAATATGTATATATAATGATTGAATTTAAAAGTGCTTGCCATACCTACCTCAAACTTGTCGAGAATTGACTTGTCTTTTAGGTCTTTAATCATCGAATCAAGTTTGATCTTAAAAATTATACATAAGATATCAGGACGGTCTTCTGCTTTAAGCGTTGTGTCTTTCAAAAATCTTTTAACCTCCGGCCATTTGGGGTTGCATGTGATTTTATAAACAAAATTGGGATATCCATACCACCGACATAGCAACATGACATCAAGATAATTTTGTAACATGTAACGTGCACCACCGGTAAAAGAGGAGGGTAATATAACACGTTGATCGATAGTGGATACATCAACGGTTCCCTGTTTTTAGCTGCATGTAATTATTCATAAGACTCGCTCCTTAACGTCTTTGTTGATCGCGTATAAAGTAGTCTTTCACTTTTAATCATAGTATAGGCATCGACCATAAATTGTTGAAAAAGCCTTCTACCGTTAAGAATCAAAGACAAATCACCAATTCTGTCTTGGATTCGGTAACTAAAGAACCGCCTCATTAAAATTATGGATCTTTTGGAATTGTTTGACTCATATATAATTGTATGCGGTATGCCTATCCTATAACCATCCTTACCATAAGGAAAAAACAACGGATACTGAAGCGCTAGGTATGAAGGATGGAGCTCACTAATACGCTGTAAATTTCCTGCTCTAGTCTTTACAATAATGTCCCTGCTTTCAAATGAATTATCAAGTTCACCAACTATTAAAGCAGCAACTTCTGAGGCAGTTGGCAAGTTACAAGTTCTTCCATCTTTATTCCTTTTTGCAATTAGGCGCAACCGTAGATTTACGGTCGGATTTTTTTGAAAACAGTCTCTAACCATTGTATAACATGTAGCCAGTTGATTATTTGAATCTAACATCTCCTTTAATTCTTCTATGATCTAACGATCCATTATGTCCGGTGATGTTGATTCATTGTTGGATTGCCTTATCGAAGCATATAAATTGTTAGTTGAATAACTATGTATAATTAAGAAATGTAAATAATTTTAAATTTTAAACTAAAAGAGGTTGCAGGACATACCCAAATGTGCCTTGTCTGTTTGCAACTTCATTGTCAGTTTTGTATATATATAATTGAGAAAATTTAGGAGTGTATATGTCTCAGGGTAAAAGACTTCCGATAGTGTGGTAATTTTCCCCGCTTAGTCAGCAAAACAAACGGAGCATTACCTCTATTAATGGACATGTCAACCTTTTCACCCATTGACGTGAAGAAAACATCGAATTCTAACATCGTATATTTTTCAAAAAATGTTTTCCTTTAGAACCAATGCCACAGTAAAGAGTTTTATAATTAGTTGGAGGATCTTTTAAAATGCGAAGCTTAACTTTTCCGTAATAACAACAAAAAGAGTAGCTTCCTCTGACATTGCTTAATCCACTTTTTAAGGCTTTATCCTTCTAAAGTTTTGCATGACATTTTGTAAGGCCCCGTTCCCGGAATCCTCACAGTTGGTCAATCATTGCACTTAAAACATTATAAAACGTACATTTATTTTGCAGTGGAATTTAAAACTTTCATTAATAACTAAAAACATGTCATTTCATTCATTTACAACGTTAGTTTCATCTCAAAATACAAAGACATGTCAAAAATACAGATGCCAGCCTCAAAATGCTCCCAGTAGCTTATGCATCCATGCCTGCAACTCCTCAGTATCAACAAATACCTGCCAACTATCATGCATACAAAAGTCAGCGACGCTGAGTGAGTTCTACTTTTTATAATAAAATACTTTACTTTGTTAAAACCGTTCTTTACTTTATTTCAAATCATACTATACTTTACAATCGTTCGCGATCATGCATCATACGTACATACAGATAATATCATTATTATCTTCGCCATTACGTTCATTAACTTTGCTCATTTAACGTATTTCATTATTGTTCACTTCTCTTTCTAGATCCGGTCAGACTTTACCCTCTTCGTGAAACTCAGCCACGATTACTGAGGTCGAATGACAAAGATCCTTTTCAGTACGTTATTACGATAATTCATTAATCGTTCATTTCATACTTTGTTCTTTCGTACATTATCTTTCGTTCATTACTCTTTATTACTCGAATCTTGTCTCATGCAATATCCCCGACTCATACTCGAAAGCTGATGTTGTGCCGGGACCCGCTCACAAGCCCCTGACTCATGTCCGAAGACTGACACAACACCAGGATACGCGACAAAGATCCCATATGAGTCAATCACAGGGATTGAACTCCATCTGAGTCTGTTGCAACACAAAGTCGCTCACCTCATACCTATGCTTGGCTTTATGCCACACCCCCGAAGTTATAAGTAACTCGGGTAACCATCATATGTTTCACCCCCAACAAAATGGGTAATAACACCCCCAGCGAAATGGGTAACAACACCCCCACCGAAATGGGTAACAACACCCCTACCGAAATAGGTAACAACACCCCCACCGAAATGGGTAACAACACCCCCACCGAAATGGGTAACAACACCCCTACCAAAATGGGTAACAACACCCCCACCGAAATGGGAAACACCAATGAAGGTCAGTCACAAAGACTGGAACCCTTGCGTGCACACTTTAGGATTTGCTGAACCTCACTTGACTGAACTTAAGGCATTTAGAGTCGTGCACCTCACTATACTTTGCTTGCAAGCCTCTTACGTTCACGTTTGTTCATTAATACATGCATTCATTCATTAACGTTCGTCTTTTCATTATCTTCCACTTTACGTTTACATAATACTTTATTACGTTCATTAACGTTCAACGCAAAGCCAAGGGAAGACACACATACATACATAATAAGGAACATATACTTAATCATAAACATACACCATCACCATACAGGCAACATCATACATGCATCACACACATCAAACTTAAGCCATTACATCATAGCCAGGCCTATCTCTCCATTTTACCCATTGAAAACCACTTAGAAAACCTAGGGTCCAAACTGGGCGCATGGAACCTTTCAGGCGCATGAGCATAAAATTCTAAGTATAAAATTGATCTGGGTGCATGGGCACTATTTGGGAGCTTCTGCCCGGTTTAGGCGCATCAACACTTAACCATTAACACTTTGGGCGCATGGCACAATTTAGGCGCATGGGCCATCTGCTGGGCGCATGGCCAGCCATTTCAGGCGCATGGGCCATCTGCTGGGCGCATAGCTAGCAGATTAGGCGCATGGGCCTTCCTGCTGGGCGCATGGCCAGCAACTTGGATGCCTGGCCAATTGCTGGGCGCATGGGCCTCCCCTTTGGGCGCATGGGTCTCCCCTTTGGGCGCATGGGCCTCCCCTTTGGGCGCATGGCCAGCAATTCAGGCGCATGGACCACTGTTCATGTTCGTCTGAATCATTCTGAAATGTTCTCTACACGATCAAATTTATCCGATTATCATCCTAATCATACCCAAGCATAAATCTAACATACTAAGGCCATATAGACATGCTAAACCTCATCATGAACCCACAATTTACACTAAAACATACATACATCATTTCGAACATAAAGCTGTTAACCCACGGTTACTTTCAAAATATTTACTTAGTGTGCATAATAGCCCCAAACGAGTTGAAAATCAGTAAAAGAGGGGTTCTAGAAACTCACCTTGAGCAGCCTTTGGGCTACATTCTTCCCTTTCAAGACTCACCTTCGATTCATCTCTTGAATCCCGAAAACAAACACTTTGAAGCTGCTTCTTCCACTTTCTCTCTCTAGAACCTGGGCTCTCTCTCTCTTCTTTTCTTCTTTTCAGCCGATTGAAGAAGATGAAGAAGAAATGGGCAATCATGCCCCTTTAAACCTTAAAGTAATAAGGTTTTGTACTTTGTATACTTTTCCCCTCCACTTGTGCACAATTTCTATTCTTTCTATTTACTTTTCTTTTCCTTTCGTTTAGATAGAAATTCGGGGTGTTACACATTTTTTACATGTGTGATTTTGATCTCCATGATCGAGATAATCTGTTAACGTTTAAAATTATATTACAAGAATAAGATGTTGTATATTTTGATTAAATTTTATATAAATGTTATGAACTAAAAAATTGTAAATTGTGATAATACCTTTTGATGGACCAATGTAGTCATCATGTATCGTATTATGGGCATTGTTGAGATCCTCATCTGGAAACCATAGAATTGGAACATTCATTAAGTTAATGTTTCTCCTAGTGTTCTTACGATTTGAATAATCTGTATTGGTGGATATATTCTGTGGAGCATTACAAATTCTTGAAGTGGTCGATGAATAAGGTCGACTACTGTAATTGTAGATAGGTTTACCTTTAAAAAAATCAATTGATGAGAAAGCAGATGTTATTAAATAAATATAAATTTGAAAACATAAAGAATGAAATTTCAGATGCATTAACTTTGAATTAATAAATTTACTTAAAATTGTATATAATGTATTACCCTGGATATTCGGAGATATATTCATGAAATTTAATGTTGTTCATGAGGAAATATTTGTTGTTCTGGATGTGATGTTAGATCTTGTGATTAAGTGAACTTTTCTCGGTTGGCGTCTCAATTAGAAATTTTCACAACCTATAAAGTAAGAGTAAAAGATAGTCATTCAAGTGCTTTAAAATTTATAACGTGATTGCTATAAGACACGAGTAGAATATAAAAACTATTTGTTATAGCTGACAATGGACTTGTAACAATTGTCAAAAGATGAGAAGAATAAAGTGCTCACCCATCGTATGTTAATGGTGTTTTATTCGGATTTACATTTTCACTTTTGACACCATCATTTCTCACGATCGTACACGTACTTATTGGTTGCTCCATTAAAAGTGTCTTTGCCTAAATACAATGTGTAAATTATTAAAGTATATAAAAATTACTGAAGTTATAAAAATATAAAAAAATGACTATATTATCTTTTCATTAATGTTTAATCTACTGTTATGAATAATTTCTTTTCGGATGCGTCGGTTTTCTATTCATTTTGTAAAAATGTTTAGGGTAACATTATATATGTGACATCCGGTAATTTTCCGTTACCAAACACCGTTAGTTCCGTTAGGTCTTGCATACACGCGTCGTGAGTACGTGTAATATTTAGATATTCTTGAGCGTTGGTGACTTAATAACAATTATCTATTATAAACACATAAAAGTTAACTAATAATGTTGATTATTAATTTGTGGTTATGTGATTCATTAATTTATGGAGTTTAAATATTATTTGTAAATTTTATCTGATAACGTGACTACGTGTAATATTTATTTCATGTGTTTTGTGATTAGTTGTGAAGATCATGTATAGGTTCGACTCACCTTCGATTAGATTATGTTTATATTACTTTGTAATAGGTTTAATGTTAGTTTACTTTTGAATGTAGTTTATTTTGTTTAGTTTTGTAGTCCAGCGAAACTATGAGCGAAACTGTAGTTTCGCTCATAGTTAGTTGTTTAGTTCACCCGGCGAAACTGTTGTTTCTGCCGGGCGAAACTATAGTTTCGGAAGCACAGTTTCGCTGACAGCGAAACTGCCTGCGAAACTAGGACTGCTATATATAGTTTTGATCTTGTTCATTGTTGGGTGTGACATCCGTCACCTTAAGATCCGTCAATTAACGTGATATACCGTTAACTATTCCTTGATCGATCATTCCTCATCTTTATTAACTCTTTATGTGGATATCATGTGTGCCCTATCATCGTTGTGCTTGTGTATTCGTTGTAATCATATGTTAACTTTAAAAACTTTTAAAACCTTCAACATCATAACCGCCCAATATATCGCTTTTATATATAATAAACGTCACCAATATAACCATTTTCAAGTTATAAATATCATTAAATGCATTTTTATAATCAATATAAATCACCTAATAAAGTCTTTTTTCAACCGAACCAAATTTGGGAAACTCGGGGGTTAAGTGCAGGGACTAAACTTGTAATTTTGCAAACTTGGGTTGGGTATATAAACCCATTTCCCAGCCCTAATCACCATTACTTCATCTCCTTCATCTTCTTTTCTTCTTCACATCTTCTTCATTCTAGCACCAAATCCGACCCGCTTGGTCTCGTTTTCGTCGTCTAGACTTCATCTACAGCCTAGACTACTCTATTCTAGCAGGTAGACGACTTTGGTTGTCCCTTTTCTTGCTTATTCACGGATGTCCAACTAGGGTTTCGGGTGTTCGGGTTCAACCCGAACACATGAGGTCGTATGGGTGCATGTGAGGTCTTTTTGCTTGTGTTTCATGTTTGTGTATGTTTGTAGAGTGATTCTGGAAGTCCTTGTTGTGTAAAACTCACGTTTAGAGCAGCCGGGGGCTGCTCAGCCCGACCACAGTCGCGATTCTGCTGTCCAGGCGACTGGGTCTGTCATGCGATTGAGTCGTGCGACTGGGTGAGTCGTGCGACTGAGCCATGCGTTTGAGTCAATCGTGCGACTGAGTTGTGCGACTGGGTATGTCGTGCGACTGAGTCGTGCGAATGTGTGTATGTGTGCGATTGAGTCATGCGTGCGAATGAATGTATGCGATTGAGTCATGCGAACGAGTGAATGTGTGCGATTGAGTCAGGTGACCGACTGAATGTATGCGAGTGTGCGTGATTCGCACGACTGGAGTCCAATCGCACGAATGAAGGTTCAATCGTACGAAAGTAGCTAATTCGCACGATTGGAGGTTGATTCGTGCGTATGGAGGTTGAGTCGTGCGATTGGGTGTTGTGTGGTACGACTGAATGCCAGTCACACGAATGAAGGCTCAATCGTACGAATGAAGCTGATTCGCACGATTGAGGGTTGATTCGTGCGTATGGAGGTTGAGTCGTGCGTCTGGTCTTGTCGTGCGACTGTAGTTGTTGTGTGTGATTTCCTTCTTGTGCGTGGTGTGTGTAAGTCGTGTGATGTTGAGGTAACATTAACCCAGTTGCCATTGTTCGGCCACAAATATTAAAGTCAACGCTAAAAAGGCCACAAATACTATTCGAAACAAATTAAACTAACGCTTTACAATTATCAACCGACTTATAACTAATGAACAATTATTAATACTTCTTCAATAACAATGAAACTTTTACTCAAACATCATCAACAATGGCGACAATGTCTAGTACTTGGATCTACATAAGGTCTAGTACGTGTGTCTGTTTGTGTGAGTTACACGCGACCCAGCCGATACAACCCGAACCGACCGGTCATTATTATGCGCTTATTTCATATCGTTAATGCTTAACAATAACTGTCAATAGGTGTTTGACTGTTCATTTGCATTCAACATTTAGGAACATTGATCTTACATACTTACCACTTAACAAGTGAGTTTCGTGGCCCCTTTTTACGCTTATACAACATTTTAATCATTTACAACTTGGGGGAAAAGTATGCTCACCCATTTTCTATGCTGTACAACTTACTTACATTTTACATTCAAGGAATCAACGTGATACTGTGTTACAAGTACTTATCTGATACATGCTTGGGTCTGCTGTGTGGTTCTATCTTTGCAACTATTTAATTCCAGTGTGGGAACCGACGGTTAGGTATTGGTAGTACTACTGGGTTGACACCCCCACCCTTGTTCGATGGTATACTAGTTGGTACCATCAGTGGCTAGGAACGGGCCCTTGGGTGAATATATGCCAACAATTTCTTTGTGTACGTCGTTAGGTTTGGTTGCAAAGCTCATGTCATGTGATTTTACTTGTGTATATAACTGTATTCACGGTATTCCGCAACGCTTACTTTATACATCATCACTTACTTATTTATTTACTTAAACCTGCGAGCTCACCAACAATTATGTTGACCGTTTTGAGCATATCTTTTCAGGTGATCATGCAAGTTCAGGAATCTAGGTGTGCTGCCTTTGTGGAGACCCTAGGATGCATTTTTGGGACTTAACATATTTTGACAAACAATTATTTGAACAATGTTGATCTGTGTAAACAATTTCAACCTTTTGAGACTTGTTCCCGGGTTGTGGGAATTCATGTTACAATTTCATCTTATTTGGTTATGTGAATCATTATCATGTTTGTGCTTATGGCTATGTTGTCGTGAACATTGACTAAACACGACACAAGTCCCCTTGTTGTCGGGTGTCGTCATGAAACGCTTGTCATCATTTATTATATTGCATCTCTATCGCTTACCATGTGTTATGACGATCCCGATCTCGTTACATTCCCGTGTTTCCGCTTTTAGCGGGGGTGTGACATTGGGTATCCTTGCAAAAACCCTAATCGATTATCATTGTTGCAAGAGACCTTTTGTAAGTTGTTTATTCACTGAAATATATTTGAGCTTTGTTTTTGTTGATAGTATTGATCATTATTGTTCATATTTTTTGACATTCTGGTTGTTCTTAATCTTCTCCATCTTTGTTATCTCACATTGTTTCTGATATTGAACGATTCAACATATTATTTGTACTGCAAATCGATCAAATGGACCAACAAAATGGTATCAGAGCAATAGTGCTCATGATTTGTTGAAGTTTTTGGTTGTTTTTGTTCAATATCAATTTTTAATCAATTCCAGATCAAATTTGAGTGTATTTGATATGGAATTTGATTGAATTTTGCTTGTTTTTGGTTTAGAAAGCTTTGTTAATCATCAGATCTCAAATCCATTGAGATTCAGGAGATTTCAGATTGATTTCGTGTTGAAAAAGCTTTTCAGCTTCATCCAACGAAATTACAAATTCATCCGACGAAACTACCAGTGTTTTCCACTCTGAAGTTGTTTTCAGAATTCTAGCGAAACTAGTATCATTGAATGAAAGTTCAACAGTGCTTGTGTGCATATTACAAGCGAAATTGCTGTCGAAAGTACCATTGAATGAAAGTTCAAGCTTATTTTGTGCAAAATTGTCGGCGAAACTAAGCAGTCTCAAGCATTTGGCTAGCAAAACTGCTGCCGAAATTGCCTGCGAAACTACGGCGACTCAGCGAAACTAGTTTTCTCTGCGAAACTGCCATTTCTCTGCGAATCTAGCTCTGCGAAACTACCAGTTTTCTGCGAAATTAATTCTTCTTCAGCAAAACTAGTATGTCAAAGATAACTTCCCTCACCCTTGCAGGTCTTAAGAGTGTAGCTCCCAACAGAGCTCCGAGACTCATAAACGGAGATAACTTCGAAGATTGGAAGAGATGTCTCAAAGCCTTTTTCTTCTACACCGACCACAATCAATGGGAATCTATCATTTCTGGTCCACACATACCAACTGTCACTATTGGTAATGTCGTGTCTCAAAATAAGGACCCAGCCACATTCAACGAGAAGGATCTAAAGCTGATTGATCGAGACCAGAAAGCTTTTGGAGCATTAACTCTATGTCTTGCACCCAACATCTACAATTGATTCGCTGAACATAAGAATGCTAAGTCTCTCTTCGATGCTCTGTGTGAGTTCTATGATGGTAACGATGAGCTGGTGAAAGACAAGAGCATCCAAGCTGAGAAGGACTTCATCTCTTTTGTGGGATACAAGAACGAGAGTCTCATAGATCTTACAAATCGTTTTCTGACAGTTTCAAGTACACTGAAGAAATACGATGAGAAATTTTCCAACAGTGAGCAAGTCAACAGGTTGCTAGACTCTCTCCCACCTCAGTGGAGCCTACAGGTGAGAATGTTAAAGCAGGAAAGAGGTTTCACTTACTATAAGCTTATGGACATCATCAATAAGCTTAAATCATTCGAGTTAGACATGAAAAGAAGGGAATTCAACAAACCATGATGCCTACATCTGGTTTCACTCAAAAAGCTGCATTACTGTCTTCCGCTGCTAGCTCTCCAATGCAGGCATCTCGTCAAGGTGGAGTGAATACTGAAGATTATTCTGGAGGTTGTGGTAGTGCTGGGAGAGATCAAGCCAACTTGAAAGCAAATGTTGAAACTTCAGTTTCATCTGAGATAATGGCTCTTTTTGGTATGTTTGTTCAGAGTTATGAAGCTTTAGTGGCGGGGGAGTTGAAAGGAAAAGGGATGACGATGGAGAATATGTATCAGGTGGACCCTGATGATCTTGAAGAGACTGACATTCAATGGCAAATGGCAATGTTGACACTTAGAGCCCGAAGATTCATGGAGCGCACTGGAAGGAAGAATTTCGGAGGTCAAAGCTCTAACTCCAAACTGGGATTTGATAAGTCTAAGCTAAGGTGTTTTAATTGCAAACAGTTGGGACACTTCAAACGTGAATGTCCATTGCCAATCGTCATTAATCCTAGTAATTCAGGAGTTCCACGACTGGTTTCAAGCGGAAGTAAAGAAGAAATGAGTCACAAGAAAGATGCAGCTTTGATTTCTAATTTTGATCGGAGTGCTGAAGTGGAAGGGACGAGAGAAGAGATTAACCAAGCGCTGGTGGTTGAGATTGTGGAAGGAAAGAGGAAGGTGAACTGTGAGGATGAATTTGATCCATTCAAAGAATTTAGAGATGAAGCTGAAGTGTCTGTGAAGGTGAAGGAGGATGAGAGGGTGAAAGAAAGTAAAGCTGAGGAGATGAGGAAGGAAGGAAGTCAACCCACTGAGCAAGGAAATGAAAAAGATGATGCTGCTACCATCGACGAGGAAAACAAGTTGAGTACTCCAGTGTGCCAATACGAGAAAGCTTTAGTAGCAGAAAAGGTGGTGATGGGACTTCCTTATGAGGTAATTCAGGATATGTGTTCTTCAGCATGCAAATCAGGTTATTTGGGGTTTATAAAGCTAATCATTTATTAATTGATAATGAAAAAGATTTAAAACGAATTAATGATGAACTTAAAATAAACGAGTCTAAATATTTTGTTAAATTAAACGTAGCTTTGAAAGAGAATGATCACTTAAAACGAATAGTTTTGGAAAGAAATGTTGAGATTAACACTTTGATTGAAAGGGTTGCACTTGCTGAATTTGAAATGAGCAAACTTCAGTCAAAGCTCGATAAATGGACTATATCGGGGATGAAACATGATGACTTATGTAAATCTCAAAGGGGGGCTAGGATTAAAACAAGTTTGGGGTATGAAAATGCTAAGGTTTATCCTCCTCCCAATACTTACTGCTTTTCTCCTATGCCCGTTCCCCATCCTTCTAATGATCTGATCAAAATAGATACTAATAGTATGTCTGTAGGTTTAGAAGGTGTGAACATTAAGCATGTTCGTGAGGACTACGATTATGGATCGACTAGCGGGCTTGGATGCACTAGTCTTAGTACACCTGAATCTCAGCATTCTGTCTTAGATCATAAATTCTGTTTTTGTTTCTAGTCAATCTGTAACAGACTCTGTTGAAGTTACCAATGGCTCTCTTACTTTAGAGAAAGTCAACTATGTACCTGAACTTGCGTTTATTCTGTTGAGTGTCTCTCAGATTTATGATAAAGACATTCCGGTCTTGTTCAAGTCCAATGAATGTCTCTTTTTGAAATCTGCGATTAATATTCCAGATGAGATGGTACTAATGCGGGCTCCAAGAAAGAATGACACATATCTTCTTGACATGGGTTCAAGGGAGTCAACGTCTACCATCACCTGTCTTTTGTCCAAAGCTTCCACTTCTGAGTCTTTCCTATGGCATCGCAGATTGGGCCACTTTAATTTCAAAAATATAAACAAATTAGTTAAAAACAATCCCGTTAGGGGACTACCTTTAAAAGATTTCTCAGTGGTTGAAAAATGTATGGCATGTGCCAAGGGCAAACAACATAAGAAACCACATAAGCCAAAACTTGAAAATAGCATATCTAATCCCCTCGAGTTGTTACACACTGATTTGTTTGGCCCAATCTGTGTTAAATCAATTGCTAAAAATCGTTCTGTCTTGTGATAATAGATGATTTTTCCAGGTACTCCTGTGTGAGATTTCTTGCCCACAAGGGAGAGGCTGTTGACGAGTTGCAGAAGTTAATTCTTTCAATCGAGACAATAAGCAAGAGGAAGGTTATGGTGATAGAAGTGACAACGGTACTGAATTCAGAAATCAGATCTTTGATTCGTTCTGTGCTGCTTAGGGAATTCTGAGACAGTTCAGTGCTGCGTAGACCCCTTAACAGAATGGCGTGGCTGAACGAAAGAATTGCACCCTCATTGAAGCTGCTCGTGCAATGTTGATTGAATCCTCCTTACCCATCAACTTTTGGGCTGAGGCAGTGAACTGTGCTTCATACGTTCTGAACAGGGTGTTGATAGTCAAGGACAAAATGAAGACTCCTTATGAATTGTTCATAAGAGAAAGCCTTTAATTGACTGCTTTCGACCATTTGGCTGCTCGTGCACTTTATTGAATACTCAGGCGTAGAAGACGAAATTCGGTGTCGTGTCTGATGAATGTTACTTCGTCGGCTATTCTTCTTCTCAAAAAGCTTATCGGGTATATAACAAGAGAACACGTATTGTTCAAGAGTCATTCTATGTTGATTGGCAGAAATCTAATTCCTCCGACGTTCGATCTGAACCAGCATGGTTCTTTAACTCCGATACGGTGTTTAACTCTTTTAATCTTCCAGTTCTCGATGATGATGAGTCTATCCCCAATATTCAAAAGAACATCATTCCTCCAGCTCCATTACCTGTCATTCCTCAAGCCCTTCCCACCACATCTGCAAACGATGCTACATCAGTTGATATTGCATCTTCTTCATCATCGTTTGACCTTCCACCTCCACTTATTTCTGCATCCCTACCCTCATCACCTACATCTACCTCATCTCAGCCGATACCACCCATCTCTCCAATTAACTCTACCCTACCATCTTCCTCACCTTCATCTATCCTTCAATAACCCCTCAGCCAACCATCTTCAAATACCCTACCCATGCCCATTGATTTCAAAACATTAAAAGATCATCCCCATGATAACATCATTGGATCTATCACCGATGGAGTTCGGACGCGGAGTCAATCTGGTTTGATTAACATGTGTCTATTTTCTTGTTTTATATCCTAAATCGTCCAGAAAAATGTTCATGCAGCTCTTCAGGACCCTTGCTGGGTTGAATCGATGTAATTAGAGCTGCAACAGTTGAGGAAACTCAGAGTGTGGACCCTGGTTGATCTTCCACCAAACAAATGCCCAATTGGCACGAAATGGGTGTTCAAAAACAAACCCGATGACCGTGGCATGGTGGTAAGAAACAAGTTCAAGTTGGTGGTCCAGGGCTTTGCTCAGGAAGAAGGGATAGACTACACGGAAGTCTTTGCTCCCGTAGCTCGTCTTGAAGCCATCAGAATCTTTCTGGTTCATGCCGCCCACAAGCAGTTCAAAGTCTATCAGATGGATGTCAAATGTGCATTCCTTTATGGAGACATTGACGCGGAGATATATGTGTGTCAACCACCAGGTTTTGAGGATCCCGACTTTCCTGACAAAGTTTACAAACTTGATAAGTCCTTTTATGGTCTTCATCAGGCCCCTCGGATCTGGTACGAGACTTTAACACAGTATCTCTTAAGCATTGGTTTTTCTCGTTGCACCATCGATATGACATTATTCAAGAAGGAAGTGGATGGTGAGATGCTGATTGTACAAGTCTATATCGATGATATTATTTTTGGCTCCACCAATCCGAAGTTATGTCGCGAGTTTGAGGAAGTCATGCACGGTCGTTTTGAAATAAGCATGATCGGGGAGATGTGCTTCTTCCTTGGGCTGCAGGTTGAACAAAAGCCAGAGGGAATTCTCATTCATCAGGAGAAGTATATTAAAGAAATTTTGAAGAATTTCAAGATGGATGACGCTTCTCCTGAAATGACTCTATTTACTGCTCAAACATGCCTCACTCCTGACGAGAACGGGAAACCTATTGATCCTCATCTCTACAGATCCATGATCGGTTCCCTTGAGGTTTCATCAGCAGAGACAAAGGCATGAGAAGAACTTGTCTCTTGAAAAGGACTTCCTTGAGTGTAGCTTTCTCTTGGAGTCTCTGGGAAGGTGATGAAAGGGCCCTTTTGTGAGTTGTCAGGGAAGCATATAAGATGATGTTGTGGTTTAATGTTTTCCCTTTCAACCACATGGAGAGCTGAACTCAGTTGATTGCTAGAGTTACCAGATGAATTTTGCATGTTCATCTCCATCTGGTAGCCACTAAGAATACCATACAACTCTGTAAGAGTAAGAGTCTTAAGGTTCTCAGTTCTCTTGATAACAACACAATAATGTGTCCATTGTCTAGGAAAAGAGGACATAAACTTCCTTACAATGTCACTATTCTCAAGAGTTACTCCAACATCCATTAGAGTATCCACAATCTCAATGTACATGAAGTATTGTTGAGTCATGGTTTCACCTGCCTTGAAGGTGAAGTTTTCAAACTGCTGCTTCAGGAGATCCTTCTTGTTCTCCTTTGCTTCAGTAGACCCCTCATACATCAGCTTCAGTGCTTCCCATAGTTGCTTGGCAGTTTTGCACTTCTTGAAGCCTCTGTAGATGGAGTTTGGAAGAGCAGTTTGAAGGGTTGTCATGGCTTTCAGATCAATCTCTATTCTCTTTCTATCTGCTTTAGAGTAATCAGCCACGGCCTTAGGAATCATACTACCACCAGTAGAAGAAGTGGTGCTTTGTATGTAAGGTCCTTCAACAGTAGAGTCCCACATCCTGGAGTCTTGAGACTTGATGAAGTCTTCCATTCTTTAACACCAAGTATCAAAGTCTTTAGGAGTGACCAGTGGAGACTTTGTCATAGTTCCAGTTTCCATATCAGCTTTGGTTATAGCAGCCATTGGAGTTGTTAAGTATTTTGTGTGTGAGAGAGATCTTAAGATGGTGAGATCTTATATCAAGAGCCTGAAAAGCTCTGATACCAAATGCAGGACCGGTGAAGGGTATGCACTTACAACACAACAACACAATGAGGAGAGTTGCTTAGAACACTTAACAGATCAAATAGGGAACTAGTTAACTTGTTAATGAAAAATACTAAGAACACAAGTAAATATGAGACAGAACAAGATTGCAAACAACGCAACTAATTGGTTTTCAAGAATGTTGTATATTGCTTCTCAAGTTCTATTACAAATGTTACAAAGCATAAAGGAAAGTTACAAGTACTTGAGATACATATACTACATCCTACAGCCGACCTTACTTTGAAGGCCAGCTGGATACAATTAACTAGACAACTACAAAATCAAATGTAGAGTCAAAAGGTAGATCTTCCTTTTGAATAATGACTATGACATGCCATAGCTCACATCCTAATATATTATAAAAAGGATAAAAGTACATAAAGTAGAAAGCATGGACTCAAGACCTCAATGTACAGTTACCAAAAGCATGGACCTTTTCACTAACTCATGTAAGTTGGTGACTTTACAGAGTAGCAGCGGAAAGGTGGTCGAGCTTTATGGTAAAGTACATCAGATAAAGGCATATTTCTAAAAGTCTTCGGAAGAAATCTGTCTTCACTCTTTGGCTTCGGAAGACTTTGTCTTTGAAGCTTCGGAAGACTTCACTTTTGGCTTCGGAAGATGTTGGTCTCGGCTTCGAAAAATTTTACACTTAGAATATTTTAGTGCAGGGTGCAAAACTTCCTAAGCATTTCTACTTCTATTCTTCAGTGCATGCATGCAGAGAGACTTTGGATGTTTTGGCTGCATCAGACTTATAGGAATCCTTACACGTATTAAGTACAATTCAAATGGTATCGTGGAATGACTAAAGGCTCGTCTTGTAGCCAACCCAACGACTTGGTATTGACTATGGTGAAACCTTCAGCCCAGTCGTGAAACCTGCTACCCTTCGCCTTGTTCTTTTTCTTGCTACTTCTCATAACTGGTCATTATTCCATTTAGACATTAATAATTCCTTCTTACAACGTAATCCTCATGTTTGTAAACTCAATAAAGCCATTTATTGATAGGTTCAAATGGATTGATCTATGTTAATGATGAACTACAATTGACAATAATATGCACAAAGTAATCAACTAAGCAAATTATCAGAAAAATTTTTAGAGATTTCATTGATATTAGCAAAGGATTACAAGTACAGAATGAGAGAATTCTGTTGCAAAAGTCTTACCTGCAAAATACAAATAATCCTATTTATACTAAAACAAGAAACAAAGGAACATATATTTACACAATAAGTCCCTATACTATGACAAAAAGAACTAAAGACTAATATTAATCTTTAAGGCTCTAACAATACTCCCACTAAGATTTGCATTTGTCTTCAGTCAAAAGAAATCTTCTGGCTCTTCTTTTATCTTAAACATTGGCTTCTCTTTGTATAGCTCCAGTTCTCTCAGAGCTTTCTTTATTGAAGATTTGAACTTTTCCGCTAATTTCCCTTGCTCGAGTTTTGAATCATTCGTTTTGATCTCCATAGCATCCATCACCTGCAGTGTCTCCTAAGACAATATTGCTATATCCATATTTGCATAAAATTCAATCGGATCAGTTTGATCTTTCACATGCACTTCTAATACTCCTTTACTTGATATTCTCATGAATTCTATGTTTTGTATATCTTTCTTTACAATATTTGCATACCCCATAGCTTTCCTCAAAGAAATTCGCTCCATAGTTGCATTCATCACTTTGATTATTGTCATAAAGTACTTTCTGTCATTTTCAGCTTCAACAGATGATACTTGCTCAAATCTTTGATTTGACAAAAATGAGATGTAACTTGGATGAAGTAACTTCAACTCAAATACTCCAAATAAGTTTATCATGTTTTTCTCCCAATCATCTTCATCTCTCACCAGCTTTAAATGAAATGTATCAGAATCATAAAACCATCTTTTGATTGGTTTTGATGTCTGAGTACCATGAATGACTTTCAGACCAGGATTGGTTACTTTTTCAAAGTATTGATCTCCAAAAGCTTCTAGATATTTATCAGCCATTTCTGATCTAGATTCACCTTTCTTCTTATTTCTCCTCAGTGTATCAAAATAGGCCTTGTCCTCTTGATCACATCTTGTTTTCAGAAAAGATGGCATCCTGGAGATTCCTCTATCAAATAACTTCACAAAATTTTCTCCTCTAGTAGCTTTGGATGGATTAATAAGAGGTAACTTATGCAATTCCTTCAAATCTTGCACTGGAAGAGTAACTATGCTTAAGTAAAAATGATACACATCATATATAGCATTTACTCTTTTTATCAAGAAAGCATCAAACACCTCATCATACTTCCATGCTACTATATTTACATCTTTTGCTTTATCAGGAAAAATCATAGCATTCAAAAGCTTAGATATAGATTGTCCTGTTTGTAACACATTTCTTACTAAGTCTCTACCAGATCTTGCCTTGTTCCATAATTGCTTTTGATTCAAACAACTTTATAAGCTTGCTGCTCAGTGTTTGGAAACATTCTCATCAATTCTTTCCTTCTTTCATGTGTTCTTCTTAGTAGCTCCATGGATTTTATCTCTTGAGGCTTCAGAATCTTAGTTCTCTTTGTAATCTCCAAATACTAAGGATTATCCATGTCTAGTACAATCATTTTGTTATACATCTTCTCAGTTTGTTGAAAGCTTCTCACCAACTTCCTCAATGATTCTCCTTGTAATTTTTTTAATCTTTTCCAAGGATAATTCCTTGATTGCAACCACATCCTCAATGCAGAAATACTCATATCATCAGGATTAGGATGGTGCAATTCCTTCTCAGGAATATCATCTATATTGATACTTTCACTCATAGGTGCCCATTCACCATGTTCTAGACTTATCTCATTTTGATCAACAGGTGCTGATGATTCTTCTATCATGCACTTTTCATATTCTTTGTTGATCTGAGATAGTCAATCCATCTAAGAATACTCTATTGTATTTCTGTCTGACTAGATAATTGTATCTATCTTCAAAGTCTATAGGAATATCATCTTGAACAACTGGTGAATCAACAACATCACATACATCTTCATCTTCTAGCACCTCGTCATACCATTCATCTGGTAAATCAGAATCTGTATCATCAAGAGCTTTTATTCTCTGTTGCATCTCAGTTTCTTCTATATTCTCAGCTATATCAGCAGTCTTTTTAACTTTCGAATGAACTGATGATGGTTCAACTTCATCTATCTTTCTTTTACCTTTCTCAGATTCAGTAAACTTTCCAGTTAGAATCTCTTGATGTTCTTGTATAGTTTCTTTCTCACCAACTATTTCTTCATTATCCTTTCTGGTTCCTTCAGACTTTCTTTTAACTTTTCTATCTCTTCAAACATTCTTTTCACCTTTTCTTCAAGTTCATTCATTATGATGTTCTTCTTTTCATCATTTGCTTCTAACAAAGCATTTTCTTCTTTCAATCTCTCAATTTCTTCATTTTGATCTGCAATCTGAGACTTCAGATTATCAATTTCATTTGAATCATCATCAGTTTCTGTTTACACACAAACATCATTTGTTTGTTTCATTTCTTTTTCTTTCTCTTTCACAATCATGACTTCTACATTTGGAGATAGCACAAGAGAAATAACATTCTCTGTGATAGGCTCAGACCAAATAGCATCAAAATCAAAAGCTTGATTGAAATCAACATTCTCAACATTCTCATTATCAACATACTCATCATCTCTTTGATCATTCACTTCAGTATCAACTTCAGCATCTTCAATTCTATCATCATCATCTCTATGATCAGAAATAGTTTGTTCACTATCCATCTCATGAATAGGTTCTTCAATATTCCCTTCTACTTCACCACCTTGATCACTACCTTGGTTATCATTATCATCATCATTATCATCATCATTATTGGTAGAATTTTCATCATTATCATCTTCATCATCATCATCATCATCTTCTTCAGATTCTTCAACAACCTCTTCTTCCATAACATCTTCTATAAGACCATTAGGATTTACAGGCTCATCCTCAGTCAAATGGAAGTGTAGTTGATTAATATCAACATTATCATCAGCTACATTTCTCATATATTCAAATAGAGGTACATTATCAGCTCCTGTAATCACAGCAAGTCTCTTATACACACCTTCAGACATATGCTCTAAAACAAATCTGTCACCTTGTACTCCAAAAGCTTGAATGTCTGAATATTCTTCATTTATGATCAATTGGAGAGACCTAGGATACATCAAGTACTTGTTCCTCTTTCCTTTCTCCAAGTTGAAAATGAATCCATTCATTATCCACTTAGCCATATTAAATCTTCTATTTGTGGCTATGGCTATTATAGGAGATGCAATGTCTACTGGAAAAGAATTCAATCCTGCACTCCTCTTGGACATACAATGTTAGAATATATAGCAAAGAAGCTTCCAGTGAATAAAGACTCTTGCCTTAAAGAATTGCTTCTTTGGAAAGTTATCTGGATGACCCATCTGTATGAATATCTCCCTAGACTCTTAAAAGTGTACTCAGATAAATCTTGTACATCATTCTCACCCAATCTTAATGCACTCCTTATAGTATCTTTTGAGACTTCAATCATTCTATCATTAGTAATGAATCCTCTTAGAACTTTCCTTCTGTTATCATCAAGCTCCATCTCTACTGTTCTCCAGAACTTCTTGATCAATCTTGCTTATATAGCTGGTCTTGCACACATAGCATATACATATTTTGTTCTTAGAAAAAATCTGATAATCTCTTCATATCCAGCAGATTCTCTAACTTCATCACTCAGAAATGCAGCAGCATTGTGCTTAGGCTCAAACTTCAATGTAGCCATCTATCAATCACAAAGAAACATTAATTAGTATGAAGGTTTAAGATTTGATTAAGTTTTTAACGAAACTTTTAACAAGCTATAATTCCTTCAATAGATTTTAAAATTTTCTCAATAGATTTTATATTTTAAAATTTGATTATTTTAAAAACATTTCTAAGTGTTTTGAACTTACTGTTTTAATGTTTCAATCAAATTTTAAGATATACAATCAATTAAGTGATTTGTTTCTAGATGATTTGAACATACATATTGAATTTAATGATTTATAGGCAAATTTAGTTTGAAATTTTCATTTTGTCGATTCATTTCAATTTCAATATTTTATTATTATTTTTGCACTGATGATCATTGAATCTTCAAAAATTTTGTGATGAAATTTGGACTTGATGATGTTAAACAAGTCGTAATCTATTATCATTAACAATTTCATATTCCATTGTTAACATACAATCACAATCGAACATTAATTTCAGCTTTATTCAAGTTTTAGGATTCGAACGCCTAAATAGGATTCAAACGTCCGAATGATTGTGATGTCAACGAATACTGATTTGATGAAATAAACTCAATATGTTGTTTACAATCACTGATTTTACCTCAGAATGTCAACAATCTTAGCAAATCAAAGCAATCAGTGAGTAATGAGTTCGTCAAATACTTGAGAGTAAGAACAGATAGAATAAGAGAGTGAAAAGTTCGAATGAAATGAAATCAGTCCAAGTGTTGAATTTATATAAGTGTGAAAAACCCTTAGACTCATTGCAACTGTGTAGGCGCATGACCACTGTTTGGGACACATGAGGTTTAGGCACATTGGCACTGTACAGCCGTATAACCCCTGTTCAGGCGTATGAGTCCTAGACGCATGAGTTACACTTGGTCAAAATTTTTTTTAGGAACATAGGCGCATGAGCACTGTTCAGGCGCATGACCTAGTATGAAACGCCTAACACTTTGTTTATTTTCAATATGAAACGTCTGAGACTGTTTAGGCGCATGAGCTTGTACAAAACGCCCAAACTTAAACCAAAATTTTCAGACTCATGACCACTGTTTAGGCGCATGAGTTTGACTCAAACGTCCAACACTTATCATAAAACTGAAAATTCATCATGCATCTAAACTTATACTTATGTACACTGTTTAGGCGCATGAGACATCCATACGTCTAACACTTGTCATCCATACTTCACAAATTTCATTCAAACCATAATTTTGACCAATTTCACTGTTCTTCATAAAAATTTTCAAACTTTGGTCTAACTTTGAATAATGACTAAGACTTTGACCTTTGATCAAAACTTTGACTTTTTGACCAAATTTTGACTTTTTGACCCTTGTTTTTTTATTTTAATTAATTTCCCGTCATTTTAGTCTCAAGAATTTCATAAAAATTCAACCATTCTCAATTCTTTGCAAGAAGCTTTTCCACATTTTAAACACTTGAAATCTTGTTAGGTTCATTTTTAAGCATATCAAACACATACTACTTGAAAATTTAGCATCATCCTTTTCAACTTTTATTTTGATTTTTCATTTTCTAATTTTACTCCCTCTAAACTTTTAAGTTCACAAACTTAGAAGTTTATATGAATTGAACATTGAGAAAAATAATAATTATCAACATGCCTGCACACATAGAAACATGCAAAAATTAAAATAAGGCATAATAATAAAAAAATACTACTAGATGTACACTGAATCATATGCCTGCAGTGAGCTCATATCAGAAAATAATCAGCACATTAAAATAAAAGAAATGATGAATAGTCATGAACACTGATTAAATCCTGATTATGTGTGTTCCAGGTCAGCAGTACTGCAGCAAAGGAGACACAAGATCTAAGGACAGACAATGAGTACTTTGGTAAAAGTATCAACACACTTACTTTTTCAGTTCTTGGATTGTTAAGGTTCTATTAGATATGACAATATGGAACCCACACGTAGACTGAGAGTCCAACCCTCGTCAAGGTATGCAAGCAAGCACTGTTTCGCAGCTTAATTACCTGACATATATGTATAACCAGATGTCATGTTTAGGTCAATCAGAGAATAATTATTGTAAAACCATTTGCTAATCTCTAAGAAAACCACCATGGACAAGCCATTAGGTAATCCCCGAATCCGTTTCATAAAGAATTGGATATAGATGATTCATAAGAATCAGAGGACATCCATTTTGGACTTTTGAAAGGATTGTGCACATTGGCATCTTTTGCATCAAGTGAGAATATCCCGGTCTGTAATGACTTACAACAAAGGATACCTCGTCACTTCAGGTCTATGATGACTCATAACAGAGAAGAGAACAGATGCAGTAAACAGACCTCATGGTTATTCATAACACCATCAGGTGTGAGTTTGTGACTTGACAAGCAATCAATCAGAAAAATCAACACCACTCATAAGAACTAAGATGAATACCCACAAATGCATAATGATTTAGTTAAATCACAAGAATCTACTTTTTCAGTATAATTGCATGATTATACCAGTACATCATATCTGATCATGTCAGACTTTATTATTGAGTGAAGTATGCAAATGATTACATCTGGTGTACTATCATTGCTCACATGTTGCAAAGGCAGATTCAATTTTAAATAAAGAAAACATCTAAACTATATTTTTTTATTTTCCTTTTATTAGTTTCTACATTGATTTTTAAAATTCTAATTTTGTATTTGCTTTTTCATTTAGCACACACACACACATTATATACAAACAGGCAGTCAACTTTGATGATTTTCCTTTTGAGTTGATTATGAAAAGGAGGGAGGGTTATTATCATTTTGATGAAGCAAAATCATTTTTCAACATGATTAATAAGGCCAATAGACTCAACCAGATACTCAAACCTTCCTGGTAAAAAGGCTTTAGTAAACAAGCCAGCTAATTGTTTGTCAGTTGAAATATGAATCAAAATGATTAAACCTTTTTCAGAGTTATCTCTGAGAATATGATATCGAATTTCGATATGCTTTGTTTTTGAATGTTGAACATGTATAGCTGTTATAAACATAGCAGCTGTGTAATCAATATAAATAGGAGTTTTAAGAAAATTGAACTCGTAATCCAGCAGTTGGTTTTGTAACCAAAGAATTTGAGAACATCCTGCTGATGCAGCTATGTACTCAGCTTCTGCAGTTGAGACGGAGCCATTTGTTTGTTTCTTACACTGCCATGAGACTAATCTGGGACCCAAAAACTGACAACCACCCGTAGTAGATTTTCGATCTTGACTACATCCCCCATAATCACTATCAGTATATCCATGTAACTCGAAGTTTCCTTCATAAGGATACCATAACCCTAGAGCTGGTTTTCCTTTGAGATATCTGAATATGTGTTTGATGACAATTAGGTGAGATTCCTTCGGGTCTGATTGATACCTGGCACATACACAAACAGCATACATTATGTCAGGTCTAGATACAGTAAGATACATCAAAGAACCAATCACATATCTGTATAATGTTTGGTCAATAGATTTTCCTTTAGAATCAGGATCAACTTGGTATTAATATCAGTTGGAGTTCTGATAGATTGACAATCTTTCAGTTTGAATTTCTTCAATAGCTTATCTACAAACTTCTCTTGGTTGATAAAAATACCATCTGCAGATTGTTTTACTTGCAATCCAAGGAAGAAGTTGATTTCTCCCATAGAACTCATATGGAAACGCAATTTCATAATTTCTTCAAATTCTGAGCACAGTTTTGGACTGGTTGAACCAAATATGATATCGTCCACATATTCTTGCACACATAAGAGATCATTTGCATCCTTCTTGATGAATAAAGTTGGATCAATTGTCCCTCTTGTGTATCCGTGTTGTATCAAATGCTGGGACAATGTCTCATACCAGATTCTTGGAGCTTGATGTAGACCATATAATGCTTTGCTTAGCTTGTACACACGATGAGGAAATTCAGCATCTTCAAAACTTTGAGGTTGCTTAACATACACATCATCGGTGATTGGTCCATACAAAAATGCACCTTTAACATACATTTGGTACACCTTGAATTTATATAAGAAGCATATGCCAGAAAGACACGAATTGCTTTGAGTCTTGCAACTGGAGCAAACACTTCCTCATAATCAATTCCTTCCTCATGGGTGTAACCTTGTGCTACTAGTCTTGCTTTGTTTCGAACAACTATTCCTCGATCATCTGATTTGTTTCTGAATAACCATTTTGTGCCAATGGCATTCTCTCCTTCAGGAAAATCAACAAGCTTCCACACTTCCTATTTACAGAATTGGAGTAACTCTTCTTGCATAGCCTCGATTCAACTATTGTCCTGTAAAGCTTCAGTGATGTTTTTAGGGACAATTTGAGAAAGAAAATACGAGTATAAGCAAATATTTGCTTGCTATGTATGACTTCTCGTAGTTCTCTCATTCAAAGGACCTATAATCTATGAAATGGGATGTCTCTTGTGAATACGAGTAGTTGGGATCTCATCTTCTTGAACATTCACCTCTAGATTTGTTTGGTTCAAGTCAGAGAGCTGATGCAACAAGTTTGAAGAATGTGGAATGTAATTCGAAACTTGGGTTGGGGAGTTGATGAAATAATCAAGCTTGTCATTTACATCTATATCTCCTAATACAGAAGAAGTTCCAGACTCAGGTTGTTGAATTTATGGTCCATCATTAGGAATTGGTTGAGAAACATCAGAATTTGCATATTCAAGGTGTTGCTCATTAATTTGTTGCTCATGAATATCTGCATTGAATAAAGAATCTCTCACAAACGAGAAAAATGGATAGTCAGGGCTTGAGTCATCCATATTGTCAGAGTTTGAATCGTCACTAAAGGATCCAAGATCTCCTACCTGTTTCCTGTGAACACAAGGAGAGTCAAACAGATTAGAATTAAGTGAATTTGACAATGAATCTAAATCAAATAACCATACCGGACCATTTGCAGCTGATGGAAACGAGTTTTCAAGGAAATTAACATTGAAATTTTCAATGATAACATTCGTCTTAGAGTTATAAACTCTATATGCTTTAGAAGTTGACGAATATCCAAGAAAGAATCCGTCATCAGACTTTGCATCAAATTTGCCTAGCTGATCATTTGAGTTTAGAATCAAAACTGGACAACCAAATGATTTAAGGAAATCTATTTTTGGTTTTCTACCGAACATCAACTCATAAGGAGTTTTTTGTTTGTCTTTCACTAATAGAATACGATTCTGAATGAAACACACAGTTGATATGGCTTCATCCCAGAAAGTGATAGGAATCATAGCATCTGCTAACATTACACGGGCTGCTTCAATCAACGTTCGGTTCTTCCTTTCTGCAACTCTATTTTGTTGAGGAGTTCTAGGAGCACTGAACTGATGAGCTATCCTTTTACCTGCACAGAACATGTCAACATTAGCATTCTTAAATTCTGTTCCATTATCACTCCTAATTATTTTGCCTTTTTGATCTAGTTGATTTTCTACTTTAGTGATAAACTCTTTTAATAGCTCAGCCGTTTCAGATTTGTACGTAGAAAGAAAACCCAAGAAAATCTTGTATAGTCATCAATGATAACCAGACAATATGATTTCTTTCCAATACTTTGTACGTTTACTGGACCAAATAAATCCATGTGTAACATCTGCAAAGGCTTGAATTTGAGTTTATAAGTTTGGACTTATAAGACACCCTGTGCTGCTTCCCTTCCAAACAAGCTTTACACAGATCTGTTGTAGCAAACTTCTTTGATGGAATGCCCACAACATGATTTCCTGCTGCAAGTTTGTTCATGTTTTTGAAGTTTGAATGCCCCAGACGTCTATGCCAAAGCTGGCTTTCATCATTTGAAGCATGAGCAATGAGACAAGTTGTTTCAGTTGAAGGATCCACGTGAGACATATCTAGCTTGTAGACATCTTGATCTCTAACTGCTTTTACAACCACCCGTTCCTTGCTGATCTTGAAACCTGGCTTTAGAATATAGCAATAAGAGTCCTCAAATAAAGCAGAATATGATTTATCGTATATTTGAGAAACTCTTAAAAGGTTAAAGTTCAACTGAGCATAGAAGTTTACTTTATCAAAACTTATAACACCGTTAGATACCGTTCCTTCTCCGGTTATCTTTCCACCTGCATCTCCACCGAAAGCTACATGTGTACCATCTTTTGTCTTGAAGTCTTGTAACAAGGCTTGATTGCCTGTCATATGCCGGCTACACCCACTGTCAACATACCATGTATTCATTGGTCTTCTTGGGCGTACCTGCATTTCAAAAACATTTAAGATGAGTTATCAACCCAAGCAGAGATGGTCTTGGGCTTGCTATATTTATCCACAATTGTAAATTGCTTGAAATGGAGTTTGTGCAAATCATGTTTCTTTTGAAATTTAGGATTTTCAAATCCTCTTTGAAAGACGGTTTGATTATCTTTTCTTTGTTTTAACCTCAAAGCATTAAACCGATTCTCAAGATCCTCATTAAGATAATTTGACCTATCATTTGAAATATTCTTTGAAAATTTTTTCTTGTTAAATGTTTCATTTTTCATTTGCACTGAACGTGGAATGAATTTTCCTTGATTGTACTGTTGTGATTTGAAAGTATACTTATTATCATAATCAGAATTTATTCTTCTGAGAGATCTCAAGCCTAAAGAAGGTTGTTTTGATAATCCTTGAAAACCAAAATTTTGATTTCTTTGAAATCTTTGATTATCAAAATCATTCCGAGGAGAGTTCTTTCTAAAGAAGCAATCTTCAGTATTATGATTTCTTTCATCACACAAGGCACCGTATTTATTGAAATAACAATCAGCCATTGAGTGATTTGTCATATCACAAATGTGACAATACTTGTTAAAATAACACTCAGATGTGTTATGATTGTACATATCACATATGTCACAGTACTTTTGTGGCTGTTTGAACAACATTTGCTTAACCTAGATGTGGAAGTCACATTAGATCCTTGTCTAGATTTAGGTGTAGTAAGGTTAAACTGTTGTTTTGACTGTGTAAGTTTGGTCTTTTGATTTTTAAGGTTTAGCCTTTTAACATGTTCACAATTCTTTAACTCCTTAGATTCAAATCTTTTATGAACAGTGGAAGACTTCAGACCTGAACCTGTTTTCAGATAAGAGTTAGATTTGATCTTAAATTTTGATATTGTTTCAGACATTGTGTTCATGTCAAAGGTTCCTGCTGACACAAACTTTACCGGTTTAATTTGACTTGTTTGATTGATTGGTTCAAACTGTTTTGCTTTAGAAGAAGCTTTTCGTCTTCTTTGATTTCTTGATTTTGATGAAGTTTTAGTGCTTTGGGTTTTGATAGAATCTTGAGAAGATTCTTTTTTAGATTCTTTTAATTTTTGATCAATTAAGTTTGTTTCTGAAGAGCTTGAATCATCAGAACATGAAGTCTCTGATTTCTCTTCTTTAGATTTCCCTTTTTCAAGTTCACCTTTCTCAAAAACACATTCATCCTTTGGAACAAATAGCTTTTTATTCTTTTGTCGAGGTTCATAAATTTGATTTTAATTGGGTGACCATTCTTTATCTTCTCTGAATCTTTCTCTTCAAATATTTCAATGTTTATCTTTTCGATTTCACTCTCGACATTAGATTGAACATTTCTTTTCTTCTCTTGAAATTTTTTAAGCTTAGCTTTATTCTTTGGTGAATGATCATGGGTATTAAAGTTTTCAAGTAAGGTATTGATTCAGGCATTGGTTCATGAGTGAATCCTAAACCTGTTTTATCTTTATCTTTTCTACCATTCACCGGCTGCTCAACAATAGTTTTTGAGCTTTTCACTTTGGCTAAATCAATTTGAGTTGCTGTATGAGCCAATTTTTCTTGTTCAAGGGTTTTTGACATCTCTTCAAGTTGTTTCTTGACAAGTTCAAGTTCTTTTAAAGTTTTGTTCCAAGAAGTTTGGAGAGATATGATTTTATCATCAGAGATTTTGTGATCTGCTTTCAGCTTACTGTGCATTAATTCTTCTTGTTTCAGTTTATCACATATTTTGAATGAGTAGGTTCTATAGTGTTCTACTTGTTCAAAACATGCTTTAGTGCATATTTTCTCCCTTACTTGCACTGGAATTTCTGGATAAAAGTTTGAAGATTCAGTGTCAGTTTCAGATGAAGAGTTTACAACCTTGGGTTGTTCAAACTGTGCCATAAGAGCAACTTCTTCAGAATCTTCCTTTGGATCTGATTTGTCACTCCAGTCATAGTCTTCCTCATTGTCTGAATCTCCTTCTGTTTTTGGATCATTATCTTCAGACCAATCTTCAGTGTTGATTTCAGCAACAAGTGCTAGACCTGAAGTAAGATCTTCAGTAAACTGTTCTGCATAAGCACTCCAGTCATAATCATCCTTTATGCTTACTACTAGTGCTTTCTTTGGTTCTTAAGTGGTCTTTGATTCTTCCTTCAGTTCTGGCATTGGTAGACTCTGATAAGGTTTCTAAAATGTCTTCTGAGTCTGTTGATGATACCTCTGACTGTTACAGCTACTTTGACCATTTCCTCATTGAGTTCTTGGGGCTTTGCACTCTCTAGAAAATGGTCATAGCTGTTACAGTTAAAACACCTTGACTTCGACTTATCAAAGCCAACTGTTTTATTTGCACTTGGCTTATAGTTTCTATTCACATATGAATATTTTTGTGTTCTATAAGCTATCATCACCGTTTGCCAGTTTAGATCCATTTTCTTTAACGTCATCTGGATCCATCTCGAACAAATCCTGCAAAATTAAATCAACTTGAGTTAAATGACTTCCCTGGTATGCTTGAAAACTTGCCATAAAAGCTGTAAATGCTGATTTGGACTCTTCATCCTGTAAAAGGATGTTTATAACATCTTTAACTTTGCTAGGGTTAGCAGACTTAGAAGATGGAGACTCATTTTGAGTTTTAAGCATTTGAGATTTTGGAGGAGACTATGGTTGTGGCTGAGTTGAGTAGACAGGTGTACTAGTAAAGAATCCTGCTCCCACAAACAGATCACCCTCATCTTCTGGAGTAGCTTCATCCTTAGCAAGAAAAGCATTCTCTACAGTATTTGTTGGAGAAGCAACATACTTATATTGAGAAGTAGATGCAGCTCTATCATTATTCCTTGAGCTTTCATCAATTTCCACTGACTCAATCTTTGCAATTAACAGATCAAGATCCATGGGAAACTTTTCCAGTATGTTTTAACAAAGTTAATGTTTGTTTCCAAGATGATGGAAGTGCATTTATAAGTCTATCATTTAGGTCTTTAAGATTATTCTTTATCCCTAAAGTTGACATTTCTGTGATAAGTTGCACATATCTGTTCATCATCTGGTTTACAGTTTCTCCAGAGATATGCTCAAACAATTCAAGTTTCCTTTTTAACTTCTGTCTTTTGAGATCTTGAATCTCTTTTCCTCCTTCACAGATAACTTTCAAAGCTTTATATAAGGTGTACCCCGTTTGGTAATTCTCCAGCCTTGATAGTACTTCCAAAGATAACCCTTTACACATGAGAGAATATGCTTTAACATCATTCTTCACCTTCTTCAGATCATCCCCAAGTAATCCATCTTCTAGGTAAGGCTCTTGAGTATCTTTTTTGTATACAAAACAATCAGGACCATTAGAAGTAACAGGGATGTGAGGTCCTTTCACAATTGATTTCCATAAGTCAGTATCAATTGAGTTTAAGTGATGTTTCAGCCTAGTGACCAATTCTTGAAATCAGCTCTGTTCTTCAACTTTGGTACTCTATTCTTTGAATCTTCAGACTTTGCCATTTTTAAGTATTGAATTTAAGAAAATATACTATTTTGTTGTTTTAAAGATTTGATTGAAGAAATGAAATTACAATATTTTTGTAATTTTTAATTTTTAAAAAATTTTCTAAGTGTTAGAAGAGAAGTCTGAATCTGATGCGCCTGAATAGTTGAGAAGCGCCCAACTTAACTTAGAAATGCCTAAGGGATTGCCTTAGTGAATTTCTGAAATGCCCAACTGTAGAAACGCCTGAACAGTATCAAACACCCAAACAGTTCCAAAGCGCCCAAACAGTTATGAAGCGCCTGAACAGATTCAAAGCGCCTGGTACTTAGTTTCTGAAAAAGGTCCAAACAGTGCTAAAACGCTCACAAACAATGTCAAAACTACCAATCTGAAACGCCTAAGCAGTGTTAAAGCGTCTAAACAATGTTCATGCGCCTAAACACTTAGGTGATATTTCAGATGATTTCAACACCCCAAACGCCTAATTCATCTTCTTCGTAACAACCTGATCTTAACAATTTTTTTCAAAACTTGATTAATTGATCTGAAACTCTTTAATCAAGTGTCTAATACACTAATAATCAATCTTTTAACATTAATTTCCTTCAATCAACAACAAATGATCACACTTTTGCAGAATTAGTGTTCGACTTTTTGAAGAACTGTTCGAACTCAAATCTGACAAAAATTCAGATCTGATGATGTTAACTCACTCAATTGTGATTCAATTCATGTTTCTAGTGATGAAACACAGCTGAATTCACAATCTATTGATCAATTGCTATCAAAAACACAGATTCAAGTGATTCACAGGCTTAAATCACTTAACCGAAAGCTCTGATACCATTTGATAGGTTCAAATGGATCGATCTGTGTTAATGATGAACTACAATTGACAATAATATGCACAAAGTAATCAACTAAGCAAATTATCAGAAAAATTCATAGAGATTTCATTGATATTAGCAAAGGATTACAAGTACAGAATGAGAGAATTCTGTTGCAAAAGTCTTACCTGCAAAATACAAATAATCCTACTTATACTAATACAACAAACAAAGGAACATATATTTACACAATAAGTCCCTATACTATGATAAAAAGAACTAAAGACTAATACTAATCTTTAAGGCCCTAACATTTATGGACTCAAACAAGCTTTAAGAGCTTGGTATAATGAACTTAGAACCTATCTCATTTCTCAACAATTCAAACCTACACTTTCTGAACCTTCCTTTTCATTCATACCACTACTTCCGCTCCTATCTTCATCCTCATTTACATTGATAACATCAGAGAAACTGGTCCTTCTACTCCAAGTCTCCAAAAGTTCATCACTTCTCTCGTAAATAAGTTTTCTCTTAAATACCTCGGATGATAATCTTACTTCCTTAGGGTTGAGGTTTTACCTCATCCATATGGAATCTTCTTGTCTCAATCAAGTACATAATGGACATCCTTAATTATACCAACATGGTTGATTCAAAGCATGTATCTATGCCAATCTTTACCTCTGAAGTTCTCACATCGGAGGCACACCTTTACCTTCCCCTACTGCTTATCGGGCTACATTTGGTGTGCTATAGTATTTATCAATTAGTATACCTCACATTGCCTTCACTGTGAACAAACTTTCACAAATCATGCATGCCCCTACCACTAACCATTGGACAACCCTAAAACAAGATTTATATTATCTACATGGTTCACTTCATCATGGTTTATTACTTAAAAACAAGCACTCCCCTTTGTATCCATGCCTTTACAGATTGGGCTGGGGACAAGGAGACTTGGCATAGTACTACTGGTTATATTGTGTGCCTAGGTGGCAACCCTAATCATGAAGTTCCAAACGCCAATCCACATCAGCTAGATTCTCAACCGAAACCGAATTTAGAGCAATTGCTTCAGCCACCATTGAATTACAATGGATCACCTCACTATTACATGTATTGGTATTAAATTAAAGATCACACCTACCATTTATTATGAGAATCTAAGTTCAACACACTATACTGCAAACTTGGTATTTCATTGTAGCATGAAACATTTGGCATTGGATTTTCATTATGTCCGAGAAAAAGTTCAAAATGGTTCATTGCGAGTGACACATATAGCAGAGGATGAATAACTTGCAGATGCACTTACTGACCTTAACTTCGACATCAGTTTCAAATTTTAATTTCCAAGATTGGACTCTCTTCTAAGCTGCCCATCTTTTGGGAATATAATGATAATATATAAAGTTATGATACTAATCCATCGTTGACCATATCACCTTACGACCTTATCTCCAGATTAGTTTATTATTAATGTGGTTTGTCTATATTATACTCGTTTTCATCAATGAAATCAAGTTAGTTTTATCATATTTTTATAGTTACCATCAATACTAGGTTATAATGATCTCCTTAGACTTACTACTATCATATTTTTGGTTTATGCATAATGACATTTTAACTAATTTTTATAAACCCTTTTTACTTGCTAAAATACATGAGGATATGTAGTTATTGCTTCTTAAATGAATAGTTGAGAATTTAACAGTTTAACTGCTTTAATGTACTCATTATAAGACATGAATAAGCTATTCATATATGCAATTCCACACACTTTTGAAACTATTTTTTGCAATTCTCTTATCCACATGCTTTCAAGATCAATGACTTAATCGATTAAATTACGCTTGCAAATAAATGAGGTCGGGATTGAAACTGTTGCAGCCGTTATAGTAACTGATTTATTTTAGTTAGGTACAAATTTATGATGAACCATTTTAGCAAGTTAATATCCCTTTTCATGACTTCACTTGCATGTTTATCTGTTTATAGTCTTTACTAGCTTTAGAAACCCGTGTAATACACGGGTTGAATAATGAAAAAACATAAATCTTAAAATCTCTATATACTTCTAAATACTAAAATGACTTATTACATATAAAAGTGAATCAAAATGAAAAATTATATGTATAATTTACCAAATTATAAAAACTTCTTTTTAAATGACATTTGATTTAATATTCGTAGCTTTATTAACAGAATCTAATATTAACAATTTTATTACGTTCGTAGCTTTATTATCCGAATCTAAGATTAATAATTTCATTACGTTCGTAGCTTTATTATCCGAATCTAAGATTAACAATTTCATTACATCTCTGCACTTGACTACGGAGAATACCACATCTAAAAACCTTCATTACGTCACCACTCTTGACTCTAGATAATACTACATCAATAAAAACCTTTGAAGTAGAAGGAAATTGATTGTATTAATCAATAGTCAAGTTGAAATCAAACAATCAGTATCTTATAAAGTAAAAAAATTTAGATGTGAAAAGTGCGTAACGAAGTGTTCTTTATCAGTAAAAAAACACAAAAACATTGAATCAAATCCCTAAGATGGTAAAGACATTTACAACTAAAAACATTAGAATTTGAGGAGACATTGTAATTCAAGATTTTATGTTGTGAGATACATCAATGTGTTACGGCAGTGGTAATACATAACGTATGATTTGTTTTTAGCTAACAAATTGATGCAATATATTCAACTACCAGGTTGGGTTAGGTTCACTGACAAATACTTCTCTTAATAAAACTAATGTTTCTATTTAACCATTACAATAGTAATTCTATAAAAGAAACTTCAAAGGATCTATTGTTACGACATAGACTATATAACATGTTAGTTAATTATACCATAACTAATAGTTTAAGAACTGCAATGGTCGTAGTAATTTCTGTAGTTCAAAACAGAACCATAAATGAAGTGAAAGTATGTTGCTAATTAATGTAATTTTCTCTATACAAAGCCTTCTATTGAACATAAAACAATATTTCTACATTTACTAAACAACCAATCCTCATAATCAAATCTTATTACTACCTTAATACCTAACGAAATCTTGAAGTGAACCAAAACTCCAAGAGATAGTCTATGTGATTGACATCAAAGTGAAAGGAACTCTCCTCTTGTAATATATGGCCCTACACAAAATTTGCATCCATGATTTTGTTCTAGAGTCTGAATAAGCTCAAAACAAAAATACTATTAATTTCACCATCCATTCCCATTCCAACCAAAACTCAATTACAAAAGAATATATCCAATTTACATCATTACCTGATGCCATAATGTATCACAACCCTCCACTATCAAAGTAAATATTTTGACCAGGCAATCACCTTCCAAAAGCCTTGACATGGCCCACGACATTTCATCTGTCTAAAAAATTAATGCATTTGACTTTTAACTCTGTGTGATTCCTTGGTTGTAACGAGAAGAGTCATTTCTAATTTCTTGCTCTCCTTCACGGCTCTATCAGGTAATATAACCCTAAAACATAAAAAAGAAACGGGATTAGCTGATGCATATCAAGTATTTGACGATATGTTTAAGAGAGCCAATCGGTCAAACAACATCGAGTATGAATATGAAATTAAAATACAATTCTTAAGATATAGAAAATGAATTATAAAAAAGAAGTTTATGTAAAGGTAAAGGTATGTATGCCACTTCTAAAGCTTAATTTATAAACAATGTAAGAACATATAGTATCATAAAAAGTAATAAAAGGGTTGAATGATCTTTTCAAATGTAAAAAGATGGACATAACTAATACTATAAAACAAAATTAGTTAAAGTTTCAATTATGATTATTTTGTAATACCAAAAAGTACATGAAGTGGCTTTGAAAATTCATGTTTTAAAATTTTAAAACAAAAGTAATTACTTTATTGCAAATAGCCATGATTAACAAAAGTCAATATTATGTTAGAAGTCAACTGATTGTAAGGCTAAATATCAAGAAAATGCAGCAAAATCCGGTTCAAGTAGGGTGTTTGGTGTTAATCCAACTTTGGATTATTTCTACTTTTCCATTTTAAAGATCCTAATCTTGCAAATAGTCAGAAAAGTAAAGTAATCACAGGGTTCTTATTTCAAAGGATTAAAACATAAAAAATAAACAAACAATAGCATAAACATTGTTCAATCTTCCAACTTTCAAATTTCAAATCCCAAATTCTTTAACATGATATACCAAGTTGTCAAACTTGTGACCGTTAGCTTTTATGAAATGATATTTACTGAAAAACATAGAGGCTTCCCGTAAAACAATTACTCCATTAGCTTAGAATTTTTTTTATTTATAGGGTTAATTTAAAATTTATTTGACTTGTGGGGTAAATAAAAAAATGAAACATTAGGGGTACCCGACGGTCACACCGGCGAGTTCTCCCCAAGTACCATCACTGCGAAGATGCCTGCCAAGTTTGTCATGTTCCTCAGAACCCGCCGGTGACACCGGCGAGTTCTGCACCACCATTAATGCCGCCCAAGAACCCGCCAATGGGGAGGGCGAGTAGTTGGTATCTTTGAATAGGGTTTGACCGGATTAAATTGAAGGCATTTATTAAAAAAATATTTTTTTACTTTTCTATTATATAAACCATCTAACCATTCTTCACAATACACAACAAACTCACATTCTCTATTTTTCAACAAACATCTTCCACATTCTCTATTTTTCAACAAACTCACATATTTGATTCCATGGCGAATTGGGGTGTTACATCGGGTCCTTTGAATACGGAATTGTTATTTATGGTTGGTGAGCATAGAGCTGCTCACTATTTTCAGAATCCAACGTGCGATGTTGGTGTCTTGCGTCCTAGACAGGGGGATACCAATTTTTGAAGACTCATCAAACACAAGCCTATACCCAGTAATGTTATGTCTTATATAAGGATGGTGGGTTTTGGTGGTATTATTAATTGTGGTTACCGTAAGCTTAATGGTGGTTTGATTACGGCTTTGGTGGAGAGATGGCGGCCAGAAACTCACACGTTTCATTTACTTGTGGGAGAATGCACGGTAACCCTTCAAGATGTTCAAGTCTTATGGGGTTTGCAAGTTGATGGTAATGCAATTACTGGCACTGTTGTGGTGATGAACAAAACTGAAATAATAGATTTGTTCGGACATCTGACAGGTTGTTTTCTTGATCTCCATCATATAGAAGGTTTAAAAATAAACTTGGTTGCCATTTTAAAAGAAATAGAAAAAGATTTCACTACAAATGTCTCTATTGAGCAATGCCAGCAGCGTGCTCGATTAATAATATTATACATGATTGGGGCGACTTTATTCCCCGATTCATCTTCTAACTGGCTGCATGTTAATTTTTTAACACATGTAGAAGATTTAGAAGAGTGTGGCCAACTAAGTTGGGGGAGTGCCACTTTAGCATGGTTGTACAGACAGCTATGCAAGGCAACAAAAATATCAGCTACTGATGTTAGTGGACCGTTATTTTTGTTACAATTATGGGCTTGGGAAAGGTTACCTACCCTTTCTATGATTAATGACCGTAGTCTTGACCCTAATACACCATACGCATTACCATATGGTGCAAGGTATGTTAAAATCATGTAATAAATATTATTCTATTTTTTTGAATTTATATTTATTATTTTTGTTTAACCGATTTTTGTTTTAAATTATATTTAAAGATGGCAGGGTGGAAAACTTAGCTATATTTCAACCACTCCGAACTGCTTGAGCGCATATAGATTATCATTACATTCGATAAATAATAACATGGTATTAATTTTCTATTATTATTAATCATAAAATATATATTATGAAAAGTTTAACAATTTAAATTTTGTTTTTGTATTAGTTTAACTGGAGGCCTAATGATGAAATTATTCACTGTCTACCTGAGATTTGTAGAAGTGGTAAATTATGTTGGAATGGTGATACATTTCTCATCTTTTGGGAATATATTGAGCCACACAATGAGAGCAGGATAATGAGGCAATTTGGCATGATTCAAATGATCCCTAGAAGGTTACCAATGACACAACGGGAACATGTTCGACTTCACAATATATCACGTACAGGGGGAGAAATAGTAATTGGGCACAAAAACATATTGTGTATATCCAAGCGTGGCATAATCGATATGCTACTGTTGTGAATGGAACCTACACAAATTCCACTGTTGCTTCAGAAGAATACATGCGGTGGTATATGGATCGTACAGTTAGATTTGTAACGAACCCGACCTATCAAGCCCCAAATCCGCATGGGTTCCAAAATGATGGACAAAATTTGGCAATGATGGTATTATTATTATTATTATTATTGTTGTTGTTGTTGTTGTTGTTCTTGTTGTTGTTGTTATTGTTATTGTAGATGCAAGGAATGAGCCAGTTTTCTCAAATGGCTGACAATGAAACGGTTAGCAACTTGGTGAGCCACTATTTGGATTTTTACATGTTGATTATGGAGGTTATCTACCAGCCCATGTGATGGAAAATCCAGTTCATGTTCAACTTCCACCTGTCACTCAACGTTTACGTAGGAGGGGTAGAGGACGAGGACGAGGAATGGTTGGAGAAGAAAATATAAAGGAACAACAAAATATGAGCCAACAAAATATAGGGAACCAAAACTTTCACATGGGGCAAGACTTTGGATCATCACAATTTACCCCTCTCTTTCAACATAACTTTTTTTAGGGTAATTCAAGCACTCATTTTCAAATGGACACCCAAAATTTTGATGAGGCGGGTCCCTCATCTAATTACTCATCCCCGCAAATAAATTTTTTAAACCTTTTTGACATTACTAGTCCATTACCATATTACCCTCAGTTCCAAGAGACTGGTGATGTTGTTGCTCGGTTTTCAAATAATCCGTCAAACCGATTCGACTTAAATGATGAAGCAATCGAGACAGATGAGGATTCCGATGCTCCTAGTCCTACTCAGCCTTCACAACGATTTTAATTATTGTATTAATGTTATAATTATTATATGGATGTTTTAATTATTATATAAATGCTATGCAGGTTGTATATTTATCAAATATTTTATCTAATTACTCATGTATTATATAAAGACAAACACAATAAATAGAAGTGTTTAATAAACACAATCACAAGAAGTAGTTAATAAAAAAGTTCAAACATCACAAGCACAAAATTACTAAAAAACAATAATAGAGAAATAATCATGGCCTCATGGTTGTGAGTTTCGACACGTACTCATGTTATGACCCAGTTGTCTACATATGGAACATTTACGTACAACGGGTTCATCTGGATGATGACGAACATCCATCTCGTTATGTATCCTGCGGGTGCGTTTCCTACCTTGTTTTGTTGTAACCTTTGATAGGTCTGCTCTAATCCTTCAACCTGGGTCTGACCAGTAATCAAGGTGACGAAGTGGGTAAAAATGACCACTATACTACTTTTGATAAGCTGCAGTAGTGTATACCTCATGCACAGTGCAAAAAGGTGACACACCCCTGTGTCGACAAACGACAATCGCATGTGAGCACGAGAATCTTAGCATTTGCCATTTACCACAAGTGTATGTTCTATCTTGCCTCGTAATGATCAAAATCTGTTATGATATGTTGCTGCCCAATAAGATCACGGGATTCAAACAAACGCCATAAACGGGGGGTAAAACTGTGTTGCAAGTTGTTGCAATTTCCTGGTTTTTTTTATATTGCTCAACTATTTTCTCAAACGTGCAATTAATAATGGCTTTAATTGGCATAAGCCTTACTCCCCGCAGTGTGTTGTTAAAACTTTCAGAAATTTTTGTCGTTAGGTTACCCCAACGACGCTGACTTTTATCATGTACAATCGTCCATTTTCTTTCTTTGATAGCTTTTAAATATTCCCAAGCTTCAGACTTGAGACTTTGCATTTTAGCTACAAATAAATCATATTTCGGAGGTGCATCCAATCAACCAACAGATCTTTTTTAAACAAGACACCTTGAACTTGTGCATCATGTTACTACGCACGTGTCGAAGACAAAATCGATGAACAGCATTGTTTACCATATCTTCAACATTCTGCAAAGCGGCGATAATTCATTTATTTCTATCAAAAATAACACACAATTTTTCCCCCTTCCAACAAAATCATGATGAAATCCAACATGGGACCACAAGTGTTGCAAAAACCAACTCCAACTATCTGTCATTTCTTCGTCAACGATGGCATAAGCTACCGGCACTACGTAGTTGTTTGCATTTTTAAAAACTGCAATTAACATCTTAGCACGATATGATCCCTTCAAAAAAGTACTATCAACAGATATCACAGGCTGACTATGCTTCAATGTGTTGATTACCGGACCAAATACCCGAAACACATCTTTAAACATATGATATTGAGATGAACTAATCGGATGATGTAACCATTCCATAATAACTTGGTTTGTTTCTTGTAGAGCATTGATGTACCTTGGAAGTTCTTCAAAATTATTGTCCCAATTATCGTATATTATCTTAATAGTAGCCTTTCGAGCTCTCCACGCCTTATTATATGAAACATCAACATTCAACGTGTCTTTTATATGTGCCTGAATTTGCTTGACGGGGAAAGTAAGGTCTTGGCGAATAAAGTGGATGATGCGATTTACAATATCTCTAGATTTCAAACCTCTATTGTTGTTGCCAACAACACTACCAAAACAGTTGTGTGCATTGACCCATATAGATATTCTCCACATGTTGTGATGTTTAGGCTTGGTAGCATACACAAACCAACTACATTCAGGACCAATGGGAAGATCACTACTATAATTGGGGCTAGTTTTGTAGCATTTTGCTCTATACGCATCACTTTTACTTTCAACAACAAACATTTCCCGGTTGCGTGCAACATTCCATAATCGCACCGCATGCGTCAGATCATATTTTGATTTAAAGAACATGCCGACATGGATTTCTTTTGTTTCTTCATTCCATACATCCATGTACTCTTCATCATCAAAATCAGCAGCTTCATAATCTCTTAATTCTCGGGGATCTTCTGAAAAGGTCACCTCCCCGTAAGAGATTCCTTGATTAACCACAACATTATGATGCTCACTAATCTCAAAGCCATCTTCATTGTCGGTTGATTCATCACGTGACAGAACAGATTCAGTATCTTCACTTCTTTGTGAACCATCATCATCCAATTCCGTGTTCATCGTCATTTAAATCAACATTTGGTTGATGATTTGAAATATACCCCACGTTAAAATTGCTTGACGGACCAACTTGATGATCACGTGAACTTGCATTGCCTGGAAAGGTAGTAGCTATTTGTTCAAAACCCTCGTAGGAGATCCATACAATTTGATTGTTGGATCCAAAATTACGTGAATATTTCCAATAAAATTTTCCACATAATCTGCCAATTGATACAATACTTCAAGACCTGAGTCATTAAAAATTTCGGATGTTTGAGAAAAACCACCGTACGTGTAAAATAGTTTGAACTTCAGATTATAATATTCTCGTGAAAGTTGAAGATGATCGTAAATGAAATCAACAAACGCTTCGTACGAAATTTTTGAAGAACAATAGTGGTACTTCTGGTAGAAGCATCACACATAACATTTTCGTTCACAAAGGAAACATCACCACCCTAGTATATTTGGATAAAATAAGGTCTAGACAAATTTGTTGGTTTGAAGAGGTTTTCTTTTAAGTTGTTTGAGGATGGGTTTTTTAAGTGAAAATAGTGTGGTTTGAGAAGGTTTTGGTTTTTCGTTTGAGGATTCGGGATAATGACATGGTTGATGGGTTTATATCCGACCAGAAACCCGAATAACAAAGAACCTGGCGGTCCCATTGGCGGGTTCTCTCATATGTCAAATCCATCTCATAACTCGCCGGCGTCATTGGCGGGTTCTGAGGAACATGACAAATTCTAGGGGAATCTTGGCAAGTAGGGCAGGAATCTTGGCAGGCTTGGGGAGTACTCGCCGGTGTGACCGCCGGGTACCCCTAATGTTTCATTTTTTTATTTACCCCACAAGTCAAATAAATTTTAAATTTAACCCTATAAATACAAAATTTCATTAGCTTATGATTTGCCCATTGCTTCATAAGCTCAATACAACATAAACTCCTTATGTTTCTAGTACCTTAAAAATAATGTTAAAATGTAAGAATTGAGTACAGACCTAAAATTTTAAATTTTAGGCATTTGGAAGGCTTGGGTTTAATACTTTACACAACAATATATAAGTCAAAACAGTAAGTGTGGTTCACAATTCAATAATCAAACCAGCCACAACCCAAGTTCCCATTATGATGAGATACAATCATTATTTGTTAATATCAAGGGACAAAAACATACCATTAGATATCAAACTGATAACTACAGATACTAAAACCTGTTGAAAATTGATTTACTCAAACTTCTGAATCCTTACTAAAACAAACTTTTTGATGCTGTAGCTTGATGAAGTCATAGTTGGTTCAGAATTTGCAGATATTAAATAAAGATATTGAAACAACAGATTCTTTATCAAGTATTTAATAGTATAAATTGTGTAAAGACAAATTGTCCTACATGAATCGACATGTTCATCTTTTTCGATGAAGATGAAGGAAAAACAACATATAGTGATTAACAAACAGGCAAAGAAGAAGTTAATACGAAGTAAATAATCAATCTAAACACAATTCGTTGGACACCACCGAACAACCAATATCGCAGAAAAAAATGCAAAATCAACATCAAATAAACATTGATGGGCCCATGAAGAAGAAAATAACTATAAACACGAATCCTAGAACAACACCGAACAATGAAGATCGAACAACGAGCAAAAAAACATCGATAAACAACAGTATCTAATGCTATAGAAGAAAGCATTACCGATTCAATTTTAAAAAGGATAAATGTTCGTGGTTGGTAGAATTCCTTTGGAAAAGCGTGTAGCAGCTACTGAGAGGTTCTTGGTCGATTAGGGTTTGTATCATAATAGAAGAGGGAATATGAATGGGTCGGGTTTTGTGCCCTTATTTAGATCCGCGTGTCTATGATAATGTTATTGGAATGAGCGGGGAAAATAAAAATTGAAGCCTTAAAATTTTGCCAAGTGGCAATCAAAGCTTTAAAAACATGTCATGTGGCAACCCCAATTACTCTTTTATTAGAGTAGAAGGATTACTTATTGTTATCTTTATCTTTATCCTTATAATTTGTACGTATACACTCTCAAACCATTTTAGTATGTCATCATCTATATCTTTTTCATTATTGGATTCACGACCAGATCACTTGTGTTTTCTATATCATACGACCTACGAGCAACATTCAAACTTACCATAAATGTTAGAAACCCTAATAAGAAAATCAAAGCTTCTCCATCTACACGGCTGGATACATGCCCTCTCCATTTCTTTAATTCCCCTACATCGTTACTCAAGCTTTAAGCCAATGAAACCCTTGAAGCGTTCCTTCTCATTGAAAGAGCTGTCATGGAGGATGTGCACATTCCATACAGTTTATACCGACTGAATCACAGATCGATTTGCAATCTTATGAAAACTAAAACTTTGGTTTCTTTTTTTTTTCTGTCTATAAATTGTCTAATAAAATGTCAAAAGCTTTTTACTTTTTTTTAAACTTTGTTATTGTTTCTGTCAATAATTTTAACGGAAACCGTATGTCATACTCTAGTCGAATTAGAGGTGTACAACCCAGTATTTTTTACTCAAACCAGTTCGGGTTCAAAATCAAATCGGTTTTTATGTCGTGGGGTCAAACTGGTTTTTTTTTTTCAAACCGGTTTGGGTTACTAACTAGTTTGGCTCATCGGATACTCAAACCTGTCAAACCGATTTGGACCGTTTTGAAACCGGTTCTTTTAATAAACCGGTTTAACTAGTTTTTAACTTTTAAACCGGTTTATAAACCGGTTTGAAGGTGGGTTTACCAAACCGGCATACAAACCGGCGGTTTGGGTTGGTTCGGGATTGGTTTGGGCCAAACCGGTTTTTCTTTGAAACTGGTTCAGATTTTTTTTGTCGAACCGGTTCTCGAACCGATTTTTTTGGCCATGTCTAAGGGGCTTTTTGACAGCCTCTTAATTAACCTCTTAATGGTTTAGATGTCTGAATAATTCAGCACTTAATGGTTCAGTCATTTACCTCTCAATGGTTAAATATTATACTGATGCTGAATGATTAAGAGGTCGAATGTTGAATGGTTAAGACCTCTTATCTGAATTGGTCAGATATTTGCTTTTGAATAGTTAAACGATATACTAGTTTTTAATGGTTCAGAACTTTTAATGGTTCAGACCTTTATTTGTTTAGCACTTAATCATTCAAAAGTTACCAAACAACCCTAAGTCGAATGATGTGTTCCCCGAACTCAAGTTAAAATGTTACGTATCAGTTGAACCGGTTCGGTCTCCAGGCACTGCACCGGTAGAACTGTAGAAGCACCATACCGGTCCGGTTCAAATTGTACAAACAAAGTATTCTAACCAATCAAATTCATCAGAACCATCTCAATCAGCCACGTGTCACAATCTTATTTGCTGAGATTACGTCAATCTTCGTATAAACATCATCAAGTCGGCTCGGTCGGCTAACTCCATCATCGCGAAAATGAAGTCGCCATCAGCTTTGCTTCTCTGCTCTCTACTTCTCATCGGAACCCTAGCTCTCACTCAGGTCACCATCACGATCACTTTGATTGTTAGGGTTTACTTGATCACTGAAACGATCTAAGATCTATATTGTTGTCTGATTGTATCGGATCTGTGATTATTGATTAAACTCGTTTTGTTTCTATTTCCTTAAAATTTGATTGGTAATTTGTTTGATCGAGTGTTTATTCTTGAAGCGTGAGAGTAGAATAAGGAATTTTCGTCTGCTTGATTAACTGCGATGTTTGGAATTATTTTTTACTGTTTTAAGGTGAATAGGTGATCTTTGGGTGTGTACGTAATAGGTGGTTAATTGGAGTCATACAGTAAAGTGGATTGCCCTTGATCTTGTTTCATGCTATAGGATTGTCTTTGGTTTGTTTTGGAATCTGATTTCTTTCTTCAATACCTGTAATTGTAAGCAAGAAATATGCTCCTGAATCCTGATAGGTGGGTATTCATTGATGACATTTTGGACTATGATGGTTCATTTGTCCTTGTGTATTTGTTATGATCCTGATGGTAAAGCGGTGTAATTTCCAAATTCCAACCATATGGTTGTGGGTTCAAATCTTTTAAAGTGATGGTGTGGTGATTTTAGGAGTAAAGTGTATAGTAAATAGTGTGTGCTCGCGTCAAAAAAAGTTTGTTATGATCACGTTTGATAATCATTATATTGTAGGATTTTGTTGGCGAAATGTAGATGGGAGATAATGATAATCATAGGATAAAAAGTTGCTTAAACCTTGAAATTTGTATACTGAGCTTTCAAATAGTTTGAGTTGAAATCTGTGTACCATCTCCCTACTCTCAAAAGTTTATTTGAACTTCACTTTTGTGGTTTTCACCTCAACTTCCTTTTGGTTTTCTTCACATGATTGAGCATACACATCAGATTCCCAATGATCGAATATGGTTCTAATTGAGATCTGAATTTCACATTCTTTGCAGGCTAAGAAATCAAACAAAGATTTGACGGAGGTGACTCACAAAGTATATTTCGATGTTGAGATTGCTGGAAAGCCTGCTGGTATGCCGTATGCCACAATATTTTCTTTCTAATTGATGTTATCCTAATTCTGTGTGTTTAACTGTATATAACTACGTACACATAAATTGATGTTATCTATGAGATGGTCATATATGTAAACTATGTGTAATATCTGAAACACAATCTGAATTCTGAATGTTGAATGCACTTGTTTTTCAGGAAGAATTGTTTTTGGCCTCTTTGGAAAAACTGTTCCCAAAACTGCAGGTATGATTGTTATTGATTCACTCTTCTTTCATGTTATTGTGGAGGAAACATTTAGCTAGATGGTAAAGCAAAGGTTTGAGGTTCAAATCCAACTTATACCGGTTTCTGGCTTTAACCCTTGAAAGCGACTTGCCTCGCACAAACTATGTTTTACCTGGTCTCATTGGTTAGCAGGGTATTGGTGGGCCCCATGTGTTTTCCGGTGATGGGGTCACATGGTTATAAAAGAACGTTTAGCTAGATTTTGTTTACGTTACTGATTGGATTTCTTTTCATCGCAGAAAACTTCAGAGCATTGTGCACAGGTATGCTAATGCTACCTAATTGGATTATTTCAATTCTTAAACAACATTATACTAAATCTGTGTTAATTTGTTAATTTTGTTGCCGATCATCACAGGAGAGAAAGGAATTGGAAAGAGCGGGAAGCCTCTTCACTACAAGGGAAGTACATTCCACAGGATTATCCCTAGCTTCATGATTCAAGGTGGTGATTTCACACTTGGAGATGGAAGAGGAGGGGAATCAATCTATGGAGAAAAATTCAACGATGAAAATTTCAAGATCAAGCATACCGGACCAGGTAAATTATTGATTATTCGGTTTGATTAAAATAAGAAAACACAATCAACATTAAAATTGACAAACAAACATGGAACTTGGGTTGCAGGACTATTGTCGATGGCAAATGCTGGTAAAAACACAAATGGCTCACAATTCTTCATCACAACAGTCACAACCAGCTGGTAATTTGCATGATCATCAAACATATTCTCATCTATTTAGTTATTAACTAGAGGATTTAATGTTTCATTAACGGGTTGTAAAATGTTCTTAGGTTGGACGGTAGGCATGTTGTGTTTGGAAAAGTGCTGTCGGGGATGGATGTTGTTTACAAGATGGAAGCCGAGGGGACACAAAGTGGATCACCAAAAAGCAAAGTTACAATTGCTGATAGCGGTGAACTACCTCTATAATTATCTTTATGTTTTAGGTTTGGTTTCTTGATATAACAGTTTTCTTGTTCTCAGAGATGTTCATGTTATGTATCGAGCATACATCTTCGTTTTAACTGAACTTTTTGATTTTAATATCGTTTTATATATGTTTAATTATCGTTTTCTATATGTTTTGATCTGGTATATGAAGATATATTTAGCAGACCCCTAATCTGAAGACACAAAACTAACGAGCAACCATTGGTCTGCACCCCAAACAACACAGAATAATCCATAAACTTGATCTCCGCTGTGTATAACTCCAAAGATTACAATCAACCACTTAAACCCTAAACCAACTAATATCAACATGAACTAGCCAAAAATGAACGGGTCAAAAAGCAACCGAAAAAGGTTTGAGCCGGCCTAAAACAGGACAAATGGCTCCTTTACTATGACTTTCTAGGAAAGTTTTTTTTACATGACGTGATATGGATGAAAGTAAAGTAAAAGAAGATGAAAAGCAATCAGAAGATAAATGAGATGCGTACAACAAACATATGCATTAAACATGATGTGAAGTTGTAAGAGCTTCATTCCTTGTTTCAACTTTCACCTGTTGTCCCTGCAGATTAAATTGTTATCACATTTTCAATGTTTTTGTTGCTGCATTTCATTCATATTAACTAGTGAATATACATAATGAGATGATAACTCCCTTACGGTGTGTGTTATGGGGATTGGTTAGAGGCTTGGTTGAGAAAAAAAAGTGTTGTCACGTGGACAACACTTTTTCTATCTTAAAAATGTTTAAAATAGGTGTAGTGAGATGGGCTTAGTTAGTGTTAAAATAGGTGTAATGGGAGGGGTTTTGCATCAGAATAACAGTAAATTGCGCAGCAATTGAGTCGTGGACTGCCCCAAGGGCCGCGCTCCGTACTCTGATAGCGCTCCGATGAAGACCACCTTGTAACGTGGCTGGGCTTTCACGCTGCTTGGGGCATTGATAACAGATGGTCTTACCCAGTGACAAACCTTGAATTGAATATATCTTGGCTTGCCCTTTCATCTCCTTGCCAAGCTTTTTCATTAGAAAGAATCACATATATCCCTTTATAAACTTAATCAATTATATATATACTCAATTTAAAATTTTAATTACATATATCTCATTGTAAAACTTAGTCAATTACATATATACCCAAATTAAAAGTTTAATTACATATATCCCCTTCTAAAACTTAATTAATTACATATATACTTAAACTAAAAGTTTGATTACATATATCCGATTTATTAAACATAAATATTACATTTTTCCATTTTATTACTTTTATTAAATATAACTTATATAATTAGTATTTTACTCTTATTTTTATTAAACTATAAAATTATGTTTTTCCTTCTTTACTTACTTTTCGAGTTTTAATTATTTATTAATATTTCTATACTAAATGTTTTTATGTTCTTTTTGTTTTTTTACCTTTTTATACTAATTTTTTCCTAGTACCTGTACGAGACACTTCTAGTCTCATTATGCAATATAAAATTATGTGTTCGGATCATGTTGTATAACGAGACTTGAAGTGTCTCTTACAGAAACCTGAAAAAATTAGTATCAAAAGGTAAAAACACAAAAAGAACATAAAAAACATTAGTATAGAAATATTAGTAAATAATCAAAACTCAAAAATCTAGTAAAAAGAAAAAACATAATTTTTTAGTTTATTAAAAATAAGAGTAAACACTAATTATATAAGTTATTTTTAATAAAAATAATGAAATGGATAACTATATGATATTTATGTTTAATAAAGCAGATATATATATTTAAACTTTTAGTTTAGATATATATACAATTGAACTTTTAATTTGGGTATATATGTAATTAACTAAGTTTTATAAGAGGATATATGTAATTAAAATTTTAAATTAAATATATATGTAATTGATAATGTTTATAGGGGAAATATGTAATTTTCCTTTTCATTACACATCCTTCCCTACATCAATATTTATAATTGTAACTACTCCCTACAATCTATAAAATCATTAAAAGATAATTAATTATTTTTTCTCTTACTTACACAATAGATAGATAGACAGATAAATAATAAAATAGTAACGATACTCTTGTTATTAGATAGGAAAATAAGTATAAGAGTTAATTACATAAATGGTCCATGTGGTTTATATTAAATAATAGGTTTGGGTACTAAGCAAAAAAAGTAATAAGTTTGAGTACTCACTTTTAATTTTATAACAAGTTTGAGTATTAACACTAACGGACGTTAGATTTTCTGTTAAGTTTAAAGGCATTTTAGTCTTTTTACGTTATAGGACTATATATGTAAATTAGAGGGACTAGTTGTGTAATTAATATAAATTATATATCTACATATATACACATGAATATATATATATATATATATATATATATATATATATATATATATATATATATATATACATACATATATACATATATACACACATATATACACATATATATTGAATGATTGTTGAATAAAGTAAGACTGGTGCAACAAAAACAAACACTTAGAAACAATTTTGATACAACTGTGAAAGAGTTTTTGAAGGCAAAAGCTGCACTTCCGAAGATAAAGGCTGAAAAAACTTCCGAAGTGGAATCCTGACTTCCGAAGACAAAGTCATCCTTCTTCCGAAGTTCAACACTTAGAAGATTTCAAGACAATGACTTCCGAAGCATGAAGTCTTGAAGATCAGCATAAGTCTCGGAAGAAGTAGGCTCTTCCGAAGTATAAGTGGCTTCGGAAGAACTTGTTCTTCCGAAGTATAAGTGGCTTCGGAAGAACTTGTTCTTCCGAAGCCAGTTAACCTCCGGAAGAACCTACTATGAACCAGTGGACATAAGTATGGTCCCTCTAACAAACCGCTGCGACTGCTGAGATACGGCATGGTGTTTTCCCACGCCTATGTAGTTGACCATACTTTATTCCACTGTTCATCCCTTATCAGCTAGTACGGTTACCAACTTTAGTTGGTGACAAAAGGTAAGTCATGGACATGTCATGACTACAAAATCTAGGATAGTATTTTATCTTAGATACCTTACTTCTAGCAATGTAGTATTTGCTTATTCGTAATTCCAGTTGGTAATCTTTTGTATAACCGGTTGTAGATAGTAGTATATATAGTTCTCATTGTACACTTAGTAAACATGCTTGAAAGAGTCTTGTAAACTGTGAGTTGAAAAAATAATATATACAAGTATCTTGAAAACTTATCTCTTGTGTTTGTTTACTTATTATATTATTATCAACTCTTAAGGGATTCTGCATCATCAAACTGAGTGTGATTTAGTAAGTTTGAGAGATAACAATGTTGTTGAGTGACCAAACTCGATCCTACAATGATATCACCCGAACAATAATCAATACTTTCACCACCGCCACCACCGTCCCTGACCATTACCACCGGAACCACCATCCCTGACCTTCACCACCGCAACCACTGTCCCCGACCATCACCACCGCCCATCACACCACCATCGCCATCAACCATCATCACCAGATATCATTTCCCTTGTAAAACCTTAATCGCGACCACCCACTATAGAGACATTGCCACCATCTCCACTATCTCTCATATAACAAACCAAAATCAAGCAAGGCTCCAAATACTCCAAATCAAAGCTCCAACAGGACAACCACACATCATTCATATCTCGTTTTTAGGTGGGTTTTAGTGATAATTTTAAGGTTTTCAAGGTTTACCCCTTTGTATTTTTATGATTAACTATGATTTTATGGTGGTGATGGTGGTCTGAAATGGGAGTGAGAGTCGTTGTCTGAACCCTAATTGAATGGTTGGTGGTGGTGGGAGTCGCTGGAGGTAATCAAGCGGTAGTGATAGTGGTGGCGGCTGATGGTCGTCATTGGTAGGTGGTGGGGGTTAGCGGTGGTGGTGGTGAGATGATGTTCAGGCGACACTAATGGTGGTGGCGTTTGGAGGTCGTCGTTGGTCTATGGTGGAGGGGGTCGGCGGTGGTGGTGGGGGTCAGCGGTGGTGGATTGATGGTGGTGAGATCTACTCTACAACCTATATATATATATATATATATATATATATATATATATATATATATATATATATATATATATATATATATATATATATATATATATATATATATATATGGGCGGGTTCCATTGAAAACCATGTTATAAATGAAAATCATGAAAACCAAGGGTTACATATATGTAAGTACATGTTACAAAGTATACAACTAATAGTTACGTATATGTAGGGGTTATGTATATGTACGTACGTGTTAACAAATGTACAACTAAAAGTTACGTACATATAACTCATACAAGTTACGTATACGTAAGTTGTTTCGTCATCATTGTCATTCCTTGGAGTTTAAACTAAATAATATATAATGAATTCAAAAAATAAAGTTGAATTTGAATTAAAGTAACAATAATCAAATTTAAGTGTTTGAGTAAATTTATTTTTTGATAACATTTTTAATCATTTATCCCTTGCTTTAATTCAATCATTATTTGAATTTGAATTCTAACTTCTCAATTTTGAAATTATAAATTGGTAAAAGGAACTGTAAGTAGAAAAAACTACGGATTACATAATAAGACTAAGTTAACATCATTTGGCTTTAACTTTTAAAGAACTTTTTTGCAAACAACTTGGCTTACGGGGGGCTTTCCCCTCTACTTCTACATTGTATCAACCATTCAATCTCTGTTCGCACATTCATTTGGAAAAACACATCTATCTCTTAGGGTATAATAATGAAAGCAGAATGTATTATCGAAGAAGGTAACATACTGGTCAAATTTTGCCATGGATGTTTACACTGTGTTCCCGAGTCTCATTTAAAAAGAGAAATGGAAGGAAATGAATGGAAAGTGAAAAATAGTTGTGTTCCCGAGTTTTTTTAAGAAGAAAAATGGAAGGAAATAAAAAAAACTTTGTGTTCACGAGTTTTTTAAATGAAGGAAATGAAAAGAAACAAAAGAAAAATTTTCAATAATTTTCTCTTCTAACTTTCCTTCCAAAACGGAAGGAAATGGAAAGAAAAGAAATTAAACACATAAATTTCTTAATTTCTTTTCATTTCCTTCGAACTCTAGAACACAAAAATTTAAAATATCTTTTATTTTCTTTCCATTTCTTTTCTCTCCTTAATTTCTTTTCTTTTTCATTTCTTTTCTCTCGTTAATTTACTTTCACTTCACTTCTTTTCTTTTCTTTTCTTTTCTTTTCTTTCATTTATTAATCTCGGGAACACAACGTTAATATTTTAGGTTTTTTTTAATTTTCATTGTCACCCCTCATACCATATGCGATTTACACTTTAAACGTATTTGATGATTTCGCTTTTCTCTAATAAACTTTGATCATTAGCTTTTCTTAAAAATGGAATGTGCAATTATCTTATGTTTTCTTAACACTCCAATATAATTTCTTTGAGAATAAAGTGGTATTCAAAATCATATATTTTTTTGATATCGTAGTCTATAACGAGTGAAAGTTACTGTTGTGATGTCGTGACTAACGGACCGATTATGAGGGGAAAAAATCGTTGCCAGATTGTCAGATCTGATTTTGATATTCACTTTTGCGGTTTTCAACGCGAATGTGATAATGACAAGACTCACAACATGTAGTGAGGAAATAAATATTTGATAATTTTGCCACGGAACTTTGGTTTTTAAAGTTTTGTCACAAAAGTTTAATTTTTTTTTCTAATTTCACTTTCACCTCTCCTACCATTTATAGTATACGATTTAAACTTGTTTCAATTATTAATAGTTTTAGTTTTTCTATAGTAACTTTCATTCGTTAAGTAAAAAAAATGGAATGTGCAATTGTCTTTGGTTTTTTTTTCATCACTTCTATATATTTATTTGGGTTATTGGATTTTAATAATCCTAACTTTCATTTATTGATCGAGATTAATCCTAACTCAAGAAATTTTTACAGACACTCCTAATCTTGAATTTATTTCCCTCTAATGATCCATTACTAACCAAGAGTTAACAATCGTTAGTTTTTTTGATGAAATGAAGCCAACTTTGACCCATTTTTCAACTCCAGCACCGTCTAGTCTCAATTAGGTCCGGTTTCCATTGCCTAACCTCCATCATCACCTGAAATCTACCTCCAATGAGTTTAGTGGTTCAAATCAAAAGGTGGAGATTGACGGTTTTTTTGGTGCGGAAGTGTCAAATTGACGGACCTAATGATAAATTTCAACTTTTTGTTTAGTGTTTTGGCCACGAAAATAGTCCACGTCATCAAAAAACTAACGGGGTTAACTCTCAGTTAGTAAGGGATCGTTGGAGGAAAATAAACTCAAAGTTGTTGGTATCTGTAAACATTTACTGAGTTTGGATTAATCTCGGCCAATAAATGAAACCTGGGATTATTAAAATCTAATAACCCTATTTATTTTGAAAACGAATTTGTATTCAAAATCAAGTTGTTTTTAGTATTATCATAACCGGTTTTGATATTCGCTTAACGGTTTTCGTCGAGCCGATGTGATAATAACCAAACTTACACCTCGTAACGTACAGGAAAAACAACCAAACACCCATTTTGTAATGTGAAGAAGTAACTTTCGTAAAACAAAGTACGCAACTATGTTTTGTTTTCTTCTTTGTCAACATTGCCATGTAGTATTATTGGAAGCGGAGTTGTACTCAAAATCAATACTTTTTAGTATCGTAGGGTATAGTGAATGAAACTATCATTGTGGTATCGTAACAAACTAAACCAATATGAAATCATAGTTGCTGGTATTGGTATTATCAATGCCGATATCGATATTCACGTTTATGGTTCCATTTAGTCGGACCGATAATGACCAACATCACGTCGCATAGCGCGGGAAGAAAAACTAGTTTTAATAATAAATTAATAATAAGCTTCATTGTTGGGTTAGAAGGGCGTCAATATGTTCCATCAATTTTGAGTGAAGATTGTTGTGAGTTTCACGGTTACGTAATAATGTAATATCCATTCATTAGTACGTATATGTGCATCACTGATTTCTTCAAGTTGAATGCTTTGAATGTTGGTTGATGTCGGTTTGCATATATATATCTTGTCCCATAAATATTGATGGTGCCTTATAAAATTTATAGACCTAAACCGTGGGGAGTAGTACTTTATCGAAACAACTCACAAGTACGTGTCAAATCCACTTACGAGACCAAATAATTTTTAATTTGGTTTTTAGTAAAACTAGTTTTTTCCCCGCTACGCGGCGGCAGTTTGGTCAATTTTTTCACATGCAACATTGCGTTTATTTTATTAGTCATTACCTGTCCAGCTCGCTAGAAACCATAAAATCAAAGTTTGGTGGCAAAACTCAAAAGCTATTAAACTTTAGTGGCCAAACTGAAAAAAATATAAGACTTCGCTATAAATAGTTTAGCTATCAAACTCTAATATTTTTAACTTTGGTAGCCAAAGTCATGGCTACATAGCGGAGTCTGGTCAATTTTATCACGCGCTACGCCGCCTTACTTTGATTGTTATCTGTCTGCCTCGTCGGAAGCCATAAAATCAAAGTTTGGAGGTGAAAGTAAAAATACTAAATTTTAGCAGCCAAAAACGAAAAAAAATAAGCATAACTATAAATAGTTTAGTGACCAAACTCTAAGATCATAAACTTTAATAGTCAAAGTCAAAAAACAAATCGACAACCAAATTATAAAATATTAAATTCTAGTGGTCAAACTTGGTAAATAACGAGGATAAATTAATAAAACGCGTAAAAACATTGAAACTCACAAACACGCTACAGAAAGTATAGAACATCAAAGTTAAAAGTAAAAAAAAAAATAGAGGCTAAATATAAGAATTAAAAAATATAAAGTATTAAGTTAAAATAAAAAACTAATAATTAAAAAAAAGAAGACAATATAAGCCGGTGGCGGTGATTTGTAGGCTGGTAGTGCAGGCAATTGAAGAGGTAGGGGCGGCGGAGGTACGATGGGCCGATTGGATGCCCGGGGGGGGGGGGAGTGGGGGGTGGAAGAGACGTAGGGTTCTGCAGTTCGCATTCGATAAGCAGTTTGTGAGCCGAAATTTGACAAGGTAGGTTTAGGTTTGTTTCGTTACATCAAAATTAATTTCCTGGATGATTACAGTGTAGATTTTTTTTGGTTCTGAATAGTTAGTATTTAACAAATTAAAGTGGTATGGATGATCATTTTAGGTTTACCGTCGTAATTGGAATATTGATCAAGCTTTAAAGGAAGCTCATGCTATTGATGAATTTGTATGTTCCTAATGTAGTTTGTGTGAATTATTGATGCTCCAATAATGATGTTACTTGAACTACTAAAAGGGTGGAAATCCTCTGAGCTGAAAATATGTCTACCTTATGCTTTGTTTCAAACTACAATCTAAGTAGCTATTTGTGGGACCTTATAATAATCCTCCTCAAAAGAACAAAGTGATATTTGGATCATACGTAGAGGCATTAAATAAATAGAAAACAAAGGATACATTGATCTTCAACGGCAAAAACATCATTAATGTAACAAAGCAACACCATTAATGTTTTCTACATCTTTGTTTCACAGGAAACTGATGGTCATTGTCATCGAGATGAATCAAATCGTGATGACAAGTGAAAGTCAAACAAGGTCTTTTCATCTAATTCTTTATTGATTAATGAGCTGAAATTATTATGGTTTTCCAGTTGTTAACTTATTGAACATTGATTCATTAGTCTGCGATGCGCGGGAGGTTAATACCCTAGTTTTGAAAAAAAAATTAAAGTGCCTTGTCTCTCCGTGGAAATCTTCACGCCCCCGTACCACGAGTTGTTCAACTAGGACCATGAGAATGAACCAGCAAGAGGATCGTCGTGTTCACTCCATGACCACGCTGCCACATCGACTCGCGCTTGAGTCCGTGAGACCATGTCGTATAATCTGAGTAGTATAATTGTACTTTTTTAAAAAGTTGACTTTTGAAAAAGAGTATTCCGACAAAATCTTTTAATTAGGGGTTTATTTGTTGTCGTGTGCAAGTTGCATGCTTATATAAAATTATCATAGATTAATTATTATAATCGATTATGGAATTATTCACAGTACTCTTCATTTGATGATGATAACATTTGGAGCGACATGTAACATCTAGATAACATTTTAATCTAGTATTCATATCCATGGGCCCCACGCCCATTATTAAACCCATGGGCTGCCTTCGGTTTCATGGCTAGGCCCACATCCCTTATGAACTTCTTTTTCACCCTCATAAATTGAACACTAATTCATTTCCCACCTTATACTATTAAGATGCAGAGTTTTTTTTCATTATTTACGTAGTTGTGGTAGTATTGTGATTTGTGAAATACGTTAACATCATTCACGAGTAAATCTACCTCCGTCATGATTCGAAGCAAGTGTGTGTATGAAGGCGAGGACTATTTTAATTCTAATAATTATTTAGTTGTTCTATTGAGAGACAAGAGAATGAAAATTGTTGTGAGATCAAAAAGCATATCCGTCAAAAGATGTTAAGGGATAAATGGGGTTGCTAAATGCTGAAGAATGTTTTTTTCAAAACAGCGAGATCAAAACAGCGACATTGTAAATCTTCTAAATAAACAACATAAATGCATTTATCAATGGTTCAAAAGATGTTAAGGGATAAATGGGGTTGCTAAATGCTGAAGAATGTTTTTTTCAAAACAGCGAGATCATCACACTAAGACATATTTTTGGCCTTCAATTTGTGTTTATGACATCTTCTTTCAATTATCATGTAAAGTAATGCATTTTCGGTCATCGAGCAAGGTAAGAAAGAAAATTTACCATCATCATAATCCTTATATGTTTAAAGGTTTACATTTCTTTTAACGTTTATTATCTTTATAGGTGAAATGTTTAAATTACTCATCATTTAACGTAAGTTTGTGAATAATCTTATAACTATATATATATATATATAGTTTTTTAAAGATTATATATAATTCTTTTAGTGTTAAAAGTATGAGTGAAAAATGTCCAATCTAAACGTCCTTTTGTTGTCTATTCCATCGATAGAAGGTTAGAAGTCCAATCTAAACATCTTTTTTTGGTTTATTGCATTGAAAGGTCTATAGCATTATAAAAATAGAGGTCTGTTGTGTGTATTGTTAAAGTTATAGGGTTTATACTTTAATACTATACGAACTTTGATCATTATATTAAAAACTATCATTCAAGCCCCACGCGTTGCGGTGAGGCGTAAAACCGTGCTAAGTAATATACATCATTGATAGCGACCTTCAACACCAGAAAAGCTCGTAAAACAAAAAATAAAACCGAACAAAAATAGATGTAAAATCGTTGAACTATGTATGTGCGGTACGGTGTTTAATGTGTGTAAATTAGAACGAAATGTAAAACACAACACTGCCGTTAAACAAAAAAAATATACATGTAAAAATGTTGAACCACATATGCATGTTGCAGTATGTTAACTCGAAAAGTTTATACCAAGACGTAAAAAGAAAAAATTATAAAATAATTAAAGTAAACGAGACTAAAGTTGAAAATGAAAAAAAAAGGTGTTTGTGTTAATGTAAGGTTGAAATTTATAGGGTTAAAAGTAAAAATAAAAAATAAAAAATAAAATAAGGTACAATTTACAAAACATAAGGTACAAACCATAATGCACAATAACATTGGTAATTAGTATTATATAAATGTATTAAATTAATAATTACATGCTTTTAATTAAGTTGCTTAAAATTTTGATAACCTTGTTGTTTATTGCTTATATAGACTAATGCTGAAAATCTCGTTTATCACTAAATATAAAACTAGCTATTAGGATTGACTTAGTTTAGGATCCCAAATGAACACAGGTGATATGACACGTCCATCGTATTTTAAGATCATGTTGTGCAAAATACAACACACGCTTTAAAAAATATATATATCAAAGGTGAGAGATTCATTTTGATTATTTTGTAAAAATTTGAATGGATTTGAAGTCTATTAGTATTTTATAAAAATATTTTTTTATTAAATAACCCAACCCCCCTCTCCCACCACCACACACACAAAAGAAATCTCATCTTCAACGTCTTATTAAATGACTATCTTGCTCTAAGGTTCATCAGGTTTATAAACCCGCCTTCACTCAAAATTTATGAACCCACACTGTTGACGAACTGTTGACGAAAATAACCACCATCGTCCTAATACACACAATACCATATAAAGAAAAGGCTATGTCATGTATATACACATAAAGATAAAGATAATGACGTTTGGATCAAAATCCAAATCTAAAAGGATGGAAGTTGCAACTCATCACACAATACAAAGTTCTTTATGGTCCCCAAAACAGAGACCCAATAAGATATTTGTTGGTGTCTATTGTGGATAAACACAAACCTTTAAATAAAAAAAATCATTTAAAAATATCGGTCGTACCCAAGATAATTCATTTCAAAAAGCGATTACCCAATTCAAAATTGCTCAAAATATGTTCGTCTGTCTACTTAATCGGCACTTCGAGTGACCAAATTAAGCGCAAAAAGCGATCTCATTTCTCGTTTATCGAAGCAGAGTCTCTTAAATTGGAGCTTTTGTTCATCGATTTTGACTGTAATTTGATCTGGGTGTTTGATGAAAGTTGAAGTTTGTGGGTACTCTGAAGAAGATCATGGTAATTGGGAAGATTTCAAGGATTCGCTTAAGTCTCTTGAAGCTGATATTCAACATGCGAATACTCTGTAAGTATCTTACTTCAATCATCACCCCTTTCCCCCTCTTCTTACTTTGTGATTTACTGTTTGAAATTAGTGAATCCCGAGCTGTTTTTGCGTGGATTTCGCTGCTTTTTTTCGATTTTTGTTTTTGAAACTATGGGACGTGTGTTATATCAATGTATGATCTTAGTTTCTGTTTGATTGTTGCAGTTATTGATCTTTGATTCTGTGAAAAAAATGTGGTTTTGTTCTTAAATTTGGATATTTACCATGATTCGAGTGTAATTAGGGTAACCAGAAGTGTATTATATTGGGAATAGGGTTCATCCTCAATCAATTTAATATTGCAATTTGTAAAGTATTGAGGTGTGTTTGCAGTCCCACAAATTCTTCAAGTTTTCATTTTCATGAAGCTGCTTTAATTTACAGACAGTATTCCAAATTTCTGACTTGTGAGTGTTTGAACAATTGAGGCAATAATAGGTTTAATTTGTGGGTTGTTGATATTTTATTGTAATTGATTTGAGACTTATAAATATTGATGGGAGTTTATCCTTTGATCATATATTTATTGAATTTCTTGATTTTGTGTGACATTTGTTGGGTAGTTGAATCATGATGCATTTGATTGAATTCTGTCATTGAGTTTCTGTTTGTGTTATCGCAGGGCTTTGAGTTCTGCTCGCGACAACGATGGGGTTGCCTTCAAATGAGACTGTCTTTCAGTCCAGCTGTTGATTTGATTTGCTTTCTGTTTCCTTGGACAGATTGTAAAATTGCGGGAGCCCTTGGGTTGCTTCGCATTTTCATTTATATGGTATTCTCGAAACGTATATACACCCAAATTACTGGTTTTCACTGGTTTCACTGGTGTTATATTTGTTATGTTCTTGATGGATTGCTAATTTACTGCAAAATGTTGGCTTAAACAGACATTTGCTGATGGGAAAACTACTATGTGCATTCAAGAAAGGAAAGCAAGCATCAAACAATTCTACGGTGAGTCAAAATCCCAAAATTTCAACGAATAAATGAGTAAGTAGTTTGAAATGTGGTTCATAATGTGCTAAATTGTGGGTGTTACATGATCAGATGTTCTGTTTCCTTCTATATTGCAACTCCAAAGCGGGATAACCGATTTGGAAGAAAGGAAACAAAAGGAAATATGCTCGAAGAGATATTCGAATAAAGACAGCTGCGATAAGGGTAAACTCTCAAATTTTGATGTTGAAAGGGAAACCGAATGTGGAATATGCATGGAGACGAATAGCAAAGTGGTGTTACCGAACTGCAGCCATTCTTTATGCTTGAAGTGCTTTCAGGATTGGTAAGTAAACATAACACAATATCCTATTTCTGGTTCCATCGATCCCACACATACGATCCCACGAAATGAACGCCTCCAAACACCAAATTGTGCTTTGGTTATCTTATTCTGATTATTTAATATCGCACAATCAGTTTCAAAACACACCTTCAAACCCCTTTTTCTGATGTAAAATGAAAATTTTGTTTTCATGTCACAGAACTGAATTCTTGTTCAAACATTTTGTTCATAGGCATGAGAGATCGCGATCGTGCCCGTTCTGTAGAGACAGTCTAAAAGAAGTGAACGTAAGCGACCTCTGGGTTTGTGTTGAAGCTGGAGAAACTGTCGATATGAGTGAAATCTCTAAAGAAAACAAGAGGAGGTTGTTTATGTACATAGAAAAGTTGCCACTTATAATGCCAAGTGCCCTATCTGATCCAGGTGATTCTCATCTAAGATAAGAGGTTAGAAACTAATTAAGTATAAGATTAGCGTTTAATGTGTAGATAATTTACAAATTTGGATGTTTTGGAGGTGTACATCCTGGTTTGGTCCCCTTTTTCTGAACTATATGGGATTCTTACTATTGTTCTTTTTGATCATATGTAAATCCTGAAGATTCAAGTTGCAATGATGTATATTTTATGTGATTTTAGTTTGAACATTGTTATGAATGTCAAATACAAGAAACCATTATGATAACATATGCAGATCATAAGGACCACTTGATATAATCAAGATTGATCCTGAAGCCTCATGCAATCATTGTAAGCATAACCGCCTTGGCTTGACATATCTAGCCTGGCAATCTCCTCATCGTTTGATCGGTCCATTGCTTCCTTTAGCGTCCGATCATTGTGATCCCTCTCTTGGGGTGGTCCCTCATTATGATCTCTCTCTTGTGTGGTCCATTATCCTATCTTGTTATTTTGTTCCAACTCTAGCAAACCTCGAGTGAGCACGCGACCTCTGATGACATCATGTCACCCAACGTAACATATCCATATATGATCTCACCCATCAGCTTACTTCCAGACATACTACTATCATTGCCGAACAACCATTTCGGAATATGAATCGTGACTTTACCTCGTCAAACAATCCTAAGCTACTTACTAATCTGATTAAACTGTCCCCAAGAGGAGTGGTAATGTACTTCTCTTTTATATAAGAGGTTAAGGCTTAAAATCTTGTAAGATGTATAAGTGGTTAATAATAAAAGTAGATTATAATACTTATAAAAAAAAATCGACTAACTTAACTTAATTCAGATAATATTTTAAAAAGAGACTTCACATTTTCAAACAAAAATGAAGCTACTTTTTTCTTGAATGGTGTTTGGAGTTTACTTTCAATACCCGAGTGAGTCTTCTCAAGACAGAATGACAATTGTTCATATTCATTTTAATGCTTTCAAATCTTACTCATCCAAAAACACCATCAAGATAGAAACTTACAACTACAGGAGAACCCTTTTATACTAGGTTTCAACCTAAGAAGCCGAAAACTCAACTCCATATCATTGGAGCACATAGCTTTTGGTAACCAGAAGCTACGTAGTAATCAACTCGATGAACCTAATTCTAATACTGATAGTGATTCACATGGTTTGCATGCTTCATATGATTTACAAAGAAACATAAGATTATACGAACATAAAAACGTTTAAAAGTTTGAAAACATTTTACATGAGAGCTTTATAAATGATTTAAGGTAACTAGGGGTATTCCAACTCACATGTTGCACAAGTCCTTAGGCCGTTATCATAAACTTCATTAACAACAGGCCTAAACTTCAATTTGCTGGAAAAAACTAAAAGCTAGGAACTGGTAGGTTGTTATGGCTGGAAACATAAAGAGTGTTTGGTTGGAAGGAATGGAATGAAATGGAATTGAGAAACTAATATGATTTTCAAGTAAAATTATGTTTGAGTGGATAATAAAATGTAAAACCCAAGGGAATGTTTCACATCTAATTCCCTTAGCTGTAGGATTTCAAAATCTTTCCACTTAGACCATGAGTAATGGTTAATGCCCATTAAGGGGCATTTTCTGCCACATCAGCGTCAAGTCACCATTACCTTTTTGTTAAAAACATAAGTAATGGTTGATGCCCCTATAACGCCCCCTTCATCATTATGTATTTGGTGATTTGGGGCGTTATAATAATAATGTCCCTTTAAACATAACACCCCACCGTAGTGGTGATGGGGGCATTATGTGGCGTTATGTATAAGTATAATGCCCCATTACACATAGTCTTAGAGAGGAAATTTGAAATCCAACAACTAAGAGAATTTGAAGTGAAACATTCCCTTGGGTTTTACATTTCATTACCCACTCAAACATAATTTTACTTGAAAATTATACTAGTTTCTCAATTACATTCCATTCCATTCCATTTCATTCCTTCCAACCAAACGCCCCCATAGTGTTTACCATGTCGGAATAACAAACCTACCATTTTTTTGGCGTATCAGCATTGCCTTTCAACTGCTTTTAGAACATTTGTGTGCATCTAACTGCAATAAAGATAACACAAGCAATTTGTTTCATTTAAGAACTGTATAAAAGATGATAAAAATATAGAGACAACTTCTACCACCACACATGAAACAACTTGTACAACACCACCTAAAACATGCACACACATCAAAGAATAGTACATAAAGCATACTGTAATGTTCGTTTCGTTCACGATTTAACATATAGGTTTGTTGCGGCTAGAAGTCACAGTTGTCATTCCATAACAACAAACATAGCATTCTTTTGCATCGTCATTTCCTATCAAGTTTAAAGCCGTAAGAAAAACAGTTTGAATATGTTTTCAGATTAACCCATGCACACCATCATCAACAACAAGCACGAGTGTTTGATATACACGCGAACATATCATTATGTGAGCATCAACATCATATATCAAGCCTCAACATTGAACATCAACAAAAACCATACATCCTTCAATAGGCCAATCGAATCCAACTCTCAGGTGAGCATACGCTCAACATCACGGAGCTAACAATCAACAAACATCATCAAGAACAAAAACAATCCAAAAGACCATGCTATCTACAAATCCCTAAAAGAAATAGGGGCTGATCAGACCAACAGAGAACAAAGAGTGTCTTAGATAAGAGCATGCTCATCATCATCATCAACAACAACCCACCTCATTTAATTTGATTAAATCAATGAAAAACACTATGAAGTAGAAACTCAAATCGAATCTAGGGTCTACATGATTGATTATCAAAACAAAAACCCAAATAAAATGCAAATGTTATAGTAGCAAAGCAACAGTAAGTTACAGATGATTAAGCACGCTCTTAACTCTCAGGTGGGCAAAAACCCACCATCACCGAAAGAAACATCCAAGAAAACCTTCACACACACACCAGTAAAAGATGCGGGGAAGCGGGACCGGCAGCACCCGGTCATAACAAAACCACGGGATGTCCGCGGCAGCTGGTCCACGGCCTGAATCTCGCCAGAGAAGCACATATAGGGTAATTTGTGTCAAATAAGGTCCCTTAACAATTCTAGACAGTTCTGCACAGATCTTAGTCTTTCAACACACTAGAAATTCATAGATCCTTTGTCCATATATTAAACAGTTATGTCATTGACCGCTCCAATAAGCCGGTGACTCAACTTATGAGTAGCCAAATTCAATCCATATGACTCGGCTTAACTCGGTAATTATCTTAACAAACGAGTATAAAATGGGGAAACCCATCTAAATCAACCCACACTATCATAATGTTGGAAATCTATACATACCGAAAAGTTGCAAACTTGTATATACACAACTAACAGTTATAATACTTTTGGTAGCATTGAATTCATCTTTGTGAAGATCTGCTACTGAGAGCAGGTCTCATTGTAACAATGGTAGATTCATTAGCACCAGCTCTTATGGCAGCTCTTCCAGCCTCCAGAAACCGCTTCACTGCATCTTGTGCATAATGGTGGGCTTCACCAACCGTCATATAGTTTCCAATATTCGGGTATGTGTTTAGAATATAATCACCATTAAGCTGTGAGGCAAGCTGAATTAACTCGACCTGGAACTCAGTGAGTCTCATATCTTCTTTCGGCCCTCTTGGCCTCAATGAGACCTTGATTTCAGGAAGTTTCTCTGCGTAAAAGAAATAAGTTTTAAAAAAGTTTGAATCTTGATTTAGAAAGAGCGAACAGCATAAAAAGTAACCAAGTCTAAAATTCTATCATTTAAGAAGTTGACTCATACCTGGACAATCGTCACGTGGAGTACCATGAAGGTTAAAGTAACTCTCAAAGGTGCCAGCCCACTCGTCCCGTTTGGTCAAGAAGTCAGAATCCAAATTGAAGAGTTTCTTTACAGTTGCTGACAGAGATGAATGTTCAAACTGGGAATACGGTGTTGGTCCCCTCGGTTCATGGATCACTGCATAAGCAATAAGAGTAAAACTCCAGCTGCCCATATATATGTTGCAACTTCAATGTAAAAGAAAACTTGTTTGACACTTAAAAAGTCAAATATGAACTCATTTGACACTTATAAATGTCAATTAGTGGCAGCAAGGATAGGATCTTTCATTGGAGCAAACTTGCATTACATCAAATCACTAATCATTTAGTCATTAGGAGACTAATTTCCAAAGAAGAAAAACGTGGACTTTGTTTTCATAGAAAGTCAAACGTTAATTTGGTTGACACTTAATAGTCAATTAGTGCCTAGTAAAAGACGATTATGCATTGAAGCATCCTTGCATAGTTTCAGATCACTAGTTATAACTTATAATAAGACTAATTTCCAGTGAACAGGAACACAAGCTCTATTTTCAAGCAAGTCAAAATCGGACTCGTCTGACCCTTAAAAATGTCAATTAGTGCCAACAAAGAGAGGACCTTGAATTGGAACATACTTGCATAACTTCAGATCACTAATCATAATGAAACTAATTTCGAGTGAATAAAGAAGATGGACTCTGTTTCTAAATAAAGTCAATTATGGAATCCTTTGACCCATTGAAAAGTCAAATTGTGCCAACAAAGGGAGGACCTTGCATTGGAACATACTTGCACAACCTTAAATCTCTACACTAATCAAAATAAGACCAATTTCCAGTGAACAAGAACCCAAAGGCAACAGCTTTTGATTTTTGAACTTGATTCAGTTTCAATAACTAAACAATCATGCAATCTTGAATTTGAAGTTCATCAAACAAATATTCAACTAAACCAATCAAACTCTTGTATGCAACTCAAAATCACTTTAAAAAAAAAAAAAAACTCACCTGTGCCCTTGTCAACCCAAGGCGAAACCAAGAGCGTAGGAACCCGCACCCCTAACCGATCAAACCGAAAGTAATACGGTTCAGGCCCAACGATCCCATCAGGGTTGGGAACATGGTCAACAGGCGTAGGCACATGATCATAGAACCCACCATGCTCATCATAAGTAATCAGCAAAGCCAATTCATTCCACTGAGGACTAGCCCTCAACGTCTCATAAACCTCCTTAACAAACGCCTGACCCACCGCAACATCATGAGAAGGATGATCATCGTTCGCCGGAAACACATTCACATCAAAGTACCTCTGCTCCACCACCACATAGTTAGGCAATTTACCCTTTTTAGCATGATACTTGAACTTCAAATCATACTCATGAAAGCTAGTGATGAACTTAAGCTTCCTCAAGCTCTTAAAGAACAGAGTTGCAGGTATGTTCTGATAGTATATCCCAAATGTGAGACCGTTTTCATCCAACGAATCAAAGATCGTCTTCTGAGGGAACCCATTGATCAGATCCTTCCTTACGTTGCTTGAAGCTCCATGAGATGTTGCAGAGTGAACGTACAACCGATTCGGCTGAGTCGAAGCAGGAACCGAAGCGAACCACCGGTCGAACACAGCGAATTCGTTAACCAATGCAGTATACGTGGGTAGAAGCTCTGGTTTGAACCCACTCATGACAGTTCGGTTCAACCCATCAACACCCATTGAATTCGCCTGCTGAACGAACCCACTCATCGGTGCGGGATCCGAACCCGTCTCATTCGACCCGAATATCTGTTCTCGGATAGCTTGAATCGAGTGACCCGGGTCGGAGTCGACGAAAACGGCGTCGTCGGAGACGTAGACTTTGGCGGATGCCGGGTCGGAGGCGTTGACGTGGTTGTACTCTTGTCCCGTGAGGCCGTCGACGTCGGGTCGGGTTTTCTTGATCCAACCGAGCATGTGATCGAATGAGCGGTTTTCCATGACTAAAACGACGAGGGTTTTGATGGGTCCTTTGATTTGGTGAGTCTTTTTGTGAAAAGGGGAAGAATTTATGGGGTGTGATAGAGTGAAGAGGTGGATGATGATGATGATGATGATGAAGATGGGTCGCCGGAGATTCATGTTTTCCGGTGATCGGAGGATGGTGGTTGAGATTATTTAATGGCGGAAGTGAAGGGAAAGGGTGGCAGAGTGAGAAAGTGAGAAAGGGATATGCTTTGGAGAAAAATAAGGTCGATTAGTTATCCAATCAATTTGCATTATTTTACCCAAACTTTTAAGTTTATAATAATGGCGCCAAGAGTTTAAAAAAACTTCACATTTATTTTCTAGCATCATGAACCTGCTAATTGTTAATATCATCCTTCTTATTTTTGTTTTTATAATTATATTAAAATTTATTATTTATTTTTTTTCATTTTTTAATTAAATAACATTTTTATACTTTTATCATGAGTTTTTCCCTTTACTCCACTCACAATAATTTTTAAAAATATTAAAAAAATTATAAAAGTTGAACAATTATTTTTCAAATATACAGATGAACAATAATTTTTCTCTCTACTCTACTCACAACTATTTACAATAATTCATTAAATATAAGAAATTTATTCACATAAATATAAGAAACCTATTGTAAATGCTCTAATAGCATTCACACTAGCTTCTTGTTTTCAATTAAATAATATCTTTTATATTTTTATTATTAATTTTTCTCTCTTATCTACTCGCAATCACTTTGAAAAATATTAAAAGATTTATGAAGGTTGTATAATGTTTTCTCAAATATGAGAAAAACACAATATAACCCCTATAAATTTTCTTTCACGACCACTCATAAACTATCGCTAATAATATAAGACACACACTAATATAAAAATAAATAATCTGCTATAAATACTCTAAGGATATCTTCAAAATATGCAAATAAAATTATTTGCAACTGTTACTATAGTATATTAATAAATACACATATTAATCCCAGTTTTTAATGTTTTTACTTTTTCTATTTGAAAAGCTAATTTTTCATTAATGCATCAAAAACCCTACTATTTGAAAAGCTAAATTTTTATTAATGCATCAAAAACCGTAGTGAGTGGCTGGGAATACAATCAAAATAAATAATAAGACCGAAGACATAAAAACTAATAATATTAAAAATAGGAGAATTAATGTTTTTACTGTCAAAGTTACTTGATACACTACTTGTGTTGTTTGTATTTGAATTCAGAGGTGTAGATGGCTTCTCAACGATAAACAAACAATACATGAAGAAATCAATGAAGAATTGGAAGTTTGGAGCTATCCACGACCATTGAAGAATGTGGCATGGTTGTGCCAACCAATAACGGATCCAGAAAACTTTTTTATGAGGGGGAAAAATTTTTAAGTATTGTTTGACTATCACAATGTGATATAATTTTCAGTCAAAATAGACTAAACTTGGTTCATTGTCAAAATCAATAAAACACTTTCCGAATTCTTGTATTTGCATATTTATCAAAATTGGTATTGAAGCAATTACACTCACACAAGTTTGTGAAATGTGATGTTTGAAACAATTATAGTCATAAAAGTATTGATATGTAATATATTTATAGTAATAATACTATAAGTTAAAATAGTCCCCAAATTTTTTATTACCACTAAAAGTAAATATACATTTAATTCCTAATATATTGATATCAATATAAGTTTAGTTTGTTTTATTGTTAAAAACATTTTTCTTGATATAAGTTTTTTTCCTTTTTTCAAACTATTTAATTATTCGAGGGTGAAAGTACTATAAATTTACTAAGGTTATATACCCCAATTAGTGAGAAAATATGGTCTGCATGATTGTCGTAGGGTAAATGGACTCCACAAACCCTATTTTAGTTCTAGCCCTAACAATGTATTTGAAACAATCTTATTCTTATTTAGTTTCAAAAGTTTAAAGGAGGTGGTTGCAAAATTGTAATAAAGGAAGGTTGGGATTTTCAAGTATATAACACTAGAAAAATAAATTTTAGGGTGAGCAGCTGCCCCCCACCCTCAAAGTACGCCAATGGTGCTGATATCTATAAGGCGCCATTACGAGAATCCCATGGACACTAGTCTCTTAATGTCAAGCAGCTTCAATTCCCGTGTTGTTTGTAGCATTCATTATTTTCGGTCAAGTAATATGCATACAAAAGGAAAGGTGGCAGAGTGAGAAAGTGTATTCAAGTGCCCCCGACAAAGGTGGAAGCAATAATGAGATGGGAAGCTATTAAATATCCGGCTGGGATTCGTAGATTTCTTAGGTTGGTAGGATACTACAGTTGATTCATTTAGGAATTTTCTGAGATCTCTATCTCGCTTACCGCTCTCACTGATAAAAGGGTAAAATTAAGTTGAGGTCGCAAACAAGAAAAAGCGTTTGTCATACTGAAACAGAAACTGAGAAATGTGCCCATTATCCTCCTACCAGAGAGGAATGATGGCTTTGTGATTTTTTATTGTTACAATTTGATAAATAGGCTGGGATATGTATTGATGTAAAGGAACCTGTGATGGCATACACATCGACACAACTAAAGAAGCACAAGGGAAATTATGCTACACATGACCTGGAATTAGGTGTGGTTGTGTTTGCATTAAGATCTGACGATGTTACCTCTGTGGTACAAAGTTTGTTGTTTATTCAGATTATAAGATCCTGAAACATATTTTCAAACAAAAAGAACTCAATATACAACTACAAAGATGGATGGAAATGCTTGCTGATTATGACTTCGAGCTTAAGTATCTAGCAAGGCAAATATGGTCATCAATGCCTTATGCCAAAAGGAACAAGAAATACCAATTTGGGTATGTGCTATGCATATAGCGTCCAAGTAAGCTTGGTAGATGAATTAAGAAAAGCCCAAACATAAGCCCTACTTAAGTAGGATATGGGAAATGAGGAAATGGTCGGAACGATGAAACAGTTAACTACGAGAAGTGGTGGATTGCTTCGCATGGGTAGTCGGGTTGGGTGCCAAACTTAAGACATTTGAGGAAATTAATACCCAAAAATGTACACAAATTAAAATACTTGATTCATCCTGTAGCAGATGAAATGTATCAAACCTTGAAAGACTATTATTGGTGGTCGGGAATAAAAAAGGTTATTGTCGCCTATGTAGAAAGGTCTATGACTTGACTCCAAGTAAAGACCAAGCATAAAAAACCTTTAGGGATACAGCCTTTGGATATTCTCATGTGAAAGTGGAATAAGATCATGATGGATTTCATGGTCAAGTTAACAAGGACACGAAAAGGCAAAAAATGATATGGGTCAGCGTTGATATATTGAAGAAGTCTACGCACTTCACACCTATTAAGAAAATGTATAAAATGAAAAGATTGTCTGTAACATTTCTGAAAATCCAATATATTTTATTGATTCTATTATTTTATGATACGTACTTAACTTAGTTTAAATATAAAATAAGAAATGATCCTACGAAATTATGATAATCAAATTAGAATCGTCACAACTTTTCTAAATACGGTATTTTATATGAACCTTAACAATTTTATGGCATTAATATGTATTACGACTTAATATTTCACTACGTGTAAGGTTTCATATAAGGCTGATGCATCTAAAACATTCAAAGTCTTTCCTGCATGCATGCACTGAAGTACTATAGAGTAGAAATGCTTCGGAAGTTTTACATTATGCACTAGAAAATATTCTAAGTGTAAAATCTTCCGTTGCCAAGACCAACATCTTCCGAAGCCAAAAGTGAAGTCTTCCGAAGCTTCAAAGACAAAGTCTTCCGAAGCCAAGAAGTGAAGACAGATTTCTTCCAAAAACTTTTGAATACATGCTTTATCTGATGTATTTTTCCATAAAGCTGGACCACTTTTCCGCTTTAACTCTGTTCAATCACCAACTTACATGAGTTGGTGAAAAGGTTCATGCTTTTGGTAACTGTACATTGATATTTTGAGTCTGTGCTTTCTACTTTATATACTTTTATCCTTTTTTATTATATTAGGATGTGAGCTATGGCATGTCATAGTCACTAGTCAAAAGGCAATCTGCTTTTTGACTATACATTTGATTTTGTTGTCTAGCTCAAATGTTTCCAGCTGGCCTTTAAAGTATGACCGGCTGTAGGATGTAGTATAAAGTATCTCACGTCCTTGTAACTTTCTTTCATGCTTTGTAATACTTGTAAAGAACTTGAGAGCAATATACAACATTCTTCAAAACCAATACTTGTGTTGTTTGCTTCTTGTTCTGTCTCATATTTACTTGTGTTCTTAGTATTAATCTCATAAGTTACCAGTTCCCTATTTGATATGTTAAGTGTTCTAAAGCTCTCTTTTCATTGTGTTGTTGTGTTGTAAGTGACCAGCCCTTAAACGGTCCTGCAATTGGTATCAGAGCATTCCAGGCTCTTGATTATAAGATCTTACCATCTTAAGATCCCTCACACACATAAAATACTTAACAACTCAAATGGTAGCTATCACTAAGGCTGATATGGAAACTGGAACAATGACAAAGTCCCCACTGATCACTCCTGAAAACTTTGATACTTGGTGTCAAAGAATGGAAGGCTTTATCAAGACTCAAGACTCCAGGATGTGGGAATCTATTGTCTCAGGACCTTACATACCAAGCACCTCTTCAGTTGTTGCTGGAGGTGGTATGATTCCAAAGGCTGTGGCTGACTATTCTGATGAAGACAGAAAAAATAGAGATTAATCAGAAAGCCATGACAGCCCTTCAAACTGCTCTTCCAAACTCCATATATAGGGGCTTCAAGAAGTGCAAAACTGCCAAGCAACTATGGGAGGCACTGAAGCTCAGTATGAGGGGTCCACTGAAGCCAAGGAGAACAAGAAGGACCTCTTGAAGCAGTAGTTTGTAAACTTCACCTTCAAATCAGGTGAAACCATGACTCAACAAATTTTAGGTATGTTAAGATTGTGGATACTCTAATGGATGTTGGAGTAACTCTTGAAAACAGAGACATTGTGAGAAAGTTTATGTCATCTCTTCCTAGAAAATGGACACATTATTGTGTTGTTTTCAAGAGAACTGAGAACCTTAAGACTCTTACTTTGACAGAGTTGTATGGTATTCTTAGTGGATACCAGATGTAGATGAATATGCAAAATCATCTGGTAACTCCAGCAATCAGCATAGTTCAGCCCTCCATGTGGTTGAAAGGGATAACATGAACCATATCATCATCTTATATGCTACCCTGACAACTCACAAAAGGATCATTTCATCACCTTCCCGGAGACACCAAGAGAAAGCTACACTCAAGGAAGTCCATTCCAAAAGACAAGCTCTTCACATGCTTTTATGTCTGCTGGTGAAAGCACAGGCAACTTTCTCTTCACCCTTGAAGACTTGGACTGTATCCATCCAGATGACCTGGAATACATGGAGATAGTTCAACAAATGGCTCTCCTCACTCATAGAGCCAAAAAATTCTACTAGAGGATAGGGAGGAAGTTTCCAAGCAATGCAGTCAGTGGAAAGTTTGGGATGGACAAAAGCAAAGTAAAGTGTTACAACTATAACAAGATGGGGCATTTGCAATGGAGTGTAAGGCACCAAGGAGAAATGGTGGCCAAACACAAACCAGACCAAACTACACTAAAAGAGCTCCCTAGAATGAGAAGCCAAAGCAGCAAGCTGCAGTTGCTGTTGAAGAAGGAGGCTTTGACTGGAGCTTTTAGGTGGAAGATGCATCTCCAAACCAAGTACTTATGGCAGACCATGATGAAGCAAAGGTATTGGAACATCTATGTACACCTGAATGTATTGCTAAAGTGAATAGATACAGGTCCTACAACTTAGAGATGAGATCTGATCTTGATTCCTTAAATATCTTAAAATCTGATTTTAAAAGAGCTGAGAATGATTATAAACTAAAGATAGAGGACTTAGAGAAAACCATTTCAACTCTTAAACATGAACACACCAACTACAAACTCAGATCTAAGACCTTATAACTAAGTTGATTGAATGCCAGGCTGAGCTTGTGATCAACAAAGCCAGGGCAGAAAAATGTGTTCTTGAAGAAAAGACCTTCAAGAACATAATATCCTCATCCTTGCATGCAAAAGTTTGTTATCAAAATAAGCAGGGACTGAGATCTAGTAAGATAACTCCTCTAAACACAATCTTGTCAGTAAGATCTCCTAGGTGTGGAACTTGTGAAGATGAGCTTTACCTCATAGACCCCATGACTGAAGAGGATGAAGAGGAGATGGTGAAGAATGTCTCTGAGAAGAGTGAAGAAGAGCATTCTAAGAAGGGTCACCATTCCTCAAAGGAGAGTAAGAGAATTGGGATGACCAAGTCTAGAAGGAAGAACTTGATCAAGAAGAAAAAGAGAAAGTCAAAGAAGGCTCAAGAGATCAAGGCCACCTTTAACTCTGCACAGAAACAAGTCTTTATTTCTGCAGGATTTGAGGTGGTTAAGGCTGAAGACACAAACTGGAACTCTAGTAATAAGAGTTCTAGTGTATGTCCAAATCATCCTAACATCAAGAAGAAGGCTGATCTGTTGTGCAGCACTGCTGCACAAACTGAACCATTCAGCTCCAAAGATAGTTCTATCCCTAAAAAGATTGCCACAGCATATGCAAAGATGAAGATGGAGAAGGAAAGTGATCAAGTTCAATCTTGTTCACAAAAGAAGACTCTTAGGAAGAAGAAAATGGACTGTGTTATGTGTGGGAGTACCTCTCATCTTGCTAAAGATTGTTTTTACAATCTAAAAAGTACTGTCCACATGAACAAGAAAGAAACTTCTAAGAGTTTGGAGAAGAAGCAAGCTTCGGAAGGAAAATCTTTTCCTTTCGGAAGCTCCAAAATGAAGATGAAGACAAGTGGAAACTTGCCTTTGGAAGAAAATTTGGTCTCGAAAGAAAGGAATACTTCCGAAGCACTGAAGCCTGCTGTAGTGTTAGCAAGATCTTCCGAAGGTCCAGTCATCAAAACTATTGAAGTGTTGAAGGTCAAGTCTAAGCTTCCAAAGGTGGTGTGGAAGACAAAGAAATATCAAGTAGCTGAATGTTCTTCATCAACATCAACAAATGATCCTCAAAACATGAAAATAGGATCAATTACTGTTGCATTGTCTTCAACTTCTTTTGATGAGCCCAAGACCAATAAGGCTTGGGTTTCCAAATGTAACTAGCCATCTCTTTTAAGCAGGAACAACTCAAGACAAACAGAAATGTATAGATCATTGATAGTGGCTGTTCCAGGCACATGACAGGCAAATGGTAGATGCTGGAGGACCAGTTGCTTTTGGAGGAGATGCTAGAGGTTACATTATAGAAAGGGGCAGGGTCACAAATGGTAAGCTCAGCATTGAGAAGGTAAACTTTGTCAAAGAGCTTGGATACAATCTTTTAAGTGTATCTTAATTTTGTGATCAGAGATATATTATGCTCTTTACTGAGCATGAGTGCATTGTTCTCAAGCCCGGGGTGATCATTCTTCAAGAGCATATCCTGCTCAGAGTCTCCAGGAAAGGGAACATGTACAAGATGGATTTACAAGAAACATCTCCCTTAGGAAAAGTTTCATGCTTTCTATCTAAAGCCAATAGTAATAAGTCTTTCTCTGGAATAAAAGAATGTGCCATGTAAACTTTAAAAACATGAATAAATTAATTAAGAATGATTTGGTAACTGGAATACCAAAGAAAGAGTTTACAAGTTATGATCATTGTGTTGCATGCCTAAAAGGGAAGCAACCCAAGGTATCTCACAAGCCAAAGGAAAGAAACTCCATTACTACTCCCCTACACTTATTACATATGGATCTCTTTGGCCCCACCAATGTAATGAGTCTAGGAAGGACCTCTTATTGTTTGGTGATCACAGATGACTTTACAAGATTCACTTGGGTCTTTTTTCTTAGAACTAAGAAAGAGACCCCTGAGATTCTAAAGAATTTCATCTTAAAGATTAAAATCAATATGATCACAAGGTTAAAACCATAATATGTGATCAAGGAACTGAATTTAAGTACCAAATCCTTGATACATTTTGTGATAAAAAAGGTATTACAAGACAATATAGTGCTCCCAGGACTCCTCAGCAAAATGGTGATGCTGATAGGAGAAACAAGACAATAATTGAAGTTGCAAGAACTATGTTGTCTGACTCTAAACTGCCCATCACCTTCTGGGCAGAGGCGATTAACACTGCTTGCTATGTGCAAAACAGAGTTTTAGTAGTTAAGACACATGGTAAGACTCCTTATTAACTTTGGCACTAGAGAAAACCTTTCATTGGTTTTCTCCAGTCATTTGGATGTCCTTGCACCATCTTGGATACCAAAGATCAAATTGCCAAGTTTGCTGAGAAATCAGATGATGGACATTTTATTGGATACTCTTCCCAAGCCAAGGCTTATAGAGTATACAATCTCAGAACCAAAGTAGTTGAGGAGTCAGCCAATATGACTTTCAGTGAGCACACTCCCAGTGTGAAAGGTTCTGGTCCTGATTGGCTATTTGATCTTGATTTAGTTATAAACTGTTTTAACAAGTCTTGTGAGCATGTTTCAGGATCCACAAATATGCTACCTACAGGTGATCCTGACCCAAGATTTGAGCTGACAAGACCTTCAAGCTACACAACTTCAGCTCCAGTTGTAATTAACCCTACAAATGGAGTTTCTATCAGCACAACTATGACAAAACCAATTGATACTTCTAGGGTGCCTTCAAATTCCAGCTTAGAGGCACAAAACTCAGATGAAGGAGCTTCAAATATAGGAGGAAATGGTGGTGGTGAAAGTGATCAAGAATTTCTTGATACTGACAACCACTTCATTGAAGACAACATTAATGATGTCACACACTTATTGGATCAAGTCACTCTTAAATGTGTGCTGAGGTAGAGGGTGAATCTTCAATGCCAAATCTAAATTTCTTTAATTTAGATCTTTCCAAACAACTTGCTGTGATCCCTAAACTAAGGATCCACAAGTCTCATCCTACCACAAACATCATTAGAGATGTTGATTCAGGGGTAAGAATAAGAGGACAAACCCATGATGCAAATGTTTGTCTTCATTCTTGTTTTCTATCCTAGATAGAGCTTAAGAAGATTGATGAGTCTTTAAAGGATGGAAGTTGGGTTGAAGCTATGCAGGAGGAGCCACTTCAATTTAAAAGGCAAAAGGTTTGGAACCTATGTCCTCTTCCTCAAGGGAAGACTACTATAGGAACCAAATGGGTGTTCAGAAATAAGAAGGATGATAGAGGACTTGTCATCAAGAATAAGGCAAGACTAGTTGTTCAAGGATACACACAAGAAGAAGGAATTGACTAAACAGATGTCTTTGCTCCTGTAGCAAGACTTGAAGCTGTCAGAATATTCCTAGCTTTTGCTGCATCCAAGGATTTCAAGGTCTGCCAACTTTATGTCAAGTGTGCTTTTCCCTATGGGGTGATTGATGAAGAGGTGTATGTCAGACAACCACCTGGGTTTGCAGATCCTTATCATCCTGATTACGTCTGCAGGCTTGATAAGGCTCTTTATGGGCTGCACCAAGCACCAAACACCAAGGAAGTGGTATGAGACTCTATCTCAGTATCTCTGTCAGCATGGATACAAAAGGAGTACTATAGATGGAACTCTCTTCATCAAAGGAAAAGGAAATGACTTAATGCTAGTTCAAGTGTATGTAAATGATATTATCTTCAGGTCAACTAATCCAAAGTTTTGCAAAGACTTTGAAAAGCTGGTGAAGGATAGGTTTGAAATGAGTGCCATGGGGGAACTCAATTTCTTTCTAGGAATTCAAGTGAAGCAAGTTGACAATGGCATTTTCATAAGTCAGTCAAAGTATGTACAAGACACACTTAAAAGATTTAACATGACTGATTATAAGGTTGCTAAGACACCTATAGCCAGAAATCACTCCCTTGGTCCTGATCTTGAGGCGGAGTGTGTGGATGAACATCTCTACAGGGCTATGATTGGGTCTGTTATGTACCTCACAGCTAGCAGACCTGATATCATGTTTGCCACATGTATTTGTGCAAGATAATAAGCCAACCCCAACATGTCACACCTGATCACTGTCAAAAGGTTTTTAAGATATCTCAAAGGTGCTCCAACACTTGGCATTTAGTATCCAAAGAATTCTGACTTCAATCTGTATGCCTACACAGATAGTGACTATGGTGGCTGCAATATGACTACAAAGTATACATCAGGGGGATGTCAATTTCTTGGTGGAAGGATAGTCTCTTGGAAATACAAGAAACAATCATGTGTATTTGTATCAACTGCTGAAACTGAATACATTGCTGGTGCAAGCTGCTGTGCTCAAGTGCTTTGGATTCAGAATCAAATGCTGGACTATGGATTCAATTTAAAAAAGACTCCCATCCATGTAGACAACAACAATACCATCTCAATCACAGAAAATCCTGTGCAGCACTCAAGGACAAAGCACATCAATATCAGGTATCATTTGATTAGAGATAACTTTGAAAAAAGGATAATCAAACTAGTCAAAGTTAACACAAATGGGACAATATGCTGATCTGTTCACCAAAAGCTTTTGGTGAGCAGAGATTTAAATATCTTGTATTAGCTATTGAGATGATTAACTTTGAATAGCTTTTCTTAAAACTTAATCATATCATTTCTAATACCTGTGTGTCCTAAGTTATCTATTTTATCACCTTCATAAGCCCTTGTTTACTAGGGAAGAAAAATCTTTTTGAAAGACATTCCTTAAATTTTTTAAAATTTTGATTTTTTTATCCTTCGGATGATATGTTTTTACCTTCTGAAGAAACTTAAGTCTTAGAGAACAAATAACTACTTTAGTAGATTTACCTTCAGAAGAAATTTTAGATTATCTTCCGAAGCTTAAATTTTACTTGAGTACTTCTATGTTTTTTTAAGAACAATTTTCTTTCGAAAGCAATTTACTCTCGAAAGTTTTATTCTCCTTAGAATAAAATCACTGGGTATTAAATCTCTTCCGAAGCAAAATTTTCAAAACTCTTTGGAATATCTTCCGAAGTCATTTTGCCTTCGGAAGCTTTTCATTAACAACTTCCGAAGCTAAATTAACTTAGGAAGCTTTTTTGACTTCCAAGAAAACTACTTTTTGGGCAAAAGCAAACTACTTTTCAGAGGTGGGATCGACATTCGGATTTCAAAGTTTATCCTCTTTCACTAACCTTGTCTTAAATCCTTTTTATATATATATATACCCAACGGTTCCCACTTCTTTCACTCTGCTCTTCATCTGAACTATTCACAAAACCTAAATTCACCTAAACTGCCTTTGTTCTTCACTTTCTTTGTTCTTAAGCTTTCAAAATGGCCAACCTCAACCGCAGAAATAGCCCAGATTTTTCTATGCAACTCCACAGACAACATAACCAGGTTGCTCTGTTGGACTCTATGAAAGATCCTAGTTTCTTAGAGGTTTGTCAATTCTTGACTCTATCCAACTACTTCACCTCCCTGACCATTGATTCTACTCTCTATGAGGATCATCTGTTTGAATTCTGGAAGACCTGTCAAGAGGTTATTATGGATGGGGAGAAGGCACTGTCTTCCACAGTGCAGGGGAGGACAATCTTCATCACTCCATCCATCATCAACATTCATCTTCAGCTGGATGATGAAGAAGGTGAGTTGTCATTTCCAAAGGAAGCAGTCAATCATTCCTTTGAGCAGATGGGCTATGAGGGGATTTCTCTGTAAAGACCTTTAGGAAAAGGAAGGTCTCATCCCAGTGAAAGTACATGCTTCATGTGGTCATCCACAGCTTGTCCAACAAGCAAGGGGGTGAGACCATATTCCTGAGGATCTCTCCTTCATAGTGCATGGAATGGTTCAAGGGGTCATCTTTAGGTACTTTAAATTTGTTTATACAATTTTAATTGCTAATTTGGACTCCTTAGAGTATTACATGTTTCCTAAATATGTTCAATACATTCTTAACTGTGAACTGGGCATACAGTTGAGGAAAAGGGCTAATATTCTTAAATTGGGATAGATGAAGTCCGACATCTTTAAAATCATGAAGAAGCCAACTGTTGGCTTCTCTGGGGTAGAAACAACCCTTGTCCCAAAAATGTTAGAACTCATTGCTCAAGGTGACAATCTAGCAATACAAGCTAGTGTTGAACCCACACCTTCTACTTCTCAACCACCCAAACAGCCACAAACACTCCTCACCTACCAAAGAAAATCCAAACGAACCCCTGCTCAAGCTATTGAGATTGTGTAGGCCCCCATATCATCACCCATCACTTCAAGAATCAGTGCTGAGGTTCCTCTGCTCAGCCTAATGATCTCATTAGCCCATCAGCCTTAAGGCTTCACTCTGAGTCTGAACACTCAAGTGAACAACCTTTAGGGGACAGTTTACATCCCCAGCCTCTAGATGTAAACCAACCCATACCCAACCTAGAATTCTATGCTGATGAAGACATGGATTTAGTGAGTACCATGAGTCTCTCTACTCCTCCCCTACTCAAGGAGAGATGAGTGCTCCTAATTCTCCTATGTCTAGCCCATATCAGTCACCCATTACTGAGATGGATCTCTCTGAACCTGTTCAGGAGATCTATATGAAAGAGGGTCTCACTTCTGCAAGTGATTACATCATTAAGACCTCAACCATGGCAACTCAACCCATTGACACTTCACTTGAAGTTGTCAGTGAGCAGAGGAAATCTAGCAGCCAAGAACATGATGTTGGTGGTGAGTGTGAGGACTTTGGTCCAATTCTTTAATCCCCCAATGATTCTTCTGATAAAGATGAGGGGAATTTGAAACTAAAGGTGAAAAAACTGTCACAAACATGCACCTACCTAGTCTCTAAGGTTAGTCACCTTGAATCTCAGGTGACTACCTTACAATATAGTGTCAATGATCAGCAACTTGAGATATCTTATCTTAAGGAAAAACTAGCTGGGAGACCTTTAAGGAGAGTTCATCCAGGAACACAAGAACCTGTGGATGTGATTGACCTAACTCCTAGCTCACCTACGCAAGAGGGTGATGCTACCAAGAAGGGGGAGAATGTCATAGCAATCACAGAACCTGGGAGTTCTTCACAGAATATGGACATTGAGGACTCACCATCCTCACTTGCAATTGTTCATACCCCGCAACTTCCTCAAGTTCACATTGATGTGGACTCTCTAGACTCTCTCATTCAAAGTCTCTTTGAGAAAGGTATTCCAAGGGTTATGCCATCTCCACCCCAAGGAACTTCTAACTATATACTTGGGTGGAGGTATGATGACGACAGAAGAGCCCTCATTCTTCAAAGAATTCAATGCCAGCAAAAAGTCTTCAACTTTAAGACCTTGAACTACTATGAAGGTCTTGACCTGATCAACATGCCACTTGTCAATCCAAGCAAATCTAGGCAAGCAGGCAGGCTGGCTCAAAGGATTCAAGACAAGATTACTAAAAAGTTCAGCCTAAGAAGAAGACAAAGGCAATCAGGTAATGTCATTGGTCAACTGGATGTTGAGGCAGATCCTGAGATTAGCTTCAAATAGAAAACCTTGACTGAAGGCCCAGTAATAGAGCCTGAGATGTAACATCTGCCCATTTTGAAAATATGAACTGAACCCATTTCGAACATTTACATGATATAAATATCTTTATTAAACTTATTTACTCTAATTAATCATATAGATTATAAATATAAGCAACATAAAAAAATTTGTTTTATTTAATATATTAAACCATTTAAACAATATATAATAATTTTATAATTTATAAAATAAAGCTTTATAAGTTTACAAAGTTTAATTTCTATTTATGAGCTTTGAGATTTAATTAAAATTAATAATTAATGAGAAAGGTATTTTCTGTTAATTATAAACTTTATAAAGTTTTAATGGACAACAAAAATTTCATTACAAATAGGGTTTAATAAGTTAGGGGTTAAAAATGTAACTCATGAAACTTTGTTTTAAAGGTTTGTTCATAAAATAATAAATACTAAAATCACAGGGACCGAACGTGTAAATTTGTTTAAAACCCAAACCCCCACCCTCGATCCCTGTACACCGGTCAACATCCGGCCATAACTCCGCCGAAAGTAATGCACCAATATCTATCGACATTTAACTAAATTGAACCGCTCTTTAGGTTCGCTAACTAGATTCGAACCAACTACTCGATCTAATTCGATTATCCAAACCGTTACACGGTGAATCAACCGAAACCGATTCAACTCATCAACACTAAATCGAAACTCCCTTGAAACCAATCAATTAACCCAATTAAATAACCGTTAACGCATTATCGAACATTATAGTCATAGTAAGTTGTAACAGCTAAATCATTTACTAATTCGAATCAAAACATCTGAACCATACGTTGAAGTCGTTCGAACTGAAATCTGAATGAATTGTATCTATTTAATCAAGGATAAAGCTCCTAATCAACCCATTTGAACTATCTGTAACCTCAATTTCTCTAAAACACACACCCACACAAGTAATTGATCCTCATTTTTGGCCGCGAACTCGTTGCACCGTATGTTATCGAATCGACTTAATCCAAGTAAGTTATTTACATAAATATAATCGGTTTCGCTTAGGGATCAAAAGCCCTAGGTTGGATTCCATCAACATTCATGAATTGATGTTCAATTTGACTCAATTCGATTCTAGGGTTCTTGAGTAAATAGGGAAATTTTGCAATTAATGCTTTTAAACATTTTAAGGGAGCTTTAAACTAACTAGCCCAACCGGTTAACACTCTACACTTGGAAACCGGAGGTCTGGGGTTCGAACCCAGCCTCTATCATTTAGTTTTTTAAATGCAATTTTATATATTTTAAATTTCAGAAACAATATTAATATGATATTAAATCTAAATAAAAATTATTTTGTTAATAAAAATGTTTCATAAATTATTAAATTAATTATTAAGGTTTTAAAAAAAACTTATGATCTTAAATTTAATTATTTCTTTTAAAAACGTAACAAAGGATATAAAACATTATTAACTCTTTTATGTAATTTAAATGCTACAAAACTGTTATGGTTTAAATTTAGATTATTTCAAAATATTATAAATTTACATGTTAAATAACTAAGTTATTCAAATAATTATATAAATAATTGATTATTCATCGATTTATTTAACCATGTTATATCATAAATAGTTAATAAATCTGTTCTTTAAACTTTTAATTAAATTCTTGAAACTTATAAAACAATATAATTTTCTGTTATACTTTATTCTTAATTTTAAAGTTTTGTATTATAAGACCTTTATAATAAATCATTTAAAAGTTCAAAACTTTATAAAATGATTTTAAAATAATTTTAAAGTCATTTAACTAAGTATTCAATTAATTATCTTTATGAAAATTTAAATAATTAATTATTTTAATTATTTCTTTTCACATATTATACTTGATCTTTATTAAATCAATTATTGAATCATTCATTATCATTATCAATTTTAATTGGTTTATTTCATCTTTATTGAACCAAAACATAATCCATTGCATTATTTTATTTGGTTTAATTATTTAAAACCCCCAAATTCCAATTGAAACCCTAATTCACATTTAGTCGTTAATCTTATTCTAACCCTAAGACATCAAATCTTAGGTTGAGTCGTGAAGAAACCATTGGAACTATCTAATTTTTTTATTATTATCTAAAGCACTTTCTACATCTTGTGAGTTTCCCATGTGAGTTCTCCATGCCCCCTTTTTACTTTATTTCACACCTTTTGGGGTGAAACATGTTAACATTATAAACTTACACTTATAAACATCTTGATACTTGTAACTGCACATGCAATTCATCTTTACTTTTTGTCATGGTTATTGGTATTATTGTGAGTGTTATATAAGATACATTATATGTTGACAATCATTAACTATTGCTAGCCTGGCGACGTCATAGACCTATTGGCCTAACAAGCCTATTTGGTGCTAAAACCGTTGTATTGCCGGCTCCTGATGACATATGACTTGTTCATCATGGGAACCAAGTACACTTAGCCAATCGTTATAAACTTGTAATCTTAATCTTGGTCGAGGTTTGATTGTAGCTATATGTGTTCTATAAACTTGCACAATTCATAATCATCGACATGAATTGCTACTTGTAAATCTTATTATATATATGTATGTTTAACCCATGGGAACTCACCAACTTTCAAAGATGACCCCTTTATTTTTAACATGTTTCAGGTTTGATACTTGAAGATCTCTTCGTGCTCATATAGGACTTGGACTTAGTTAATTGAAGTCTTATGTTGTTGTTTATATCTTGTTTGTATTGTAATTATTTAATTGTCTTGTAATGTTTAATAAAAATGATATTTAATATTATTACAACTTACTTAGTTCCATGTGCTATGAACAATCGTTTCACATCCGTCCGCCTCGATGATTCCGTCGTAGGTCGGGGTGTGACAGATTGGTATCAGAGCCATGGTTATAGGGAATTAGGTTATTAGAAATGGAATGACCTAGACTATAACTAAGTACCCTTACACATGAGTTCTCTCATGTATTTTATATGTTTAGATAAGATTTTATGTGCCTTATGTGTTTATACTTGATTATGTGATTATATGCCTTGTGTTCATTCTTATACTTTGAATCTTATCAATGCACACACGAACCTTAAATCATATTCTAAGGCATTATGTGCCTAAATCAAATGGTTTTTTTCAAAATGAGTTTTGAATCGTTATTCGTGGTTTTCAAGTCTCATCAAAGTATGTCCTATAACTTGAAACATGTAATGCTGGAAGAGCGTGATGCCTGTATCTCGAGGTGTTCTGTCTAGGCAAGGTATTTATATAAATCCAAATCAACCGATGGATCCGTTTACCTTACCTGGGAACCCTTAGGGTGAGTGTTCGCTTATAGGTACGCATGTATTTATTAAGGTTGTAGTTGACCTAATACTTTGATAAGTCAACGTAATGTTTTGGTTTGTAAACCGAACCTGTTGGAGCATATATTGTCATATATAGTGTGTCCGTCGCTTGTCGAATAGTCTAGGCTTAATGTAATACACCTGATATGTTGTAAACACATGAAACTGGGTCATTCGTAGGAGCATATGCGAACGAGACTCAGTCGTGCGACTGAGCCTTGCTAATGGGCCAGTCGTGCGACTGAGAGATGCGATTGGCCATTCGTAAGAGTGAACCATAAGTATGGTCCAGTCGCACGATTGAACCATACGCATGTTCCAGTCGTACGATTGAACCATACGCATGGTCCAATCGCACGAATGGGCCCAGTCGCATCTAATATGGGCCGAGGCCTATATATACCAGTTTCAATGTGTAGAGAGATGGAGGATTGAAGAGGGAGTCTGCCCGGAGCCTAGGGCTGCCGGATGAGAGGGGAGATCATGCTCGATCTCCCCTTGCCAAGAGTCTTGATTCTTATGTTGTAACGATCTTGTAACGCCCGAAAATTTCCTTTGAAGCCGACAAAAGAATAAAAAGAAATAAAGTCCGAAGTCGAGGGACCAAACCCGCCAACGAGAGAAACTTCGATGCACGTGAGAGTATAAAAGGGGGAAACCCCCAACCCTTCCATTTTTCAGCCAAAGAGAGGAGTGGGAGAAGAGAAGGAGAAAAAAGAAGAAGTGTTGGTCCGGGTTGGTTCGAGCGGCCAAAATCGAAGTGTAGCGTGTCAAATCGAGCTCTACTCGACGGATCGTAAGGTGAGTTCTAGGACCCCTCTTTTACACGTTTTCAACTGATTTTGGGGCTGGAACACATCTAAAAACCTATTTTCGAGTTTTTGGGTAAAAACCCGTTTTTATGCATGTATGTATGTGTATGATGCGTTTGAGGCTTGATTTCTTGCTTGGTTATGCTTGAATGGGGTCATGGCATGTTTCCCTAAGATTTAGAATGGTTGATTCGAGCTTAAATGAGGGTTGGAAGGGGTTGGAGGCCGAAACCCACGGCTGCAGTCGAGTGAACTGCATTCTGCACCAGCTAGGGCTAGGCGACCGACTGGAGGGCGATTGGAGGCCATTCGGCCGATTGGAGTGCGACTGAGTCCATGCGCACGCTTGCCATGTGACTGAGTCCATACGCACGATGGTCATGCGACTGAAGTTCATGTGCTGGAGAGTCATGCGATTGAAAGATGGTGCGACTGAGGTCCATACGCACGAAGGGTTATGCGACTGAAGTCCATGCGCCTGGAGGCCATGCGACTGAGGTTCATTCGCACAAAGGGTATGCGACTGAAGCCCATACGCCTGAAGTCATGCGACTGAAGGCCATACGCATGAAAGTTGTGCGACTGAGAGTCCATTCGCATAGATGTCCATTCGCCCATAGTCCATTCGCATAGGGTCCATTCGCATAGATGCCCATTTGCCTAAGTGTTCAGAAATGATAGCCGAGGTGAAATTCCTCGATGATGTGAAGGGCATGGACGGTATAAGGTGACGCAGGATGATGAGCTCATGATGATGATGATGATGTTGATGATAATGATATGTATGACGTTACGTGTGATGTTAGGCATGGTGGTGCGTGTGATGCATAGTAGGTATGATGTGTGTGAGATGATGTATGATTGATGCGTACGTATGATGATGCTGCATGTTTATGTTTATGTTATGTTCCTTATTATGTATGTTTATCTTTCTATGGCCTTGCGTTGAACGTTAATGAATGAAATGAAGTATTATGTAACGTAAAGTGAAAGATAAGGAAAAGTGGAACGTAATGAACAAATGCATGCATTAATGAATGAATGAATGAAATGAAGTATTATGTAACGTAAAGTGGAAAGAAATGAAACGTCTTGCATGCATCGGATAACGGGTCCTTCTTTGTGATTGACCATTAATGTAGAACCTCTACCGCTTACCCCTAGTGCTGTGGCATACGTTTAGTTGTTCATTTATTGACTTCGGCCCAGTGGCTATGACTGATCGGTTACCCTTAGTACCTGGCATACGTTTAGTTGTTCATTTATTGACTTCGGCCCGGTAGCTAAGACTGGTCGGGGTGTAGCACATGGTATTGGTACGGATGATGTCTGATGCGCAAGTAAAGTTATATGGAGCGAATGAATGAAAGAATGAATGAAGAAGATAATAATGATATTATCTATGCGTACGTACGTATGATGTGTGAGCATGCAAAAGTAATGAATGGTTTTAAAAGAAAGTATAGTATGTTTTATTATAAAACTAGACTCACTCAGCAACGCTGACTTTTTATGTGTTTTCCAGTTGGCAGGTAAAGTTGTTGAGGATGGCACGGGGCGACTACTCAGCTTATTTTGGGTGGCATCCATATTCATAATGCTTTTGCATTGTAATAGAACAAATATTTTGTAATTGAACAACGGTGTATTTTGTTGCAAAAGTTTTTATGATAAAATGATGTTTAATATTTCCGCTGCAACGTTTTATGAACTATACATACAATTATATGCTTTATGTGCGATGAATGACCAGCTGTAGGCGTCCTGGGAACGGGGCCTTACAAGTTGGTATCAGAGCCAAAGTTTAAGTGAAGTGCGTAAATTTTCAAAATAAACCTTAACTTAAACTGAAAATAGGACGAAAGGGGAATGGGATGCCAAACTGAGTAGCTGCGTGCCATCAGGTATTTTCTTAAAGCTAACTGGTTTTATGTGCGCATGGTATGTGGTTATGTGTTGTATGTAGATTTAAATACTGATGTAGTCAGGGCAGGTAATACTTGGGGTATTAAGAGTAAAGTAAGTGGCTAATCACAACTGGCCACTGTAATTAGGGACTTACTATACTTGACATAAACTGAGTTGTTTCCTTGAATGATCGTGTTGGTGTTTGAATCTTTCAGTGTGAGTTAGAGAATGGCTAGTGGTAGATCGTCGAGGGCTGTGTCAGGTGAAGGTTGTGGTGGACGTGGTGCTGGATCGCGTGTCACGCGGAGCATGACAAGGGCTGTTGAGATGGCACCCGAAGAGCCTGAAATCCATCACCTGGAATGCGGTGATGATAGTGCTAACCTGAGGACCGCAATGAAAGAGGTTGTGGTTGCGGGAGTTCAACATGCGATGCAGACAATTCTGCCGTTGATGGTGACTGAGGTAATTAGGGCGGTGAAGGAGACGACCGTGATTAAAGTAAACAGGAGGGTAGCGACGACAAGAATTTGAAAGGAAAGCGGGTTGAACGTGAGAGTTTCACCCCAAATAACAAGGCTGCGAGGGTGGATGACCGACGTGTGGTCACATCCAATATGGGGGTGACGGGTTTGTGGTAACTGTGGACGAAAACACCCCGGGGAATGCAGATTGGGGACCAATGTCTGTTTCCGTTGTGGAAGGACCGGACATGTGGCGAAGAACTGCAGGATGGGGAGGTGCTATTCTTGTGGTGGGGAAGGCCATATGTGCAGGGATTGCAAGAAGCCGAGGGCTGAAGGTTCGGGGGTGAGGAAGACTGGAGGAGAAGGACAAGTGCCAGAGCGTTTACGATGATGCAAGAAGAGGCTAGGACGAACCCCGATGTGGTGTCAGGTACGTTTTGAGTAAACCAAACTCTAACTTCAGTGTTAGTTGATTTTGGCGCAAGTAAGAGTTTCATTTCTCCTGCCTTTTGTGCTGAGTCGCCCATTAGGGGTAGAGGTATTGATAAGCCCTTCGATGTAGAAACTGCCATAGGTAACTCTACTAGGATTTCGATGCGATAGATGGCCGCAACGTGGAATTTGAAGGTCATAAATTTTTAGTTAGGCCATTCGTGATGACCTTAGGCGGTTTCAATGTAGACCTAGGAATGGATTGTTGACGGAATACGAGGCGAACATTGCGGGTCGCAAGAAGATGATACGATTGACAACGTCCGACGGGATTCGGTGACGGTTTTTGGTGATCGGGTCACGACGATCTCGAAAGCAACATAAATGGCGGTGACGGGAAAGTGTATGAGGCGTGGATGTAGTGCCTATCTGGCTGGCCTACGTAAAGATGTGGATGCGCCGACACCGCAACTGTCTGATGTACCCGGTTGTGTGCTACTTTACAGATGTGTTTCCCGAAGACCTACCAGGAGTGTCACGGGACCATGAGATTGAGTTTCAGATTGACTTGATACAAGGTGTCCACCAGTAGCTAAGGCACCGTATCGATTGGTTCCGGATGAGTTTAAAAGAGAATTGGCGGAGTAATGGTAAGAACCGTTGATAAGGGGTGGGTTAGACCGAGTATCTCTCCTTGGAATGCTCCGTCTTATCTGTGAAGAATGAAGACGGTAGTATGAGGATGTGTGCGGACTACCGTGAGTTGAATAGGCTGACAGTAACGAATCGGTACCCCTACCGAGAATTGATGATTTGTTTGACCAGCCATAGAGTACCAGTTGGTTTCCAAGGATAGACCTTCGATCTGGATATCATCAGTTGAAGGTGAAGGAGCGGGATATTCCTAAAACAGCTCTTCGCACGCATATGGACACTACGATTTTCTCGTTATGTCCTTTTGGTTTGACCAATGCGCCAGCTTGCTTTTATGGATTGGATGAATCAAGAGCGTCGACCCATGTTAGATAAATCAACGATTGGGTTTATGGAAGATATCCTGATTTATTTGAAGAGCGGGGAGGAGCATGCCGATCACGTTTGAGAGGTGTGGGAGAAGCTGAGAGGGAAGAAAATGTATGCCAACGTTCTCCAAGTGCGCATTCTGGTTGCTCGGGTTCCGTTTTGGGTCAGGTAGCGAACCCCGACGGGATTATGGCGGAACCGGTAAGGGTGGAGGCGGTGATGCAATGGAAGTTTTCTGAGACGCCATCCGAGATTTGTAGTTTCTTGGGGTTGGCGGGCTACTACAGAAGATTCATTCAAGACTCCTCCAAGATCGCCTCTCCACTAACTAAGTTGATCCGGAAGATGTGAAACTTTCTGGGGGTCAAGCTCTAGAGAAGGCGGTCGACGAATTGAGGGCAAGACTGATTCAAGCTCCCATTCTGTCATTACCCGATGTGAGTGAGGATCTGGTGTTTTATCCAGATGCTTCCTAATCGGGGTTGGGATGTGTGTTAAGGCAGAGGGAAAGGTTATAGCCTTTGCACCCGACAGTCGAAGGTTCACGAGGTAGAAAGCCTAAAGATAGGCAGAAGTCGTATGCCGATGAGAGACGTTGACAGATTAAATTCCAGGTGGGTGATAGAGTTACGCTGGGAGTCTCACCTTGGAAAGTATCATTCGGTTCGGGAAGCGGGCAAGTTGAGCTCGAGTTATGTAGGGCTTTCTGAGGATCGTGGCTCGAGTGGGAAAAGGGTGGCTTATAGCTTGGAGCTACTAGAGGAATTAAGTGAGATTCGCCCGATATTACACGTATCTCATCTGATGAAATGTTTGGCGGACGAAGATATGGTTGTTCCACTAGACGATATCGAGGTAGATGAACGATTCAATTAGGTGGGGCAACCAGTGACAATCATCGATCGAAAGGAGAAGAGGCTGAGTAATAGAGTGGATCTACTTGTGCGCGTACATTGGAAGCACAGAAAGGGATCTGAGCATAAGTGGGAAACTAGAGAAGAGAGGAGCCAACATTGTCACGGTTGTTTAAGGATACAACAGGTTTCGGGGACGAAACCTATTTAAGGGGGGTGGACTTGTAACGCCCGAAAATTTCCTTTGAAGCCGACGAAAGAAGAAAAAGAAATAAAGTCCGAAGTCGAGGGACCATACCCGCCAACGAGAGAAACTTCGATGCACGGGAGTATAAAAGGGGGGAAACACCCCAACCCTTCCCATTTTTCAGCCAAGAAGAGAGGAGAGGAGAAGAGAAGGAGAAAAAGAGAAGAAGTGTTGGTCCGGGTTGGTTCGAGCGGCCAAAATCGAAGTGTAGCGTGTCAAATCGAAGCTCTACTCGACGGGATCGTTAAGGTGAGTTCTAGGACCCCTCTTTTACACGTTTTCAACTGATATTAGGGCTGGAACACATCTGAAAACCTATTTTCGAGTTTTTGGGTAAAAACCCGTTTTTATGCATGTATGTATGTGTATGATGCGTTTGAGGCTTGATTTCTTGCTTGGTTATGCTTGAATGGGGTCATGGCATGTTTCCCTAAGGTTTAGAATGGTTGATTTGAGTTTAAATGAGGGTTGGAAGGGGTTGGAGGCCGAAACCCGCGGCTGCAGTCGAGTGAACTGCATTCTGCACCAGCTAGGGCTAGGCGACCGACTGGAGGGCGATTGGAGGCCATTCGGCCGATTGGAGTGCGACTGAGGTCCATGCGCACGCTTGCCATGCGACTGAGGTCCATACGCACGATGGTCATGCGACTGAAGTTCATGTGCTGGAGAGTCATGCGATTGAAAGATGGTGCGACTGAGGTCCATACGCACGAAGGTTTATGCGACTGAAGTCCATGCGCCTGGCGGCCATGCGACTGAGGTTCATTCGCACAAGGGTATGCGACTGAAGCCCATACGCCTGAAATCATGCGACTGAAGGCCATACGCATGAAATTTGTGCGACTGAGAGTCCATTCGCATAGATGTCCATTCGCCCATAGTCCATTCGCATAGGTCCATTCACATAGATGCCCATTCGCCTAAGTGTTCAGAAATGATAGCAGAGGTGAAATTCCTCGATGATGTGAAGGGCATGCCGGTAAGAAAGGAGGTGACCAGGATGATGAGCTCATGATGATGATGATGATGTTGATGATAACGATATGTATGACGTTACGTGTGGATGTTAGGCAGGTGGTGCGTGTGATGCATCGTAGTGTATGATGTGTGTGAGATGATGTATGATTGATGCGTACGTATGATGATGCTGCAGCATTTTATGTTTATGTTATGTTCCTTATTATTTATGTTTATCTTTCTATGGCCTTGCGTTGAACGTTAATGAATGAAATGAAGTATTATGTAACGTAAAGTGAAAGATAAGGAAAAGTGGAACGTAATGAATAAATGCATGCATTAATGAATGAATGAATGAATGAAGTATTATGTAACGTAAAGTGGAAAGAATGAAAAACGTCTTGCATGCATCGGATAACGGGTCCTTCTTTGTGATTGACCATTAATGTAGAACCTCTACTGCTTACCCCTAATGCTGTGGCATATGTTTATTGTGTTCATTTATTGACTTCGCCCAGTGGCTATGACTGATCGGTTACCCTAGTACTGTGGCATACGTTTAGCTATTCATTTATTGAGTTCGGCCTAGTAGCTAAGACTGATCGGTTACCCTTAGTAAACCTTGGCATACGTTTAGCTGTTCATTTTTGACTTCGGCCCGGTATAAGACTGTTCGGGGGTGTAGCACAAGTGTATTGGTACGATGATTTCAATGCGCAAGTAAATTATATAGAGCGAATGAATGAAAGAAGAATGAGAGATAATAACTGATATTATCTATGCGTACGTATGATGTGTGTTAGCATGCAAAAGAACGAATGGGTTTTAAAAGATGTAATTATGTTTTTAATTAAAACTAGAACTCACTCAGCAACGCTGACTTTTCATGTGTTTTCCAGTTGGCAGGTGTCAGGATCAGTGATCACAAGTTCGATGGATTAGAGTGTAATGCAGCGGAATAAGATCAAGAATTAGACAAATTGTAGCAAGAATTTGATATTTGTAAACAAATACGAGAGAATATATTTCTGTGACAAGGAATGTTTCAATTATACCAAATATTTCTACTCAATCATTCACATATTACAATAAGGTTGACACTCCTTATATAGAGTGCAATCACTGCTATTATCACGGGATAGTGACAACTGGCAGATCTATTACAAAAATAACTAACACTTAACAAACTACTGAAATGTTCACAACTACTGAGAACATATCAGAGTGCTAAGTATAAAATATAAAACTACTGATAAGAAACTACTGAAACTACAACGACTGAAGAACAAGCTCTTCAGTCGTTTTACAAAACTACTGAAAAGAAAAACATAAAACTACTGAAAGTAACCGTCACAACTACTGAAGAAGTCCTCTTCAGCTGTTATGACAACGTCTGATACTTGGTCTTCAGCACTTGTCTTCAGACTTTGTCTTCAGCACTTGTGTTCAGACTTTGTCTTCAGCACACTTTGTTTTGTCTTCAGCACTTGTGTTCAGACTTTGTCTTCAGCACTTGTCTTCAGACTTTGTCTTCAGCACTTGTGTTCAGACTTTGTCTTCAGGTGTTCTCTTCAGCTGTTGTGGACTTCAGTAGTTGTTGTGACGTCTGTGGGACTTAAAGGTTTTTCTGATCCGGCTCATTGGTTCTTTTGGTCCAACAAACTCCCCCTGAACCAATGCAGCCAAAACCTTTAACTTTATTGAGGTCCCACTTATTGTTGGCAAATGGTGTTGGTCTTTTTCCTTCTTGATCAGTTGAGAAGATGACCCATATAAGCACTGGCCTGGAAATGAGTCTCTGATGATTTGGTTGGCAATGTATGGATGGGAGCTCTGTATTGGGAATTGGACACTGAGCTGTTCCCCCATCCATGAGACTCACTTCCATGTATAAGCCTGTAGGATTCTCTGGTGTATGCTCTGAGAAACATAATTTGTTCTTCCATGGTAAGATTTTCTGGTTCACCATCAAACAATCCTTCACGCCCATACAGCTCTGAGATGTACTTAGCCTGTTTGCCATTTTTGAGCTCAACTGTTGTAATCTGTCTGTATGCAAACTCATCTGGGTGAGTACCTTCATTTTTGAGCTCAACTGTTGTAATCTGTCTGTATGCAAAATCATCTGGGTGAGTACCTTCAAGTAACAACTGAGCTCATTTTGTTTGAAGTTCTCAAGCTTCTTGTAGACTAACCCCTTTTTAATTACTCTGTTCTCTAACATCTTTTGGGGTGGCTGTTTAGTCTCATAAGCCTTCTTGAAATCTTCTACAATTTCCCAGGGTGATACTACCAGGACCACTGTGATCTCTTCATCTACGATCCTTTTTACTTGGCCCTTGTATCTCGCAGGAATGTCTTTCTTCACAATTCTGTGAGCCACCCTAGGATCAGGCCATATTCTCACCTTTTCCTTTTGATATTGAAATGTGTTAGCAAGGGTGTACAATCTCAGAGCTTCTTTCTTCATACTGATTATTTATGAAGAAGCAGCATAAGTTTTGTCTATGCTTTTCAGCATCTCATCATCATGAAGCCTTTGCTGCTGTTCTTCTTCTATCTTTACTCTCACCGTTTCCATCTGTGAGGTGGGAGTGATGGGCATAGGTTTGGCTTTAGGCAAAGTTAGGACTGCGGAAGAGGCAGCCTATCTTCTTCCTCATCATCCTCTTCTTCTTCTTCTTCTAGCCTCAACATCCTTCTCTTCTTCTTCTTGGGTGCATCATCGGCTGTTGGTTTTGAGGGTAAAGGAGTTGGTTTAATGGGTTGTGGTAGTGGTGATTTTGAAGTGGAAGTTTTGCAGGTTGTTCTAGCATTCTTGTAGTGAGTGAGGCTTTTGAGTGTTTTGCTAGTTCATTTCTGTTCCCAGCACCTGCCTCATTTAGTGCTTCAATCACCAATCCCTTAGTGTATGCTTCAGACGTACAGATCTTGGTGGTTATTGCCAAGATAGTGTCCCTGTCCATGACTTAATCTCGATCAATGATCTCCCAAGGTACTTTGCAATGAATCTGATCATGATCTCCAGTCTTTCTCTTTCTAATGCATCATAACTTGCCCATCTTGAGTTAATTTCTTCAACTTCAAGTCTTCTAATCTCTGAGTCAAGCTGTGCAGTATCGAACCCTTGTCTATACAGTTGATCAATAATGGAGTCCATTGATTTACTATGTGTAGCATCCGCCATTTTGATCATCTCATCAAGTTGGAGTTCTTTTTCTTTTCCTTCAATCTTCCTTTTCTTATATGTGATATGAAAGTCTTTGTGACTTTCACCCACTTGATCAATGTCAGCTCTCTTCACAAACTCCTCTTCCTTCTCAGTCTCCTTCACAAACTCCTCTTCCTTCTCAGTCTCCTTTTCTTTCTTCCTCTCTATGTTCTTCTTCTTTGCTTTCACTGACTGACTCTCCCCCTTTTTGGTTGCATTGGTTGCAAGGGTTTGAGTAGCAGAAAGCCTTGTGCTCACAGTCTCCTCCACCAGGGGTTTTATGATTGAGGGAAGCCTCTCATCCATGGTTTTGATCACAATGTCTGTGATCATTGGGGTGAGGAGAGGTAGGGATTGCTGAAAGATAGCAGCTGTTTGCTCAGAGGGGTTCTGTCCCTGAGAAGCAGTGCCAGAAATAGAGGCTGGTGGGTTGAAAGTTTGGAGTGGCTGAGTGTTTGGGAGACCTTCAGGTGAAGGTGCCATCTGTGGGTTTATGTTGGTGTCAGATGGACTTGCTTCTTGAGAGAATTGGTCAAGTAGTCTTGTAGTCTACAGACTTCTTCCTCAAGAATTGTGTTCTGGGCCAGAACATCATAAAAGAAGCCCAGGTCATCATCAGCAAATGCTGAATCACCTGACCTCTTGCTTGTAGCAGGATGTACATGCACTGGGTGTAGACCAGTTTTAGCATGTGCCCCTTTTTCTTGGAACTGGGGACTTCCAGCCTCAGGACGATGTCCTTCATCAGCTGTTGCCTCTGATGAGGTCTTAGCAATGTTACCAGCCTCAGTCTGATCATGTGCTGTTTCAGAAGAGGTGGCAGCCTCACCAGATATTCTGAGCTCCTTATCCACACCAGGAGATAGAACATTTAAATCCCGATGCTGTGGGTTGTCAGAAGAATGTTGATCCTCTTCCTCAATGGCTGTGGTTTTCCCCTTTGTTGGTGGTTGTTGGGGAGGAGGAGAGGCATGCAACTGAGTCAGCACATTTGCAATTATAATGGTTGGACTTTGGGGGGCATTTGCATGGGGAGATAGGGTAAAATCAGTATGCACCTGGGGAGAATGGTGCTCATCAATGGCAATCTCCTCAAATGAGGAAGATTCCAGATTAGTGGGTACCCCTTCTTTGGTTGCTTCAGGCTCCTTTTGAGAGGAATCCTGAGCGGTTGTGGCTGGTAGAGTCTTTGATACTGCTGGGGGGTTTACACCAGCAAGTATATCCTCCCTTGGTGGTACAGGAGCATCTTCAGGGGACTCATCTCCCTGAATAGCTGTTTTGGGACGTTTTGTTTTTGGTTTGGTGGGGACTCTGGATTTGGTGGTGGTGGCTGTGGGTTCCAGCTGCGTGGGTTTGCGCAGCTTGGCAGCCATTTTCAGTGATTGGTCAGAGTTGTGCCGGGAGTATACTTCAGGCAATACAGCCATAGCAGGGACTCCCAGGCCAACAAGTCCCTCAGCTTGAAGCTGGTTTTCAATTATGGCCATTATGAACCGAGGATATAATATCCAACGGTTAGCAAGTTGTTTTTGGGCCATATCCTTGAGCTCTAAAAATAGTATTTCAAAAAAATTTAAAGGTTGTTGCTCAAGGATGGAGTACATTACCTGTTGCCACCTTGTGGACATTTGATCCCATGATGAAGTCTTGGGGGCAAGGCAGACATTTACCATATGAAAGATGAGACGTTCGGCATCCTAGAAATGTTTCTTCAATATGGTAGAGGCACTCAGGTTACCTTGGTATCCATGGTGGGCAAATGATAAATCTGTTGTGCCCTTTGGATAACCAGTTGGGAAAGTGGCATCATCCAGATTGAGGGTTTGGCGAAGGGTGTCTGGAGTAATGACCACCTTTTGACGATGGACAAATGATTGAAGAGACTCTGTATCATTCTCCTCAGAGACAAGAGTGACGTTTGTCCAGAATTGGCTAAGAGATTCGGCATATATGGTGGGGTTTAACAGAAAAGCCGTTTGGTAAGGTGACTGAACCATTAAATCAATGGCGTTGTGAAACTTGGTCCAGTATGGCGATTTTGTGAGATGAGCGACACAGTTGTGTCGTGGTTTTAGTTGCATGGTCGCCATTGATGAAGAGAGGTTAGAGTTTTTGAACGTTAGGTTTGAGAAGAGAGGTGAGAAAAACTCTGAAGATGGGATAAGGTATTTAAAGGGTAGGGTTAGAAAACGACTGAAGATGTTGGTGTTAGTCATCATTTGTTGAAACTACTGATGACGTGGTATTAACTTTCAGAGGTTTGAAATGACTGACCGTATTGGTGTGATCAGCAGTTGTTATAAAAACAACTGAAGACTTGGTTTTAACCGGCAGACGTTGAAACAGCTGAAGTCTCTGATTTAGTCATCAGTAGTTATAAAACTACTGAAGACAGTTTTGACTTCAGGTGGTGAAACAACTGAGGACATGGTGTTTGTCATCAGTAGTTGTGAAACTACTGAAGACAGTGGTTTTGTCATCAGTTGTTGTAAACAGCTGAAGACTTGGTGTTAGTCTTCAGTAGTTGTAAACTACTGAAGACATAGGTTTGGCTTCAGTTGTTTAGAAACAGCAGTTGTAGAAACAACTGAAGAGAAATTACTCATCAGCTGTTTTCGTCAATTCATAGCTTTTCAGCTGTTTCAGTCTGACCTCCACACTTACTCATCAGACTTAAATCTGAGTTTCAGAGGTTTCATTGGTCATCAGTACTTATCTGCATTTCTGACATCAGTAGTTGTAGCTACATCAGCTGTTGTGATTTCATCAGCTGTTGTAACTACATCAGCTGTTTTAACAAATAAAGTACTTCAGTACTTGTGAGGCATGTTGCCTTCAGTAGTTATAAAAACTACTGAGGGTAAAGGAACTCATCAGTACTTATATGTGACATGGTTACCAATGATCATCAGTACTTATTACTGAGATCATCAGTAGTTGTCACTTATTCTAGCTGCAGCATACCAAGCCTTAACACCAGGTTGTGGAAAGTTGAACTATCCAAAGGCTTAGTAAAAATGTCTGCAAGCTCATCAGCACTAGGAACAAACTTTGGATCAATCAGACCTTTTTCAAAACAATCTCTAATAAAATGGTGTCTGATTTCAATATGTTTAGTCCTAGAGTGCTGGACAGGATTCTTGACAATACAAAGAGCTGAAGAGCTGTCCATTAACAATGGAGTCTTAGTCTCTGTTATGCCATAATCCAATAATTGGTTTTGAAGCCAGAGTACCTGAGATGTACAACTTGCAGCAGCAATGTACTCGGCTTCAGCAGTTGATGTAGCAACTGAGGTTTGTTTCTTACTCTGCCAAGAAATCAAACAGTTGCCTAGGAATTGACATCCACCAGAAGTTGATTTCCTGGTCAACTTACACCCTGCATAGTCACTGTCAGAAAAAGCAACTAATTTACCAGAATGTCTAGTAGAATACCATAAACCTAGAGATGGAGTGCCTTGCAGATATCTAAAGATCCTCTTGACTGCAATCAAATGAGACTCCTTAGGTGCAGCCTGAAATCTAGCACAAACACATGTAGCAAACATAATATCTGGTCTAGAAGCTGTTAAGTACATCAAGGACCCAATCATACATCTGTAAAGTGTTTCATCAACCACTTTACCTTTCTGATCTGTATCCAGTTGTGGGTGTTGCACATGGGAGTAGAACAGGGCTTACAGTTTTGTAAATCAAATTTTTCCAAAAGATTTTTTGTGTATTTGGACTGATGAATGAAAATTCCATCAGCCTTTTGTTTGATTTGCAAACCCAGAAAGAATTGTAATTCTCCCATGGCACTCATTTCAAATTTTGTTGCATCAACTTTGTAAAGGCATCACACAACTGTGGATCAGAGGATGCAAAAATAATATCATCTACATAAATTTGAACAAGTAGATTATGCTGCCCAGCTTTCTTAATGAATAAAGTTTTATCTATGGAGCCTCTAGTGAAATTATTTTCCAGAAGAAAGTTTGATAATGTCTCATACCAGGCTCTAGGAGCTTGTTTCAACCCATAAAGAGCCTTATCAAGCTTATACACCCAATTAGGATGTTTATTGTCCTCAAAAACTGGTGGTTGACATACATAAACTTCTTCTTTAATTTTCCCATACAAAAATGCACTTTTGACATCCATTTGAAAAACTTTAAGATTTTGATAAGCAGCATAAGCTAAAAACAATCTAATTGCTTCCAGTCTAGCTACAGGGGCAAAGGTTTCATCATAATCAATACCTTCTTCTTGTGCAAACCCCTGAACAACCAGTCTGGCCTTGTTCTTAACAATAAGCCCATTTTCATCAGTTTTGTTCCTAAACACCCATTTAGTGCCTATTGCACACTTACCTGGAGGTAGAGGAACCAGTTCCCACACTTGCTGTTTCTTGAACTGAAGAAGCTCAAGCTGCATGGCATCAACCCATCCATTGTCCTTTAAAGCAATGTGATAATTCTTTGGCTCTTGCTGGCTGATGAAGAGAGCATAGAAGCAGAAATTTGACAATTGACTTCTTGTTGATACGCCAGCAGTGATATCACCAATGATTTGAGACATAGGGTGATTCTTCAGATCTTGGTACACAATGAGATCAGTGCAAGTGTTTGTAGCAGGCTCAGCAGCAACAGATGGTGATGGTGAAGCATTTCCTTGAAACCAATCAGTAGATGGTAATTCAAAGGAAGTTGAAGTTGTAGAAATCTCATCAGCATTTGTTGTGGATTGTGCTGCTGGAGCTACAGGAACATCAGGTCTAGCTGAATCAGGCAGTTGATCACTAAACTTGAAGAGGTGAGATCACTAAACTTGAAGAGGTGAGTACTACTATCATCATCATCATTAGCACCAGCAGTACCACCAGGTGGTGAGCTGTTGACAGGAGCAACAGCAGGAGTTTGATAAGGAACATATTGCAGTATGTCCAAATCAAATATCTCCACAGGGCTTTGTGGAATCTTGTCCTTTGGAGATTCATTAAACTTAACATGTAGAGTCTCTTCAACCATTTTGTTCTACAGTTGAAGACTCTGTATGCTTTGCAAGTTGATGAATAACCAACAAAGTACCCTGCATCCACCTTAGAATCAAATTTTTGGAGTTGATCCCGTGTGTTGAGAATGAAACAAGGACATCCAAAAGCTCTGAAGAATGAAATTAGAGGGGCCAAATGATGAAGAACTTCATATGGAGTTTTCATCAACCTCTTATTTACTAGAGCTCTATTTTGTACATAGCAAACTGTATTGACAGCTTCAGCCCAAAAAGTCATTGGCAGTCCAGAATCAGCCAACATGGACCTTGCAGCTTCAATAAGGGTCCTGTTCTTTCTCTCCACTACTCCATTTTGTTCAGGAGTTCTTGGAATGCTAAAATGCCTCTTGATTCCCTTTGAGAGGTAGAACTCATCAAGTGTATTGTTTCTAAATTCTGTTCCATTATCACTTCTAATACACTTGACTGAGAGGGAATACTGCTTCTCAACAAACAACACAAAGTTGATAATCTTCTGAGCTGCCTCATCCTTTGAATGCAAGAAGAAAGTCCATACAAATCTGGAGTAATCATCCACAATTACCAGACAGTATTTCTTCTTAGCCATACTCATCACTCTCACAGGACCAAAGAGATCCATGTGAAGAAGCTGTAAGCAGGCATTGGACTTAAGTTCTTCTATGGAGGGAAATGAAGCTTTGTGCTGTTTTCCTTTTAAACAAGCAGTGCAGTTATCTTCACATTTGAACTCCTTCATAGGCAATCCCCTTACTAAACCATGGTTTATCAGCTGATTTATGTTTTTGAAATTAACATGACCCAGCCTTCTATGCCATAGAGTAGATTCTTGAGGGGAAGCCTTGGAAAATAGGCAAGGATGGCCTTTGAGATCTATTTTCTTGGAAAGATCTAAGGCATACACTCTTCCTGTCCTGTTGGCCTTGAGGAGAGTGTATTCATCCAACACCTTATCAATCAAACTTAGAACTTTGGATGACAGAATCTGACAGTTCTGACTGGTGAAAAGAGCAACATGGCCTTTGTCACACATTTGACTGACACTCAAGAGGTTGTACTTGAGATTTTCCACATGGTTAACATCATCAAACTTTATTTCCCCATTGGAGACAAAGCCTTTGCCGATGATGTAACCCTTTGCATCATTGCCAAATGACACAAACCCCTTCCTTCCTTGAGAGTAGTCATTAAGAAGTGATCTGTTTCCTGTCATATGCATGGATCCTCCCCTGTCTACATACCAGATGCCTCTGTGGCATGTTGAAGAACCCTGCAAAACAAAACAAATTAGTTAGATTTTGAGACCCAAACCTTTTTGGTTTTGGGCCTGTTCACATCAACAGATGGTAAACTAACAGGTTTGTTGGAAACAACAGCCTGAGAGGAAGAAGATGGTGAAGAAGAGGAATCCTTTGGCTTGGACCTCCTTTTCTGTGGTTTCAACATAGGAACATCTAATTGGTTAACTCTTCCCAATAGATGTTGAACCATCATAACCAGCTGTGTCTGATTTTGTGATAAAACTTTCAGCTCTTCAGACACATTGGCATTGGAGTTTGATAAGTTCCTATATTGCACCTTCTTCTTTTGAGCAATCTCAGCTGTTACCTATTTAACCCCTTCCTTTTTGGATTTCTTTTTGGACTTAAGGGTTATAGGATTTGATGTTGCTGGTACAAATGTGGCTTCAAACTCAGTTTTCATTTTATCCATTTTCTCTTTAATTTCCTCTTTATGTTTGAGTTTGGATCCTCTTTTGTACCAACAGTCATCTGTAAGATGATTGAACAAACCACATACTTCACATGGTTTCTTCTTCATCTTATGTTGATCATCAACTAAAGAGGATGAAACTACTGAAGACTTGCTCTTCAGTACTTTGGAAGCATTATTTGCTTTCTTAACTTCCTCTTTAGTAGTCTTCAAACTCTTTCTACTGACAGCTTTCTTCTCTTCAGTGCTAACAGTAGTTGGAGTTTGAACTTCAGGTGTTAAATCTTGCTCTCCAGTCCTTTCAGGACTTCCAGAAATAACTCCTGAGTTGATCAACTCTTTGATCATCTGAGTGTCAGCAATGGAACCATCAACATCAGCTGATTGGTTCTGAGAGGGCTTAGTGCTGACTTCTACTTTTGATGATGCTCTATCAAAAAGTGAATCACATGATGAGGTGGATTGGTTATTACTTTCTCCATCAGATTTCACTTCTGCTCTTGAAGCAAAATCTGTAGGAGGAGCAGTGTGATTATAACCAATGCCAAACTTCACATTGGAAGCAGATTGCTTACTAAGAAGCATTTCAAAACCTTTGCATGATTGTACCCATCGATCACACTCTACTTGGGTGACTGCAAGGGTTTCTTTGAGACTTCTCTGGTCTTCCAGAATAACCTCTAGCTTAGCCTTTTCATCATTTAATTGGCATTTAAGTTTATAAATCTCATCACTTTTACTATTAAGAGCAGACTCATACTCAGCTTTTCTTTTGGAAATGGTTTTCTCAAACTCAAGTTTTTGATTTATTAATGCTACATTTGCCTCTCTAATAGAGACAAAGGCAGCTATGCATGATTCAGAACATAACTTGGCTTTAGCCTCTGAAGATACCTGAGTTACCTGTGAAGATGATGCATTTGAGCAAGAACCCTCAGTAGACTCCAGAGCCATAAGTGCTAGATTCCCAAAAGGATTATCACCACCATGTTGATCAGCACCTGTGAACAGTTGTTCATGACCAGACATGTCTTCTGGCAAACTGCTCCAGTCAACAACTTTAGGGGTGAAGAAGCTATGTTGTTGAGGTTGAGGAGGTTGATGAGATGGTTGAGGTTCTGGTAGTGCATGAGGTTGTGATACCATAGGAGCTTGAACTTGACTGGTTTGTGGCATGTAATAACAAGGGTAAGGGTATGGCATTTGACCCTGAGGAACAAAATATGCAGGAGATTGTAGTTGAGAATGATGACTAGAATTGACAGGATGTTGCCCTTTGTTTTGTTGACTATTGCTAGGGAAAGTCACAAAAGGTGCAGAGGAATTAGATCCAGATGATCTACATTCTCTAGCAAAGTGTCCAAGCCTTTGGCATTTATGACACCTCAACTTACTCTTGTCAAAACCAACTTTGGTTTTGCCAGAGAGTCCTGGGAATTTTCTTCCAGTTCTTTTGTAGAACTTCTGAGATCTGATATTTATCAAGGCCATTTGGCTCAAAATATCCATCTCTTCTAAGTCATCATCAGCAATCCCCTTGAGATCATCCATGATGAAGCATAGATTGTCATTATTACACCCTGTAAACTGACTATCAACACTCACAAATGCAGAATCAGAAATGTTTGAAGAGAAATCAATATGCTCATCATACTGGCATTCAGATGAAGCATATTCTGACTCATGACTAACCAAGGCAGTGTTGCCTGGTACAAAATCTTCAGTGAGCTTACCAGATGAAGACAATTTTCGTTTTTGTTCTATCTCTCTCTCAAATGTGAGCAATTTCCCATGGAGTTGGGTGAGAGATAGTTTGTCCAAATTTGCACTGGAGCGTAGGACAATGGTATATGTGTCCCATCTCTCAGGCAGTGATCTGAGAAATCTGTTATTCATCTGGATATTGGTATACTCATGTTTGACCATTTTTAATTCAGAGATCAAACAAGAGAACCGCTCAAACTGTTGAGTCAGTGTCTCACCCTTCCTATGAGAGAATGTCTCATATTGTTGGGCAAGGATCTCTCTATTATTTGCCAAGACCTCGTCTGTTCCTCCAAATTGTTCTTTCAAGGCATTCCAGAGGTCATGGGCAGATTCATAATGCATTAGCCCAGAATAGATTTCATTGGGTAGTTCCATGGCCAGAATTCCATGGGCTTTTGCATCAATCTCAAACAATTTCTTATCCTCATCTGAGTATTGATCCCTCCTCTTCGGAACCATTTGATTGGTTTCCGGGTTATTCACCATAGGCTTGTGTGGACCATGTACCACTGATGTCCAACAACCTGAGCTGTTAACAGACAGGTGATGGAGCATACGTCGTTGCCATATGTTATACTCATTTCTAACCAGCATTGGAGGCTTGGTTGAGGAACCAGTATTGTGAGGATCATTGGAAGGAGTAGTCATTTTAGGTCCAAAAACAATTTAATTCAAGCTTTTAAAAGATTTTACACAGACCACAACAGACTCAATGAAAAACCAAGAATAAATCTCAGGATGAATGACCAAAAACACAGAAAATTCAATCTCTATAACCGTTTCTTGCAAAAAAAATGCTAATTCAATCAAACTTGGATCTTGAATAGCAGTTTCAATGACCAATTATTAGATCGATCAATGATTAACCCGCTCTGATACCATTTGTCAGGATCAGTGATCACAAGTTCGATGGATTAGAGTGTAATGCAGCGGAATAAGATCAAGAATTAGACAAATTGTAGCAAGAATTTGATATTTGTAAACAAATACGAGAGAATATATTTCTATGACAAGGAATGTTTCAATTATACCAAATATTTCTACTCAATCATTCACATATTACAATAAGGTTGACACTCCTTATATAGAGTGCAATCACTGCTATTATCACGGGATAGTGACAACTGGCAGATCTATTACAAAAATAACTAACACTTAACAAACTACTAAAATGTTCACAACTACTGAGAACATATCAGAGTGTTAAGTATAAAATATAAAACTACTGATAAGAAACTACTGAAACTACAACGACTGAAGAACAAATTCTTCAGTCGTTTTACAAAACTACTAAAAAGAGAAAACATAAAACTACTGAAAGTAAACCGTCACAACTACTGAAGAAGTCCTCTTCAGCTGTTATGACAACGTTTGATACTTGGTCTTCAGCACTTGTCTTCAGACTTTGTCTTCAGCACTTGTGTTCAGACTTTGTCTTCAGCACTTGTGTTTTGTCTTCAGCACTTGTGTTCAGACTTTGTCTTCAGCACTTTGTCTTCAGCACTTGTGTTCAGACTTTGTCTTCAGGTGTTCTCTTCAGCTGTTGTGGACTTCAGTAGTTGTTGTGACGTCTGTGGGACTTAAAGGTTTTTCTGATCCGGCTCATTGGTTCTTTTGGTCCAACAGCAGGTAAAGTTGCTGAGGATGGCACGGGGCGACTACTCAGCTTATTTTGGGTGGCATCCATATTCATAATGCTATTGCATTGTAATAGAACAAATATTTTGTAATTGAACAACGGTGTATTTTGTTGCAAAAGTTTTTATGATAAAATGATGTTTAATATTTCCGCTGCAACGTTTTATGAACTATACATACAATTATATGCTTTATGTGCGATGAATGACCAGCTGTAGGCGTCCCGGGAACGGGGCCTTACAGATCTTGTAATCATTAGGTTTTATCAATGAAACCATTTTATTATAGATCGTGTTTATTGTTTGTCTCTTGGTTTTGATTTTGCTTCCTTCCGTCAAGAACATGCTCGGATGTCTACCGATCCAGTGACTTTACAATTGGTATCAGAGCCGGTTACTGCTGGAATGATCTAACAATCATTCTAGCAACCCGAGCTCTTGATTTCTGGATCTATTTCAGATTCTTGACGTTAAACCCACTTCATGTTCTTCGTGTTTTGCTCAGATCTTGTTACGTGTGTTGTTTCTATGTTAAAATCGAACTCGAAACCACATTCCTATGACCCTTGCGAAACTGATGACGTCTATTTTGTTTCGGTTCATGTAAAATTCATCAAATTAGGGTTTTTGGCAGCTTTGGCGGCTGCAGATCTGAAAATCTGCGTGCAGACCCATAGGTGCGACTGGACCATGCTAATGGACCATTCGTGCGACTGGACCATGCTAATGGACCATTCGTGCGACTGGACCATGCTAATGGACCATTCGTGCGACTGGACCGTGCTAATGGACCATTCGTATGACTGGACCATGCTAATGGACCATTCGTACGACTGGAATGCGACTGGATCAGTCTTATGACCAGTCATGCTACTGGACCAGTCTTATGACCAGTCATGCTACTGGACCAGCCTTATGACAAGTCATGCTACTGGACCAGTCTTATGACCAATCATGCTACTGGACCAGTCTTATGAACAGTCTCACGAATATATCATTCGTATCATCCATTCACATGAATGTGATATTTGTCCTCCACGTCATACGGATGAACGGTGTTGCAGACCAAAAAAAACAAAAAAAGAGTCTGGAACTACCTTTTGCACAGATTTGAGGATGAGCAAAGCACATTCACCCTGATATTCTTTTGTCAAATAAGTTTGATGTATACCCCATTATTCGTCGGACTTCTAGAATAGGTGAATGAAGTTGGAACACGAAAGAGAGAAGAGAAGATGTCAGCAGTCGGTGCTGATTTTGTGGGGTAGTCAGGAGCATTTGACTATTTATGGGCCAATCAAGTTATATCTATCCGCACAGAGAGGATTCTCATTCTTAGGGGGAATCAATGTATAGAGAGATTGAAGACGTAATCAGAAAGTGATGATGTGCGTCGGTTTCCGATGAAGAATCTACATGCATGCTGATTTGGTTGAGATTGTCAGCTGTGGATTGGAACCTTCTACCTTTTGCCCAATACACTGTATGAAGACGCAAGAGAGCACAACGTTTATATATTGGGATATGATGAATGTGAGGGGGAATTTCGGCAGGTGTTAATGTTAATCATGTTAGCCTGTGTGAAGATTGAAGCAATGGAAAACTGTTCATGTCATTATCTGGAAAAATCAGTCATATGGGGAATCTTGCTGCTATGATGGTGTTCTGCAAAGTAAACGAAAGCTATTGTGCCTAAATTCATTTTCAGGGATATTGTAGCAACCTGACGGATCGGCAACGTTGGCCAATATGGTTTTCGTTTGATTCTATTGACAACCAGAGCAAAGATTGACTGAAGATTGTAAGAGGTGTTATCTACTATTCACAAGCAACGTCCAAGGGGGAATTTGTTGGAGCATATATTGTCATATATAGTGTGTCCGTCGCTTGTCGAATAGTCTAGACTTAATGTAATACACCTGATATGTTGTAAACACATGAAACTGGGTCATTTGTAGGAGCATATGCGAATGAGACTCAGTCGTGCGACTGAGCCTTGCTAATGGGCCAGTCGTGCGACTGAGAGATGCGATTGGCCATTCGTAAAAGTGAACCATAAGTATGGTCCAGTCGCACGATTGAACCATACGCATGTTCCAGTCGTACGATTGAACCATACGCATGGTCCAATCGCACGAATGGGCCCAGTCGCATCTGATATGGGCCGAGGCCTATATATACCAGTTTCAATGTGTAGAGAGATGGAGGATTGAAGAGGGAGTCTGCCCAGAGCCTAGGGCTGCCGGATGAGAGGGGAGATCATGCTCGATCTCCCCTTTCCAAGAGTCTTTATTCTTATGTTGTAACGATCTTGTAATCATTAGGTTTTATCAATGAAACCATTTTATTATAGATCGTGTTTATTGTTTGTCTCTTGGTTTTGATTTTGTTTCCTTCCGTCAAGAACATGCTCGGATGTCTACCGATCCAGTGACTTTACAATTGGTATCAGATCCGGTTACTGCTGGAATGATCTAACAATCATTCTAGCAACCCGAGCTCTTGATTTCTGGATCTATTTCAGATTCTTGACGTTAAACCCACTTCGTGTTCTTCGTGTTTTGCTCAGATCTTGTTACGTGTGTTGTTTCTATGTTAAAATCAAAATCGAAACCACGTTCCTATGACCCTTGCGAATCTGATGATGTCTATTTTGTTTCGATTCATGTAAAATTCATCAAATTAGGGTTTTTGGCAGCTTTGGCGGCTGCAGATCTGAAAATTTGCGTGCAGACCCATTCGTGCGACTGGACCAGGCTAATGGACCATTCGTGCGACTGGACCATGCTAATGGACCATTCGTGCGACTGGACCATGCTAATGGACCATTCATGCGACTGGACCATGCTAATGGACCATTCGTGCGACTGGACCATGCTAATGGACCATTCGTACGACTGGACCATGCTAATGGACCATTTGTACACTGGAATGCGACTGGACCAGTCATGCTACGGGACCAGTCTTATGACCAGTCATGCTACTGGACCAGCCTTATGACAAGTCATGCTACGGGACCAGTCTTATGACCAATCATGCTACTGGACCAGTCTTATGACCAGTCTCACGAATATATCATTCGTATCATCCATTCACATGAATGTGATATTTGTCCTCCACATCATACGGATGAACGGTGTTCCAGACCAAAAAAAAGAGTCTGGAACTACCTTTTGCACAGATTTGAGGATGAGCAAAGCACATTCACCCTGAGATTCTTTTGTCAAATAAGTTTGATGTATACCCCATCATTCGTCGGACTTCCAGAATAGGTGAATGTAGTTGGAACACGAAAGAGAGAAGAGAAGATGTCAGCAGTCGGTGCTGATTTTGTGGGGTAGTCAGGAGCATCTGACTATTTATGGGCCAATCAAGTTATATCTATCCGCACAGAGATGATTCTCATTCTTAGGGGGAATCCATGTATAGAGAGATTGAAGACGCAATCAAAAAATGATGATGTGCGCCGGTTTCCGATGAAGAATCTACATGCATGCTGATTTGGTTGAGATTGTCAGCTGTGGATTGGAACCTTCTACCTTTTGCCCAATACACTGTATGAAGACGCAAGAGAGCACAACGTTTATATATTGGGATATGCTGATTGTGAGGGGGAATTTCTGCAGGTGTTAATGTTAATCATGTTAGCCTGTGTGAAGATTGAAGCAATGGAAAACTGTTCATGTCATTATGTGGAAAAATCAGTCATATGGGGAATCTTGCTGCTATGATGGTGTTCTGCAAAGTAAACGAAAGCTATTGTTCCTAAATTCATTTTCAGGGATATTGTAGCAACCTGACGGATCGGTAACGTTGGCTAATATGGTTTTCGTTTGATTCTATTGACAATCAGAGCAAAGATTGACTGAAGATTGTAAGAGGTGTTATCTACTATTCGCAATCAACGTCCAAGGGGGAATTTGTTGGAGCATATATTGTCATATATAGTGTGTCCGTCGCTTGTCGAATAGTCTAGGCTTAATGTAATACACCTGATATGTTGTAAACACATGAAACTGGGTCATTTGTAGGAGCATATGCGAATGAGACTCAGTCGTGCGACTGAGCCTTGCTAATGGGCCAGTCGTGCGACTGAGAGATGCGATTGGCCATTCGTAAGAGTGAACCATAAGTATGGTCCAGTCGCACGATTGAACCATACGCATGTTCTTGTCGTACGATTGAACCATACGCATGGTCCAATCGCACGAATGGGACCAGTCGCATCTAATATGGGCCGAGGCCTATATATACCAGTTTCAATGTGTAGAGAGATGGAGGATTGAAGAGGGAGTCTGCCCGGAGCCTAGGGCTGCCGGATGAGAGGGGAGATCATGCTCGATCTCCCCTTGCCAAGAGTCTTGATTCTTATGTTGTAACGATCTTGTAATCATTAGGTTTTATCAATGAAACCATTTTATTATAGATCGTGTTTATTGTTTGTCTCTTGGTTTTGATTTTGTTTCCTTCCGTCAAGAACATGCTCGGATGTCTACCGATCCAGTGACTGTACAGAACGTTACACTCGAAGCATCTTGTTATTTTGAATCGTCTTATCGTTGATCTTGTCTTCTTGGAACCTAAAACTCAGTATCCAAATCTCTTAATGACCCTTAACAATCTTTCTGAATGCCTTCCTCTCAAAACCGCACTTATCCTGAAAACCCATTACAATAATGCCCTCATTCTAAATTGAATCTTTAATTTTAACAAACACGATTCTCGTATCAACGTTACACTAATAAAACTTTGAAACCATAATAACATAGTAGACAAAAATTGATCATCTAAGAACCCTGTTAAAGTTATTTACTTGAAAGCTCGTATGAAATTCATATCCCATCCAAAAGTATCTTTAACTTATTTCTCATGTTCGTTAAGCCGGGTCTTGTATTGATCCAAAATGTGGTGTTGAAAAAAAAATGATCTTAATCGTCTTGAACCGTCTGAAATACAAAATCTTATCAATTAAAATTCTAAATTAATAATCTTGTACCCTTTGTCAAGGAACACATGAAATCATGAATTATGAATTTTAACAAACTTAAACATAGCAAAACATCATAATTAAACTTGTTGAATTCAAAGGCTTTCAAGAGTTCACTTGCGAACGTGAAATGAAATCCAAGTCTCCTCATATCCTTGAAATTAGTCCTCTCGTGATTAAATTTCGGGACGAAATTTCTTAAAGTATGGGAGACTGTAACATCTGCCCATTTGAAAATATGACCCGAACTCATTTCAAACATTTACATGATATAAATATCTTTATTAAACTTATTTACTCTAATGAATCATATAGATTATAAATATAAGCAACATAAAAAAATTTGTTTTATTTTATATATTAAACCATTTAAACAATATATAAAAATTTTATAATTTATAAAGTAAAGCTTTATAAGTTTACAAAGTTTAATTTACATTTATGAGCTTTGAGATTTAATTAAAATTAATAATAAATGAGAATGGTATTTTCTGTTAATTATAAACTTTATAAAGTTTTAATGGACAACAAAAATTTCATTACAAATTGGGTTTAATAAGTTAGGGGTTAAAAACGTAACTCATGAAACTTTGTTTTAAAGGTTTGTTCATAAAATAATAAATACTAAAATCACAGGGACCGAATGTGTAAATTTGTTTAAAACCCAAACCCCCACCCTCGATCCCTGTACACCGGTCAACATCCGGCCACATTCCGGCCATAACTCCGGCGAAAGCAATGCACCAAAATCTATCGACATTGAACTAAATTGAACCGCTCTTTAGGTTCGCGAACTAGATTCGAACCAACTACTCGATCTAATTCGATTATCCAAACCGTTACACGGTGAATCAACAGAAACCGATTCAATTCATCAAAACAAAATCAAAATTCCCTTGAAACCAATCAATTAACCCAATTAAATAACCGTTAATGCATTATCAAACATTATAGTCATAATAACCATATCAATTCAAAAGTTGTAACAGCTAAATCATTTACTAATTCGAATCAAAACATCCGAACCATACGTTGAAGTCGTTTGACTGAAACTGAATGAATTGTATCTATTTAATCAAGGGTAAAGCTCCTAATCAACCCATTTGAACTATCTGTAACCTCAATTTCTCTAAAACACACACCCACACAAGTAATTGATCCTCATTTTTAGCCGCGAACTCGTTGCACCGTATCTCATCGAATCGACTTAATCCAAGTAAGTTATTTACACAAATATAATCAGTTTCGCTTAGGGATCAAAAGCCCTAGGTTGGATTCCATTAACATTGTTAGGACCGTGTACGTACGGAGTACTAACTGATAATGCGTGTATACCTAATCAAATAGTGCGGAATCCTATTTGATTGGCGATCCAATCAGTGAGAACGCAGTTTCGATCAATCTAGAGATTAATGAAACGTTATGAACGATTAGAACACGATCAACCGCGATCTATGAAGTTGGAACATGTTCTCCAGGGTCTCTAGACGGCTAGGGTACGTATGTGAGTCGTATTTCTTCAAGTGTTCCGTTTTTCCACGAATTAAGTGGTATTTATAGGTTAGGGTTTGTCAATCATGCGACTGAATCATACGAGTGGTCCATACGCACGACTGAAGGTTCATTCGTGCGACTGAGCTAATCTTATGTCTCAATCGTGTGACTGATCCAGTCTCATGGTTCAGTCGTGCGACTGGTCCATTAGCATGAAGTGTTCATGCGTATGGTCCATTAGCATGGTCCATTTGCATGAAGACTTCATATGATTAAGTTTAAACACATTTCTCAACCATTCTTGACTAAGAACTATGTAAACAATCACAAACCTATATAGTTAGTTCAATATGTGTTATTACACAATAAACAATGAAATATTAAACATTATAAGCATCTAACACATATTGCATTTCATTCAGCTCATTCATTACACATATGTAAGACATGAAAGACATTTTACATTAAGCTCATAAACTAGGTACATATGTATCAACAAACTCCCCATTGGACCTAGTTTACATCATTATCTAACATTCTTCATTAGCTCCTCAAACTTTTTGTACTTTTCCTCTCTTGTAACTCCTGCATGTATCTCGAATGCGAAACAGAGTCGTATGACATTTTGGAACTAGAGGGCTTGTACTATATCCTGCGAGTCATAGAATAGTGGCCACTTGTATAAGGTATATACATCGTCAGCAGACAAGTTAGACAGCCACATAGGGTGAAATACCCAGATAGTATCCATTTGGCTCTCCTTTTGTAAGACTATGACCGCTTCACCTGTTCTCCAATCGTAATACCACCATTTAAAGTGTGGAGTGAAGTCCTGTGGCATTTCCCGTAAGGGAATCTTAGACATAGTGCGCGGAGGACTCCACTTCAGCACGACCTTTGGCTTTCCAGTAATGGGATCAACTTCAGACCATCTGATGTACCTCTTCGGTTGTTGAGGCCTGAAGTTAACCCACCTGGTGTGGTATTCTTTCCTCAGTGTAGCCTCAAACCAGCCTGACATCTTTCTCGGGTCAGCATACAACAACTTTAGGTGTGCCAGCTGGTTGAGCTCAAAACCAGGGAGAGTCTTTAGATCATATGGGAATCTAAAGTACTCTATGCCATTTTCTCTTTTCATTTCATACACATTCAGATCCTCAAAATAAGCCCATGCAATGATCTTTCCTGACACCTTTAAGTGTTTCTTGACTTTGTATAGCTTGTGTAGACATTGGGTTTTTGTGCAGTACGCATGGCTCGGATCTCAGCAAAACAGGCGACGTATTCAGCCTTTTTGATTTCAACATCGGCGTCTGAGGCTTGGGCTTGACCCTAGGTCTTCTTAGCCTCTTTCTCCATCTGATCCAGCTTGTCAAATATATCACTGCCGAGAGTATCATCCAAGTTGGGGACTACATTTCCCTCTCGGTCAGTGTACTTCAGATAATGGTCAGCAGTGACATCCTCTATCTCGATTTCATCTATGTCGTTGAGCTCATCATCATTTGTCACCTCAAAAGTAAGATCATCCTTGACAATCTCGTCCGGGTTCAGCCTGAACATCTCAGCAAGTTGCTCGTCAGTCAGGTCATAAATGATTTCTCCTTCTTCGGGAGTATAGCTCACTGACCATCTGACAATCCCTTGCAAATCAAGAATCATTGTGAGTTGAGACTTGATTTGCTGAAGGGGAGCAACATCGTATTCATCTTGCTGAGATGTTTGATCTGCTTGATTTAAACATGTAACACATCAATCATTAGTCAATAATTAAAACATTAAACATTAAATATATATAAACATTAAGTACAAAATTTTAATACATGATTCAAGTACAAAAGCTTTCAAATACATAAATATCTAATCATTACTTTTGCTCTGAATAGCAGGCTCGTCAGCCGAAGGGGCTGAGGATGAGGCTCCCTGATCCTGAGCCTTCTTTGACCGTCGCTCTCTAGCCTGTGTGGATGCTGATGCAGCAGGATCATCTCCTTCATCCTCATCTCCTCCCTTCTCCTCTCCTTCAGCTCCATCACCTTCTTCATCCATCTCATCAACATCATCCTCATCATCCTCATCATCGTCATCATCACCATCATCGTCTCCTTCTCTGATCTTGAGGGGCTCATCTTTGGAGCCTTTGAGTCGTAGCATCAAATTTTATTCGCCTCAAGATCATCTATTCTCTGTACTGAAGAAGTCTGCAGCTCACGAAGCTCAGCAATCTCCTCACTCTGAGCTGTTATCTGCTGAGCCTGAGCAGCATTGAGCTCCGTCAGCTGGTTTAGCTATGTAGCTCGTTGCTCATCAGTAGCAAGCAGCTTAAGCATAATCCGGTTTAGATTGGCCAGCTGCTCCTCTAACCCAATGGAGGGCAGAGAGGATCCAAAGCTCAGTGGGACCTGAGATGAAGTCCCGGCTTGATGGGTGGTGGTAGTGGTGGTAGCTATGGTAAATATGGGTGGTGGTATAGGTATAACTGGTAGAGGTATGGCTGTAGTAGTGGAGGGTGAAGGTGTGGTAGTAATGGTGGGTGGTGTGGTAGTAGTGGTGGAGGGTGTGGTAGTGGTGGTGGTAGCTGTGGTGGTGGTGGTGGTAGAGGTGGTGATCAAAGTGAATCTCCATCTCTTACTCTTCATCCCGTGCGGCTGAGCCATCCTTTTTTTCCTCGATCCCTTCGAGGAGGATGCTCCCCCTTGGCTGTTGGGCTGGTCTGGGTGTAAGATGTATCAGTATCAGCCTCCCCAGACTCACCCTGGCGTCCACCTACCGCCCTAATCCCTCGCTCGATGGCAACCACCTTGCTGCCCACCGTCCGAACTAATGGCTCCTCATCAGACTCCTCCTCCTCATCAGGACGGAAGTCCTGATGGAATCCTGCCGTATCAGCTCCTCCGTGGGTGGATGATGGAGATGTAGCATCTCTGGTAGTGGCCCTAGATTGGGTGGTGCCAGTATCTCCGCAATCACCACTATCATCATTATCAGAATCGTCGGATGGGAGCACAATCGGCTCAGAATCTGAGTCACTATCATCGTGACGCCACTTTTTCCTAGCTGGCGCCACGTAGTCCTCTCAGGCCAAATGCCCAAACAATCTCCTTACCGGGGGCTTCACCTGCTTGCCCCGGTAAACCTTCATCCGCCCTAGGGTAGTATCATCCATCACCTCTAGTGTAACTGCATCCTCTCTCTCCTTGGGCAGCGAAGGAAGCTTCTGGTCGATGATCATCTCAATGAAACGTGGGTACATGCAGAAGCCTTCCTTGCCTTTGGCCTCTATGTTCTCCACCAAGTAGGTGAAGATTATCCTCGAAAAGCTGAACGGGTGGTTCAGCACCAGAGCTACATACGCGTTCTGGATCTGATCTGACATCTCATCAAATCCGCCCTTCCTCGAGGCAATACACTTCAGCAGCACATGGGCTAAGTACTTGAGTTGGGGGCACATGTTGCTCTTGTTGAGCACACTTGCGTTTATGTGCCCCGAGTACTTAGCCCGAAGAAAACATCCTCGAACTGTCAACGGATGCAGTCTGGTAGGGCAATCACCATCATCTTCCAACTCTATGTTCTCCGCCAAGTAGGTTAAGATTATCCTCGAAAAGCTGAACGGGTGGTTCAGCACCAGAGCTACATACGCGTTCTGGATCTGATCTGACATCTTATCAAATCCGCCCTTCCTCGAGGCAATACACTTCAGCAGCACATGGGCTAAGTACTTGAGTTGGGGGCACAGGTTGCTCTTGTTGAGCACACCTGCGTTTATATGCCCCAAGTACTTAGCCCGAAGAAAACATCCTCGAACTGTCAACGGATGTAGTCTGGTAGGGCAATCACCATCATCTCCCAACTCTAAGACTGTCCTAAGATCCTCCTCACTGATCTCAATTTCCTGACCAAAGATGGAAATCCTAATATAATGAGGCTTTGAGGACCTATCTACAACCGCGCTTTCCCAGAAAGCCTGCTGTATCGATCTGTATGGTGTGCACGGAGTGGAGATAGCTCTTAAAATCCTCGATCTCCGTAGAAATGTAATAATGCCCGCGAACTCAGACGCGTTTCGGGACGTAATGTCTAGATGAGCACATATGTTGTGCTTTGTGCTCATCGTCCACCGACTCGCCATGCTGCTGTAACACAAGATAGATAAATGTTAGAGTGTGTGTAAATGAATGACATTTGAATTTTTGGACTTGAATCCTTCTGTTTTGTCGTGCGAATGGACAGTGCGACTGAGTCTGAGTCGTGCGATTGAGCTCAATCGTGCGATTGAGCATGCGACTTGGCTTAGTCGTATGTTATCCCATGCGGTTGAACTAGTCGTGCAACTGAACTCGTACGCATGGTTCAGTCGTGCGATTGTGCCATTCGCCCAGCTCAGTCGTGCGATTGAGGTTCATCAGTATGTCCATTCGCAAGACAGTCTGTTTTTCCATTCAAATTCAAATCTTGAGCAAAACTTGATGTTAGACGTTGTGGTTTGGCTCATTATACTCGCAATCGTTTAATCAACATTTAACCCATTTTAAGTTAGCAATTTACTTAGTTTTACAGGTTTATATTTTGAACTAAGTGTCGGTTCTTGTTAGGGCTCAAATTAAGTCGATTTAGGGCACGATTTGATGAACATTTGAGTGAATAGCGTCGCACATTACCTGTATAATTAAGAGAAATCGTTAGAAGCAACAGTAATCAGTCTAGAGCACTCAATCGAAATTTTGGCAGCGTAACGATACAATCGTGCGGAGAGAGAGCGATTGGGGGGGTGATGAGTGTCTGCGACCGACCCCCCCTTTATTTAAACTAGGGTTTCTTTCAGTCGTGCGACTGAACCTAATCGCACTGTTGATTCGTGCGACTGAGGCTCAGTCGTGCGACTGAGGTTCAGTCGTGCGACTGGCTCAGTCGGTCACCTTCAGTCGTGCGACAAGGTTTCAGTCGTGCGACTGTCTCATTCGGTCACCTCCATTCGGGCGATTAGTTCATTCTGATGATCCAATCGTATGGATTGACCCATGCTTATGGTCCAATCGCACGTCTGGTCCATACATGTGGTTTAGTCGTGCGATTGGGCTCATATGTATGGTCCAATCGTACGACTGGTCCATACTCATGGTCCAGTCGTGCGAATGGCTCATACTTATGAGTTTGACCTTATGACTATTCATACACTTAGGCTTTTACTTATTGATAAGACATTTTGACCATTGATCATCTCCGACATGACCATTTTAACTTAGAAAAACTGTTGATCACCTCAGACGTGATCCTTTTACATTTAAAAACCCCATTGGTCACCTCAGACGTGACCCTTTTAGTGAGTGAATCCCAGATTACAATGAGTTGTTGAGTCCGACTCTTACATTACAATTTACTAAAACTAAACAGAACAACTTTGAAATTAAGAACAATAACACGACATATTTTTGTATTTTTTGATTAGAGATGAAATACGACCTATTAGAATTCGTGGACATCACAGCTTCAATTCCAGTTAATCATTTTTGGTACGATTCATTTTGGAATCATACAAGTATTCCAGAATCATTTGGGACATGTTACCAAAACTTTTTGATGCTAGATTCTTAGTTTTATCGAGAGTCATTAGCAAGTTTAGGAAATCATACTAGAGCTATAAGCTGCACACGCTGATTTGGACTTTCAAGAATTGCAGCCACGATAATTGTCAGTATACTTGTCCTCTTAAATCCATACGCTCATTTTTGACACACAATGGTGATGAATTAAGGTTTAATTATTTCAACGGGCATTTGTGGGTCCCATGCTTATATAGTAATCAACGTTCCTCAGGAGATTTGTGAGCGGTCTACGGGTATTTTGACAAGAAGAAACTATTCTAAGAGCTTTCAAAGAGATGCCACGCCTCAGGTCAGTGCCATCGCGCAGCAGAGAGGCGCAAACAACAATGAATTCTAGAATATTTAGGTTATGCTTATCCTTAGGTCAGTGCCATCGCACAACAGAGAGGCACACAACCTATCTTCTTGTGAGAGCATTTTTCTTTTCTTTTTGCACGTAACGCACCAACAACATTTGTTATCAGCTTGATAGCGCTTACACATTTTTTTCCGTGCTTTGCTCTTTTTATGGTCATCCGCACACATTTGTGGCGTTTATTTGCTAGTCACCCCTTATTGGAACTACGTTGATTGTGTTAACTAGGGATAAGATGGGAACCCACAGCAAGTTGAACAATTTAGTTTGAATTTAAGTCACCAATGAGGTCTACTCATCTATTGTGTTGAATCTACCGACACATCATATAATGAACTTGCAACCTGTAGGTCTACTTTCTCTATGTTACCTTAGTAGCACACTAATTTTTCTATCATTTTTCCTTTTATTTTGCTTAGACTTCTCAGATTTATACTTTTAATTTTGCATCTTAATCATTAAAAATTTTAAAGTCCCAAATAATCTGTTCCCCGTGTACTATCATTTTCCAAATACGTATTGAATCAGTATCACAGATTTGATTTCTATCATTTTAGCTACGCTGTCCTTCTCCCCCTTTTTCTATATTTATTTATTTTTTTTTATTTTTTAAGCAATTAAATAAAACAACTAATTTAATACTACTCTAACCTATTCTCCCCCTAAAATTCTAAAACCGAAAATATTTTTTGAGTTTTTGTATTTTATAGAAACAGGAAATTAAAATAAGAAAAATAAAAGAAAAGAAAAATAAAAAATAAAAGATAACTCTACTCGTCGGACTATGTACTGTCATCTTCTGGAATCACTTCGTATTTCTTTTTCATGTCGTTGACCTCTAACAGATATAAAAATCTTGGTTCATCAAACGCTTTTGTGTAGAGGTCAGCGCGTTGAAAGTCCGTATTAATTTTAACAACATCGATTAAATTCTTTTCAAAACAATCACGTATAAAGTGATATTTAATTCCGATGTGTTTGGTTTTAGGATGTTGGTCAGGATTTTTAGTTACGGCTATAGCAGCAGAATTATCAACAATTATAGGAGTGTTAGAGAATTTCAAACCGTAGTCCTGCATTTGCTATTGAATTCAGATGATTTGTGAACAGCAGCTTGCAGCAGCAACATATTCAGCTTCACAAGTTGACAGAGTGATGGGTGCAGATAGTATATATATTTTGATAAAGATTTATTGCACAGATTCAGTTTTAATTGGTTATTACTAATACTAAATCACACACACAAAAGGCAATGTACCTGTCGTGTGGTAATATAGTGTTGGTAAGAACCGAGTATCAATCCGTGGACACACCTAGCCTACTCAGCAAACTTGATATTTGACTATCAGATTTGGTTTTTGTTAAAGAAAGTGATAATTTGCATTGGAAATATTTTTAGGGTTTAAAAATAAACAATAATAGAAAGACAGTAAACTAAGATTTGAAGCGTTTGGATTTAAAACCAAGGAATAAAAGTTATCATCCTAATTAGACTCCACTTCTGTAATCGTGATGAATTGGTGGTGTGATTTAAAAATATGGATTAATGTAATTATGTTAATGTTTATAAAGATGAGCCGGCGCGATTTCTCGTCTATCCTGCTGCCGTAGTGACTTGATCCTGTCAGGCTGAGTTTATTACTCAGATCAAAGCGCTAGTAATGTAGGTGAATCTTTTGTATCCTATTTGACATATGATTTATGAAAACATAACTTAATGTTAAAAAAAGAGTTGATCAGGTTCCTTCCCAACAATTACTGAAGTTTCCTAACTAATAAAAGGGAACCCGCAAATGATCAGAAAGTTAAAGTGATATGATTTCTAATAACTATTTCTAGTTCATTAGCCATGGGTTTATTATGAAGACCGGTTTCGCGAATGAAAGTTAATTATACGGTTTTCAACCTTGTATGACAATCACAATCACAAACCATAAATTTATAACTTCCCGTTCAAATGTAGATGCTAGCCATCAATAGTTTTCCCAAGACCACCATAACATTAACATAATATTTATCATACCATTAGTTCATCACAAATTACATAAGTTTCATCCGATTAGGATGATAAATAGAGTTTAGCTCATAATGAGCTTGAACATAACAACAGATAACAAAGAAGATAGATATGAGATCATCGGTGAAATGGAACAATCAAACCGATAATCCACAATGGATGACGTTTAGACAATCCCAAGCTTCTTCCAAGTGTTGTATGCACCTCCCGAGCCTCCAAATGATCTTGAAGTCTTGATTCCCGAGAGAATTCTGCAGAGTAACTCTCCCACCAAAGCTTGCCAAAAATGATGAACTTAGGCTTCTATTTATAGGCTTTCCGGAGTGTTTAAGCACGACCCTGTGCCTAAAAGGCATGGCCCCGTGCTAGTACAATGCTTACGAAAGTTGGTCGGCTCGTACATGCAGGTTGTGTCGGGCACGACCCCGTGCTAAATGGGGCACGGCCCCGAGTTGGAGGTGGGGCACGGCCCCGTGCCTTATGGGGCACGACCCCGTGTCTACTTTTAGAGGACAGTACTTTTGTCCTTGTCAGATGTCCAAGCACGGAGGTGTGTTAATTTAGCACGGGGGTGTGTTTCTGGCAAGGCATGGGGGCGTGCTTAATGAGGCACGGCCCCATGCTTGGACTCCAAAGCTCGGATCACTTCAATTTCTTGTTAAATATGCTTCTTTTGTCCATCTTGCCCTTTTAAACATCTGAAAACACAATTTAACACTTTTAAGTCCATTTTCATCATTTTAGGGAAGATATTAAGGAATAATTGATGTGTTTTTGATAGGATTTTTATGTATAATTTGGAGCACATTAAACATCCCCACACTTGAACTTTGCTTGTCCTCAAGCAAAAATCACTTAAAATGACAATTCCACCAAAAACCAAATAAATCAAATTATAAACATGTCTTTTAAGAAATACGCAAGTAAACATTATTTTCATCCAAATATAAATATTCTAAGCACATGTAAAATGATATCCTAGCAAGCAATAGGTTGGTTAGTAAAGATTATTATCATGTAAAAATCCACACTTCTCACAAGATGCACTCACACTCGGCTAAATATATGGAGTCATAATCAGGATTAAGTATGACTAATGTTGATGCATGTATGTCCCTAGATCAGGATATGAAATGTAATAGATCTTGTTTATCTAATTCTGATGTAATTTGAAATGATTAATGAAATGAGATTGATTGTTTGTGACTTGTAATGTCTAATATTTCATTAATGAGTCAATATTGAATTGGTTAATTAGGTTTGTGATTGTTTGAATGGTTACACATAATGTTATATTAATTAATACATTCAAACTTAACTTAATGAAGTTATCATGCGAATGGCCCATGCGAATGGACCATACGCATGAATAACTTCATACGATTGACTCAGTCGCACGACTGAACCAGGAGACTGGATCAGTCGCATGATTGACACATAAGATTGGCTCAGTCGCACGACTGAACACTCAGTCGTGCGGATGAATCAACCGCATGGTTCAATCGCACGACTAAACCATACTTATGGTCCATTCGCCCGAATGAACAATACTAACCTATAAATACAACCCAATTCGTGGAAAAACGTAAGCATTCAATCTATTACGACTCCAGACGTACCCTAGCCGTCCAGAAGCCTCCCAATTCGTTCTCCAAGTTCACAGAACACATTAGATCGATTCCCAATCGACTTCTAATGTTAGATTCAATTCTTGATTGATTCTTCGTGTGTTCTCACTGATTGGATCCAATCAAATAGGATTCCGCACTATTTGATCTGGTTTACACGCTAATCACTAGGTATTTCGTTCAAATACCAGGTCCTAACAAGTGGTATCAGAGCTTTGGCTCTTGATTATGTGTGATTCAATCAAGATTGATAAAAAGTTTGTGTTTTTGCACTAAAAACGCAATCTTTGGTGTCAAAAGTGATCTTGGACGTTCCCTGCTCATCAAAGTTTGGTTTCTACGGACTTAGGCGATTTGACCTTGCGAAATTTCGAATTTTTACGGCTTAAACACGTTTAACCTAGAAATTTTCGCAAAACAGCAGCTTCAGTCGCACGAGTGACCCATTCGCACGACTGGACTTCATTCACATACCCCAGACGCACGATTGGACCTAGTCGCATCTTCATTCGTACGATTGAACCATTCGTTCGCATTTTTCATACGCACCAGCTTCATTCGCACGACTGAACCAATCGCTTAGTTCAGCCGCACGATTGAACCAGTCGCATAGTTCATACGAACGGATAGACCAATCGCATCCTTCAGTCGCACCAGTTGACAGTTTGTTTTAGTAGACTTAAAGTTATTCGACATGGAAGATCAAATGTCAGCCTTTACTGATGGGAAGGACTCTAGGATCCAGAACCTGCTGTTGCTTGAGAGTAAGGTGGGTAATCATAATAAACCACCAAAGCTCTTAACTTTAGATGAGTTTCCCTATTGGAAACAATGTTTTGAGATCTACCTCAATGGAGTGGATCCGAATCTATGGGAAGCCATCGAGATTGGGTATAGTACACCGGTGGGAGCTGATGGAGTAAAGCTAACATTAGGAGGGATGACTGACGCACATAAAGTTAAATACAATGCAGAGAAGAGAGTTTATGCATTGATTACACAGTCTATCCCTAAAGACATATTCCACCAGTACTCAGAGAATAAGCAGTCCAAGAAACTATGGGATGAGCTGGAAAAGAGGTACGACGGGAATGCTTCGTTGAAGGCAATCAAGGCTAAGGAGTTAAAGAAGGAATTCGATAACTTCTCATCGATGGGAAACGAGAGTTTAGACGACGTTATAGATAGATTCTACCATCTGATGAGTGAAATACATACACATGGAGTGGCTACCACCATGGAAGAGAAAGTTACTAACTTTGCAGACGGATTGCCTGAAAAGTGGGCTTCATTCGTGTCTAACCTGAGACAGAATGGAATGTTAGCAAAGCTGGATATAAATGACTTCATTCTAAAGTTGCGAGAAGAAGCACTTAGGATGAAGTAAAGAGCTCAGAAGTCTTCGTACACTCAAAATCCAGCTTTGTACAACGTCACGCCTCAAGCTAAGACATCTGGAGCACCTCTCCAGACTGCATTTGTTTCTAGCTCATAGGGTCCTTCACATGCTTCTTCTTCAGGATCTGACACGTCAGGGTCTTCTTGTACCCACTATATTGGATCTGAAGCAAGTGCTACTAAACTGAAGACCGAGAACCTCGGTAATGTGACTGTGGAAGTAGCTCGAGAACACATGGATCTTTTAGCTGTAGTGGTTCATTCTTATGATGGACTTGTTGCTGGGAAGATTGGAAACTGCCATCTGGCAGACGAGGACTATGAGCAGGTGGACGAAATGGAGCTTGAGAGGATGGACATAATGTGGGCCTTAGCTAGTGCTGTCCAGAGGCGAAGAAGTTTGTTAAAAAAACCGGACAGAACTTGGTAGCTACTAAGGATACCACATTTGGTTTTGACAAGAGTAAAGTGACCTGCTTCAACTGTGGAGAGAAGGGGCACTTCAAGAGAGAATGTGTCAAGCCAAAGAAGATGGGTAACGGAAACCCGTTCTCGTCTTTCACTCGCCAAGACAAGCAAGCAACTAGTTCTACTTCATCAAGCAAGGATCCAAAAGCCTTGACTGCTCATGATGATGAAGGACAGGATTGGAGCTTTAGGTTTGTCTCTCCAGGGGAATCAAACATTGCTAGTGTAGAAGACATTGACGATGATTCCGCGAGTGAAGGAGATCTAGCAGTTGAGATAGCGATGTCAAATATTGAAGAGACAACCGTAACTGAGGTCAGTTACAAGCCTAAAGAGGAGACTACCACGTCAGAGACAGAAAAGACAGAATCACCAGAACCAGAGACATTTGATGCTGCGTTGATGGCTAACTCTTCTGAACCAACTTAGGTAAGTACCACTGACCAAATGTTTGATAATCATGCTTGTTCTGATTGTAATACTTTTAGAAATAGCATAGATGAAAAATTTGCTAGGTTATTAGATCATAATGATAACTTAGTAAAAGATTTGCAACTGTGCACTGAGGCTAATAGAGTATTAAAACAAAATGAGCATAGTTACAAAGAAAAGATAGACCTTTTGACTAAACAGCTTAGGGAAACCGAAGTAGTTGCATTTAACCAAGCTAATGACATTAGGTACTATCTAAACTCCCTAGAAGACACTAAGAAGCAAAAGGCAGTTCTAGAAGTAGAAGTAAACTCATTAAAACAGAAACTGCACAGTTGGACAAGTTCTTCACACACAGTCCAACACTTAGTGAGAGAAAGGAATAACGGGGAGGGTTTGGGTTACAAAGTGGTTCCACCACCACCTGAGACCTTGATGAACACTAAGAGTAGACCAATTAATAATAACCCCATCAAGGATCATGTGGTGTCTACTCCTCTTGTTAGTGATCCAGATTCCTCATGTTCATCTATTGAATCTGGAAACAAACAAAAGGAGGCCACTTCAAAGGGAAAGGGTAAATTGCCTTATGTTAATCTGGAAAAGGAATTCGAAAAGGTTAACTTAAAGTCAGGGTCAAACAAAGTCAAATCAGAACCTAAAAAGACTTCTAATGTTAATCTTTCACATGTTTCAAGTCAAAAACCAGTTAACCAAAAAGAAAAGGATGTTAAACATGTTAAAACAGTTAACTTTGTTAAACCAGAGAAAACATCAAAAGAACCAGAGTCAAAACCTAAATTGAGTGATGTTACTAGAGTGTCACACACTTCTCCACAAAGAAAGTTTAATCATAAAGTTGATAGCAGGTCGTGCTACAACTGTGGAGAATGTGGACACATTGCTTCCTTTTGTCCATACTATCAGACACCTAGAAAGAAGATTGAACTTCAGGACTCAAAACCTAGGTCTTCTAAGAGGAGTTCTTTAACTCCACCTAGAAGAACTAGTGAACCTAAAGTTCAACCCGTTAGCCAGTCGACTGTTTATCACAAACAGGCCTTGCACAAATCGGGCTTATGGAAAGAGTAGTCATCCTCTGTGTCTGATAATGATGACAAGAAGGAATCTGAGCTACCCTTACCCTCTAAGGGTCAATGGGTGGAAATCATGATGTGTGATGCCTCTGGGAAACCCAAGCCAGTAAAGGCTTGGGTTCCTAACCTAAACTAATCCTTTACTTTGTATGTGCAGGGTGTTCGATACAGTGCTGAAACTAACACGTGGATTGTAAACAGCGGAGCATCCAGGCACATGACAGGAAACAGGGCTCTTCTATCAAACGTCAAGCACGGACTATGCTAGCAGAATCGAAACTGCCTATCCAATTCTAGAATGAGGCAGTGGCGAATGCATGTTATACACTGAATCGAGTCCTGATAGTCAAGCGCCACGGAAAGACATGTTACGAGCTACTACAAAGACGCAAACCGAATTTGGAGTATCTTGAACCATTTGGCGCACCGTGCACACTTCTGAAGAAAACACAAGAAGGTAAATTCAGCAAGAAGGCGAATGAAGGAATCTTTCTAGGATACAACATACCGAACAAGCGAGTTTACAACAACTCAACGGGTCTAGTAGAAGTGTGGTGTAATGTTGACGTTCAGAGATATACCACACCACCTACTGGCAAAGGACCCGCCTACTTTTTTGACTATGATGGATTCTTCAAGTCCTTCAACATCCCTCTCTCTCCCTCGGATGACGAGTTAGCTACTAGAATGATGTATGATATCTTGAATACACTATCTAGCTCACAGGGAGAATCATCTACTCAGTCAGGGGAAGTAGTCGACAACAATGACTCCTCCTCTGAAGATGAAGCTGAAGAAGATGACCAGAACAGTCAGGAGGAACAGGTTCCAGTTCCTGAAAGTCCACAACCATCTACCAGTGATGCACCTTCGACTTCGAACCTCAAACTCCAACTACCTCAGATGCAGAACCAAATGTTCATAATCTTGGCTCTGAGGTAGCTGTTCCTACTACTCCAGGATCACGACTAAACGTCTATCATCCCCTAGACAATGTCATTGGGGATGTCAGATCAAGAGTACAAACCCAAAATCAGCTATACTCAGCTGATTACGCCTCGGTTATGGAGAAGGGTTACATTCATGATGGTGCTTATCGGTGTTTTGTCTCGCAGTTTGAGCCAAAATATGTCAGTGATGCACTAAATGATGAGGCATGGGTGAGTGCCATGCAAGAAGAACTTCTTAAGTTTAAGAAGTTAGGTGTATGGACTCTGGTAGATAGACCTAAAGGTGCTAAGGTCATTGGCACCAAATGGGTCTTGAAATGCAAGAAGGATGACCAAGGGGTCATTATCAGGAACAAAGCTCGATTGGTGGTTCAGGGTTTTCGCCAAGTCGAGGGAATTGACTACAATGAGGTGTTTGCACCCGTGGCAAGGATGGAAGCCATTCGCATCTTCCTTGCCTATGCATCGTAGATGAAGATTAAAGTCTACCAATTAGATGTGAAGAGTGCATTCCTTCATGGAGAGATCAGAGAAACAGTCTATGTCAGTCAACCCGAGGGATTTGAAGATCCTTATCATCGGGATAGAGTTTACAAACTTGACAAGGCTTTATACGGGCTTCATCAAGCTTCAAGAGCCTGGTATGAGAAACTCTCGACTCATCTTGTGAAACACGGCTTTCGCAGGGGAGTCATTGACTGCACGCTGTTCATCAAAGAAAAAGATGGTGACCTACTGCTCGTACAGATCTATGTCGTTGACATAATCTTCGGTTCAAAGAACGAAGAGTTATGCGAAGAGTTTGAAGCAGTTATGAAGAAAGAGTTTGAGATGAGTGCTATGGGGGATATGAAATTCTTTCTCGGGTTACAGGTGGATCAGACTCCAAATGGGATCTTTCTACATCAGACCAAGTATGTAGGAGACATTCTCAGTCGCTTTGACATGGAGAATGCCTCTGCTGCTGGGACTCCACTTGCTACCAATCACGATATCGCACCTGATGAAAATGGAGATCTAGTGGACGCCACAATGTACCGAGGAATGATTGGATCCCTCATGTATCTCACAGCCTCAAGACCTGATATCATGTATGCTACATGTTTATGTTCTAGATATCAGGCTAAGCCTAAGGTCAACCATCTGATCGGGGTCAAGAGGATTTTTCGTTATCTGAAGGGTACACCCACACTTGGGTTGTGGTATCCACATGATGATGACTTTGAGCTCACGGCGTATAGTGACTCGGATTACGGGGGCTGCAAGATGAACTACAAGTCTACATCAGCAGGGTGTCAATTCTTTGGGAGAAGATTAGTTACCTGGCAGTGTAAGAAGCAGACATCGGTTGCATTGTCAACCTGTGAAGCCGAATATGTTGCTGCTGCAAGTTGCTGTTCACAAATCATCTGGATTCAACAGCAAATGCGGGATTACGGTTTAAAGTTCTCTTCTACTCCTATTTTTGTTGATAACTCTGCTGCAATTGTAGTAACTAAAAATCCGGTCCAACATCCTAAGACCAAACATATCGGTATTAAATACCATTTCATAAGAGACTGTTTTGAAAAGAACTTAATTGATGTAGTTAAAATTAATACTGATTTTCAACGCGCTGACCTCTATACTAAAGCCTTTGATAAACCACGCTTTCAATATTTGCTAGAGGTCAACGACGTTAAAAAGAAAAGTGATGTTATTCCTGATGATGATCATGTGTAGTCCGATGTTGGTTTACTTAATTTTTCTTTTTTATTTTATTTTATTCGTTTATTTTAGTCTGTTTAAATTAAACTCATGTTATTTTGTTGTTTATTAAAATCCTAAAATAATTAAACCAGTTATGATTTTAGTATTTTAGGGGGAGAATAAGTCAGCAAGTAACATAAAAAAAAAAAAAAAAAAATTGAGGGAGAAGGAGTGGATAGCTGATATAAGGTAGATCGTATCTGTGATACCGATTCAAACCCTTTGGAAAATGATAGTACACAGGAACAAATCAAGAGGGACTTGAAACTTTAATTTAGTAAAGATGCAAAAATTCAAAGTATAAGTCTGTGTAGTCTAAGCAATATAAAAGGGAAAATGATAGAAAAACTGGTAACTCCTAAGGTAACACAACGAGAGTAGACCTAGAGGTTGCTAGACCACAAATGATATGTCAGTAAATTCAACACAATAGATGATTAGACCTGACTGGTGATCTCAAGATCAAACTAAGTTGTTCAACTGACTGTGGGCTTCCATCTTATCACTGGTTAACACAATCAACAATATTCCAATAAGGGGTAATGAGCATGTAAACGCCACAAATGTGTGCAGATGACCATAAATAGAGCAAAGCAAAGAAAAAAATGAAAGACAAATGCTATAAAGCTAATGACTTATGTTGTTGGTGCATTTTGTGCAAAATAAAAATAAGCTGCTCTAACAAGGAGATAGGTTGTGTGCCTCTCTGCTGTGCGATGACACTGACCTGAGGATAAGCATAACCTAGATATTCTAGAATTCATTGTTGTTTGCCGCCTCTCTGCTGTGCGATGGCACTGACCTGAGGACTGGCTTCTCTTTGAAAGCTCTAAGAATAGTCTCTTCTTGTAAAAATACCCGTAGACCGCTCAAAAGCTCCTGAGGAATGTTGATTACCATATAAGTGTGGGATCCACAAATGTTAGTTGAAATAATTAAACCTAAAACAATCACCAGTTTGTGTCAAAAGTCTGTGTATGGATTTAAGTGGACAAACATATTGACAATCATTGTGGCTGCAACTCTTGAAAGTTCAAATCAATGTGGTAATCTAAGAGTTCCAGTATGATTTCCTAAAGTTGCTAAAGACTCTGGATGAAAACCAAGAACTGAGCATCAAAAGACTTTGATAACAAGTCCCAAATGATTTGACTTGTCTGTATGATTCCAAAATTGAATTGGTCCAGGTGTGGTCAATCTAAATTGAAGCTGCCTATTCCGGAACCAAATCCCGTAGATTTCCATCTTAGGATTTATCTCTCACAAAAAGCCAAAAACAAGTCTTATTTTGATTTTGTAGTTTAATTTTCTAATTCAGTTAGTTATTTCAGTTTGTTTTGTCTGTCGGACTACATCAGGAAAATCAGTAAGGGATCAACTCACTAAAAGGGTCATGTCTGAGATGACCACATGTGCTTTAAAAGTTTAAAACAGTCACGTCTGAGGTGAAAATGTGTTTAAAAGGGTCACGTCTGAGGTGACTAAATTGTCTAAAAGGATCACGTCTGAGGTGATCAAAAGGTTTTCAAGTTAAAATGATCATGTCTGACATGATCAAATGCTCATAACGTTAATTTCAACAATTAAAAGGGGTTTAAATGTTAAATATTCAAATTGGCAGAAAATTTAATAAGTATGACCCATTCGCACAAATGGACCATACGTATGGACTAATCATACGAATGGGAGCCATTCGTACGAATGGATCATGAGTATGGACCATCCAACCGAATGGCCCATACGATTGGCCCAGTCGTTTGCTTAAGAGCGAGCGAATGAGTCAGTCGCACGACTGAGATCCAGTTAGACGACTGAAGAAGGGCGACTGAACCAATCGCACGACTGAGTCCCACTCGCACGACTGAAAGGTGCGGATGAGCTCAGTCGCACGATTGAATCTAGGGTTAGTATAAATAGAGGGGGAGTCGGTCGCAGAGACTCACCACCCTCAAATTAACCCTAAATCGCACGACTTAAACTCACTCTGTCAAAATTTTATTTGATTGCTATAAACCTCTGTCTCTTGCTTATTGACCATTTACATCGACTCTACAGGTAATTTGCGGTGAAGAGACACTCAAATAACCTTCAATTTGACACCAAATCTGGAAAATCGGTCTTGTTCAAACAACCGAGACTTAAGTGACTTAATAACCTCACTAAACGACTCAAACAAATGAAATTAAAGATGTTAGGTGTTATAAGATTGGATTGCGAGTCTAATGAACCAGAACACGAAGTCTGAAACTCAAAATTGGTGAAAAAGTGAATTTAAATTGAACAGTCAGTACATCATGCGAATGGACAGGTTGATGAACTTCAGTCGCACGACTGAAGGGTGCGAACTGCTTAACCGCCCGACTGAACCATGCGTATGAAGTTCAGTCGCACGACTAGTGTAACCGCATGAGGTTATATACGTATGAGTCCAGTCGCACACTCAGTGGTACGCATGGGATCATTCGCACGAATGAATCGCATTCGCACTGTTCAATCGCACGACTGATCTCAGTCGCACAACCTCAATCGCATGACAAAAAGATTTTCTTCAAGTTTAAGTGTTTCATGACATTCTTAGCCAAAGGTACTAATGTTTATTTTGGTTTGTGTGACAGATGGCGAGTCGATGGACTATGAGCACGAAGCACAACATATGTGCTCATCTGGATTTGACATCCAGAAACGCTGCTGATTTCTCGGGCATTATCACATTTCTACTGAGGTCGAGGATTGCACATGCCATATCTACTCCTTGTACTCCGTATCGATCCATTCAGCAGGCCTTCTGGGAAGGCGCTACAGTTGATAGATCCTCTGAGCCTCACTGTATCAGAAGTACCATCTTTGGAGAGGCTATTGCTATCTCAGAGGAGGATCTAAGGATCGTATTACAGTTGGGGGATGACGCTGATTGTCCGACTCGATTACACCCCCTCACAGTCAGAGGATGCTTTCTTAGAGCCAAATACTCTGGGGACATCAATGCTGGGGTACTCAACAAGAGTAACCTCTATCCCCAGTTTAAGTATCTTGCGCACGTGCTGCTTAAGTGCATAGCTTCCAGGAAGGGAGGTTTTGATGAGCTGTCCGACTAGATACAGAACGCGTATGTTGCGTTGGTGCTGAACCACCCGTTCAGCTTCTCCAAGATGATCTTCACCTACCTGGTGGAGAATATTGAGGGGAAAGGGAAGGAGGGCTTCTGTATGTACCCGAGGTTTATGCAGATGATCATAGATCAGAAGTTCCCCTCCCTGCCAAAGGAGAAGGATGATGCGGTAGTCCTCGAGGTGATGGATGACACTACCTTGGGGAGGATGAAGGTATACAGGGGGAAGCAAGTGAAACCCCCTGTCAGGAGGTTGTTTGGGCATCTGGCCCGGGAGGACTACGTGGTGCCAGCCAAGAGAAAGTGGCGCCACGATGATAGTGATTCTGATGTGGAGCAGATTGCTCTACCCACTCATGACTCGGATGATGATGACAGTGGGGATGCTGGAGACGATATGCCTATTCCACCGAGAGGCACAGTCTCTGATGTTGTACCTCCAGTGTCCGCCCCAGCTGGAGATGTAGCCGAGTCAGCTGGATTCCATCAGGATTTTGTTCCTGGTGCAGACGAGGAGGAGGAGTCGGATGAGGAGCCCCTGACGCGAACTGTGGGAAGCAAAGTTGTTCCCACAGAATATGGGCTAAGGGCGGTTGGTGAACGCCCGAGAGACTCCGGAGAGACAGCTACTGACCCGAGTTATGCACCGGGGTCAGCTAGCAGGGTTGTAGGGGGAGCATCCACCTCAACGGGGACGAGGAGGAAGAGGATGGCTCGGCCCCATGGTCAGAAGAAGAAGAAGCATCGTTTGACCTTTGTTACTTCCACAACCATACCTTCCACCACCACTACCACTTCCACAGCCATACCATCCACCACCACAGCCACCACAGCCACCACAGCTACCACACCTCCCACCACTGTACAGATTCCATCTACCACCATACCTTTCACTCCCACATCACCTCCAGCATTTCACAGACCCATCTTCACTACAGCCACCACCACCACCACTTCCCACCAAGCTGGACCCTCAGCCCATCCCTCTCATACTTATGGATCACCTCTACCTCCAATCGGGGTAGAGGAACAGCTGTCTGCGCTCAACCGGATGGTGATGCGCCTATTAGCTGCAGATGAGGAGAAGGCAGCTCAGATCCGCCAGCTTGCTGACCTGACTGCTGCACAGTCTCATCAGATTGCAGAGCAGGCTCGAGTTATTGAGGAGCAGGCCCAACAGATGGCTGCACAGGGCGATGAGATAGCCCAACTCCAAGCACATAGTGTCACATCAAGCAAGAAGATAGAGGAGTTGGAGGAGACAAAGAAGACAATCATGTTAAAGTTAAAGGGATCTAAGGAAGAGCCCTTGAAGATTAAGGAAGGGGACGGAGATGATGGTGATGATGATGATGAAGATGATGATGAGGATGATGAGGATGAGACAGAGGAGGAGGAGGAAATTGAAGGAGAAAGGACAGAGGAGAAGGATGATGATGATGAAGCAGAAGGAGGGGATGCAGCTGCATCGGCCTCTGCTTCAGGTCAAGAGAGGAGGTCCAAGAACAGACAAGACCAACCAGCTTCTACCTCTGCTCCTCCAAGTGACGAGACGATGATACAGGACAAAAGTAAAGACTAGATGTTTATGTATTTAATTACTTTTGTATTGGAATCATGTATTGAAACCTATGTATTAAATGTTTATATTAATGTTAATGCATTTCTGTTTTGATTAATTACTAATGGTTTATGTGTTGAATGTTTAAATCAAATAGATCCAAATTACCAAAGGGATGAGTTTGATGTTGCTCCCCTTCAGCAGGTCAAGACTCAACTAACAATGATTCTTGATCTGCAAGGGATCGTAAGAAGGTCAGTGAGTTATACCCCTGAAGAAGGGGAAATAATTCACGACCTATCAAACGAGCAACTCGCAGAGATCTTCAAGCTCAATCCAGATGAGATAGTGAAAGATGCTCCTACATGCGACTCAACCAGTGACGAAGAGATCAACGATGTTGATGAAATCGAGATTGAAGACGTCACTACCGAGCACTACCCTCAGTACGCTGACAATGAGGGAAATGTGGTCCCCAATCTGGGTGAATCCCTCGTCAGCGATACTTTTGAGGTGTCAGACAAGATGGAGGAAGAAACAGAGAAAGCAGAAGGAACAGCCCAAGCCTCAAATGATGATGTCGACATTCGAAAGGCTGAGTGGGCTGCGTGTTTTGAAGAAGTTAGAGCCCAACGTGCTGCACCGAAACAGGATGCCTACACCAAACTCTACAGAGTCAAGAAACATCACAAGGTGTCTGGCAGGATCATAGCATGGGTGTATTTTGAGGATCTGAACGTATATGCAGTTAAGAGAGAACAGGGCATAGAGTACTTCAGATTCCCACATGATCTGAAGACTTTACCAGGTTTTGAGCTCTACCAGCTGGCAAAGTTAAAGCTTTTGTATGCTGACCCGAGGAAGATGTCAGGCTGGTTTGAGGCTGCCCTAAAGAAGGAGTACCACACCAGATGGGTTAACTTCAGACCCCAACAGCCTACTAGGTATATCAGAAGGTCTGAGGTTGATGCCATTACTGGCAAGCCTAAGATAGTGTTAAAGTGGAGTCCTCCGCGCACAATGTCAAGAATCCCACTCAGGGAAATGCCACAGGACTTCACTCCACACTTTAAGTGGTGGTACTACGATTGGAGAACAGCTGAAGCGGTCATAGTCCTAAGCAAAGAGGGCCAAATGGATACGATCAGGGTATTCAACCCAATGTGGCTTACAAACTTGTCAGCAAATGATGTCTACACGCTATACAAGTGGCCACTGTTCTATGATACGCAAGATATTGTACAAGCCCTCCAGTTCCAGAATGTCATACGACTCTGCTTCGCGTTTGAGATTCATACGGGAGTCACAAAAGAGGAGAAGTACAAGAAATACAAGGAGGTAATGCAGAAAGCAAGACAATAGAGAGATCTAGGTCCAAGGGGGAGTTTGTTGATGCATGTATGTCCCTAGATCAGGATATGAAATGTAATAGATCTTGTTTATCTGATTCTGATGTAATTTGAATTGATTAATGAAATGAGATTGATTGTTTGTGACTTGTAATGTCTAATATTTCATTAATGAGTCGATATTGAATTGGTTAATTAGGTTTGTGATTGTTTGAATGGTTACACATAATGTTATATTAATTAATACATTCAAACTTAACTTAATGAAGTTATCATGCGAATGGCCCATGCGAATGGACCATACGCATGAATAACTTCATACGATTGACTCAGTCGCACGACTGAACCAGGAGACTGGATCAGTCGCATGATTGACACATAAGATTGGCTCAGTCGCACGGCTGAACACTCAGTCGTGTGGATGAATCAACCGCATGGTTCAATCGCACGACTGAACCATACTTATGGTCCAGTCACCCGAATGAACAATACTAACCTATAAATACAACCCAATTCGTGGAAAAACGTAAGCATTCAATCTATTACGACTCCAGACGTACCCTAGCCGTCCAGAAGCCTCCCAATTCGTTCTCCAAGTTCACAGAACACATTAGATCGATTCCCAATCGACTTCTAACGTTAGATTCAATTCTTGATTGATTCTTCGTGTGTTCTCACTGATTGGATCGCCAATCAAATAGGATTCCGCACTATTTGATCTGGTTTACACGCTAATCACTAGGTATTTCGTTCAAATACCAGGTCCTAACAACTAATATACTCAATTTCCTAGTATGAATACGTGTGAAATCATATGCTTGTTAAGGGATCAAATCTCCACCTACTTAGATATTTACTTGCATAAATCATTAGGTCTTTGATGGGTTGTAACTTGGCTCGAGCTCGGGTATGGATTATTTGGAAAAAGTGGCTAATTGCTATAGACGACGGTCTTGGCTTATTTTTCTAACATAAAATACAAGGAAAGCAATAAAGGTTCCCTATACAATACTTCAAGCTAGAAGAGATATGCTAGCTTGAGGACTCGTTTAAGGTCAGATTGTCAAGACCGTATTTTGCTTTCAAGAACCGTACTTCATCTTTTACCCGAAGATACACAAAACTTTCCTTTCTCAAGGATCGTTCGGCTTGAAGCCTAATAGCAACAAATCGGATTAGTTCTGTGTATTCGTATTGAGATTCAGTTTGATTATTTTTGCATTTTCCATTATGGGACCAATTTCCACAATTCGCGTATCTTTCATATCTTTTTGCCCGTCTCTTGTGACATCCGTCACCTTAAGGTCCGTCAATTAACGTGTTTGTCCGTCATCTATTCTATGATTGGTCATTCCTCATCTCTATTTGACTCTTTATGTGGATATCATGTGTGCATTGTTACCGTTGTGTGTGCATTCGTTATAACCTTGTGTTAACCTTAAAAAGGACTTTTAAAACTTTCATCTTTAAAAACGTCAAATACATCATTTTATAAATATAATAAATGTTTTTAATATAACCATTTCTTAAGTCATAACAACATTAAATGAACTTTTACAATTATAATAAAACATCCAATAAAGTCGTTTTTCAACCGAACCAAATTTGGGAAAACTCGGGGGTTAAGTGCAGGGACTAAACTGGTAATTTTGCAAACTTGGGCTGGGTATAAATACCCTCATACCAGCCCTAATCCTCATTATCACCATCTTCTTCATCTTCACCCTCTACACACACAAAATCACCATTCTTGCACCAAATCCAACCCGAGAGGTCTTGTTTTCTTCGTCTTGACACCGTCTACAGCTTAGACTACCCCTTTTTAGCAGGTAGTTGTCTTTGGTTGTCCGTTTTCTATCCTTTACACGGCTGTCCAAACTAGGGTTTCGGGTGTTCGGGTTCAACCCGAACACACAAGGTCGTATGGGTGCGTGTGAGGTCTCTTTGCTTGTGTTTCATGCTTGTGTATGTTTGTTGAGTGTTTCTGGAGGTCCTTGTGGTGTAAAACCCGTGTTTAGAGCAGCTCGGGGGCTGCTCCTCCCGACCACAGTCGCGATTCTGCAGATCAGGCGACTGGGTCGTCCATGCGATTGAGCCGTGCGACTGAGTGGGTCGTGCGACTGGATCATGCGTCTGAGTCAATCGCGCGACTGAGTTGTGCGACTAGGCAGGTCGTGCGACTAAGTTGTGCGACTGAGTGTTTGTATGCGAATGAGTCATGCATGCGAATGAGTGTATGCGATTGAGTCATGCGATTGAGTGATTGTGTGCGATTGAGTCAGGTGACCGACTGAATGTGTGCGAATGTGCGTGATTCGCACGACTGGAGTTCAATCGCACGAATGAAGGTTCAATCGTACGAAAGTAGCTAATTCGTACGACTGGAGGTTGATTCGTGCGTATTGGAGTTGAGTCGTGCGATTGGGTGTTGTGTGGTAGGACTGAAGGCCAGTCATACGAATGAAGGCTCAATCGTACGAATGAAGCTGATTCGCACGATTGAGGGTTGATTCGCACGAATGGAGGTTGAGTCGTGCGTCTGACCTTGTTATGCGACTGAAATTGTTGAGTTTGATCCCTTGTGCGTGGCATGAGTATGTCGTGTGGTGTCGAGGTAACACTAACACAATAATGCCATTGTTCGGCCACAAAGATTAAAGTCAACGCGAGAAAGGGCACAGAAACTGTTTTGAACAAATTGAACTAACGCTTTACAACGATCAAATTGACTTATAACTATTGACACTTATTCAATGCTTCTTCAATAACAACGAAACTTTTATTCAAACAACATTATTAATGGCGACAATGTCTTGTACTTGGATCTACATAAGATCTAGTACGTGTATCAATCTGTGTGTGTTATACGCGACCCAGCCGATACGACGCGAACCGACCCATCATTATGACGCGCTTATATACATATATCATATCATTAATGCTATACAATAACTGTCAATAGGTGTTTGACTGTTTATTTGCATTCAACATTTGGGATACATCGATCATACATACTTACCACCTAACAAGTGACTTTCGTGGCCCCTTTTTACGCTTATACAATATTTCAATCATTTACAACTTGGGGGAAAAGTATGCTTACTCATTCTCAATGCTGTACAACTTACATACATTTTACATACAAGGAATCAACGTGATACTATGTTGCAAGTACTATTTGATACATGCTTGGGTCTGCTGTGTGGTTCTATCTTTGCAACTATTTAATTCCAGTGTGGGAACCGACGGTTAGGTATTGGTAGTATTACTGGGTTGACACCCCCACCCTCGTTCGATGGTATACTAGTTGGTACCATCAATGGCCAGGAACGGGCCCTTGGGTGAATATATGCCGACAATTTCTTTGTGTACGTCGCTAGGTTTGGTTGCAATGCTCATGTCATGTGATATTTACTTGTGTATATAACTGTATTCACGGTATTCCGACGCGCTTACTTATTACAGCATCACTTACCTTTTTATTACATAAACCTGCGAACTCACCAACAATTATGTTGACCGTTTTAAGCATATCTTTTCTGGTGATCATGCAAGTCCAGGAATCTAGGTGTGCTGCCTTAGTGGAGACCCTAGGATGCATTTTTGGGACTTAGCTCATTTTGATAAACAATCTTTTTGAACAATGTTAACGCTTGTAAACAATTATCAACTTTTGAAACTTGTTCCCGGGTTGTGGGAATTAACATTTACAATTTCATCTTATGTGATTATCATGTTGCTTATGGCTATGTTGTCGTGAACATTGACTAAACACGACACAAGTCCCCTTGTTGTCGGGTGTCGTCATGACACGCATGTCATCATTTATTTATATTGCTCTCTATCGCTTACCATGTGTTATGACGATCCCGGTCTCGTTACATCCCCGTGTTTCCGCTTTTAGCGGGGGTGTGACAGATTGGTATCAGAGCCATTGGTTATAGAGAATTAGGCAATACGCTTGACCTAGACTATAACCTAGGAACCTTCATGTAGATTTGCATGCTAGGACTCTATATGCATATTATATCTCGTGTATGTGTTCCTCGCTGCTTGATTTGTTCATCTATTTGTTATGTGATCTTTCTACCCTATGAGAGAGCCCTTGTGCTCACTCTTTTATGGGATGCTTCTATTGAATCTTCCGTTCCCTCTGCGCGCCGAGTTAGTTATCAGATCCGGGTATTAAACCCGAAGAGACCTTCACAGATCATGCTATTGCGCTTGACCTTGGACATTGAGATTAACTCTGAGGAGGTATATGTCTGAAACCTCGAAAGATGAGGAAATAGACAACCTCCGCTAGACTAAACGTGATTGTATACATGGATTTACAACTGTTGTGATGTGTGATGACAATAAGCATGATATTGACATGAAATACATGGACTTGATGGAATATTATGGATATGATGTAAAGGAAAGTCGGATGTCATGTAACCGGATCAGGCATCATTCTCGGTACATCGTGGGTGTGGTGGGAACGCTGCGGGGAACCCTATATATAAACATCACCGGTATATCGAGAATATGCTTGAAATGGGCTGCATGGTGATCTTGACCGACCGGAACATGAACATTGGAATTTGATAAGTAGAATACTTGTGTATCTTATGGTGACTAAAGCTGATATGTTACCTCTTCTATGATTAGAACATGCCGCCTCGAAGAGTTACCCGTAGCAATAGTCGCGGGAGTGAAGCCCCAAGGGGCAGAGCCGAGGCAGAGGCAGAGCACCAAGAACAAATCAAGCTCCTGCCAGTAACAGTCAAGGAACAGGGAACGCCGACATGGCAGCCCTGATCGCTCAGCAATTGGCCGCGCTGATTCCTACTATTGTGGCCCAAGTGAGCGACGCACTCCAACAACACCACCCTCACGGGGATGGTGGCAACGATGATGGAGCCCAAGGTGGGATCGAAACTGAGACGGGAAACGGAAACCCGACCGGAAACGAGAGCAACCAGGAAACCAGGAATGGTGGTACTGCCGGCTCGTGGTCGATGTTCGTACAAGGAGTTCGTGGCTTGTAAGCCAAGGGAATTCGATGGGAAAGGTGGGGCGATAGCCCTAACCAGGTGGTTGGAAAAGATGGAGGCAGTGATTGACATCAGCGAGTGCCTCGACAGCCAGAGGATCAAGTATGCCACTTGTTCTCTACAGGGTAAAGCCCTAACCTGGTGGAACACCCAGGTTCAAGCTCGAGGAAGAGAATCTGCGATGCAGATGTCGTGGGATGAATTCAAAGCCTTGATCACCGAGGAATACTGCCCTCTCAACGAGATGCAGAAGTTGGAGCATGAGTTCTGGAATCATGCCATGGTGGGGGCAGGGCATGCAGCTTATACTGATCGTTTTCATGAGCTGGCAAGATTGGTTCCGCATCTAGTCACGCCGGAATCAAAGAGGATTGAAAGGTACATTTGGGGACTCGCACCTCAAATTAGAGCTATGGTCACAGCAGCCGCTCCTCCTACTATTCAGAGCGCAATTCTGAAAGCTGGCGCTTTGACTGATGAGATGGTTAGGACTGGGGTTTTGGGCAGAGGAGCCGAGAAGAGAAAGGACGTTGGGGAGTCGAGCCGGTCGAGTGCCGGAAAATTTGAGAAGAGGTCTAAGCCGACCAGGAATTTTGTGGCCGTGTCTCAGGCCAGGAGAGAGTATGTGGGGCCGCACCCCAAATGTGACAGGTGCAATTATCATCATCCCCCAGGGACGCAGTGCCGGGTGTGCGCTAACTGTAGGCGCCCGGGTCATTTGGCAAGAGATTGCAGAACTGCGCCGAATCTTGTAGCACCCGTCAACGCGGTTAACCCCGCCGGGAATGCAAGGGCTTGCTTTGAGTGTGGGAGCCCCGATCACTACAGGAATATGTGCCCCAGGCTGAATCGGGCACCGGGTCAACAAGGGAACAACCAGCAGCAGGTGTTGGCTATCGCTGGGAATCAAGGCCCGACTACTCAGGGGAATGCAGCTCGGGGACGTGCATTCGTCATTGGAGCCAATGATGCTCGTCAGGACCCGAATGTTGTCACGGGTACGCACTTACTCAATCATCACTTCGCATCTATATTATTTGATACTGGAGCAGACAATAGTTTCATATCTTCTGAGTTTGTGCAATTACTTGATTTGAGTCCTAGTAGGCTAGAAACTAGCTACTCCGTAGAAATGGCCAATGGTAGGGTTGTTCAGGCCGATGAGATTATTAGGAAATGTACGTTGACGCTGGAGGATCATGCCTTTGAGATAGATTTGATACCCTTTGAGTTAGGAAGCTTCGATGTGATTGTGGGTATGGATTGGTTGTCGCAGAATGGAGCAGAGATTGTCTGTCCGAGACAAAAGTGAGTTACGTATCCCTAGCCAAAGGGGAAGTACTCAAGGTTCAGGGAGAACGACCGGGTAAGAGCGTAAAGCTTATTTCCTGCATGAAGCACGCCAGAGTTACCGAAAGCAGTCTACGCTTTTCTGGCTCACGTGGTTGAAAAGAAAGACGAAGAGAGGAAACTGGTGGATATTCCAGTGGTACGGATTACCCAGAAGTATTTCCAGATGACTTGTCTGGTTTACCTCCTCCACGACAGGTGGAATTCCGTATTGAGTTGGTTCCTGGAGCTACACCGGTAGCAAAAACGCCATATCGACTAGCGCCATCCGAGATGCAAGAGTTGTCTAGTCAGTTACAGGAACTACGGAGAAGAAGGGTTTTATTCGACCGAGTCATTATCGTGGGGAGCGCCGGTATATGTCAAGAGAAGGACGGATCGTTCCGCATGTGCATCGATTACCGTGAACTGAACAGTTAACGGTGAAGAACCGATAATCCTCTCCCCAGGATCGACGATTTATTTGATCAGCTGCAAGGGGCTTCGTATTTTTCAAAGATCGATCTTCGTTCTGGTTATCATCAGCTAAGGGTTTTCGAGGACGACATACGAAGACTGCGTTCAGGACTCGTTACGGGCATATGAGTTCTTGGTCATGCCGTTCGGATTGACTAACGCACCAGCTGTGTTCATGGATCTAATGAATCGGGTGTGCAAACCTTCCTTGGATAAGTTCGTGATCGTGTTCATAGACGATATACTATCTACTCCCCAATCAAAAGAAGAAGATTTAAGAACATCTTCGGGCTATTCTGGAGCTGCTACGAGAGGAGAAACTTTTCGCCAAATTCTCAAAGTGTGAATTTGGCTGCTGCGAGAAGTGAAGATTTTTGGGTCATGTGGTTAATGAGAACGGGATTCGTGTAGATCCCGGCAGATCGAACAGCGGTGAAGAAATGGGATACGCCCCAGACGCCATCAGAAATACGGCAATTCTTAGGATTGGCTGGTTATTATCATCGCTTCATCGCGAATTTCTCAAAGATCGCTCAACCGTTAACCCTGCTTACTCAGAAAGACAAGAAGTTTGACTGGGGATATGCACAAGAGCAAGCGTTCCAAACGTTGAAAGAGAAGTTGTGCAACGCTCCTATATTGTCTCTCCCAGACGGAACCGATAATTTTGTGGTTTATTGCGACGCGTCACATCAGGGATTGGGATGTGTACTAATGCAGAAGGATAAGGTGATTGCCTACGCTTCGCGACAGCTTAAAGTGCACGAAAAGAACTACACCACTCATGATCTTGAGTTGGGCGCTGTAGTATTTGCACTCAAAATTTGGAGGCATTACCTGTATGGCACCAAATGCATCATCTTCACTGACCATAAGAGCCTTCAACATACTCTGGATCAGAAGGAACTCAACATGCGCCAACGACGTTGGGTAGAGCTTCTTAGTGACTACGATTGTGAGATCCGGTATCATCCGGGGAAAGCTAACGTGGTGGCTGATGCCTTAAGCCGTAAAGAACGCGTGAAACCACTACGTGCACGAGCGTTGGGATTGACCATCCAAACCAACTTGAAAGCTCAGATCCAAATTGCACAAAGTGAGGCGTTGAAAGAAGAAAACCTTGCGGGAGAAGAATTCCGGGGGTTAGATAAGCAGATGATACGCAAGGATGACGGTATTCAGTACTTCATAGGTCGCATATGGGTACCCAAATGGGGAGGTGTTCGAACCTTAGTCATGGATGAAGCCCACAAGATGCGGTATTCTATTCATCCTGGTGCAGACAAGATGTATCATGATCTCAAGGATCTATACTGGTGGCCAGGCATGAAGAAAGACATTGCCTTGTACGTCAGCCGATGCTTGACGTGTTCGAAAGTCAAAGCTGAACATCAGAAACCATCGGGATTACTACAGCAACCTGAAATTCCCGAGTGGAAATGGGAGAACATAGCAATGGATTTCATTACCAAACTCCCTAGAACAAGCAGCTGTCATGACTCGATATGGGTCATTGTAGATCGAATGACAAAGTCCGCACACTTCTTGCCTATCCGAGAAGACTACAAGATGGATAAGTTGGCGAGATTGTACATCAAAGAGGTCGTGACACGGCACGGGGTGCCGGTGTCAATCATATCCGACCGTGATAGCCGATTCACTTCACGTTTTTGGCAGACACTACAGAAAGCGATGGGCACTCGGTTAGACATGAGTACAGCCTATCACCCTCAAACAGATGGCCAAAGTGAACGCACTATACAGACGCTAGAAGACATGTTAAGAGCACGTGTAATCGATTTTGGAGGTAGCTGGGATGCTCATTTACCGTTGATTGAGTTCTCCTACAACAACAACTACCATACAAGCATTGGATGTGCTCCATTTGAAGCGTTGTATGGAAGGAAATGCAGATCTCCCGTTTGTTGGGCCGAAATTGGTGAAAGTCAACTGACAGGCCCAGAGATTATCCAGGAAACAACAGACAAGATTTTCCAAATCAAAGATCGACTTAAAGCCGCGCGAGATCGCCAAAAGAGCTATGCCGTCAATCGTCGGAAGCCTCTAGAATTCAATGTTGGGGATCGTGTGTTACTCAAAGTTTCCCCTTGGAAAGGAGTCGTTCGATTCGGAAAGAAAGGGAAGTTAGCCCCAAGATATGTCGGACCATTTGAGATCACTGAAAGGATCGGTCCAGTGGCTTACCGGTTAAGGTTGCCACAAGAGCTTAGCGGTGTACATGATACTTTTCACGTGTCAAACCTCAAGAAATGCTTGGCCGATGAATCCCTTCACGTGCCAATCGAGGAAATCAAGATTGACGACAAGCTTCATTTTGTTGAAGAACCCATTGAGATCATGGATCGAAAGGTCAAGCAACTGAAGCGCAGTAGGATACCTATTGTTCGCGTAAGGTGGAATTCAAAACGAGGGTCAGAGTTTACATGGGAACGTGAAGATCAGATGAAACTCAAATATCCACATCTTTTCGAGGATGACACTCTTGGACCTAACTCCAGCTGAATTTCGGGACGAAATTCTCTCAACTGGGGGATACTATGACATCCGTCACCTTAAGGTCCGTCAATTAACGTGTTTGTCTGTCATCTATTCTATGATTGGTCATTCCTCATCTCTATTTGACTCTTTATGTGGATATCATGTGTGCATTGTTACCGTTGTGTGTGCATTCGTTATAACCTTGTGTTAACCTTAAAAAGGACTTTTAAAACTTTCATCTTTAAAAACGTCAAATACATCATTTTATAAATATAATAAATGTTTTTAATATAACCATTTCTTAAGTCATAACAACATTAAATGAACTTTTACAATTATAATAAAACATCCAATAAAGTCGTTTTTAAACCAAACCAAATTTGGGAAAACTCGGGGGTTAAGTGCAGGGACTAAACTGGTAATTTTGCAAACTTGGGCTGGGTATAAATACCCTCATACCAGCCCTAATCCTCATTATCACCATCTTCTTCATCTTCACCCTCTACACACACAAAATCACCATTCTTGCACCAAATCCAACCCGAGAGGTCTTGTTTTCTTCGCCTTGACACCGTCTACAGCTTAGACTACCCCTATCTAGCAGGTAGTTGTCTTTGGTTGTCCGTTTTCTAGCCTTTACACGGCTGTCCAAACTAGGGTTTCGGGTGTTCGGGTTCAACCCGAACACACAAGGTCGTATGGGTGCGTGTGAGGTCTCTTTGCTTGTGTTTCATGCTTGTGTATGTTTGTTGAGTGTTTCTGGAGGTCCTTCTGGTGTAAAACCCGTGTTTAGAGCAGCTCGGGGGCTTCTCCTCCCGACCACAGTCGCGATTCTGCAGATCAGGCGACTGGGTCGTCCATGCGATTGAGCCGTGCGACTGAGTGGGTCGTGCGACTGGATCATGCGTCTGAGTCAATCGCGCGACTGAGTTGTGCGACTAGGCAGGTCGTGCGACTGAGTTGTGCGACTGAGTGTATGTATGCGAATGAGTCATGCGTGCGAATGAGTGTATGCGATTGAGTCATGCGATTGAGTGATTGTGTGCGATTGAGTCAGGTGACCGACTGAATGTGTGCGAATATGCGTGATTCGCACGACTGGAGTTCAATTGCACGAATGAAGGTTCAATCGTACGAAAGTAGCTAATTCGTACGACTGGATGTTGATTCGTGCGTATGGGAGTTGAGTCGTGCGATTGGGTGTTGTGTGGTACGACTGAAGGCCAGTCATACGAATGAAGGCTCAATCGTACGAATGAAGCTGATTCGCACGATTGAGGGTTGATTCGCACGAATGGAGGTTGAGTCGTGCGTCTGACCTTGTTATGCGACTGAAATTGTTGAGTTTGATCCCTTGTGCGTGGCGTGAGTATGTCGTGTGGTGTAGAGGTAACACTAACACAATAATGCCATTGTTCGGCCACAAAGATTAAAGTCAACGCGAGAAAGGGCACAGAAACTGTTTTGAACTAATTGAACTAACGCTTTACAACGATCAAATTGACTTATAACTATTGACACTTATTCAATGCTTCTTCAATAACAACGAAACTTTTATTCAAACAACATTATTAATGGCGACAATGTCTTGTACTTGGATCTACATAAGATCTAGTACGTGTGTCAGTCTGTGTGTGTTATACGCGACCCAGCCGATACGACCCGAACCGACCCATCATTATGACGCGCTTATATACATATATCATATCATTAATGCTATACAATAATTGTCAATAGGTGTTTGACTGTTTATTTGCATTCAACATTTGGGATACATCGATCATACATACTTACCACCTAACAAGTGAGTTTCGTGGCCCCTTTTTACGCTTATACAATATTTCAATCATTTACAACTTGGGGGAAAAGTATGCTTACTCATTTTCAATGCTGTACAACTTACATACATTTTACATACAAGGAATCAACGTGATACTGTGTTGCAAGTACTATTTGATACATGCTTGGGTCTGCTGTGTGGTTCTATCTTTGCAACTATTTAATTCCAGTGTGGGAACCGACGATTAGGTATTTGTAGTACTACTGGGTTGACACCCCCACCCTCGTTCGATGGTATACTAGTTGGTACCATCAGTGGCCAGGAACGGGCCCTTGGGTGAATATATGCCAACAATTTCTTTGTGTACGTCGCTAGGTTTGGTTGCAAAGCTCATGTCATGTGATATTTACTTGTGTATATAACTGTATTCACGGTATTCCGACGCGCTTACTTATTACAGTATCACTTACCTTTTTATTACATAAACCTGCGAACTCACCAACAATTATGTAGACCGTTTTAAGCATATCTTTTCAGGTGATCATGCAAGTCCAGGAATCTAGGTGTGCTGCCTTAGTGGAGACCCTAGGATGCATTTTTGGGACTTAGCTCATTTTGATAAACAATCTTTTTGAACAATGTTAACGCTTGTAAACAATTATCAACTTTTGAAACTTGTTCCCGGGTTGTGGGAATTAACATTTACAATTTCATCTTATGTGATTATCATGTTGCTTATGGCTATGTTGTCGTGAACATTGACTAAACACGACACAAGTCCCCTTGTTGTCGGGTGTCGTCATGACACGCATGTCATCATTTATTTATATTGCTCTCTATCGCTTACCATGTGTTATGACGATCCCGGTCTCGTTACATCCCCGTGTTTCCGCTTTTAGCGGGGGTGTGACATCTCTTTATAGCACTTTTTGAAATCCCAAAAAATGGCGGAACTTGTTCCTTTTTTCGCCATTTCTTTCTTGCGTCAAACGTGAGATTGAAAATTTGTTCGTGGATTTCCGGGGGAAGTCCCGGTTTTGCGTGATGAAGGCAACAAAACAAATTGAAATCAAAAGAATGCATTCCAGTTCTTTAAGGTCTGCCGGTAAAAGACCAGTTTTTTTATTTTTATTTTTATAATTAGCCAAAAACGTGTTTTTAACGAAAACGGGTTTTGTTGAAGGCTTTTTGGTTAAGTGGCTTGGTGACTCGGGTGATTAATATATAAAAACATTTAAGCTCAACGGGGTTAACTAGGGTTGACGTTTGGGTAAGGAAAATTAAAGACAATGGTTGGGGCTTGAATGGTTAAGGTTTCCTAGTGCCTAACTCATTTTTATGCAACATATACTAAATAAGATCTTGAAATGTATACCCAAAGCAAGTTCTAATCACACGTATCATATGGCACCCTCAATTAAATCCAGAATGAAAGTAGAATTGCAATTTGCAAAAGCTTGTTTAAGGCTAAAAAATAAACTCACATACGGATGGAATTGGATAAAAGTGTTTCACTTTACATGATTAAATATTTTACTAGATTATTGCTTTTAAGGATATCACAAAAAACATTTTCAATTTTATTTGGACGTCATGGATTTACTTCTTTATTTCCCGAAAACATATATCTATAATTTGGTTTATCAAAAATTATATTAAAATTTTGGTTTCTTGTCACAAAAATTACTTGGTAAGTGATCTTTTCTTAAACGTTTTAAATTTGGACCTTTTTAGCAAAGTCAAATGCATTACTCCCATCCCCACACTTAAAATTCACATTGTCCTCAATGTGATTAACATATTCAAGATCGAGAAAGGGTAATGAAATAACTCCCCTAAAAATGATGAATTTTTCACTTGTGTTTGGTTGCCCTTGCGTTGTTAGAATCCTCGGTATCACCTGAAATGTCACCAATTTATTGAAAGCATTAAAATCCTAAACACATAAAATAAAAACAAAACGACATAAATTAAAAGATAGATTGGCACGAAACAACTCTGCCGGGGCCCCGAAAATGATACGGATTTCAAGGGCTTTGTGGTGGGATATCCCCCACTCGTGGTACATTCGGTTACTGATGTACGTGACTCATTGCTCAGGTCATCGACTCGGGAATGCAGATTTTCGACTCGATTGAAGGCTCGTTGGGCATATTCAAATGATCGCCTTGCATGGTCGCTGGTGGTTTGGATTGACACATAAAGGTCTAACATGGTTGGGAATTCCCTTGTACGTGAACTTGAAGATCCAGCTCCGGCTCCTTCCGGCTGTATCGGCATGTCGAAGTCCATGATTATTTCTTCGGGATCCAGCGGATCCCAGATTTGTCCTTTCTTATCCATGAATCTCGGCTGCCTGTTTGGTAGGCTTGTCACCATGTACATACTTGTACAAATGCTCAAGTCTAACAGTCCCGGCATCACTCCTACGGTTCCCTCATTGTTATAACCATAGCTTTCGTATAAGTTCAAAATCCAGCTTCCTCCAAACATGGGTGTTGGAGCACCTGCAATCGCATTCCTGGCAAAAAGATTACAAAACAAATACCCAATATTACATGACAACTGATTAACCATACAATATAAAATAAACAAGTCCCTCAAATTAACCACTCCCTCGCTTTGACCACAAGCTGTTATGGAATGACTGAGTAACCAATAAATGTATCCAAGCAGCGGGTCTCGTATCTGACTGCTTTTTGTTTTACTCGAGTTGAACCCTCCGGTTCTAGTCCGCTCCCAAAATGCTTTCCTCATTGCACCACTTTCCGCGTCTTTACTTTCCTCGTCCGGGAAGGTATGGTACGCCGGCATTCCAGATATTGCCTCCTTCTCCATTTCTTGTTCCGTGTAGATTCCGAGATAGACACCGAACAAGGCAATGGATGTTTTATGCCAATGCCCAGCTAATCTGAATGAAACTGCACTATCATCCCAAGGGTCAGAGTCTTTCATGCTAAATGTAAAAGATGCTAAGAATTCAAGAGTTAGTTCATAAACGGAAGGTCTATTTTGTGAGAATAAATGCTTCCACTGAACACTTAATAAATTATTATATCTTTCTAGCTGTCCGACTGCCGCTAGTGTTTCTTCATCTGCTTGTAAGGGGGATCTTTCGACCCTTTGTAGCAGTCTTTGAAGTCTATCATGACACCATCTCTCGCGGCTCCCTTCAAAATGTAAGTAGGGATGATCCATGATCCTGAAATTTTAAAAATAAGTTAATCTAGACAAGATAAATTTCTTGAGCAGTTTCATGATGTTAGTGAAAACCATGTGTTTTTCAAAACATAACATCATAATGATTCAATCCATGTTCAAAAATAGTTAAAAATTTATCATCCAAGGAAAAATTTTTGAACATGGGGATGCGCTTTGTAAAACGTGGGGGTCCGGTTAACATGTTTAGGCATGAAATCTTGACTCGAGCAATCGTGGTTTTGTTTGTAAATCGTTGATTAAGCATGGGTTTAAAATTTTCTTGCTTTAAAAATCAAAGATTATACGTTTAACATTTTAATCATTTGTTAATAATTCAAGATACTCAATATATATATATATATATATATATATATATATATATATATTGTTTTACACCACTTGAGAATTCTTGTAACTTGAACATGATTAACAAAGGGTTCACCACGAATTATGAAGATAGTCTTGTTAACAATAAAAGAAAACAACTAATTAACTAACTAAACATACTAATAACTAACTAAACATACTAATAACTAACTAAACATACTAATTAACACTAATCTACTACAAGAATAAATATGAACAAGTAGGTTAAAAGCATTCATCATTTCATAACACGTTTAAGAACAAGTGTTTACACATAATTGCTAGGATTTCGGTTGTTTAGAGACCTAATCACCTAACTACATGTAAATGATTTTCATAATCATAGGAATTAGCATACTAACCTCTTGATCAATTACTCTTGCAAGAACACTTGAAAAGATGAAAGAAAAATGGAAAACAAGATGAAATTGAAGGTGGATACGACTTTGCAGGCAAATGAGCTCGGTTTTTAACATGCAAAATTGATGGGAAACAAGACAAAAGGCTGAAAATTGTCAGGTGGTGTCATTTCTTGTCGAACACGGGGGCGTGCCTCCTTAGGCACGGGGGCGTGCTCATGTGTTATCGTTCGGTTTCAGTCTTTTGTTGTTCCGTTTTTCAGTTTCGCGTGTTATGTAATTTTCCCGGTTAAGTTTTATCACTTCCAAGTCATCAGAAAAGATACGAAAATAGTCCTATAGTTAAATAACACAAGCCAAATTGAAGATTACATTTCCTAGGGTCCTACGGTTACACGATACGTTAAAAGCCGAGAATCTAAAACATCAAAACCAGACTCTTTAACACGCAACAGCGCACTTAACACATCACGGAATGCTTCTAAAAGAAACCTCCACACATTTCGTGTGGAAGGTTCGGCATGGGATAGTGAGAAGTGCGGTTGCTCAATTCCGCAAGCTGCTGGTTAATGGAAATGAGTTCCTTGCTCATCTGTTGAACTTTTTGGATAAGTTCAGCTAAGCGTTGGGAAGCAACGAGGTTCATTTCAGTCAGTTGCTTGATTAGTTCATGAATCTTGAAGAAATATTCTTGAGTCGTTGGCTCTCGCGTTTCAGACCGCGGTTTCTTCGCAGGATTCCAGTTTGAGCTTTCGTGACTTGATTCTTTCATTTTTTCAGACGTTTTTAAGCAGGAATGGGTGTGGTGAAAGAATGGAACAAGTGTGCTATTTATACACAGGTCGTGGAAAGTGAACACGGGGGCGTGCTTGGCTAGGCACGGCCCCGTGCTTGCCAGAATTCATCTTAAATTCGACCTGCAATGTTCCAGAGTCGTCAGCGGAGATCGTGGAAAAAAATTTGTTAGAGACACGGGGGCGTGCTTGATGAGGCACGGCCCCGTGCTTGTGCTTGTGAAGTCCTAAAAATTGCTAAAAAGTGAGAAAAATTTATGTACATGTGCCGCGTTTAAGTTTCGGGTCTTCGGCATGACCCTTCCCCACACTTAGTTTTCGTCGGGGCGGAGGTGTAATTCCTCCGAAGGAATCTTGGTTGGTCCATCGTTATATGGTTTCAAACGATGACCATTTACTTTGAAACTTAAACCTGTGTGGTTATAAATTTCAGTGGCACCATTCAGAAACACGTTTTTGATCGTATAAGGTCCAGACCAACGTGATTTCAGTTTTCTGGGAAATAAACGTAAACGAGAGTTATACAGTATGACACGTTCTCCCACATGAAATTGTTTTGTGCTCTTTAATCGAGCGTCGTGGAATTTCCTTGTCTTTTCTTTGTAAACCCTAGCGTTTTCGTACGCTTGTTCCCTTAATTCCTCCAATTCGTGAATTTGTAGAAATCGATTCTTTCCTGCAAGGTCTTGGTCCAGGTTTGCTGCTTTAAGTGCCCAAAAGGCCTTGTGCTCTAGTTCCACAGGTAGATGACACGACTTCCCATAAACTAGTTTGAACGGTGTTGTGCCGATGGGAGTCTTATAGGCTGTTCGAAAAGCCTAGAATGCATCATCTAACTTGGTAGACCAGTCCTTGTGATTTTGACCTATAGTTTTCTCAAGGATTCGTTTGATGCCTCGATTAGTGACTTCGGCTTGCCCATTCGCTTGTGGATGGTAAGCAGTTGTAAAGCGATGGTGAACTCCATAACGTGTCATTGCTCTTTCAAGCTGGTTGTTATAGAAATGAGTTCCTCGGTCACTAATCAGAGCTTTAGGGGCACCAAAACGAGAAAATAGTTTCTTAAGGAATTTGACAACGTTCCTGGCATCATTAGTAGGCAGGGCTTGAGCTTCAGCCCATTTTGAAATGTAATCAACTGCTACCAAGATGTAACGATTGCCAAATGACACCGGGAATGGCCCCATGAAATCAATACCCCATATATCAAATACCTCGCATACTTGAACTGGTTTCTAAGGCATCTCATCCCGTGTTGAAATATTGGTTGCTCTTTGACATGCATCACAGGTGCGTACCATGTTGTGAGCATCTTTGAAGATTGTGGGCCAGTAAAATCCAGAGTCGAATACTTTCTTGGCTGTTAAGGTTGCTCCATGGTGTCCTCCTATGGGTCCTTCATGACAGTGCCTTAGAACTTGTTCTGCTTCACTTCAGTACACGCATCTTTGAATGTGTTGGTCTGCATCGATTCTGAACAGATACGGGTCCTCCCAATAGTAATGTTTGATATCAGTAAAGAACTTCTTCTTTTGTTGATAAGTCATTCCCTTGAGAAGGATTTTGCTTACTAAGTAATTTACAAAATCGGCGAACCAAGGATGTTCATCGATTGAAGATTAAATGTGCATAAGGAATTCGTGAGGAAAATTGTCGTTTATTTTGGCTTCCTCAATTTGTGAAGGACTTGAATCCTCAAGACGCGAGAGATGATCAGCCGCTAGATTTTCCGCTCCTTTCTTATCACTAATTTCGATATCAAATTGTTGAAGCAGAAGAATCCAACGAATCAATCTTGGCTTTGCATCTTGTTTGTTGAACAAATAACGAAGGGCTGCATGATCGGTGTAAACAATTGTTTTTGAAAGGATGAGATACGAGCAGAATTTGTCGAATGCGAAAACTACCGCAAGAAGTTCTTTTTCGGTGGTAGTGTAGTTTTCTTGTGCGTCGTTTAGGGCTTTGCTCGCATAATGAATTGGGTGAAATTGCTTGTCTTTCCTCTGTCCTAATACAGCTCCTACCGCGAAATCGCTTGCATCGCACATGAGTTCAAATGGTAACGTCCAATCTGGAGAAACCATGATTGGAGCGGTTATCAGTTTCTTTTTAAGCAATTTGAATGCACTAATGCATTTATCAGAAAATACGAATTGCGCGTCTTTCTCCGGAAGTTGAGTCATAGGTCGAGCGATTTTTGAGAAATTTTTAATGAAACGACGGTAGAATCCTGCATGTCCTAGGAAACTTCTGATGTCTTTCACGGTTGTGGGATGTGGAAGTTTAGAAATAGTGTCGACTTTGGCTTGATAGACTTCAAGCCCCGCTCAAGAGATTTTGTGTCCTAACACTATTCCTTCCGTAACCATGAAGTGGCAGTTTTCCCAATTTAAAACAAGGTTGAGTCTTCACATCTAACCAGCATCTTTTCCATATTTTCAAGACATTGCTCAAATGAGTTTCCAAAGATGGAGAAATCATCCATGAAAACTTCCATTTAGTGTTCAATCATGTCATGAAAAAATGCTACCATGCATCTTTGAAATGTAGCAAGAGCATTACACAATCCAAAGGGCATTCGCCGATAAGCAAATGTGCCATATGGACAGGTGAATGTTGTCTTCTCTTGATCTTCGGGAGCAATAGGAATTTGAAAATAACCTGAGAAACCATCCAGGAAACAACAGAATATTTTTCCAGACAATCTCTCAAGCATTTGGTCGATGAAAGGAAGAGGGAAGTGATCTTTCCTTGTGGCGTCATTGAGTTTGCGATAGTCAATGCAAACTCTCCATCCTGTAACCGTACGAGTGGGAATAAGCTCATTCTTCTCGTTAGTTACAACAGTCATTCCTCCTTTCTTTGGAACAACTTGGACGGGACTGACCCAAGGTGAATCAGAAATAGGGTAAATCAAACCGGCATCTAGCAGTTTGATTACTTCTTTGTTCACCACCTCTTGCATGCTCGGGTTTAAACGGCTTTGAGGTTGAATGACGTATTTGAAGTTCTCCTCCATCAATATTTTATGAATGAAAAAAGATGGATTGATTCCCTTGATGTCCATGATTTTCAATGCAATTGCTCGTTTGTGTGCCTTAAGCACATTAAGCAACTTGTTCTTCTCATCAATTGATAAGGCGGATGAGATTATGACAGGAAGTTGAGATGTGCTTTCAAGAAAAGCATATTCGAGATGAGATGGAAGTTCTTTGAGCTCTAAGACTGGAGGGTCTTTGATAGAAGGTTTGGCTTTTGGTTCTAAGTCTTGCTCAATGATCTTAAATGCTTCTTGATGAAATGATGTTTCATCAACTTCAAGTTCTGGAATGATTTGGTTCTCACAGATGGGTTCGGTGATTTGGACTTCTATTAATTGAGTGTTGCAAGCTTCATTTTGAAGGGCTTCCTTCAAATGACGGCTTATGATCGAATCACAAGCATCAACGTAATAGAGTGAGTCATCATGATGTTGAGGGTGTTTCATGGATTGGCCTATATCGAAAGTTACTTCCTCCTCGTCTACTCTAAGCGTGAGTTTGCCCGTACAAACATCAATGAGGGCTCGAGCAGTCGCTAAGAAAGGTCGACCTAGGATTAAAGGAACATTTTTGTCCTGATCCATGTCAAGGATCACAAAATCAACAGGAAATACGAATTTGTCAATTTTAGCTAAGAGATTTTCAACGATGCCCCTCAGATATTTAACAGAACAGTCAGCTAACTGGATGCTCATACGGGAAGGTCTAGGTTCACCTAGGTTTAATTTTTCAAAAACCGCATAAGGCATAAGGTTAATGCTTGCACCTAAATCAGCTAACGCATTACTGACAGAAAGATTTCCTATTAGGCAAGGTATGGTGAAACTTCCTGGATCAGTCATCTTTTGAGGTAATTTGTTTTGTAGAACTGCAGAGCATTCCTCATTCAAAACTACGTGTGATAACTCTTCCGGCTTCTTTTTGTTTGATAAGACACCTTTTAGAAACTTAGCGTAGTTTGGCATTTGTGCTAAGGCCTCCACCAAGGGCAGATTGATGTGGAGTTGCTTGAACAACCCAAGGAATTTGCCATATTGTGCCTCCATTCTTTGTTGTCTCAAACGACCTGGATATGGAGGTGGTGGAACATAAGGTGGTGGTGGAACGTATTTCTTTGCCGGTTCTTCAATAACAACAGGTTGCTTTTGCTTATCACTCGCATTACTTGGAGTTTCAGTTTCTACTTCTTCAAGGATGGGTTGTAGTGCGGATGCATCACCTTGAGTGGTTTTGCCACTTCTGGTGGTGATGGCTTTGACTTGAGCATTAGAGTTTGTCACAGTGTTGCTGGGCAAAGCTCCTTGAGGTCTTTCAGATAGCTGTTGTACTATTTGACCTACTTGGTGCTATATGGTCTGTAATGATGCTTTGTTGCTTTTGATGTCAGCTTCGTTTCTTTGGAACCTCTCCTCATTTCTTCGATCAGATTTCCGGATGTACTCATCTGTGGCTTGTGTAGTTAACAACAATTGCTGCAATAAGTCTTCCATTGATGATGCTCCACGGTCTTGGTTACTACTGCTTGGACCTTGGTATGGTGGTTTCTGTTGTTGGTAAGGTGGCCTTCGGTTGAATCCAGATGATTGTTGGTTATTGCCAGCATCTCTGTAATTCGAGTTGCTTCTCCAATTTGAATTGTATGAGTTGTTTGGGCCTCCTACGTAGTCAACATCTTCAACCATCATAATGCCTTGTGGGCACTCGTTGGTCTTGTGTGAATATCCACATGTGTTGCATCGTGTTGGAGTTTTCTTTAGCTTGCTTTGTAGTTGTTCAAATTTTTTGGTTAGAGCTTCTAATTGAGCTGCAATTAGGGTTTCAGAGTCTACTTGATGAATACCCTTAGAACTAGGTTTGGTTCTTAAAGGATTGTAAGCAAAGCTCTTCTTAGCTACTCTTTCTAAGGCTTGATATGCTTCTGTTGGCGTGACACTTCCGAAATCTCCTCCCGCACTTTGGTCTACCACTTGCTTGTGGGCTCCGCTGATTGCATCGTAAAAGGTTTGACACTACAGCCACAGATCAAGTCCGTGATGTGGGCATCTCCGAAGGAGACTTTTATATCTCTCCCATGCTTCGTGTAATGATTCATCGTCGTCTTGGCGGAAACTTGTGATGCTACTTCTTAGTTTGGCAGTTCGATCGGGTGGAAAGTATTTTAAAAGGAATTGTTCAGCCGTTTCCGCCCATGTGGTGATGGAACCAGGCGGAAGTGAATCAAGCCAATCGATGGCTCGGCCTCGAAGTGAAAATGGAAAAAGTCTTAGTCGAATGGCGTCGTCTTAACAGTTATTGATTTTTAAGTTCGCACAGATACGAAGGAATCGTGAGATGTGAGCATTAGGATCTTCGTCTTGTAACCCATGGAACTGAACAGAGTTTTCTACGAGTTGGATAATACTAGACTTAATCTCGAAATTGATGGCCGCTATTGCTGGTTGGACAACACTAGACTCATAACCATCTATTGACGGTGTGGCATAGTGTGTCATCTTCATTTCCTCGTCTTGGTTAGCCATGTCTTCTTCGGATGGTGTATCTTCCAAAATGTCTTCTTCAATGACTGGTGCTTCTTGTTGTGATCTTTTGCGCAATCTTTGACGGAAAAGTCGTTTGGGTTCCGGAAGAGGCGGAACAAGTTCAGAACTAGACGAGTCGGACATACACTAACTTAAGGAAGCATAAATTAAGTAAGGCTTAAAATGAATCAGGCAAAAATAACTAAACTAACTAAGGAAAACTACCTAAAAATAAAAATGAAGTTTAAACAAAAATATATTAACATTTATATGCAAGATAGTCAAAAATTTAGTTTGTCTTTCAAACTGCCGTGTGTTCCCCGGCAACGGCGCCAAAAACTTGATGGGTGCAGATAGTATGTATATTTTGATGAAGATTTATTGCACAGATTCAGTTTTAATTGGTTATTACTAATACTAAACCACACACACAAAAGGCAGTGTACCTGTCGTGTGGTAATATAGTGTTGGTAAGAACCGAGTATCAATCCATGGACACACCTAGCCTACTCAACAAACTTGATATTTGACTATCAGATTTGGTTTTTGTTAAAGAAAGTGATAATTTGCATTGGAAATATTTTTAGGGTTTAAAAATAAAAAATAATAGAAAGACAGTAAACTAAGATTTGAAGCGTTTGGATTTAAAACCAGGGAATAAAAGTTATCATCCTAATTAGACTCCACTTATGTAATCGTGATGAATTGGTGGTGTGATTTAAAAATATGGATTAATGTAATTATGTTAATGTTTATAAAGATGAGCTGGCGCGATTTCTCGTCTATCCTGCTGCCGTAGTGACTTGATCATGTCAGGCTGAGTTTACTGCTAAGATCAAAGCCCTAGTAATGTAGGTGAATCTTTTGTATCCTATTTGACATACGATTTCTGAAAACATAACTTAATATTAAAAAGAGAGTTGATCAGGTTCCTTCCTAACATACCATTAATTTTAGAAACCGTAACAATTACTGAAGTTTCCAAACTAATAAAAGGGAACCCGCAAATGATCAGAAAGTTAAAGTGATATGATTTCTAATAACCATTTCTAGTTCACTAGCCATGGGTTTATTATGAAGACCGGTTTCGCGAATGAAAGTTAATCATACGGTTTTCAACCTTGTATGACAATCACAATCACAAACCATAAATTTATAACTTCCCGTTCAAATGTAGATGCTAGCCATCAATAGTTTTCCCAATACCACCATAACATTAACATAATATTTATCATACCATTAGTTCATCACAAATTACATAAGTTTCATCCGATTAGGATGATAAATAGAGTTTAGCTCATAATGAGCTTTGTCACACCCTAACCTTGACGGCGGAAACGTCGAGATGTGAGGGTTAAGATTGTTCACAGCCACATAACGCTATTATTAAATCCAAATACATTATACATAAGTTTCAAAGTTACATTACAAGTATAAGTCTCAATAATGAAATAAGTTTCAACATGAAATAACAAACATAATCATTTTGTTTATTAACTAGGTCCAAGTCCTAGAATATGCCAGCAACATAAGTTCACTTCAAAACTTGGGGGTTTTCCTGAAACATGATAAAAATAAAAGGTCAACTATAAATAGTTGGTGAGTTTCCAAGGTTTTCATACATAATATGAAAAAGTTACAAGTAGCAATTCATGTCATAGGTTATAAGCTAGTATGGTTATAGAACACATATCGTTACAACCAAACCTCGACTTGATTACAAGTATAAAAGATTGGCTAAGTGTATTTGGTTCCCTAGTGCACAAGCGTACGGCCCCTAGGAGTCGGCAATACCTCGACTTTAGCACCAAATAGGCTTGTCAGGCCCAAAGATCTAAGACGTCGCCAGGCTAGCAATAGTTAATGATTGTAAACAAACTATGTATCTCATATAAACACTTACAATACACAAATAACCATGACAAATAATAAGTTGAATTGCATGTGATTTACAAGTCTCAAACGTGTATAAGTGTATCATGTATAAGCAATCATGTTTCACCCCAAAATAGTGTGAAAAATATAAAAAAGGGAAAGGAAAACTCACATGGGAAATAAGCATCTCAGGATGATATAAAAGATTACAAGATAAAACCCAAGTGTCCATTACAAGCACCTAAATATATAATTTTACAAATAAAGATTAAGGTTAATAATAAGTTTAACGTTCTACTAATGATTAGGGTTTTGATAGTTTTAAGGAGTTTTGACAAGTAACTAAATTTATAGAATCCTTATTCTCATTTTAAACCCATTAGAAGAATTATATATGTATTTAAGTATTTAAAAAAAATGAAATTAAATATAATGATGAGGAGGTTCAATATACAATTAAGTCTTTTTAATTATCTAAGAATAATAAGAAAATAGCATTTTGATTAATAACACAATATTAATTAGCTAAAATATGTCTTATAATAATATTCTTAAATATTTTAAGTAATTATATATAATTGCTACAATTATGAATTTAATTCTTTAAAGAATTAAGTGTTCATAAATACTTTTAAGTTCAACCAAAAATAAATGTTTAATTAATTTAAAAGAAAACCTTTTGTAACAACTAATAAGTTTAAATATAAAAAATTTAAATAAATACATTTTTTTCTTTAAAACAAACAATCATGATTTTAGAAGTAACGTTTGGATCAATGAAAATTAATATAAACAATCATTTTAAATCCGTTTTATAAGGAATAACTAAAAGATTTATATATATATATATATATATATATATATATATATATATATATATATATATATATATATATATATATTTATGAATATATTTAATTTAGAAATTTCAGAAAATATTTTAGTGTCTAAAATCTTTATATTAATTAACAGAAATGATTTTTATATTAATTATAAATTTTCTGTAATTTTATTTGTAATTAAAAGGCTTTAAAAAAATAAAACAAAACAGAAGGAGGTGCCCGGGTTCGAACCCGGGACCTCAAGGTGGACAGTGAATGTGTTTACCAATTAGGCTGGGCGCCTATGCCTGATAAAATCCCATTTCTATATCTTATAAACCAAATCAAACAGAATCCCCCCAAAAATCAAGAACCCTAATTTCGATTTGTTCCAAATTGAACCCAAATCCATTGTTGTTAATGACGATTATCATGGGGCTTTTGATCCCCATGTATAGACGAGTGTATAGATTGTTAATTACCCGTTTTGTAAACAAAATGATGAAGAACAGACAGAAACGGGTCGCGGCCAGGTCGCAACTCGTTCAAGGTGAAATTGCTGATGAAAACCGAATTCGTTCCACATCAAGCTTCTAAGACATCTAATGATGAAAAGCCCTTTGTTTAATTTGAGTTTGGAAACTCGGATGGTGGTGTTCGTACAATTGCAGGTCACGACGAGTTTGCTAAAGAATTGGCTTTGTTTGTGTGTTTCTTAGATGGAAATGCGAATAGGGATGTGTTAGGATTGCTTAATCGATGGCTTTGGATTCTATTAATTGAGTTATTAACTCGATAATACGTTGAACGGTTAGGAGTTAAACAAGGTTTCGGTTTCGGGGAATTCATCATATAATTGGGCGTTTCAACCTGAATTAATGATCGTTAAGGGTTCGTTTCATGCACTAGAACCAATTCGAAACGATTTTCATGCTTGAATACCAATAATTAACGCGTTTAAGAAGCTACCGGAGCTCGCCGGCGTGTTGGCCGGAGCCACGCCGGAAAGTCGGGTAGGGAAAGAAAAAGAGGGCTAAAATTTAAATAATTACAGCTTAAGTCCCTGTAATTTAAATCCTTTGGTATTTCATGTTTAAACTTAAATTTTTAAGTTTATAAAATAGCAAAACAACCCCTTTAACTTTCTTATTTTAAGTTGTAAATAGCTTTTAAATTAAATAACTTTATAGGTTGATATTATTAATAATAATAGTTTCATTATTGTTATTATTCTTAGTCATTACTATTATTGTTATAATTTTATTATTACTATTACCATTATTAATATTGTCATCATTGTCATTATCATTGTTATTATTATTATAGTTATTTATCTAATATGATTATCACCATTATATTCCAATTTAGGGGAAATTACGACCAATCCATAAGTAACCCTTAATTTTCATATATGCCAACAATAACCCTTACAAGAATTTCACGATGCTAACATTTAATTTAACGAAAAAAATTCAAGATGTTACAAGCTTGAACATAACAACAGATAACAAAGAAGATAGATATGTGATCATTGGTGAAATGGAACAATCAAACCGATAATCCACAATGGATGACGTTTAGACGATCCCAAGCTTCTTTCAAGTGTTGTATGCACCTCCCGAGCCTCCAAATGATCTTGAAGTCTTGATTCCCGAGAGAATTCTATAGAGTAACTCTCCCACCAAAGCTTGCAAAAAATGGTGAACTTAGGCTTCTATTTATAGGCTTTCCGGAGTGTTTAAGCACGGCCCCGTGCCTAAAAGGCACGGCCCCGTGCTAGTACAATGCTTACGAAAGTTGGTCGGCTCGTACATGCAGGTTGTGTCGGGGCACGGCCTCGTGCCTTATGGGGCACGACCCCGTGTCTACTTTTAGGGGACAGTACTTTTGTCCTTGTCAGATGTCCAAGCACGAGGGTGTGTTAATTTAGCACGGGGGTGTGTTTCTGGCAAGGCATGAGGGCGTGCTTAATGAGGCACGGCCCCATGCTTGGACTCCAAAGCTCGGATCACTTCAATTTCTTGTTAAATATGCTTCTTTTGTCCATCTTTCCCTTTTAAACACCTGAAATTACAATTTAACACTTTTAAGTCCATTTTCATCATTTTAGGGAAGATATTAAGGAATAATTGATGTGCTTTTGATAGGATTTTAATGTATAATTTGGAGCACATCACAAAGCAACCGATGTCTGCTTCTTACACTGCCACGTGACTAATCTTCTCCCAAAGTATTGACATCCTGCTGAAGTTGACTTGTAGTTCATTTTGCAGCCGCCATAATCCGAATCGCTATACGCTGTAAGCTCAAAGTCATCGTCATGAGGATACCACAACCCAAGTGTTGGAGTACCCTTCAGATAAGAAATATCCTTTTGACTCCTATGAGATGGTTGACTTTCGGCTTTGCCTGATATCTGGAGCATAGACACGTCGCGTACATGATATCAGGTCGTGAGGCAATGAGGTACATGAGGGATCCGATCATTCCTCGGTACATGGTGGCATCCACCAGATCACCATTTTCGTCGGGTGACACATCGTGGTTTGTAGCAAGTGGAGTTCCAGCTGCCGAAGCATTCTCCATATCGAACCGACATAGGATATCACCTACATACTTGGTCTGATGTAAAAATATTCCCTTTGGTGTCTGATCCACCTGTAACCCATGAAAGAAGTTCATTTCTCCCATGGCACTCATCTCAAATTCAGCTTTCATTACTGCTTCAAATTCTTTACATAGATCTTCGTTTTTGGAACCGAAGATTATGTCATCAACATAAATCTGTACAAGCAGTAAGTCACCATCCTTTTCTTTGATGAATAGTGTACAATCAATCACTCCTCTGCAAAAGCCGTGTTTCACAAGATGAGTCGAGAGCTTCTCATACCATGCTCTTGGGGCTTGATGGAGCCCGTAGAGAGCCTTATCTAGTTTGTAAACTCTGTCCCGATGATACAGATCCTCAAATCCTTCGGGTTGACTGACGTACACTCTCTCCCGGATTTCACCATAAAGGAATGCACTCTTTACATCTAATTGATAAACTTTGATCTTCATGTAATAGGCATAGGCTAGGAAGATACGGATTGCTTCCATCCTTGCCACAGGTGCAAACACGTCATTATAATCGATTCCTTCGACTTGTCTAAAACCTTGAACGCCAAGTCGAGCCTTGCTGCGAATTATGACCCCTTGACCCGTTGAGTTGTGGTAAACTCTCTTATTTGGTATGTTGTATCCTAGAAAAATTCCTTCTTCAGGCTTCTCACTGAACTTCCCCCACGAGCTCTAAGCCCGGCCCGCGCGCGGTTAGGAAGATTGGCCGCAATCTGACTGATTTTTCTTCAGCAGCGTACATGGTGCGCCAAACGGTTCGATGTACTCTAGATTAGGTTTATGTTGTTGGAGCAACTCGTAACACGTTTTACCATGTCGTTTGACCACCAGGACTCGATTTAGGGTGTAACATGCGTTAGCTACTGCCTCGTTCCAAAATTGGATAGGCAGTTTCAAGTCTGCTAGCATTGTCTGGGCTGTCTCTATCAAGCTTTGATTATTTCTCTCAGCAACTTCGTTCATTTGAGGAATGTAGGCAGATGTGAACTGGTGCACAATTCTTTTTTCTTTGCAGAATGCCTCCATCCAATGGTTCTTGAACTCGGTGTCGTTGTCTGAGCGAACTTGCCTTACCTTCAGCTTGTAGAGTGACTCCAATGTAGTTACCAGCTCCTTGAATGATTCAAATGTCTCTGATTTGGATTTCTGAAACATCACCCAAGAAAATCTTGAGTAATCATCCGTAACTACATAGCAGTACAAATCGCCGGCAATGCTCTTTGTACTAACTTGCCTAAACAGATCCATGTGAAGCAGCTCAAGAGGTAGGTCAATTAAGTGAACTTTCTTTTCCTTATGAGACTTCTTTGTCTGTTTCCCTTTCTTACACGTGACACAAAAATCCGGTAATTGGAAGTTCTTAACATTTACTCCACGCACTAGATCATTCGGGATCAAGTTATTCATCTTCCGTGGATTAATGTATCCCATTCTCCTATGCCATGAAATGGAGTCTTTCTCTGTTGCCTTTGACAAGAAGCATTGAACTTGATGATCGGTTGTGGAGGCCTTTGATAGGTCCAAGACATATAAATCATTATATCTTGAAGCTGACATTAAGACTTGGTCCTCCGGGATTACATACTCCTTCTTTAACACATAGCACTTCTTCTTGTCAAAGAATACCTTGAATCCTTTGTCACAAATCTGGGATACAGAAAGCAATTTATTTTGTAATTGTTGAACGTAGTTGATCTTGTCAAACTTGACTTTCTGGTTTCCCAGTTCGCCTTGAGCCGTGATGTATCCTCCTTTGTTTCCAGCAAATGATACATGTCCCCCTTTAATTTTTTTGACATTGAAAAGGAGAGACAAGTTCCCGGTCATGTGCCTAGACGCCCCACTATCAACAATCCAAGTATTTGTGATAGCACTTAACGGACACCCTGCACATTAAAAGGAAATGATCAGTTTAGGTGTGGGACCCAAGCCTTAACTGGCTTGGGTGACCCGGAGGAATCACACATCATAAATTCAACCCACTGTCCATTTGAGGGTGAGGGCATATCATGCTTCTTAGTGTTCTCAGTATCAGACACTGAACTTGACTTTTCTTTCCATAAGCCAGTTTTGTGTAAGGTGTGTTTGTGATAAACAGACGACTGGCTTATGGTTTGAACTTTAGGTACATTACGTCTTTTTGGTGGAGTAATAGAACTCCTTTTTGAAGAAATTGGTTTAGTATCATAAAGTTCAATTTTCTTTCTTGGTGTCTGATAATGAGGACAATTAGAAGCGATGTGTCCTCTCTTTCCATAATTGTAGCATGATCTATCTTCTACATATTGGGAATATTGTCTTTGTGGGGAAGTGTGTGAACAGGTGTGACTTTAGTCTGGTTGGGTTTGGACACTTCTTGTTTAGATTTTTTTGTTTCTTTAACAAAATTTATTGTTTGAACGTTTTTAACATCTTTAGCCTTTTGTTTATTTGGACTTTGACGTTGAGCACGTGTTTGGTTAGCTGGTTTGGTCAGTTTGGATTCTGAAGAAGACATGTTTGAACCTGAATTTACATTAACCTTTTAAATTTGTTCTTCCAAATTCACAATGTGCATCTTACCTTTAGACTTCAAAGTAGCCTCCTTCTGTTTAGTGACAAATTCCATCAGTTTAAACGTGGAATCTGGATCACTAACTAGAGGAGTGGACACCACATGATCTATAATAGGATGGTTATTTACTGGTCTACATTTAGCATTTAACAATATCTCATGTGGTTGTGGAACTACTTTGTAACCCAACCCTTCCCTATTGTTCTGTTCTTTCACTAAGTTTTGAACTATGTGAGAGGAACTGGTCCAACTGTGCAGTTATTGTTTTAATGAGTTGACTTCAACTTCCAAAACTACTTTTTCTTTCTTAGTTTCTTCCAAAGAGTTCAAATAAAACTTTATATCATTTGCTTGATTAAAAGCAACAACCTCGGTTTCCCTTAGTTGTTTATTTAAAAGTTCTATCATCTCTTCATAACTGCACTCATTTTGTTTTAAAATCCGATTAGCTTATGTGCACAGTTGCAAGTCATCTACTAAGCTATCATTGTGATCTAATAACCTAGCAAATTTAAGATCAACGCTTTCTGTAAACTTATTACCTTCATTACAAGCATGACTTTCAAAAAGTTGGTCTTTGTTACTTACCTAAGAAGATTCGGTTTAATCGGCCATCAGCGTAGAGTTTGATTCCTCGGATGCTGGAGATTCTGAACTTGTCGTTCTAAGATCTTCTTCAATCAGGTGATTGACCACATTAGCAGTATCTTCATTTTCTGACATCACTAGTTCTACTGCAATGTCACCTTCACTAGCAGTGTCATAATCCAAACCCTCGACATTAGCAATGTTCGATTCGTCTGGAGACACAAACTTGAAGGTCCAATCTTGTCCTTCATCATCTTGAGCAGTCAAGGCCTTTGTTTCTTTGCTTGACGAAACAGCTCCACTCGTGGGTTTGTCTTGACAGTTGAATGATGAGAAAGGATTCCCATTACCTGTCTTCTTGGGCTTTACACATTCACGTTTGAAGTGCCCTTTTCTCCACAGTTAAAGCATGTAATTTTGGTTTTGTCAAAACCAAAGGTTGTATCCTTTGTGGCTATCAAGTTCTGTCCTGTCTTCTTCACAAACCTTTTCGCTCGCCTGACAGCACTTGCTAAAGCCCACATAATGTCCATTCTTTCTAATTTATTCTCGTCCACCTGCTCATAATCCTCATCAGCCAGATGGCAATTTCCGATCTTTCCTGCAATTAGACCATCATAAGAATGAACGACCGCAGCTAAAAGTTCCATATGCTCCTTTGCAACCTCCTTAGTGATATTCCCGAGATTCTCGGTCTTCAACTTAATAGCATTTGCTTCAGGCACTATATATTGGATGCAAGACGACCCTGACGTTTCAGATCCCGAAGCAGTAGGTTGGGAAGGAGCAGTTGAACTAGACACAAATGCCGTTTGAATCGGTGCTCCTAAACTTGTTGAAGTGGAAGAGGATCTATAAAGTGAAGGATTCTGGTCATAGGATCCTTTCTGTGACCTTTATTTCATCCTCAGTTCCTCCTCTCTCAATTTCAGGATGAACTCGTTTATGTCTAATTTTTCCAATAGCTTGTTCTGTCTCAAATTTGACACAAACAAGTCCCACTTCTCTGGCAGACCATCGACAAACTTTAGACCTTATCTTCCATTAACGTTGTGACTCCATGAGTGTGCAACTCACTCATTAAATGGTAGAATTTGTCTATGACATCAACCAAGCTCTGTTTACCCATTGAAGAGAAGTTATCAAACTCCTTCTTTAAAGCCTTTGCCTTTAGAGCTTTCAACGATGCATTCCCGTCGTATCGTTTCTCCAAGGCTTCCCATAGCTTCTTTGCCTGTGTGTTCTCAGAAAACTGGTGGAATTTATCCTTAGGTATCGACTGAGTCAATAGAGCATACACTTTCTTCTCAGCATTGTACTTCACCTTCTGGCTATCAGTCATGCCACCCAAGGTAAGTTTAACACCATCAACACCAACCGGCATGCTATAACCTGTCTCGATTGATTCCCACAGATTGGGATCAACTACATTTAGATAAATCTCAAACCGTTGCTTCCATTGTGGGTACTCATCTAACGTTATAAGTTTAGGGGGCTTATTGTGATTTCCAACCTCATTCTCCAGAAGCAGAAGGTTCTGGATTTGAGAGTCTCTACCGGCAGTAAACGCGGAATACTGATCTTCAATTTCTTTAAACTTTGAGAGTTAGAACAAAACGGTTTCACTGGTGCGAATGGAGAGATGCGATTGGGTCAATCATGCGGATGGACTAATGCGGATGAATCAATCGTGCAATTGAACCAATGCGGATGAGTCAATCGTGCAATTGAACAAGTGCGGATGGACAATGCGAATGGGGTGTTCAGTCGTACGAATGGATGGGCGACGGAGTTCAATCGTGCATATGGGAGGTGCGATTGAGTTCAGTCGTGCGACTGAGGCTGCTGGATTTGAAAATTCGAAGGTTTTTGGTACTTTGACACAAAAATACGATTTTTCACGAACCCTAATCTGCCGTGAGTCGGAAAACTTAAACTTTTAGATCTGGAGACACTGAAAACGCTATTTTACTAAAAAAGGTGACTCTTTTGAATGAAAAACGTGATTTTTGCACAAAAACTAATCGAATCAACACGCAAAATCAAGAGCTTGGCTCTGATACCACTTGTTAGGATCGTGTACGTACGGAGTACTAACTGATAATTCGTGTATACCTAGTCAAATAGTGTGGAATCCTATTTGATTGGCGATCCAATCAGTGAGAATGCAGCTTCGATCAATCTAGAGATTGATGAAACGTTATGAACAATTAAAACACGATCAACTGCGATCTATGAAGTTGGATCAGGTTCTCCAGGGTCTCTGGACGGCTAGGGTACGTATGTGAGTCGAATTTCTTCAAGTGTTCCGTTTTTCCACGAATTAAGTGGTATTTATAGGTTAGGTGTGAAGTCACTAGATCGGTAAACATCCGAGCATGTTCTTGACGGAAGGATAAACAACAGCAAAAACCAAGAGACAATCAATAACACAAACTATAATATAATGGTTTCATTGATAAAACCTAACGATTACAAGCTCGTTACAACATAAGAATCAAGACTCTTGGTAAGGGGAGATCGAGCATGACCTCCCCTCTCATCCGGCAGCCCTAGGCCCCGGGCAGACTCCCTCCCCAAAACCCTTAACTCTCTACACATTGAAACTGGTATATATAGGCCTCGGCCCATATTAGATGCGACTGGGCCCATTCGTGCGATTGGACCATGCGTATGGTTCAATTGTACGACTGGACCATGCGTATGGTTCAATCGTACGACTGGACCATACTTATGGTTCAGTCTTACGAATGACCCAATCGCATCTCTCAGTTGCACGACTGGCCCATTAGTAAGGCTCAGTCGCACGACTGAGTCTCATTCGCATATGCTCCTGCGAATGACTCAGTTTCATGTGTTTACAACATATCAGGTGTATTACATTAAGCCTACACTATTCGACAAGCGACGTCCACACTATATATGACTATATATGCTCCAACAAATTCCCCCTTGGACGTTGCTTGCGAATAATAGATAACACCTCTTACAATCTTCAGTCAATCTTTGCTCTGGTTGTCAATAGAATCAAACGAAAACCATATTAGCCAACGTTGCCGATCCGTCAGGTTGCTACAATATCCCTGAAAATGAATTTAGGCACAATAGCTTTCGTTTACTTTGCAGAACACCATCATAGCAGCAAGATTCCCCATATGACTGATTTTTCCAGATAATGACATGAACAGTTTTCCATTGCTTCAATCTTCACACAGGCTAACATGATTAACATTAACACCTGCAGAAATTCCCCCTCACATTCAGCATATCCCAATATATAAACGTTGTGCTCTCTTGCGTCTTTATACAGTGTATTGGGCAAAAGGTAGAAGGTTCCAATCCACAGCTGACAATCTCAGCCAAATCAGCATGCATGTAGATTCTTCATCGGAAACCGGCTCACATCATCACTTTCTGATTGCATCTTCAATCTCTCTATACATGGATTCCCCCTTAGAATGAGAAACCTCTCTATGCGGATAGATATAACTTGATTGGCCCATAAATAGTCAGATGCTCCTGACTACCCCACAAAATCAGCACCGACTGCTGACATCTTCTCTTCTCTCTTTCGTGTTCCAACTTCATTCACCTATTCTGGAAGTCCGACGAATAATGGGGTATACATCGAACTTATTTGACAAAAGAATGTCAGGGTGAATGTGCTTTGCTCATCCTCAAATCTGTGCAAAAGGTAGTTCCAGATTTTTTATTTTTTATTTTATTTTATTTTTTTTGGTCTGGAACACCGTTCATCCGTATGACGTGGAGAAAAAATATCACATTCATGTGAATGGATGATACAAATGATATATTCGTGAGACTGGTCATAAGACTGGTCCAGTAGCATGATTGGTCATAAGACTGGTCCAGTAGCATGACTTGTCATAAGACTGGTCCAGTAGCATGACTGGTCATAAGACTGGTCCAGTAGCATGACTGGTCATAAGACTGGTCTAGTAGCATGACTGGTCATAAGACTGGTCCAGTCGCATTCCAGTCGTACGAATGGTCCATTAGCATGGTCCAGTCGCACAAATGGTCCATTAGCATGGTCCAGTCGCACGAATGGTCCATTAGCATGGTCCAGTCGAACGAATGGTCCATTAGCATGGTCCAGTCGCACGAATGGTCCATTAGCATGGTCCAGTCGCACGAATGATCCATTAGCATGGTCCAGTCGCACGAATGGTCCATTAGCATGGTCCAGTCGCACGAATGGGTCTGCACGCAGATTTTCAGATCTGCAGCCGCCAAAGCTGCCAAAAACCCTAATTTGATGAATTTTACATGAACCGAAACAAAATAGACATCATCAGATTCGCAAGGGTCATAGGAACGTGGTTTTGAGTTTGATTTTGACATAGAAACAATACACATAACAAGATCTGAGCAAAACACGAAGAACACGAAGTGGGTTTAACGTCAAGATCTGAAATTAGATCCAGAAATCAAGAGCTCGGGTTGCTAGAATGATTGTTAGATCATTCCAGCAGTAACCGGCTCTGATACCAATTGTGAAGTCACTAGATCGGTAAACATCCGAGCATGTTCTTGACGGAAGGATAAACAACAGCAAAAATCAAGAGACAATCAATAACACAAACTATAATATAATGGTTTCATTGATAAAACCTAACGATTACAAGCTCGTTACAACATAAGAATCAAGACTCTTGGCAAGGGGAGATCGAGCATGACCTCCCCTCTCATCCGGCAGCTCTAGGCCCCGGGCAGACTCCCTCCCCAAAACCCTTAACTCTCTACACATTGAAACTGGTATATATAGGCCTCGGCCCATATTAGATGCGACTGGGCTCATTCGTGCGATTGGACCATGCGTATGGTTCAATTGTACGACTGGACCATGCGTATGGTTCAATCGTACGACTGACTTATGGTTCAGTCTTACGAATGACCCAATCGCATCTCTCAGTCGCACGACTGGCCCATTAGTAAGGCTCAGTCGCACGACTGAGCCTCATTCGCATATGCTCCTGCGAATGACCCAGTTTCATGTGTTTACAACATATCAGGTGTATTACATTAAGCCTAGACTATTCGACAAGCGACGTCCACACTATATATGACTATATATGCTCCAACATTAGGGTTTGTCAATCGTGCAACTGAACCATTAGTATGGTTCAGTCGTGCGACTGAATCATACGATTGGTCCATACGCACGACTGAAGGTTCAGTCGTGCGACTAAGCCAATCTTATGTCTCAATCGTGCGACTGATCCAGTCTCATGGTTCAGTCGTGCGACTGGTCCATTAGCATGAAGTGTTCATGCGTATGGTCCATTAGCATGGTCCATTCTCATGAAGACTTCATACGATTAAGTTTAAACACATTTCTTAACCATTCTTGACTAAGAACTATGTAAACAACCACAAACCTATATTGTTAGTTCAATATGTGTTATTACACAATTAACAATGAAATATTAAACATTATAAGCATCAAACACATATTGCATTTCATTCAACTCATTCATTACACATATGTAAGAAATGAAAGACATTTTACATTAAGCTCCTAAACTAGGTACATATGTATCAACAAACATTCACGAATTGATGTTCAATTTGACTCAATTTGATTCTAGGGTTCTTGAGTAAATTGGGGGATTTTGCAATTAATGCTTTTAAACATTTTAAGAGAGCTTTAAACCAGATCTGGGCTACTAGCCCAACCGGTTAACACTCTACACTTGGAAACCGGAGGTCTGGGGTTCGAACCCAGCCTCCATCATTTAGTTTTTTTAAAGGCAATTTTATATATTTTAAATTTCAGAAACAATATTAATATGATATTAAATCTAAATAAAAATTATTTTGTTAATAAAAATGTTTCATAAATTATTAAACTAATTATTAAGGTTTTAAAAAACTTACGATCTTAAATTTAATTATTTCTTTTAAAAGAATAACAAAGGATATAAAATATTATTAACTCTTTTATGTAATTTAAATGCTACAAAACTATTATGGTTTAAATTTAGATTATTTCAAAACATTATAAGTTTACATGTTAAATAACTAAGTTATTCAAATAGTTATTTAAATAATTATATAAGTAATTGATTATTCATCAATTTATTTAACCATGTTATATCATAAATAGCTAATAAATCTGTTCTTAAAACTTTTAGTTAAATTCTTAAAACTTATAAAACAATATAATTTTCTATTATACTTTATTCTTAATTTTAAAGTTTTGTATTATAAGACCTTTATAATAAATCATTTAAAAGTTCAAAACTTTATAAAATGATTTTAAATAATTTTAAAGTCATTTAACTAAGTATTCAATTAATTATCTTTATCAAAATTTAAATAATTAATTATTTTAATTATTTCTTTTCACACATTATACTTGATCTTTATTAAATCAATTATTGAATCATTCATTATCATTATCAATTTTAATTGGTTTATTTCATCTTTGTTGAACCAAAATATAATCGATTGCATTATTTTATTTGGTTTAATTATTAAAACCCCAAAATTCCAATTGAAACCCTAATTCACCTTTAGTCGTTAATCTTATTCTAACCCTAAGACATCAAATCTTAGGTTGAGTCGTGAAGAAACCATTTGAACTATCTAATTTTCTTATTATTATCTAAAGCACTTTCTACATCTCGTGAGTTTCCCATGTGAGTTCTCTATGCCCCTTTTTTACTTTATTTCACACCTTTTGGGGTGAAACATGTTAACATTATAAACTTAGACTTGTAAACATCTTGATACTTGTAAATGCATATGCAATTCATCTTTACTTTTTGTCATGGTTATTGGTATTATTGTGAGTGTTATATGAGATACATTATATGTTGACAATTATTAACTATTGCTAGCTTGGCGACGTCATAGATCTATGGGCCTGACAAGCCTATTTGGTGCTAAAGCCGATGTATTGCCGGCTCCTGATGACGTATGACTTGTTCATCATGGGAACCAAGTACACTTAGCCAATCATTATAAACTTGTAATCTTAATCTTGGTCGAGGTTTGATTGTAGCTATATGTGTTCTATAAACTTGCATAATTCATAACCACTTACATGAATTGCTACTTGTAAATCTTTTTATATATATGTATGTTTAACCCATGGGAACTCACCAACTTTCAAAGTTGACCCCTTTATTTTTAACATGTTTCAAGTTTGATACTTGAAGATCTCTTCGTGCTCATATAGGACTTGGACTTAGTTAATTGAAAGTCTTATGTTGTTGTTTATATCTTGTTTGTATTGTAATTATTTAATTGTCTTGTATTGTTCAATAAAAATAATATTTAATATTATTACAACTTATTTAGTTCCATGTGCTATGAACAATCGTTTCACATTTGTCCGCCTCGATGATTCCGTCGTCGGTCAGGGTGTGACATGAGAGCCCTATCACACCTACAACTACTTCAGCAATTCATTCCCTTAATGACACATCTGCTGGTGAAGGTGTATCACAGCCTCTCTCTGGCCAGAGCATGGAAGTTACTCAAGCAATGAAAGCCAAAGCTCTCTCCACCCTGAGTCACAAAGGTCTGTGAGTGACAAAGGGAAAAGGATTTTAACTCCTAAGGAGATTAAGGAGGAGGAGAGAGAGATGAAGAGGGAAGCTAAGGGGAGATAGTTCCACTGGATCCTCAGGCTTTATGGAAGCTACAATTAGGGTTGCCCCCAGACCAAACACTCAAGATGATGACTTGAGGGTAGTTAGGATTACTTATCTACAAACCTGGAACTATGAGATTGATGAGATCATATCTCTCCTCTTAGAGGAACTCAATAAACTGGCTGACATGAAAGTGTCAAGAGAGATGAAGGAAGTAGACGATGCAAGGTTGCTCCTCCAAATCAAAGAAGAAAAGAGAAAGAAAAGATTGTACAAACATGTTCCTTCTCTCTATCCAGTTCAAGAAAGCCCTATGCAATAGACTGTGGCAACTCCACAAGAACCTTAGGTAGACAAAGAAACTGACAGGCAAAACATGATCAACTACCTGAGTGCCACAGATCTCTACTAGGCAACTGCATTTCTTCCCTTGTCCTTTGAGTATATTGAGTTTGAGTATCTCAAACAACTTGAACTTCAAGTACTCAAAGAACAAAAGGCAACAAATAGAAAGATGAGGGAAGAGGCTGCAAAGTCAAGAGCCATCATCCAAAAGAGTATGAAGAAGTCTGCTAACTAACAAAGGATGATGAGCTTCTTGAAGCTATATGGATTCTCCAGAAGGAGACTTGGCCCAATGTCTCTATCCACTATGGATAAGCACATCAGGGTAATCAAGCTGAAGATCAAGAGAGGAGAGCTCATTGACTTACACTCCCCACCAAGTCAAGCCCTTCCTGAAGTGGAGGTTAAGGTTGAACAATTTAAGAGAACACAATCTGGACCTCCTGCTGAGTTTCAGCAAGCTTCATCTTCTGATCCACAGCAGGGTCAAACTCCCTCTCATTCTGAACCTGTGAGGGAGGTAGACCCAACTAAGAAAGACAAGACTGAACAATAGGGTGCTGAAGGCCAGTCTTCTCAGTTGAAACTTTCAAAGAGGAGGAAAAGGATGGCCTCTAGACCTAAGTCACAGAAGAAGAAGTCAGAGTCATCCACCTCCAAGCCTCAAGATGAATCAGGTCATCCTGAGAGAGTACATGAAGAGGCAGCCCAATCAACTCCAATTCAAGTGGCTCCTCTTGCATCTGAAAGACCTATCTTATCCTGGACCTTCACAACTAATCCAGAAAGATGGCATGTGATCAGAGATCAAGGTGGTGAAGATGTCTACACATGGCAAGACCTATTCAACCTACCTCTGCATGATTTTTTGAGATTAGAAGATACTGTGAGAGTCTGAGTGATCCTGACCATCTAATGAAGAAGGGTATGGTCATCATCATGATGAGGACTGTCAACATCTAAAAGTCTTCAAATGTTTTGGTAGCATCAACCTAGGGGGAGTTGTAAGGTTTCATATAAGGCTGATGCATCTAAAACATTCAAAGTCTTTCCTGCATGCATGCACTGAAGTGCAGAGTAGAAATGCTTCGGAAGTTTTACACCATGCACTAGAAAATATTCTAAGTGTAAAATCTTCCGAAGCCAAGACCAACATCTTCCGAAGCCAAAAGTGAAGTCTTCCGAAGCTTCAAAGACAAAGTCTTCCGAAGCCAAGAAGTGAAGACAGATTTCTTCCGAAGACTTTTGAATACATGTTTTATCTGATGTACTTTTCCATAAAGCTAGACCATCTTTCCACTGCAACTATGTTCAGTCACCAACTTACATAAGTTGGTGAAAAGGTCCATGTTTTTTCTAACTGTACATTAAGGTCTTGAGTCTGTGCTTTCTACTTTATGTACTTTTATCCTTTTGTATTATATTAAGATGTGAGCTATGGCATGTCATAGTCACAAGTCAAAAGACAATCTGCCTTTTGACTTTACATTTGATTTTGTTGTCTAGCTCAAATGTTTCCAGCTGGGATTCAAAGTATGGCCGGCTGCAGGATGTAGTATAAAGTATCTCATGTCCTTGTAACTTTCTTTCATGCTTTGTAATACTTGTAAAGAACTTGAGAGCAATATACAACATTCTTAAAAATCAATACTTGTGTTGTTTGCTTCTTGTTCTGTCTCATATTTACTTGTGTTCTTAGTATCAATCTCATAAGTTACCAGTTCCCTATTTGATCTGTTAAGTGTTCTAAAGCTCTCTCCTCATTATGTTGTTATGTTGTAAGTGACATGTCCTTAAACGATCCTGCAGTATACGTTTCATCGAACTATCGAGCATTGGTGATTTAACCGACGTGATTTGTTAAGAACGCCGGCCATATTTCACAATTACGATACAATACTAATATCAAATACTAAACTTAGATTCAATATTTTATGTCAACAACAAATGATCTACATGAGCATGGAATAAAGATTTACACTTATATTTACTTATACGAATGTAAATATAAGACCATCATCCCTGCATTTAAAACACCAATAACACACCGATTACTAACTTGCACTAGTCGAATTAATATACAAACTAAAGATTTGATACTATTACTAAAACCCTCAAATGGTTACAAAAGTATCTTAATCTAACTTGTGAGATTTATAATAGAATTATTTACACTAACACGATTTTATATTTACGTTAACATAAATGGGATGGTTAACCAAGTTAACTAATCAAATAACCTACATTAAACATCTTATGGGTACAAATCATTAAAACTTATGGCAATCATCATCATCTTTCACCTAGAATTGGCCCCCCATCAAGAAATCTTATAAACATCATGATGCAACCATATCCATGCCCATGATGACTTACTTGGTGGTTACTTTCAAGGTTGGTGAAAATCACAAGGGTCCCCTCTTGATCTTTTCTTCACCGTGACCTCCCACATTGCCACACCATATATCATAATCCATCACCATACCACTTGACATCATGCCCAAAAGAAAGGCCCTATAAATACCCCTTGAATTGCAACAAAAAGATATCCCCTATCTTACTCATTTTCTCCTTCTTATAATCATCTATTTCAGCCTCTTGCTCCCTGATATATCTAAAAAAAATACAGCCCTCCAAGCTGCCTAGAAATCGTAGCACGAGAGCACGACACATGTAACCTTAAGTTCAAGCTTCGTTAATAACAAACGTTGAGGTAATCATTCTTTTACACTCAATAAATACTGTAATATGTTTAAGGTAATGAAATTATAAAGTCATCTAATATTCAAAGAAACAAGTACATTACTTGTTCATATAAAAAATATGGCTTAAAAGTTGCTTGATGTATAAAACGGATTCTGTCAGAATATTTCCTTAACTTTGAAAGGTTAAAAATTTGTTAAAACAATATCAAAATATACGATTCTTGAGCCTAAAGTTAAGTTTAAAGAGTTAACTTTCCAATCCTAATAAATACACAATTTTTCAGTAAGTTTTGGGCTCTCAAAATTCGATTTTAAAACTAAGTGTCAAAACCGATCATTTTGGCAGATTACTTAGGTCGACTTTGGGAGGTCATAACTCCATCAATTTTTATCCAATTGACTTGATTCTTTTTCTGGAAGTTAGTTTAGTGAGTTATCTTTAATACCAAATTGGTCTCACTTAAAATGGTTATGTTTTCGATCCTCAATCAACTAAAACAAATTAAAACTCCAGAATATAGCTGCACTTACTTTTAAAAGAATATAATTATTTTTGAACTACTAAATGAACTCCATAAAATATTATATTTATTTTTAAAGTAAGTTAAAAAGCATATATAAGTAGGATAAAAATACCAATCTTATTTTGTATATTCAATTAATTAAAACCATAACACAACATGACACTTAAAAACGCAGAAATCAAATAAACAAACATTAAGTCACAAAATATTGTATAATCACATTTGAACTTATAATTATGAAAAAAATATGCTTATTTCATAATATGCATATATGTTTATACACTTATTGTAAATATTAAGTTCATAATCAAATATTACTAACGGTTCGTAAAACGTACAAAACTATAAACATGGATAAGTTTACTTTCAATCAATAATTTAAAACTAAAACTTATTTTATGTAACCCTCGACTTGTCACTTCATTTAACAATTTATTAATGGGAACGTAAACCTTATTCACCCACCGCATATATGTGTAGGAACTACATTGGTTTTAGCACAATCCATCGTGTTTTACCTCTCCGTATCAGAACCATCAATCTGTGTGTTTTCGTAGCCCGTTTTTCTTTTACTAATTTCGGGGGAGAAACATGTTACTTAACGACTTTACATGAATCATTGATGTTATGTCTTATGCTTATACATATTTTGGTGATGAATTTTTATTTATTGGGTTGGACTTACAAAGACCTCGCTATCTTACACAACTACTTAACTCTGGGTTGGAGCCGCAGGTTTTATATGGATAGTACTATCGGGACTGACAATCCCCATTCTCTCGACTGATTGGAACGCGTAAATCCATAGTCAACGATATTGAATGATTATTACCACGCAGACTATAACTTGACTTTTATTTCTATACTTAGAATAAGTATCGGACAAGGCATGCAGTCAAAGGTTTAGTTGTGGACTGATAAATACATTTCATCTTACATGTGTTATGGCTACTTTATATGAAGAGTATTTTATTCATACCTGACTCCTTACTTTACAACTACTTATCGAGTCTCAAAATCTACAAGTTCACCAACATTATTGTTGATCTATTTTTAACATGTTTTTAGGAAGTAACCAAGGTTAGAGTTTTGGACTTCACTTAATTATGACATCACTAGGGCACAACAGAAGATTACTTTGTATAAGCTTAGGATGCTAGGCTTATAAACTTGAATCTTTAAAAACTTGTACCCTAATACTTTGTTGTCTAAGTTTATTTTGAATACATGAATGAATTTAAGTTTCCTTAAGTACCACATGTTCAAAATATCTGATTACGTCACCTTCTTGTGATTCCGCCGCCGACGAGGGGTGTGACATTGTCCTAATTATATATAAATGAGATATTGACTTAACAAAGGGTGTCAACGTCAATTGTGTTTGATCGTTATGCTAGATTCACATCTTTGGAAAATATTTCAAACTATATTGGGTCTAGATTGGAAATGAGTAGAACACGGACAGCTAGAGCACACCATACATAAATTATAGGACATGCTACGGGCATGCGTGATTGAATTAGGTGGTACTCTCGTTCAACAACAACTTCCATGCCAACCTAATAGTCATGCCTTTTAAGGCATTATATGTGTAGAGTTGGTTTTGAATATTACTAAAAAGGTATAGAGATATGGAAAGATTAAAAGCCAATTAGGATCATCTAAAAAGTTATAATAGTAGATGATAGAAACCATGGGAGTTTGCAGTAGGGAACAACGTAATTTTAAAGGTGTTGCCATGGCAGGGCCCATTCATTTAAGAATCAAGGTAACTAAGTCTCCATCACATTGGACCATTTGAGATTAACAAACGTATAGGTGTGGTACTATATAAGTTAGAACCTTTTGAGGACTTAAGTGGACTGCATTTGGTATTCCACGCGTTAAACCTTAAAAAGTGTTATGTTAGATGAGACATTAAAGACTCCATTGGAAGAAATTCAAGTGGATGACTGATTATATTTTATGGAGGAGCTGATTGAAATTTAAAGAGTCAAAAGAAGAGAATAGGGAAGAAACGAGTCTTAATCATTAAAGTGAAATGGAGTATTGTTGATACATATGTACCTAGATGTGGATCTTAATGTAATATGTCTTGAATGTCTTACACTTATGTAATGCTTGGGTTATTAATGAAATGAGAATGTTTGGTTGTGATTTATAATGTTTAATATTTCATTAATGAGTTTATATTTACTTGATTATATAGGTTTGTGATTGTTTGAATTGATACACATAATGTTATATTAATAAATTCATTCAAACTTGGTTAAGGGGCTGTTTGGCAACATCTGAATGATTAAGTGCTGAACGAATAAGAGGTCTGAATCATTAAGTGCTGAATCATTAAGAGGTCTGAACCATTAAGAGCTATTATATAATTTAACTATTCAAAAACAAATGTCTGATCAATTCAGATAATATGTCTTAACCATTCAGCATTAGACCTCTTAACCATTCAGCATCAATATAATGCTTAACCATTCAGAGGTAAATCTCTTAATCATTCAGACATGTGCTCGCGAAACAAACAGTCTGAATCATTAAGTGCTGAATCATTCAGACATCTGAACCATTAAGAGGCTGATTAAGAGGCTGCCAAACAGCCCCTAAGTGAAGTTCACATGCGTCCGACTGGACCATGCGCCCCAACAGTGGTCATGCGTCCGAATGGCCATGAGACTGAGTGTCCATGCGCCTAAAGAGTCCATACGCCTGAACAACTTCATGCGACTGACTCAGTCGCACGACTGAACACTCAGTCGTGCGAATGGATCAACTGCATGGCTCAATCGCATGAATGAACCATGCTAATGGTTCAGTCGCACGAATGAGCAACCCTAACCTATAAATACCACCTAATTTGTGGAAAAACATAACACTTCAATTTACTTCGACTCCAGACGTACCCTAGCCGTCCAGAAACCTCCAAGAACCTGTTCCAAGTTCACAGATCGCATTAGATCGATTCTATATCGTTCTTAACGTTTAGATTCAATTGATAATTGATTCGACGTGCGTTCTCACTGATTGGATCGCCAATCAAATAGGATTCCGCACTATTTGAGTTGGTATACACGTTAATCAGTTAGTATTTCGTGCAATACACGAGCCTAACAAGTGGTGTCAGAGCTTTGGCTCTTGATTACGTGTGATTCAATCGTTTTTGATACAAAAGTTGTGTTTTTTCAATAAAAACACAATCTTTTTGTGTCAAACGGTGTCTTGGACGTCCCCTGCTCATAAAGTTTTGGTTTTTCCGGCATACGGCGATTAGGGTTGGTGAAAATTCGGGTTGTTACGGCCAAAACACCTTAAACCTAGAAATTTTCGAAATCCAGCAGCTTCAGTCGCACGGTTGACTCAATCGTACGACTGGACTCATTCGCATCCCTCAGACATATAATTGGACTCATTCGTACCTTCATTCGTACGACTAAGCAGACAATTCGTATTGTTCAACCGCATCAGTTCATTCGCACGACTGGACCAATCGCTTTAGTTTAGCCGCACGATTGAACCATTCGCATTGTTCAATCGCACGGGTAGCCCAATCGCACAAGTCCATTCGCACTAGTAAAACAGGTTGTTTAAGAGACTAAAGTTAATCGAAATGGAGGACCAGTATTCAGCGTTTACCGCCGGGAAGGACTCACGTATTCAGAACTTACTGCTACTAGAGAGTGAAGTGGGGAATCATAATAAACCCCCTAAGCTTATAACATTAGATGAATTTCCCCACTGGAAACAACGTTTTGAGATCTACTTAAATGGAGTAGATCCTAATATGTGGGAAGCCATTGAGACAGGGTACAGTATGCCAGTAGGTGCAGATGGGGTGAAACTTACATTAGATGGCATGACCGATGCACAGAAAGTCAAATATAATGCTGAAAAGAGAGTGTATGTGTTGCTTATGTTAGGACCTGGTATTTGAACGAAATACCGAGTGATTAGCGTGTAAACCAGATCAAATAGTGCGGAATCCTATTTGATTGGCGATCCAATCAGTGAGAACACACGAAGAATCAATGGAGTATTGAATCTAACGTTAGAAATCGATTGGGAATCGATCTAATGTGTTCTATGAACTTGGAGAACGAATTGGGAGGCTTCTGGACGGCTAGGGTACGTCTGGAGTCGAAATAGAATGAATGCTTACGTTTTTCCACGAATTGGGTTGTATTTATAGGTTAGTATTGTTCATTCGGGCGACTGAACCATAAGTATGGTTCAGTCGTGCGATTGAACCATGCGGTTGATTATCCGCACGACTGAGTGTTCAGTCGTGCGACTGAGCCAATCTTATGTTACAGTCATACGACTGATCTAGTCTCCTGGTTCAGTCGTGCGACTGAGTCAATCGTATGAAGTTATTCATGCGTGTGGTCCATTAGCATGGGCCATTCGCATGAGAACTTCATTGTGTTAAGTTTGAATGTATTAATTAATATAACATTAAGTGTAACCATTCAACCAACCACAAATCTAATTAACCAATTCATCATCGACTCATTAATGAAATATTAAATATTATCAATCACAAACAATCAATATCATTTCATTAATCATTTCAAACATTACATCATAATCAGACAAACAAGATCTATTAAATTCAAATCCTGATCTAGGGACATACATGTATCAACAAACTCCCCCTTGGACCTAGATCTCTCTAATGTCTTGTTTTCTGTATCACCTCCTCATAATTCTTGTACTTGTCCTCTTTTGTGACTCCCGCGTGAATCTCAAACGCGAAGCAGAGTCTTATGACGTTCTGGAACTGGAGGGCTTGTACAATATCTTGCGTATCATAGAACAGTGGCCACTTGTATAGCATGTAGACATCATTAGCTGACAAGTTGGTAAGCCACATTGGGTCGAATACCCTGATAGTATCCATTTGGCCCTCTTTGTTTAGGACTATGACCGCTTCTCCTGTCCTCCAATCGTAGTACCACCACTTAAAGTGTGGAGTGAAGTCCTATGGCATTTCCCTGAGCGGGATTCTTGACATTGTGCGCAGAGGACTCCACTTCAACACTATCTTTGGCTTTCCAGTAATGGCATCAACCTCAGACCTTCTTATATACCTTGTAGGTTGTTGGGGTCTGAAGTTAACCCATCTGGTGTGGTACTCCTTCCTTAGGGCAGCCTCAAACCAGCCTGACATCTTCTCGGGTCAGCATACAAAAACTTTAGTTTGGCCAGCTGGTTGAGCTCAAAACCTGGTAGAGTCTTCAGATCATGTGGGAATCTGAAGTACTCTATGCCCTTTTCCCTCTTAACTGCATATACGTTAAGGTCCTCAAAATACGCCCACGCTATGATCCTGCCAGACACCTTATGATGTTTCTTGACTCTATAGTGTTTGGTGTAGGCATCCTATTTAGGTGCAGCGCGTTGGGCTCTAACTTCTTCAAAACACGCAGCCCACTCAGCCTTTCGGATATCAACATCATCATTTGAGGCTTGGGCCGTTTCCTCTATCTTCTCTGACTCTTGCTCCATTTTGTCTAACACCTCAAATGTATCGCAAGGGATTCACCCAGATTGGGGACCACATTTCCCTCATTGTCAGCATACCGAGGGTAGTGCTCGGCAGTGACATCTTCAATCTTTATTTCATCAACATCGTTGAGCTCTTCGTCACTGGTCGAGTCGCACGTCGGAGCATCCTTCACAATCTCATCTGGATTGAGCTTGAAGATCTCTGCTAGTTGCTCATTTGATAGGTCGTGAATTGTTCCCCTTCTTCAGGGGTATAACTCACCGACCTCCTTACGATCCCTTGCAGATCAAGAATCATAGTCAACTGAGTCTTGACCTGCTGAAGGGGAGCAACATCAAACTCATCCCTTTGCTAATTTGGATCTGTTTGATTTAAACATTCAACACATCAACCATTAGTAATTAATCAAAACAGAAATGCATTAAACTTAATATAAACATTGAATACATAGGTTTAAATACATGATTCAAATACAAAAGTAATTAAATACATAAACATCTAATCTTTACTTTTGTCCTGGATCATCGGGTCATCACTTGGTGGAGCAGAGGAGGAAGCTTGTTGGTCTTGTCTATTCTTGGATCTCCTCTCCTGACCTTGAGCAGAGGCCGATGCAGCTGCATCTCCTCCTTCTGCATCATCATCTTCATCTTTCTCCTCTGTCCTTTCTTCTTCAGTCCCCTCATCCTCCTCAGTCTCATCCTCATCATCCTCATCATCATCCTCATCATCATCATCACCATCATCTCCGTCTCCCTCTTTGATCTTCAGGGGCTCCACTTTAGATCCCTTTAACTTTAACATGATCGTCTTCTTAGCCTCCTCCAACTCCTCTATCTTCTTGGTAGATGTGACACTTTGCTCCTGGAGTTGGGCGATCTCATGGCTCTGAGCAGCCATTTGTTGGGCCTGCTCCTCAATCACCCGAGCCTGCTCTGAGATCTGCTGAGACTGTGCAGCAGTAAGATCAGCCAGCTGGCGGATCTGAGCCGTCTTCTCCTCATCCGCAGCTAATAAACGCATCACCATCCGGTTAAGCGCAGAAAGCTGTTCCTCTACCCCAATTGGAGGTAGAGGTGATCCATAAGTATGTGAGGGATATGAAGAGGGTCCAGCTTGATGGGTAGTGGTGGTGGTGGTGGCTGTAGTGAAGATGGGGCTGGGTCTGTGAAATGGTGGAGGTGATGTGGGAGTGAAGATATGGTGGTAGATGGCATCTGTACAGTGGTGGGAGGTGTGGAGGTAGTAGTGGTAGCTGTGGTGGCTGTGGTGGTGGATGGTGTGGCTGTGGAAGTGGTAGTGGTGGTGGTAGCGGTAGTGGCTGTGGTGGTAACGAAGGTCAATCGTCTCTTCTTCTTCTTTTTCCCGTGGGGCTGAGCCATCCTTTTCCTCCTCGTTCCCGTCGAGGTGGATGCTCCCCTTACAACACGGCTAGCTGACTCCGGTGCATAACTTGGATCAGCAGCTGTCTCTCCTGAATCTCTTGGGCGTTCACCAACCGCCCTTAGCCCATACTCTGTGGGAACAACCTTGCTTCCCACAGTTCTTGTCAAGGGCTCCTCGTCCGACTCCTCTTCCTCCTCACCAGGAACAAAGTTCTGATGGAAACCAGCAGACTCGGCTATGTCACCAGCTGGGGCAGACACTGGAGGTATAACATCGGAAGCTGTGCCTCTCGGTGGAGTAGGCATATCATCCCCAGCGTCCCCACTATCGTCATCATCGGAATCATGCTCTGGGAGCAATAGCCTCTCGTCGTCGGAATCACTATCATCATGACACCACTTTCGTCTCCCTGGCGCCACATATCTCTCATTGGCCAAATGGCCGATCAACCTCTTCACCTGGGGCTTTACCTGCTTGCCCCTATACACTCTCATACGACCCAAGGTCGTGTCATCCATAATCTTAAGTGCCACAGCATCATGGCTCTCCTTGGGAAGTAATGGCAGCTTCTCATTGAAGATCAGCTGCAGAAACCTAGGGTACATACAAAAACCCTCCTTCCCCTTCGCCTCCAGATTCTCCACCAAATATGAAAAGATCATACTCGAGAAGCTGAAGGGGTGGTTCAGTACCAGTGCCACGTAGGCATTCTGAATCCGGTCTGATAGGTTATCGAACCCACCCCTCCTGGAAGCAATACACTTCAGGATCACATGCGCCAAGTACTTGTACTGGGGGCACAGGTTGCTCTTGTTGAGCACACCTGAGTTTATGTCCCCAGCGTACTTAATCCTGAGAAAGCAGCCTCTAACAGTAAGTGGATGTAATCTGGTGGGGTGATCAGTATCGTCCCCAAACTCAAGAACTCTCTGGATATCAGCAGCTGTAACCTCAATATCATGACCATGAATGGAGCTCCGTATACTGTAAGGCTCACGAGAACGATCAACTGAGGCATTCTCCCAGAATGCCTGATGTAACGACCTGTAAGGCGTACACGGTGTAGATATGGCCTTATGTATCCGGGAACGTCTAAGGAACGCAATGATCTCTGTAAACTCGGCCCCGTTCCGAGTCGTATGATCCAAATGAGCACATATGTTGTGCTTTGGATTAATGGACCATCTATCAGCCATTTTCCTGAAACACAAGACACAGAACCATTAGTACATAATACATCACAATTCAGTTCTAAGTGTATAGTTTAACTTCATTCTGATTCATTCGTGCGAATGGATCATGCGACTGAAGTCATTCGGTTGTCCTTTCATGCGACTGAGCTCATTCGGGTGAATGTGACATGCGACTGAGTTCAATCTGCTGACTGAGTCTGCGATTGGTTCAGTCGGCCGACTGAGCTCATTCGCATGGTTCATTCGGCCGATTGACCCAATCGCAAGATTCAATCGTGCGATTGGAGTTCATCCGGACGACCAGTCGCCTGTCCCACTGTTCAGTCCTGTGGATCGAATCTTGACCAAAACAAGTGATTTAACATGGGTTACCGGTTCAATAGACTCGCCAGCTAGTCACTAATAACCTATTAAACTTAATTTTAACATTTTGCTTAGTTTAGGTAGGTTATTAGGTCATTTTTCAGTCCGTTTCTTGTTTTCATTCGAAAATCGCAAAATTAGGGTTCCATTCTTCCGATTTCGTTGAGATTTCACTTCCATCTACCTGTATAAACGTCAACGAAAGTCAGAGAATCAACAACAAGATGAAAACAGGATCTAGAGAAATTTTGGCAGAGTAACGGTACAAAGTGCAATTTAGGAGCGATTGAGGGTGATGAGTAAAATGCGATCGACTGTGGCCCTTTAAATACTGAAGCTGAGTTCAATCGGCCGACTGGCCTCATTCGCTCAGTTCATTCGGGCGACTGAGGCTCAATCGTGCGATTGGCCCAGTCAGTCGCATTCAGTTGGCCGACTGAGGTTCAGTCGGTCGACTGACTCATTCGGACCCTTTCATTCGCACTTTCAGTTGACCGACTGAGTCTCAGTCGGTCGACTGACTCATTCGCACCCTTTCATTCGGTCGAATGGATCATTCTGATAAGACATTCGGGTGAATGGCTCAATCTCATGTCCCGTCATGCGAATGGGACCCATTCGCATGTTTGGTCCATACTTATGGTCCAATCGTGCGAATGGGTTAGACTTATGAATTTTTCTGCCATTTTGACCATTTTACATTTAAAACCCTTTTAACTATTGAAATTAACATTTTGAGCATGTGATCATCTCAGACATGATCATTTTATCTTGAAAACCTTTTGATCACCTCAGACGTGATCCTTTTAACAATTTAGTCACCTCAGACGTGACTCTTTTAAACACTTTGTCACCTCAGACGTGACTCTTTTAAACTTTGAAAACACATGTGGTCATCTCAGACATGACCCTTTTAGTTGAGTTGATCCCTTACTGATTTTCATGATGTAGTCCGACAAACAAACAAACTAAAATGACTAAATAAATTAGAAAATTAAACTAAGGTACCAAAATTAAACTTGTTTTTGGCTTTTTGCGAGAGGTAAATCCTAAGATAGAAATCTACGGGATTTGGTTCCGGAATAGGCAGCTTCAACTTAGATTGACCACACCTGGACCAATTCAATTTTGGAATCATACAGGCAAGTCAAATCATTTGGGACTTGTTATCAAAAACTTTTGATGCTCAATTCTTGGTTTTCATCCAGAGTCGTTAGCAACTTTAGGAAATCATACTGGAACTATTAGATTACCACATTGATTTGAACTTTCAAGAATTGCAGCCACAATGATTGTCAATATGTTTGTCCTCTTAAATCCATACACAGAGTTTTGACACAAACTGGTGATAGTTTTAGGTTTAATTATTTCAACTAACATTTGTGGATCCCACACTTATATGGTAATCAACATTCCTCAGGAGCTCTTGAGCGGTCTACGGGTATTTTTACAAGAAGAGACTATTCTTAGAGCTTTCAAAGAGAAACCAATCCTCAGGTCAGTGCCATCGCACAGCAGAGAGACGGCAAACAACAATGAATTCTAGAATATCTAGGTTATGCTTATCCTCAGGTCAGTGCCATCGCACAGCAGAGAGGCACACAACCTATCTCCTTGTTAGAGCAGCTTAATTTTATTTTGCACAAAGTGCACCAACAACATAAGTCATTAGCTTGATAGCATTTGTCTTTTATTTTTTCCGTGCTTTGCTCTATTTATGGTCATCCGCACACATTCGTGGCGTTTACATGCTCATTACCCCTTATGTTGATTGTGTTAACCAGTGATAAGATGGAAGCCCACAGTCAGTTGAACAACTTAGTTTGATCTAGAGATCACCAGTCAGGTCTAATCATCTATTGTGTTGAATCTACCGACATATCATTTGTGGTCTAGCAACCTCTAGGTCTACTCTCTTTGTGTTACCTTAGTAGTTACCAGTTTTTCTATCATCTTCCCTTTTATATTGCTTAGACTACACAGACTTATACTTTGAATTTTTGCATCTTTTCTAAATTAAATTTTAAAGTCCCTCTTGATTTGTTCCTGTGTACTATCATTTTCCAAAGGGTTTGAATCGGTATCACAGATACGATCTACCTTATATCAGCTATCCACTCCTTCTCCCTCAATTTTTTTTATTATTTTTTTATTATTTTTTTTAATGTTACTTGCTGACTTATTCTCCCCCTAAAATACTAAAATCATAACTGGTTCAATTATTTTAGGATTTTAATAAACAGCAAAATAACATGAGTTTAATTTAAACAGACTAAAATAAACAATTAAAATAAAATAAAAAAGAAAAATTAACTAAACTACATCGGACTACACATGATCATCATCAGGAATAACATCACTTTTCCTTTTAACGCCGTTGACCTCTAACAAATATTGGAAACATGGTTTATCAAAAGCTTTAGTATAGAGGTCAGCGCGTTGAAAATCAGTATTAATTTTTACCACATCAATTAAGTTTTTTTCAAAACAGTCTCTTATGAAATGGTATTTAATACCGATATGTTTGGTCTTTGGATGTTGGACCGGATTTTTAGTTACTGCAATTGCAGCAGAGTTATCAACAAAAATAGGAGTAGAAGAAAACTTTAAACCGTAATCCCGCATTTGCTGTTGAATCCAGATGATTTGTGAACAGCAACTTGCAGCAGCAACGTATTCGGCTTCACAGGTTGATAATGCAACCGATGTCTGCTTCTTACACTGCCAGGTAACTAATCTCCTCCCAAAGAATTGACACCCTGCTGATGTAGACTTGTAGTTCATCTTGCAGCCCCCGTAACGTGAGCTCAAAATCATCATCATGAGGATACCACAACCCAAGTGTGGGTGTACCCTTCAGATAACGATATATCCTCTTGACCACGATCAGATGGTTCACTTTAGGCTTAGCCTGATATCTAGAACATAAACATGTAGCATACATGATATCAGGTCTTGAGGCAGTGAGGTACATGAGGGATCCAATCATTCCTCGGTACATTGTGGCGTCCACTAGATCTCCATTTTCATCAGGTGCTATATCATTATTCGTAGCAAGTGGAGTCCCAGCAGCAGAAGCATTCTCCATGTCAAAACGACTGAGAATGTCTCCTACATACTTGGTCTGATGTAGAAAGATCCCATTTGGTGTCTGATCCACCTGTAACCCGAGAAAGAACTTCATCTCCCCCATAGCCCTCATCTCAAACTCTTTCTTCATAACTGCTTCAAACTCTTTGCATAACTCTTCGTTCTTTGAACCGAAGATTATGTCATCGACATAGATCTGTACGAGCAGTAGGTCGCCATCTTTTTCTTTGATGAACAGCGTGCAGTCAATGACTCCCCTGCGAAAGCCGTGTTTCACAAGATGAGTCGAGAGTTTCTCATACCAGGCTCTTGGAGCTTGATGAAGCTCGTATAAAGCCTTGTCGAGTTTGTAAACTCTATTCCGATGATAAGGATCTTCAAATCCCTCGGGTTGACTGACATAGACTGTTTCTTTAATTTCCCCATGAAGGAATGCACTCTTCACATCTAATTGGTAGACTTTAATCTTCATGTACGATGCATAGGCAAGGAAGATACGAATAGCTTCCATCCTTGCCACGGGTGCAAACACTTCATTGTAGTCAATTCCCTCGACTTGGTGAAATCCTTGAACCACCAGTCGAGCCTTGTTCCTGATAATGACCCCTTGGTCATCTTTCTTGCATTTCAAGACCCATTTGGTGCCAATGACCTTAGCACCTTTAGGTCTATCTACCAGAGTCCATACACCTAACTTCTTGAACTGAAGAAGTTCTTCTTGCATGGCACTCACCCACGCCTCATCATTTAGTGCATCACTGACGTATTTTGGCTCAAACTGCGAGACAAAACACCGATAAGCACCATCATGAATGTATCCCTTCTCCATAACCGAGGCGTAATCGGCTGAGTATAGCTGATTTCGGGTTTGTACTCCTGATCTGACATCCCCAATGACATTGTCTAGGGGATGATAGACGTTTAGTCGTGATCCTGGAGTAGTAGGAACAGCTACCTCAGAGCCAAGATTATGAACATTTGGTTCTGCATCTGAGGTAATTGGAGTTTGAGGTTCTGAAGTCGAAGGTGCATCACTGTTTGATGCTTGTGGACTTTCAGGAACTGGAACCTGTTCCTCCTGACTGTTTTGATCATCTTCTTCAGCTTCATCTTCAGAGGAGGAGTCACTGTCGTCGACTACTCCCCCTGACTGAGTAGATGATTCTCCCTGTGAGCTAGATGATGTTGAATCATGAGATGGTGTATTCAAGATATCATACATCATCCGAGTAGCTAACTCATCATCCAAAGGAGAGATAGGGATGTTGAAGGACTTGAAGAATCCATCATAGTCGAAAAAGTAGGCGGGTCCTTTGCCAGTAGGGGGTGTGGTATATCTCTGAACGTCACATTACACCACACTTCTACTAGACCAGACCCGTTGAGGTGTTGTAAACCCTCTTGTTTGTATGTTGTATCCTAGAAAGATTCCTTCATCAGCCTTCTCGCTGAATTTACCTTCTTGAGTCTTCTTCAGAAGTGTGCACGGCGCGCCCAAATGGTTTGAGATCTCCAAATTCGGTTTGCGTCTTTGTAGTAGCTCGTAACATGTCTTTCCGTGGCGCTTGACTCGATCAATAACATTGATTCAGGTATAGAAAGGTATGCATAGCATGCATTAGTGCTAGTGCCTCATTCCAGAATTGGATAGGCCAATCACCATTATCGAGTCAGCTAGCATTGTCCGTGCTGTCTCTATCAAGCTTCTGTTCTTTCTCTCAGCAACGCCATTCATCTGAGGCGTGTAGGCAGAAGTGAATTGATGCACAATTCTCTTTTCCTTGCAGTAAGCCTCCATCCACTGGTTCTTGAATTCAGTCCCGTTGTCTGAGCGTACTTGTCTCACCTTCAGCTTGTAGAGAGATTCCAGTGTGGTTACTAACTCCTTGAATGAATCAAATGTTTCTGATTTAGACTTCAAAAACATTACCCACGAGAACCTTGAGTAGTCATCAATAACCACAAAACAGTACAAGTCGCCTGCAATGCTCTTTGTACTGACTGGACCAAACAGATCCATGTGAAGAAGTTCAAGAGGAAGTTCTATTGAATGAACTTTCTTTTCCTTATGAGACTTCTTTGTCTGTTTGCCTTTCTTGCATGCTACACAAAAATCAGGAAGCTGGAAGTTCTTGACATTAACTCCTCTCACAAGATCCTTCTGAATCAAGTGATTCATCTTCCTTTGACTAATGTGTCCCATTCTCCTATGCCAGGAGATTGAATCCTTCTCAGTAGCTTTAGATAGAAAGCACTGAACCTCATGATCCGTTGTAGAAGCTGTTGACAGATCCAAAACATAAAGGTCTTTATATCTTGAAGCGGTCATCAGAACTTGGTCCTCTGGAATCACGTAGTCTTTTTTAGCACGTAACACTTCTTGTTGTCGAATATGACTTTAAATCCCTTATCACAGATTTGGGAAACAGAAAGTAAGTTGTTTTGAAGTTGTTGAACGTAGTTCACCTTATCAAACTTAACTTTCTGATTTCCCACTTCTCCCTGAGCTGTGATATAGCCTCCCTTGTTTCCAGCAAACGAAACATGCCCTCCTTTTATTTGCTTGACGTTTGATAAAAGAGCGATGTTTCCTGTCATGTTCCTGGATGCTCCGCTATCTACAATCCACGTGTTAGTTTCAGCACTGTAGCGAACACCCTGCACATACAATGTAAAAGATTAGTTTAGGTTAGGAACCCAAGCCTTTACTGGCTTGGGTTTCCCAGAGGCATCACACATCATGAATTCAACCCATTGTCCCTTAGAGGGTGAGGGTAGCTCAGGTTCCTTCTTGTCATCGTTATCAGACACAGAGGATGACTTCTCTTTCCATAAGCCGGATTTGTGCATTGCCTGTTTGTGATAAACAGTCGACTGGCTAACGGGTTGAACTTTAGGTTCACTAGTTCTTTTAGGTGGAGTTAAAGACCTCCTCTTAGAAGACCTAGGTTTTGAATCCTGAAGTTCAATCTTCTTCCTAGGTGTCTGATAGTAAGGACAATAGGAAGCAATGCGTCCACACTCTCCACAGTTGTAGCACGACCTGCTATCAACTTTATGATTAAACTTTCTTTGTGGAGATGTGTGTGACACTCTAGTAACATCACTCAATTTAGGTTTTGACTCTGGTTCTTTTGATGTTTTCTCTTGTTTAACAAAGTTAACTGGTTTAACATTTTTATCATCTTTTTCTTTTTGCTTAACTGGTTTTTGACTTGAAACTTGTGAAAGATTAACATTAGAAGTCTTTTTAGGTTCTGATTTGACTCTGTTTGACCCTGACTTTAAGTTAACATTTTCAAATTCTTTTTCCAGATTAACCCAAGGCATTTTACCCTTTGCCTTGGAAGTGGCCTCCTTTTGTTTTGTTCCAGATTCAATTGATGAACATGTGGAATCTGGATCACTAACAAGAGGAGTAGACACCACATGATCCTTGATGGGGTTATTATTAATTGGTCTAGACTTATTGTTCATCAAGGTCTCAGGTGGTGGTGGAACCACTTTATAACCCAAACCCTCCCCATTGTTTCTTTCTCTCACTAAGTGTTGGACTATGTGTGATGAACTTGTCCAACTGTGCAGTTTCTGTTTTAATGAGTTTACTTCTACTTCTAGAACTGCCTTTTGCTTCTTAGTGTCTTCTAGGGAGTTTAGATAGTACCTAATGTCATTAGCTTGGTTAAATGCAACTACTTCAGTGTTCCCTAAGCTGTTTAGTCAAAAGGTCTATCTTTTTTTTGTAACTATGCTCATTTTGTTTTAATACTCTATTAGCCTCAGTGCACAGTTGCAAATCTTTTACTAAGTTATCATTATGATCTAATAACCTAGCAAATTTTTCATCTATGCTATTTCTAAAAGTATTACAATCAGAACAAGCATGATTATCAAGCATTTGGTCAGTGGTACTTACCTGAGTAGGTTTAGAAGAGTTAGCCATCAACGCAGCATCAGATGTCTCTGGTTCTGGTGATTCTGACGATTCTGTCTTTGCTGTGGAAGTCCCTTCTTCAGGCTTGTAGCTGACCTCAGTTGCAGTTGCTTCTTCACTATTTGACATCGCTATCTCAACTGCTATATCTCCCTCACTCGCGGAATCATCGTCTAAGTCTTCTACTCTTGCAATGTTTGATTCCCCTGGAGAGACAAACCTAAAGCTCCAGTCCTGTCCTTCATCATCATGAGCAGTCAAGGCTTTTGGTACCTTGCTTGATGAAGTGGAACTAGTAGCTTGCTTGTCTTGACGAGTGAAGGACGAGAATTGGTTACCGTTACCCGTCTCTTCTTTGCTTCACACATTCTCTCTTGAAGTGCCCCTTTTCTCCACAGTTAAAGCAGGTCACTTTACTCTTGTCAAAGCCAAACGTGGTATCCTTAGTAGCTACCAAGTTCTGTCCGGTCTTTTTCACAAACTTTTTCGCCCTCCGGACAGCACTAGCTAAGGCCCACATAATGTCCATCCTCTCCAGCTCCATCTCGTCCACCTGCTCGTAGTCCTCATCTGCCAAATGGCAGTTTCCAATCTTCCCAGCAACAAGTCCATCATAGGAATGAACCACTGCTGCCAAGAGATCCATGTGTTCTCGAGCTACTTCCACAGTCACATTACCGAGGTTCTCGGTCTTCAGTCTAGTAGCATTTGCTTCAGATCCAATATAATGGGTACAAGTAGACCCTGACGTGTCTGATCCTGAAGGAGAAGCATGTGAAGGACCAGATGAGCTAGATACAAATGCAGCCTGGATAGGTGCTCCAGATGTCTTAGCTTGAGGCGTGGCATTGTACAAAGCTGGATTCTAAGTGTACGAAGACTTCTGAGCTCTGTACTTCATCCTAAGTGCTTCTTCTCGCAGCTTTAGAATGAAGTCATTGATATCCAGCTTTGCCAGCATTTCATTCTGTCTCAGTTAGACACGAATGAAGCCCACTTTTCCGGCAATCCGTCTGCAAAATTAGTAACTTTTTCTTCCATGGTAGTAGCAACCCCATGTGTATGCAGTTCACTCATCAGATGGTAGAATCTATCTATAACATCATCCAAACTCTCGTTTCCCATCGATGAGAAGTTATCAAATTCCTTCTTTAACTCCTTAGCCTTGATTGCCTTCAGCGAAGCATTCCCGTCGTACCTCTTTTCCAGCTCATCCCATAGTTTCTTGGCCTGCTTATTCTTTGAGTACTGGTGGAAAATATCTTTAGGGATCGACTGTGTGATCAATGCATAGACTCTCTTCTCTGCATTATACTTAACCTTCTGCGTGTCGGTCATCCCTCCTAAAGTAAGCTTTACTCCATCTGCTCCCACCGGCATACTATACCCAATCTCGATAGCTTCCCACAAATTTGGATCTACTCCATTGAGATAGATCTCAAAACGTTGTTTCCAGTGGGGAAACTCATCTAACGTTAAGAGCTTTGGTGGTTTGTTATGATTACCCACCTCACTCTCAAGTAACAGCAGGTTCTGGATCCTTGAGTCCTTCCCAGCAGTAAAGGCTGACATTTGATCTTCCATGTCGAATAACTTTAAGTCTACTAAAACAAACTGTCAACTGGTGCAACTGAAGGATGCGATTGGGCTATCCGTGCGAATGAACTATGCGACTGGTTCAATCGTGCGGCTGAACTAGGCGATTGGTTCAGTCGTGCGAATGAAGCTGATGCGTATGAACACTGCGAACGAATGGTTCAATCGTACGAATGGAGATGCGACTAGGTCCAATCGTGCGTCTGGGCAATGCGAATGAAGTCCAGTCGTGCGAATGGCTCACTCGTGCGACTGAAACTGCTGTTTTGCGAAAATTTCTAGGTTAAACGTGTTTTAGCCGTAAAAATTCGAAATTTTGCAAACTCTAATCGCCTAAGTCCGTAGAAACCAAACTTTGATGAGCAGGGAACGTCCAAGATCACTTTAACACAAAAGATTGCGTTTTTAGTGTAAAAACACAAACTTTTTATCAATCTTGATTGAATCACACGTAATCAAGAGCCAAAGCTCTGATACCACTTGTTAGGACCTGGTATTTGAACGAAATACCGAGTGATTAGCGTGTAAACCAGATCAAATAGTGCGGAATCCTATTTGATTGGCGATCCAGTCAGTGAGAACACACGAAGAATCAATGAAGTATTGAATCTAACGTTAGAAATCGATTGGGAATCGATCTAATGTGTTCTATGAACTTGGAGAACGAATTGGGAGGCTTCTGGACGGCTAGGGTACGTCTGGAGTCGAAATAGAATGAATGCTTACGTTTTTCCACGAATTGGGTTGTATTTATAGGTTAGTATTGTTCATTCGGGCGACTGAACCATAAGTATGGTTCAGTCGTGCGATTGAACCATGCGGTTGATTCATCCGCACGACTGAGTGTTCAGTCGTGCGACTGAGCCAATCTTATGTTACAGTCATACGACTGATCCAGTCTCCTGGTTCAGTCGTGCGACTGAGTCAATCGTATGAAGTTATTCATCATGCGTGTGTCCATTCGCATGGGACATTCGCATGAGAACTTCATTGTGTTAAGTTTGAATGTATTAATTAATATAACATAAGTATAACCATTCAACCAACCACAAATCTAATTAACCAATTCATCATCGACTCTTAATGAAATATTACATTATCAATCACAAACAATCAATATCATTTCATTAATCATTTCAAAATTACACCATAATCAGACAAACAAGATCTATTACATTCAAATCCTGATCTAGGGACAGACATGTATCAACAGCTTACTCAGTCTATCCTTAAGGATATTTTCCATCAATTCTCTGAGAATAAGCAAGCCAAGAAGTTATGGGATGAGCTGGAGAAAAGGTATGACAGAAATGCGTCATTGAAGGCTATTAAAGCTAAAGAGTTGAAAAAAGAGTTTGACAACTTCTCATCGATGGGTAATGAGAGTTTAGATGATGTAATTGATAGATTCTACCATTTGATGAGCGAGCTGCACACGCATGGTGTCACAACGACCATGGGAGACAAAGTGTCGAATTTTGCAGACGGGTTGCCAGAAAGTTGGGCTTCTTTTGTTTCAAATCTGAGACAGAATGGATTGCTGGCGAGGTTGGATATCAATGATTTCATTCTAAAGCTGCGAGAAGAAGCCCTAAGGATGAAGTGCCGAGCTCAAAAGTCTTCGTATACTCAGAATCCAGCTCTGTACAATGCAACTCCACAAGTCAAGACGTCTGGAGCACCACTTCAGACCGCCTTTGTGTCAAGCTCATCTGGTCCCTCACAAGCCTCTACTTCAGGATCAGAAACGTCAGGGTCTTCTAGTACCCAATACATTGCATCTGAAGCAAATGCTACAAGACTGAAGACCGAGAATCTCGGAAATGTGACGGTAGAAGTAGCAAGAGAGCACATGGATCTCTTAGCAGCAGTAGTCCACTTCTATGATGGACTTGTTGCTGGGAAAATTGGAAACTGCCATCTGGCAGACGAGGACTACGAGCAGGTAGATGAGACAGAGCTGGAGAGGATGGATATAATGTGGCCTTTAGCAAGTGCTGTCCGGAGAGCTAAGAAGTTTGTGAAGAAGACCGGACAAAACTTGGTTGCTACTAAGGACACTACTTTTGGTTTTGACAAGAGCAAGGTGACCTGTTTCAACTGTGGAGAAAAGGGGCACTTCAAACGAGAGTGTGTGAAGCCCAAGAAGACTGGAAACGGGAATCCATTCTCGTCCTTCACTCGTCAAGATAAGCCAACTAGCAGTCCTACTTCATCAAGCAAGGATCCAAAAGCCTTGACTGCTCATGATGATGAGGGACAGGACTGGAGTTTTCGGTTTGTCTCTCCGGGAGAATCAAATATTGCTAGTGTGGAAGACTTAGATGATGATTCCGCGAGTGAAGGAGATATTGCAGTGGAACTCGCGATGTCAAACATTGAAGAGACTGCAACTGAGGTCAACTACAAGCCTGAAGAAGGGACAACCACAACAAAGACAGAATCACCAGAACCAGAAACATCAGATGCTGCGTTGATGGCTGATTCATCAGAACCTCCTCAGGTAAGTACTACCGACCAAATCTTCAAAAATCATGCTTGTTCTGATTGTAATAAATTTAGGGAAAGCATAGATCTGAAATTTGCTAGGTTATTAGATCATAATGATAGCTTAGTAAAGGATTTGCAACTGTGCACTGAGGCAAACAGAGTTTTAAAACAAAATGAGCATAGTTACAAAGAAAAGATAGACCTTTTGAATAAACAGCTTAGGGAAACAGAAGTAGTAGCCTTTAACCAAGCAAATGACATTAGGTACTATCTTAACTTCCTAGAAGACACTAAGAAACAAAAAGCAGTTTTAGAAGTAGAAGTCAATTCATTAAAGCAAAAACTGCACAGTTGGACAAGTTCATCTCATATTGTCCAACACTTAGTGAGAGAGCGTAACAATGGGGAGGGTTTGGGATATAAAGTGGTTCCACCACCACCTGAGACCTTGATGAACACTAAGAGTAAACCAATAAATAACAATCCAATCAAGGATCATGTGGTGTCTACTCCTCTTGTAAGTGATCCAGATTCCTCATGTACTTCAAATGAATCTGGAACAAAACAAAAGGAGGCCACTTCAAAGGCAAAGGGTAAAATGCCTTGTGTTAATCTGGAAAAAGAATTTGAAAAGGTTAATATAAAGTCAGGGTCAAACAAAGTCAAATCTGAACCTAAAAAGACTGTTAATGTTAACCTATCACGAGTTTCATGTCAAAGTCCAGTTAACCAAAATGGAAAAGATGTTAAGAATGTTAAAACAATTAAGTTTGTTAAACAAGATAAAACATCAAAAGAAGTAGAGTCAAAGCCCAAACATAACGATGTCACTAGGGTGTCACACACGTCTCCACATAGACAGTTTAATCATAAAGTTGATAGCAGGTCATGCTACAACTGTGGAGAGTGTGGACACATTGCTTCTTACTGTCCTTACTATCAGACACCTAGGAAGAAATTTGAACTTCAGGATTCAAAACCTAGGTCTTCTAAGAGGAGCTCATTGACTCCACCTAGAAGAACTAGTGAACCCAAAGTTCAACCCATTAGCCAGTCGTCTGTTTATCACAAACAGGCCTTACACAAATCTGGCTTATGGAAAGAAAAGTCAGCCTCTGTGTCTGATAATGAGGACAAGAAGTCACCTGAGCTACCCTCACCTTCTAAGGGTCAATGGGTTGAATTCATGATGTGTGATGCCTCTGGGAAACCCAAGCCAGTAAAGGCTTGGGTTCCTAACCTGAACTAATGTTTTAAATTGAATGTGCAGGGTGTTCGCTACAGTGCTGAAACCAACACGTGGATTGTAGATAGCGGAGCATCCAGGCACATGACAGGAAACAGGGCACTCTTATCAAACGTCAAACAAATAAAAGGAGGGCATGTTTCTTTTGCTGGTAACAAAGGAGGTTATATCACAGCTCAAGGAGAAGTGGGAAATCAGAAAGTTAAGTTTGATAAAGTGAACTACGTTCAACAACTTCAAAACAACTTACTTTCTGTTCCCAAATATGTGACAAAGGATTTAAGGTTGTATTCGACAACAAGAAGTGTTATGTCCTGAAGAAGGACTATGTGATTCCGGAGGACCAAGTTTTGATGACAGCTTCAAGATATAAAGATCTTTATGTTTTGGATCTCTATCAACGGCTTCAACAACAGATCATGAAGTTCAGTGCTTCTTATCAAAAGCTACTGAGAAGGACTCCATTTCCTGGCATAGGAGAATGGGACACATTAATCAACGGAAGATGAATCACTTGATCCAGAATGATCTCGTGAGAGGAGTTAACGTCAAAAATTTCCAACTTCCTGATTTCTGTGTAGCATGCAAGAAAGGCAAACAGACGAAGAAGTCTCATAAGGAAAAGAAAGTTCATTCCATCGAGCTTCCTCTTGAACTTCTTTACATGGATCTGTTTGGTCCAGTCAGTACAAAAAGCATTGCAGGCGACTTGTACTGCTATGTGGTTACTGATGACTACTCAAGATTCTCTTGGGTAATGTTTCTGAAGTCCAAATCAGAAACATTTGAGTCTTTCAAGGAATTAGTAACTACACTGGAATCTCTCTACAAGCTGAAGGTAAGACAGGTACGCTCAGACAACGAAACCGAGTTCAAGAATCAAGGGATGGAGGCTTACTGCAAGGAAAAGGGAATTGTGCACCAGTTCACTTCTGCCTACACACCTCAGATGAATGGCGTTGCTGAGAGAAAGAATCGCAGCTTGATAGAGACAGCACGGACAATGCTAGCAGACTCGAAACTGCCTATCCAATTCTGGAATGAGGCAGTGGCAAATGCATGTTACACATTAAATCGAGTTCTGGTAGTCAAACGCCATGGCAAGACATGTTACGAGTTACTACAACGACGTAAACCTAATCTAGAGTATCTCGAACCATTTGGCGCACCGTGCACTCTACTGAAGAAGACTCAAGAAGGAAAATTCAGCGAGAAGGCTGATGAAGGTATCTTCCTAGGATACAACATACCGAACAAGAGAGTTTACAACAACTCAACGGGTTTAGTAGAAGTGTGGTGTAATGTTGATGTTCAGAGATACACCACACCACCTACTGGAAAGGACCCGCTTACTTTTTCGACTATGATGGATTCTTCAAGTCCTTCAACATACCTATCTCCACTTCTGACGAAGAGTTAGCTACAAGGATGATGTATGATATCTTGAACTCACCGTCACTAGATTCAGCATCATCTGGTTCACAAGGTGACTCATCTCACCACTCAGGGGGAGCACTCGAAGCAAGTGACTCCTCCTCAGAAGATGAAGCTGAAGAAAATGACCAGAACAATCAGGAGGGACAGGTTCCAATTCCTGCAAGTCCACAAGCATCTAACAGTGATGCCTCTTCGACTTCGAAACCTCAAACTCCTACTACCTCAGATACAGAACCAAATGTTCATAATCTTGACTTTGAGGTAGTTGTTCCCACCACTCCAGGATCACGTCTAAATGTCTATCATCCCCTAGACAATGTCATTGGGGATGTCAGATCAGGAGTGCAGACCAGAAATCAGCTGTACTCAGCTGATTATGCCTCGGTAATGGAAAAAGGATACATTCACGACGGTGCTTATCGTTGTTTTGTCTCGCAGGTTGAGCCAAAATACGTCAGTGAAGCACTGAATGATGAGGCATGGGTGAGTGCCATGCAAGAAGAACTTCTTCAGTTCAAGAAGTTAGGTGTATGGACTCTGGTAGATAGACCTAAAGGTGCTAAGGTCATTGGCACCAAATGGGTCTTGAAATGCAAGAAGGATGACCAAGGCGTCATTATCAGGAACAAGGCTCGACTTGTAGTTCAAGGGTTTCGACAAGTCGAGGGCATTGATTACAATGAAGTGTTTGCACCCGTGGCAAGGATGGAAGCCATCCGCATCTTCCTTGCCTATGCATCGTATATGAAGATTAAAGTTTATCAATTGGATGTGAAGAGTGCATTCCTTCATGGTGAAATCCGAGAGACAGTGTACGTCAGTCAACCCGAGGGATTTGAAGATCCATATCATCGGGACAGAGTTTACAAACTCGACAAGGCTTTATACGGGCTTCATCAAGCTCCAAGGGCCTGGTATGAGAAACTCTCAACTCACCTTGTGAAACATGGATTTCGCAGAGGTGTTATTGATTGCACACTGTTTATCAAAGAGAAAGATGGTGATTTGCTGCTTGTTCAAATCTATGTTGATGATATCATCTTCGGATCAAAGAATGAAGAGTTATATAAAGAGTTTGAAGCAGTGTTGAAGGCTGAATTTGAGATGAGTGCATGGGAGAGATGAAATTCTTTCTCGGGTTACAGGTGGATCAGACACCAAAAGGAATTTCTCTACATCAGACCAAGTATGTAGGAGACATTCTCAGTCGGTTTGACATGGAGAATGCTTCTGCAGCTGGGACTCCACTTGCTACAAACCATGATATAGCACCCGATGAAAATGGTGATCTGGTCGATGCAACCATGTACCGAGGAATGATTGGATCTCTCATGTACCTCACTGCCTCAAGACCTGACATCATGTATGCTACATGTCTATGTTCAAGATATCAGGCTAAGCCAAAGGTTAACCATCTGATTGGGGTCAAAAGGATATTTCGGTATTTGAAGGGTACTCCAACACTTGGGTTGTGGTATCCTCATGATGATGATTTTGAGCTCACGGCGTATAGTGACTCGGATTACGGTGGCTGCAAGATGAATTACAAGTCTACATCAGCAGGGTGTCAATTCTTTGGGAGGAGATTAGTGACATGGCAGTGTAAGAAGCAGACCTCGGTTGCATTGTCAACCTGTGAAGCCGAATACGTTGCTGCTGCAAGTTGTTGTTCACAAATCATTTGGATTCAACAGCAAATGCGGGACTACGGTTTAAATTTCTCTTCTACTCCTATTTTTGTTGATAACTCTGCTGCAATTGCAGTAACTAAAAATCTAGTACAACATCCTAAGACCAAACACATCGGCATAAAATATCATTTTATACGTGACTGTTTTGAAAAGAATTTAATCGATGTGGTAAAAATAAACACGGATTTTCAACGCGCTGATCTCTATACAAGGCTTTTGACAAACCACGTTTTCTATATTTGTTAGAGGTCAACGGCGTTAAAAAGAAAAGTGATGTCATTCCAGATGATGACATGTGTAGTCCGATGCATTTAGTCTAATTTTTTAATTTTTTCTTTTATTTCCTTTATTTATTCTATTTTCTGTTTAAATTAAATACATGTTATTTTAGCTTGTCTATTAAAATCCTAAAAAACGTAAATCGGTTACGGTTTTAGAATTTTAGGGGGAGAATAGGTCAGCCAGTAACATTAAAAAAAAACGAGGGAGAAGGAGAGGCTAGCTGATAGAAAGTAGATCGTATCTGTGATACCGATTCAAATACTTTGGAAAATGATAGTACACAGGACAAATCAAATCAAGGACTTTAAAAGTTTAAATTAGATAAGATGCCAAATTCAAAGTATAAGTCTGTGTAGTCTGAGCAATATAAAAGGAAAAATGATAGAAAAACTGGTAACTACTAAGGTAACACAACGAAAGTAGACCTAGAGGTTGCTAGACCACAGATGATATGTCGGTAGATTAACACAATAGATGATTAGGCCTGGTTGGTGATCTCAAGATGAAACTAAGTTGTTCAACTAACTGTGGGTTCCCATCTTATCACTGGTTAACACAATCAACAATATTTAATAAGGGGTGACGAGCAAATAAACGCCACAAATGTGAGCGGACGACCAAAAATAGAGCAAAGCACGAAAAAAATGAAAAGCAAACGCTATCAAGTAATAATGCTGATGTTGTTGGTGCGTTATGTGCAAAAGAAAAAATAAAGATGCTCTAACAAGAAGATAGGTTGTGTGCCTCTCTGCTGTGCGATGGCACTGACCTGAGGATAAGCATAACCTAGATATTCTAGAATTCATTGTTGTTTGCCGCCTCTCTGCTGTGCGATGGCACTGACCTGAGGATTGGCTTCTCTTTGAAAGCTCTAAGAATAGTCTCTTCTTGTCAAAATACCCGTAGACCGCTCAAAAGCTCCTGAGGAATGTTGATTACCACATAAGCGTGGGATCCACAAATGTTGGTTGAAATAATTAAACCTTAAACTATCACCAATCTGTGTCAAAAGTCTGTGTATGGATTTAAGAGGACAAGTATACTGACAATCATCGTGGCTACAATTCTTGAAAGTCCAAATCAATGTGGGGATCTAATAGTACCAGTATGATTTCCTAAATTTGCTAACGACTCTGGATGAAAAACAAGAAGTGAGCATCAAAAAGGTTTTGATAAGATGTCCCAACTGATTTGACTTGCCTGTATGATTCCAAATTGAATCGGTCCAGTTATGGTCAAAATAAATTGAAGCTGCCTATTCCGGAACCGAATCCAGTAGATTTCTATCTTAGGATTTACACCTCACAAAAAGTCAAAAACAAGTTTATTTTTGTACTTCAGTTTAAGTTTTTATTTATTTAGTCAATTCAGTTTGTTTAATATCGGACTACATCATGGAATTCAGTAAGGGAGTAAATCACCTAAAAGGGTCATGTCTGAGGTGACCACATGTGTTTTCAAAAGGTAAATGGGTCACGTCTGAGGTGACAAAGTGTTTAAAAGGATCACGTCTGAGGTGATCAAAAGTTTTTAAGTTAAAATGATCATGTCTGAGATGATCAAATGTTCATAATGTTAATTCAACAGTTTAAAAGGGTTTAAATGTCAAATGGTCATAAAGGCAGAAAATTTCATGAGTATGACCCATTCGCACGACTGGACCATGAGTTGGGCCAATCGTACGAATGGACCATACTCATGCCTTCTATAGCCGAATGGACATGAGTATGGACCATTCAACCGAATGGCTTATACGAATGACCCAGTCGGCCGATTGAGAGCGAGCGAATGAACAAGTCGCACGACTGAACTCTAGTCGGACGACTGAAGGGGGGCGACTGAACCAATCGCACGACTGAGGCCCATTCGCCCGAATGAAATGAGCGTATGAGTCCAGTCGTACGATTGAATTCAGGTTTAGTATAAATAGAGGGGGAGTCGGTCGCAGAGACTCATCACTCCCAAATTTGCCCTAATTCGCACGACTTAGCGTTACTCTGCCAAATTTTTGTTGCATCACTATAAATCATTGATTGTTGTGTACTGACATCTGCACTGATTATACAGGTATATTGCGGTGCAAATCCATCAGTATTTCACTCAATTTGAGTCCAAATCTGGACAATCGGACTTATCAGAAAACCGAACCTTGTTTGGACTAATAACCTAACGAAACTAAGTAAACTAATGAAATCAAAGTTGTTAGGTGATAAATTAAATGATTGCGAGTCTAATGAACCAGAACACAATGTATAATCTTAAAATTGGTCAAAATTGAATTTGAATTGAACAGCCAGAAGGTCATGCGAATGGACAGGTTGATGAACTTCAGTCGCACGACTGAGGTGTGCGAATAGCTAAACCGCACGACTGAACCATGCGTATGAGTTCAGTCGCACGACTGGTGTAAACGCATGAGTTTACATACGTATGAGTCTAGTCGCACACTCAATCGTACGTATGAGGTCATTCGCACGACTGGATCTCAGTCGCACTGCTCATTCGCACGACTGGATCTCAGTCGCACAGTCTCATTCGCATGACAGAAAAGAATATTTTCAAGTTCAAGTGATTCAAGATATTTTTAGCCAACGGATACTAATGTTTATATTTATTGTGTAACAGATGGCGAGTCGTGGACTATGAGTACTAAGCACAACATTTGTGCTCATCTGGATCTGACATCCAGAAATGCTTCAGACTTTTCTGGCATTATCACATTTCTGAGGAGATCGAGGATTGCTCATGCTATATCTGCTCCATGTACACCGTATCGCTCTATTCAGCAGGCCTTCGGGAAGGCGCAGTTGTTGACAGATCTTCTGAGCCTCATCGTATCAGGAGTACTATTTTTGGAGAGGCCATTGAGATCACGGAGGATGATCTCAGGACTGTGCTGCAGTTTGGGGACGATGCTGACTGTCCCACTAGACTACACCCCCTTACTGTCAGAGGATGTTTCTTGCGAGCTAAGTACTCTAGGGACATCAACGCAGGGGTGCTCAACAAGAGCAACCTGTGCCCCAGTTCAAGTACCTCGCTCATGTGCTGCTGAAGTGCATAGCGTCTAGGAAGGGAGGATTTGATGAGCTGTCAGATCAGATCCAGAACGCATATGCAGCGTTGGTGCTGAACCATCCGTTCAGCTTCTCCAGGATGATCTTCACCTACTTGGTGGAGAACATTGAGGGGAAAGGGAAGGAGGGCTTCTGCATGTACCCTCGATTCATGCAGATGATTATTGACCAGAAGCTCCCTTCCTTGCCGAAGGAGAAGGAAGATGTCGTGGTGCTTGAGGTGATGGATGATACCACCTTAGGCAGGATGAAGGTGTACAGGGGGAAGCAGGTGAAACCCCCTGTCAGGCGACTGTTTGGGCATCTGGCCCGTGAGGAGTATGTGGCGCCAGCTCGGAGGAAGTGGCGCCACGATGACAGTGACTCGGACGTTGAGCAGATTGCTCTACCCTCCGATGACTCCGACGACGATGATCATGATGCTGATCAGGGAGGGGATGTTCAGGGTGGACCCCAAGCAGCTCCTATTCAAATGGAAGAGGAGGAGGAGTCTGATGAAGAACCTCTGGTGCGAACGATGGGCAGCAAGGTGGTTGCCACTGAGAGAGGTATTAGGGCGGTTGGTGGACGCCATGGGGAGTCCGGGGATGCTGCAGTTGCTGATACAGATCCATCATATACTCCGGACCCACCCAGCAGCCAAGGGGGAGCATCCTCCTCAAAGGGAACGAGGAAAAAGAGGATGGCTCAGCCTCATGGAATGAAGAGCAAGAGAAGAAGATTTACCTTGATTACCACCACAGCCACCACCACAGCTACACCACCACTACCACCCCCTCTACCACTGTCCACCACCACCACCCACCACTACATACATCCCATCTACCACCATATCTACCACACCACCTCCACCACCACTTTCATCTATCATCCAGACAAACCCAATCTTCACCACTGCCACCACCACCACCACCACTAGCCACCAAGCCGGGCCATCATCACATCCCACCCATCCATCACCTTTACCTCCCAGTGGGGTAGAGGAACAGCTCTCAGCACTGAACCGTATGGTGCTGAGGCTGCTGGCAGCCGATGACGAGAAGACAGCTCAGATTCGTCAGTTGGTAGATCTTACAGCTGCACAATCTCAGCAGATTTCTCAGCAGGCTCAGCTGATTGAGCAGCAGGCACAGCAGATGGCTGCTCAGAGCCAAGAGATTGCACAACTCCAGGAGCATAAAGTTCTATCAGCAAAGAAGATAGAGGAGTTGGAGGATGCCAAAAAGACTATCATGCTCAAGCTCAAAGGAACTAAGGAGGAGCCTCTGAAGATAAAGGAAAGAGATGGTGATGACGATGGTGATGACGATGATGAGGATGAGGATGAGGATGAAGATGAAGATAGTGATGATGATGAGGCGAATGATGAAGAAAAGACAGAGGAAAGGCAGAATGATGATGATGATGAAGGAGGAGATGCAACTGCATCTGCCTCAGCTCAGGGTCAAGAAAGACGTTCGAAGAGAAATCAAGACCAACGAGCTTTGTCTTCTACCTCACCTACTGATGAGCCTACGATTCAGGATAAAAATCCAAACTTTCAAAGGGACAAATATGATGTTGTTCCCCTTCAGCAGGTCAAGACTCAACTAACCATGATTCTTGATCTGCAAGGGATCGTCAGGAGATCAGTGAGTTACACCCCTGAAGAGGGGGAAATAATTCATGATCTTACAAATGAGCAACTGGCCGAAATGTTCAAGCTGAATCCTGATGAGATTATCAAGGATGCTCCAACTTTGAGTCAACCAGTGACGACGAGCTGAACGACATTGATGAGATAGAGATCGAGGATGTCACTGCAGAGCATTATCCAGAGTATGCTGACCAGGAAGGAAATGTGGTGCCCAACCTGGGTGATTCGCTGGTCAGTGAAACATTTGAGATGCTGGATAAGTTGGAGCAAGAGTCCGAGAAGAGTGAGGAACAAGCCCAAGCCTCAGACGCCGATGTTAACATCAGAAAGGCAGAATGGGCTGCATGCTTTGAGGAGATCCGAGCCCAACGCGCTGTTCCTAAACCTAATGTCTACACCAAGCTCTACAAAGTGAAGAAACATCACAAGGTGTCAGGCAAGATTATCGCGTGGGCACATTTTGAGGATCTTAACGTATACGCGATAAAGAGAGAGAAGGGTATTGAGTACTTTAGATTCCCACATGATCTAAAGACTCTACCTGGTTTTGAGCTCAACCAGCTGGCCAAGCTGAAGCTGTTATATGCTGACCCGAGAAAGATGTCAGGCTAGTTTGAGGCTGCATTGAAGAAGGAGTACCACACCAGATGGGTCAACTTCAAACCTCAACAACCTACGAGGTATATCCGAAGGTCTGAGGTTGATGCCATAACTGGAAAGCCTAGAATAGTGCTGAAGTGGAGTCCTCCGCGCACCATGTCCAAGATCCCACTACGGGAAATGCCACAGGACTTCACTCCACACTTCAAATGGTGGTACTACGATTGGAGAACAGGAGAGGCAGTCATAGTCTTAACACAGAAGGAAAATGGATACTATCAGGGTATTTGACCCAATGTGGCTCACTAACTTGTCTGCAAATGATGTCTACACATTATACAAGTGGCCACTATTCTATACTCTCAAGATATTGTACAAGCTCTACAGTTCCAGAACGTTATAAGACTCGACTCTGCTTTGCATTTGAGATACACGCAGGAGTCACAAAAGAAGAGAAGTACAAAAAGTATGAGGAGGTAATGAAGAAGAAAGACATTAGATAGATCTAGGTCCAAGGGGGAGTTTGTTGATACATATGTACCTAGATGTGGATCTTAATGTAATATGTCTTGAATGTCTTACACTTATGTAATGCTTGGGTTATTAATGAAATGAGAATGTTTGGTTGTGATTTATAATGTTTAATATTTCATTAATGAGTTGATATTGACTTGATTATATAGGTTTGTGATTGTTTGAATTGATACACATAATGTTATATTAATGAATTCATTCAAACTTGGTTAAGTGAAGTTCACATGCGTCCGACTGGACCATGCGCCCCAACAGTGGTCATGCGTCCGAATGGCCATGCGACTGAGTGTCCATGCGCCTAAACAGTCCATACGCCTGAACAACTTCATGCGACTGACTCAGCCGCACGACTGAACACTCAGTCGTGCGAATGGATCAACCGCATGGCTCAATCGCACGAATGAACCATGCTAATGGTTCAGTCGCACGAATGAGCAACCCTAACCTATAAATACCACCTAATTCGTGGAAAAACGTAACACTTCAATTTACTTCGACTCCAGACGTACCCTAGCCGTCCAGAAACCTCCAAGAACCTGTTCCAAGTTCACAGATCGCATTAGATCGATTCTATATCGTTCTTAACGTTTAGATTCAATTGATAATTGATTCGACGTGCGTTCTCACTGATTGGATCGCCAATCAAATAGGATTCCGCACTATTTGAGTTGGTATACACGTTAATCAGTTAGTATTTCGTGCAATACACGATCCTAACAAGTATAAAGAGAGGTTTTGAGTTTACGTGAGACCAGTAAGAGACCATGGGAAAAAATACCCTCATCATGTGGACCTCTAGGCTAATGGATGGGTTACAACGTATAAATAGCCTAGAACCATGAATGGGATGATTTGATATAGAAAACTTCCTTTGAATTTCTTATTAATGAACCATAACGACCGTTATGGGTTCTTTTGGGGAGGCTCATAAGCGTTCACCAAGGAGGTTTTGATGTTTGGGTCAAGTGGCAAACTGTCAAGATGTAACACCCGAAAATCATAAAAGAAAAGTAAAAGAATAAACATGAAAATTTAAATAAGTGGAAGGACCAAAGTTGGGTAAAAGAAGAAAAGTTTCATAAAATGGGTATAAAAGGGAAAGGGACACCCCTTCCCTTATTTGCATGCAACCAACTTTCTATTGTTTAGAAAGAGAAAGCTCTAGCATTTTAGAGAGAGAAAGTTAAGAACGGGCATCAAGGTATGATTTTTATCGAGTTTTATCATAGATCTAAGCTAGAGATAAGCTCCTAACATGATTTATATGTGTTTCCATGTGTAAAGTTTGAATATCTACATGTGTATGTGTGTAGATCTCGAGTTCTACATTCGGTTGTAGGGTTTTGTTCGAAAGCTTGATAATGTGAGTTCTAGATCCCTCTCTTTTATATGTTTTCCATCTTTATAGGGTAGATATGTATGTTCTATTGCTAAACCTTTGATAGACCTATGTTTTCTATGATAAAGGTGACATTTTTACAAGAAACACTATGATTTAAATGAGATCTATGATTATTGTACATGCATGGTGTGTTCTAGTTACGAGCCTTAGCCATTTGAGGACTAGATCTATGAATTAGGGTCATGCTTGACTTGGCTTAGCCTAGAAACATTAAGTACAAAAATGGACATGAGGTTAGTTCACCCGTATTAGTTTACTTGCCGACATTGGTTTCTATATGCATTTGTTCTACTTATCATAATGACCAAGTATTGGTCACCCGCAATGAGTGTCTGCATTGGCATAACTCATCTGCATCTATTTTTAATAAGATATACTAATTGTTTGTCATCCACATTGGTGGCTCGCATTAGTTTCCATCATCCGCATTAGTCCCAAGAAGCCGCATAAGCCAAAGTACTAATACTCGCATTGAGTTACTCACCCGCATTAGTTTCTGTTACCCATATTAGTTTACTTACCCGCATTAGTTTCTGTTACCCGCATTAGTTTACTGGAACACTAATGAATGAAAAGAAAGTGAAACTTAATGAATGTTACCCGAGCCCTAATGATGATGAAAAGCCTTGAAAGCAAAATAAATGGAGGTGCACAATCATGTTGTTGTTACCTCAACTGGTGTACGACTGATTCAACCCATGAGGATGCACATCTAGGGTCTAATCCTTAAAATTAACCAATAAAATGAATGAACCTTTATTCATGAGCAGGCTTCATGCCTAGCAGTGCTGGTCAGCTTTAGGTGTTAGCTACCACTTCTATGTTGTACTAGAAGGGGTTTGGCATTTGTTGTTGACTATGTTCTAGGCTCTTGTTTTGTGCAAACCTATTTTATGAAAGGGAAAATATAAAGAAAGAAAGAAAAAAGATAATGAATATGACAAAAGATGCTATGAGACACAATTTTTGATTGTTATGTATAATGTATGAGTGTTCATTTAAAGAAGTTTAAATGTATATATTTTCTATAATATTTACAAACTAGAATTCACTTAGCAATGCTGACTTTTATGCATATTAGTTGGCCGATAATAGTAATTGCTAAGGATGGCGTGGAGGTTGGAGCTACTTGGCAGTTGGACAGTCGCATTCTCATGTTTTTAGAATATGTTTTAATCTTAGAAAGAACTATGTTACTATTTAAATTTCAAGAACATATGTGATTTACAAATATGTTTTATGGCATGACGTGAATGTTTCCACTACGATGTTTTATATAGTAATATTTTTATGCTGTGAATGACCGATTGTGAGTGTTTCCTGGAACAGGGCCTTACCCAAGATTGATGGTAAAAGTCCACTAAGGTACTTGCAAACCATCGTAGATAATACATAACAGTCTGCAAGGAATATTCGTTTGGTAGATATGAATATTCCATTTGAAATATGCGAATATACTATTTTGAGTTGGTAGCTGACCACCAAGGCGCCCATTCGGGCAGAATCGGTTTAAAATCCAAAAAAAAGATTTTCTCACATTTATAAACTCTCATTCTTTAGGTGCTCTTTCTCTCTCTCTCTCTCTCTCTCTAACCTACATACTTTCTCTCTATGATTTTAACGTTTTGGAAGGCTCGTGTGGATAATTGGAGCTTGTATTTGTGTTCCTTGGTGTTAATTTGGCTTTGGGGTGATGTTTAGAGGTCTGGTTCCTTTGATAAGTTAATTTGTCTTCTAAATGCGAGTTATGGCTATATATGAGCGAATATGTGACATGTGAAACTGCATTGTAGTGTTGGATTGCTCAGTGGTGGATTTGTGGTCGTTAAGGATCGACTGAGAGCACAAATATTTTATGGTAAGGTTCTAAACCTCTACATCATGCATTATTATGAATATTAAGGTAAACTGAGGTTTTGGAAGAACTTAATCAATGTCAAGATGGTTACAATTCATATTGATAATATGACAAGGAAAATGCCCATGTTTTTGTGAGACAGATTTTTTACGGGACAAAGTCCGGTCTTGAATCCATTACGAGTAATGAGGTGTCACATCATAATTATTGTGAGGTTGTCATAGGAATATAGACGATAGAGATTTTGTGTGGTGTTTTAAGTCCGTCTTGTCACTGTGTTAGTCATCTGCGTGAACCCTAGCCCTTTGATGCATGTTTGTCGAGAGTTGTGATGTGAATATCAATCGGAGTCGGGGGGACTCTAGCTCGGGGTAAAAAATGTGACTAGGATAGGTCAGGTGGATTAACACGAGCTGAAAAACTCAAATGGTTTCACAGTCAATGAGGTAATGTCTTGATGTGAATGTTAATAATGTTTTAGGTTTGTAAAATGCTTATAGAACTCGTCTGCAAGTGTACGGAGACTCTCGGAAAGCTCATCGTTATGAGTCTAACTATTCTTTTTTCTTAAATATTTTTGGGATTGTATCCAAGTTAGTTAAACATTTTGGTTTAACTATTTCGTGTGGTTGTAAAATGAATTGTCCTCAATGGACTAGGATACCCGTTGGTCACTATAGTCAAGGCAAATTATTAAGGTTTGAGGATGGGCCATGGGCTGAGTTACTGATCACCTAGGCACATATGTGCACTTCGTTGCATCTATCTAGGTAAGAGAGGCCTTCTCTCAAGTTCTGGTGTGAGGATAGGCTCTTGACTAAATCACTGATCATGATAGAGCATATGTGCGCTTAATTGGATCCATCTAGGTAGGAAGAGCTTAGTCTGAGGCTTGGGTGAGAGGATTGGCTCTAGACTAAGTCACAGATCACAAGGTTTTCAATCCATTGGGATTCGGTCGGTCGGAGTGTATTTAGTGAGATTTGATTTATTAAACAATATATTTGCACACCTCGTTATCATGCATAATTGCTTTTTTGTCTTTGGTTATGATTCACAAACAATGTGTTTATTGAAGTCTTTAGCTCGTGATGCAATATCAGGTGGTGCCAGGAGGCACTAGCTAGGCCAAAGAGATTTAGCTGTATTTTTTTAATAATATCTTCGTGTAAAAGATAGTGACCAAGTCAATTATGCCTAGGACAATGTACTTGAATTATGTTTGTAATATGAACGAAATGGATGCATGATTTTCTTTAAATACTATTAAATTTAATTCAGTCTACTTTGTGGTCTTGAATGATTAAGTCATCTAGTGTATTATGTTGTATGATTGATACAACAGATCACGCCATGGATTGGAGTGAGACATATACGGGTCGTGAGAGTCTTCCACGTCATGGGGGAACATCTCTTAACATTGTTTACTTTTGGTAGGCACTTACGGCTTGGATGGAACCTTACAGACTATAATTTTTGGTCAAAAGGTGTACGCATAACAGAAGTTGGGGTGTACGCATATCGTGGTCATTTCTATATTGTAACTGAGTAATTAATACAAGTGTATTTATATTTGAATGTATGAATGGCCTTCCTACCATTACTTCATACTCTAATGTGAACTAGCAATTGTTGGTGGGCATAACGACAGTGAGGTTTGTTATGTAGGAAGATTAAAATAACTTTTTTTTATTTTTATTGTGATGATCAAACAAGATTGACAAAGTTGAAAAGTATCTACAACCAACTCAAAAGAATATATAGTTGCATGATATAATCTGTGATATTAATAAAATGTTGTATACTTGCTGCTTGCTACTAAAGCAACATACTCAAACATAGCGCTAATGATATACATAATATAAATTCATTCATGATGATACACTCGAGTTTAGTGATCTCAACACATTTTTTAATAAAACCAGGAATACCTAGCCAACAATTTCACCATCAATCTCCAAATAGAGCAAATTAGAGGAATTTCAAATATTATTCTATTCAAACTCTTGTTACAAGTCTATATCAATTTGGTGTTTATAATAATTTAAGAACATCTCACGTGATTCATCAAGTGAGGTTCAAGTTATCCAATACATGACCATGTGGAGACTTAATGGACAAAGGAAGTATTACAAATCAAATATGAACTTGGTTGACTTGATTGCTGCTATATTATTTAAAGCCATGAACACTACATAACTTAAAGTGCACACTACATAACTCAAGTGCGGAACTAATTAAAAATGGTATAAAACTATAGAATTCAATTATAGATAGATATAGAATATGCAATATATAACAGTGATATATATCTACTAGGTTAATATTTTGTGTGTTACACGAGTTGAAAAATAAAATATCGAATAGTTAGTAACAAAAAATTTATAAATTATAAAATGATAGTTTAAGCTACTATATGATTGAAATTATATATATAAGTAAGGAGTATATGTAGTAATACAATGATATTATTTTTTTAAATTTTTATTTTATTTTTTATATATTTGTTTAACATTTTGTTCTAAACTAAATTGTTTTAAAAAAATCATTTTTAAAAATTTAATTATTATAACTCTGCATTTTAATTATTTTGGCTTCTAAAATTTTTATGTTTTGAAAACACTGATTTAAAATATTTTGTATTTTTAAAACAGTTTGTTGATTTAGAAAAAGTTATTGTTTTATTAGAAAAATGTTTCTTTAGAAATTTCATTTCTATAAAAACCTCTATTTTAATTTATTAAAAAACTATTTTTAAGTTAAAAAATTAAATAATATTTCTAGTAGTTAATATAATAGAGATATAAAAAAATTAGAATTAAGAGGTCTACAATTGTGCAAAGCATCCATCTAAAACTTTCATTTATTATAAGCAGTGTTGTAAAACTCGGTCTAGTCGGTCGAGTACTTGGTACTTGGCAAGGTACCGAGACAATTTTCATCAACTCGGTTAACATTACTCAGAATTGATCAAATTCGATCCATTTCAGCCAACTTGGATTTTCGCCCTTTTTCATCGATCTTTTGTTGTTTTTCCGTGATTTTTTATGGAGATACATGGAAGATGAGAATTAAATGATTACTACTTCTATAATGTAAGAAAATGAATATTACTTGTTCAAATAATTTAGTATGTGAACATGTATCATTTTGATTTATATTAATATTCATGCAAAATTTTTAAATATTAGTAAGTTTATGATATTTGACATATTTATAATTTTTCAAAAATTAATTTTTTTATAATTATCACGCCCAAGTACTCCGACTAGGCTGAGAGTACTCGCAACTGCCAAGTCGACCA